>OW679198.1:24415290-24610329 GCA_940337035.1 Agriotes lineatus | reverse complement strand
CTGGGCTTCAGATATATTTAATTTTTTTAAAAATATTTTTGGTATCCTGGTAATCCATCTCTTCACCTCACTAATGAAATTGGTCTCAAATTGATTGATTTTTGTAATGGTAGTTAGCTATGATGGTTTTTGTTAATTCAGATAAATAAAACAGCCCAAGGACTCGTCTTAAGTTCGAACGTCAGAACCATTATGTAATAGTTGACTTTTGTACCCTCTTTAGCCACTCTTCATTCTCAAAATAAAAATTTTCCTGCAAAAATAACTTTAGATAATTATTTTCAAGATGGCGGCTACATCCCACTTCGCTTGTGCTGCAATGCCACAGATTCTCATTTAGTAAGTCATAAAGTGCATTTACAGCAACTTTTACCTTTATACATTATTTTTAGATCAGTTATGCTAAATGCCCTATACTACGTCACTGCAATGTGTTTGTGAAGAAAAACCTAAACAACATGTCAGATAAACAAACGAAAACGGTATCTTTTGCAGTAACAGTGTAAAGAATTAGTATTTGGAACAAACGTCACAAGCGAAATGCATAACATATATGTTTTTAAAACGACAATAGAGTACCCCGTCATAAAAACACGAAAAGTACTTAAACAAATTTATGCACAAAATGACGGCATTCAAACTTGACCAATTTTTGTTTTCTTGTTGCTGTTACTGATAGCAATTCTGTATTCTTGGCGTATGCATGATTTGCAGGAATAAGAAAAAACACTGTTTTATGTCTGGCACACGATTCTCACAAACATTCTTTCCAGGAGCAGAATCTTCATGTTCCAAAATATTTACCTGAAATTTTAATGGATAAGTGACGTACGGTTCTAGGAAGTTCTTTAAGTAATGTTCTTATTTTTATGTTTTCGCTGATAACATCTAACCTAAACTCTTGATTAAAGATCTCCATACCTTAGCTTTACCACACAGACTTGTGGATATCAAATACAATTACACCGGTCAACGGGTGGACTCTGTGGTGTTCGACGGGTCCGTCCCACTTAAATATGATGTCATTTTTGTGCAATTTTTGCTAAGTAGTATAGCCTTCAAAACTTTAGAAAGGTAGAGAGTAGAGGGCCCAGAAAATAAATTTATTTAAAAATTTGTAGCAAATTTTTAACTAGCTGGTACTCTCAGACCCCACCCGTTGAATGGAGGGTTAAATAAGAACCGATCATGACCAAGCTGGATTAAAGACGAACTGGTTTGGTCACATAGCAAGAATGGGTTCTGAAAGCATAGTGAGAAGGGTGGTAGAGACCGAAAAAGAAAGAGAGGTAGGCCGAGGAAAATCAAGATCGAAAGGATAGAAGAAGTGGTACAGGTAGAGGAAGAACTCTAAATAAATGAAAATCTTGTCACAGGACTGGAATAAATGGTAGAAGTAGAGAAAGGAAACGGGAAATGTAGAATTCAATTCGACGCCCTAAAATGGCAAAGTCATACTTATACAACGAAGAAGACGAAAGATGATAATCAGTAAATGTACTGTCGCCATTGTCGTTCAATTGGTCACTTGGAAATCAATGTGGTCTTATCTATACCCATTACTCTTTCAGGAGTAAAAAAGCCTAAGAAAGAGAATGAAACATTTTAAATAACATACTTAAGTTTCTCTATACAGTTTAGGATTGAGAACGGTTTTAGTCACATCACCAAGAATGTGAAATTTTGTTAGATAAAAGGTAGGTACATTATCACTGAAAGCTTCTTCAAACACGTGTCACATAGACCAAAGAGGTGGAAATGCCAAATGAAAACCTACATAGTAGAGGCTCCTAATATCGTAGCGCATCAAAACTAAATTCCAAAGCCCCTAAATACAAAAACGCGTGTGACATAATTTGCTCGTGCTGGGACAATGGACACACGTAATGGAACAACAATTCCCGTATTCGCCGATATGCCATAATAGAGTTTACAGTATTTATTAGTGTCCGATGGCTGTTGTACACATACGCCGTTAAACAAAGCCTACTATAAATTAAAGTTAGAACGCATAAATAATGTACGAGAAACGTTAATTGTTTCTGCGACAATAGATTAAATTCTATTAATGTCCGTGTCACTAGTATTCAAAGGTCATGATGGTTATATAACATTCCGCGAAATTTATACATATTATTGAGTGGCTGGCGGAGATCACGGCCAACCGCGAAAGAGCCGCAAATACTGCATTGTTTCTTTTGAGCTACTGATACGTGGGAGACCACAGAACGCACATTCGCTGAATTCGAAATGACAAATTATTTGTGTATGCGTAAAGAAACTTTACAATAGCGCCATTTGATACACGCCTGCCTTGCGGTTTAACCGCAGCTGCCAATTCTGATCGTTCACCGCAGCTATTTAAAATTTGCAAACGCGAAGACGCTTTGGTATGGAAGATAGTTGTGGTGGCTATATCTTAATTATCTAAATATCTTCAAATAACTGCATTACAGCCCAATTGCTTAGCCCACTCATTGTTAGACATATTGGGTAATGTGGTCCGGCACAACACCTTCCACAATCACATTACTTCCTTAAACTAAGAAGGATTTTGGTACCCAATGATACTTTAACTGGTAGTATCTAGTACTCAAAATAAGAAAAAAAAGCCTATTAAAGTAAATTCAAAAATGCATCTTAAAGGAGGAGCTCTGAGAAAAATAAAGGAAAACACATTGCTATGAATATATCACCCCGTAAAGTTTGTTACATTATTTCTCTACACCTTGTATATTAAATGTAAACCATTCTGCACCGCCAAACTATGAAAATACTTTCGTCGCGGTTTTGTTTGTATCTTTGTCATAGTTTGTACTTTACTTATTTCTAAAGTTCAATTTAAATTTGACTTTTATTCTTTTTATACCATGTTCAGCAAGCTTTAGAATTAATTAACTGTTATTGTTGCTGTTGTCACAAGTTTATATCACTCTCTTGTTCTCGTCTTTTGCCAGTTCAGCATTATGTGCTATTCATGGCATTGTTCATTAATGTTTGTATCACGAAAATCACTGTCTGGTTTGGACACCACAATCACTAATATTTAAATTTTACAATTTCAGGACTTTATCGCGCAATGTATCTGGCACAATGATGATTAAATGTCTAGTAAGGATGCAACGGTGTTTAGGGTTATTATTATTATTATTATTCACTGTCATCATTTATGAGATCTATCGGTAACTTTCTTTTTAATCTATTGTGTAGCTGTTTTCTGCCTATATTATAATGTACTGCACCGCTGCATTGGTCAATATTATTATAAAAATTCTTTACAGACTTCGTTATAAACTCTTGTACCGTGGGAATACCTATTTCTCTGTGTATTTGGGAATTTCTAACAAACCACTGTGCATTTGTTATGATGCGCAACACCTTGTTTTGCAATACTTGCAGTTTGTTCATGTTAGTCTTTGAAGTTGCGCTCCATACGCTGCAACCATAGGTGAAGATCGGCCTAATAATCGAACTGTATATAAGATTTCCACACTCTATCCTGAGGGGTGACTTCTTGTTCAAAACTGGGTAAAGCATGCTTAGTCTAGCATATGACTCCGACAGCTTCTTATTAATGTGATAACTCCAGTTTAATTTTCGATCTAAGTAAATTCCTAGATAGCGAACGGCGTTATCTTTAGGATTCCAGGGTATAGAGGTGTTGTTGATGATTATGTTTGGTGGATCTTGAGGTCTCCGAAGGGTAAAAATTTTGCATTCACATTTGCTTGCATTTATTTTTAGACACCAGTTATGGAACCACAGATTTAATTGATCTACACTTGTTTGTAGTTTTCGTGCTGCTCGAGTAATGTCAGGGTCTTGAGTAATTATAGCTGTGTCGTCAGCATACATAGCTAAATCTGCATTGACAATTTCTGGTGCGTCCGACATAAAAAGATTGAAAAGGATGGGGCCTAATATGGACCCTTGCGGAACCCCTGCGTTAATGCTGCGAACTGATGAGTTATGCGAGTTTATTCTAACGTGGAAAGTTCGATGAGTGAGAAATGATTTTATGATCAACAGTAAGTAAGAGGGCGTGTTTGTGGTCATTAATTTATATATTAGACCAGCTGTCCAAAGACGGTCAAACGCCTGGGCCACATCTACAAATGCTACTAGAGTGTGCATTTTGTTTTCATATCCTTCCTCAATTTTCTCAGTAATGCGCAATATTTGATGAATTGTCGAGTGGGAACTTTTAAAACCGAACTGAAATTGTGGAAGTATGTTGTTTACCTCTAAAAACTTTTTCAATCGAGATTGGATGATTTTTTCAAGGAGTTTGGAAACGGTTGACAACAAGCTAATTGGACGATAATTTGCTGGATCATTGCGCTGCTTGCCAGGTTTAGGAAACAGTAGAATTACTGCATGCTTCCAGGTGGTTGGAAAATATCCAATTCGTAAGCAGGCGTTAAATATGGCTGTTAGAAACGCTATGGATTTGTTTGACAAATTTTTAAGAAGGATATTGGGTATCAGATCTATTCCAGGTGCTTTTCTTGTTTTAAGTGCTTTAATATATTGCTTGACTTCTAAAGGAGATGCTGGGTCTGTGAGTTCTATATCGTTTGTTCTTATGCTGCTTACTTCCTGTTCTACGTGGTTAATATGATTTACATTGTTGTCATCGAATGTAGTAGTAAATACGTTTTCTAACTGGTTAGCAAACAATTCACATTTGTCTGCATCTTCTGTGTAACTACCATCGTTAGTTCGAAGCGGTGGAATAATGGTGGGTTGTTTTAGAATCTTTTTGGTAGCTCTCCACATATTGGGGTCCCCTGGATTAAGCGATTCTATGTAAAGATTGTAAGATTCTATTCTGAATTTATCCAGTTCATTTCTTACAGCCCGTATCAATCTGTTAAGGCGGGTTTTAACTTGTGGGTCTCTGGTATTTTGCCAAAGTCTACGTGCGATATGTTTCTCTTTAATGATTTTTTGTATATGTATTGGGGGATTGTAGTCATTCGATGGTCTACGAGATCGGGTAGTTACAGTGGCTTGTTGGACTGCGTCAGTGATTGCTTCTTGGAAAGATTTTATTTCACTATCTATATCTTCCTGTGACGTTAAGTTTGTTGGGCATTTGATCCGACTGTCCATTGTTGCTCGGAAATGTTCCCAGTCAATTGGTCCATTTATTAATTTTGGGAGTTTGGGATAGTAGTGAGCGGCACAATTTAGAGTGAATACTACAGGCAAATGGTCTGAATCAAGTTCAGTTAGGACAGACTGAGTTATTGGAAGGGTAAGGTTTTTATGTAATATGATATCGAGAATATCTGGCAATTGATTATATCTATAGGGGAAATAGGTATATTCGAGGGGTGCCGATATCTGAACTGCTAACTGTGAAGTGATATTATTTAACTTGACTCCATTTGAATTATTTGTTCTGCAACCCCAGTTCGTGTGTTTGGAGTTGAGATCGCCAGCTAATATTGTGGGAAGAGAATCTGTGAAAATGTTATTGAGTTCATTGTGATTCAGTTGGTTATTGGGCGGCTTATACGCAGAAACTATTTTAAGTGGAGAATTGTTCATCATAGTTATTTTGATTGCTACAGCTTCTATCTGATGAACATCTTCCAGGTCAATTGACTTTGCAACAATGTTTCGCTTTATAATTATTGCAGATCCTCCCCATCCTATTGCAGTTTCTCTGTCTTTTCGAAAAACATGATATCCTGGTATAGTGAATCTTTCATCTTTAATTAGATGCGTTTCGGTAATGCAAGCGATGTCAATGCCGTGTCTGGCGATGAATGAAATAAAAGTTGATCGTTGGGTTCTTAACCCATTGGCATTCCAATTAAGGAGAGTTAACTTGTGAATGGGATAATGATTATTTGCTGCCATGTTGAAATAACATAGGGATGAGGGACATAATAAAATTTTTTATTTGGTCAAGATGTGGCGTTATTAATTCAAGGATAGATTGGAAAATTTTTGAAGTAAGTGAGTCCGGATTGCCTGTGTTTTGATTATTGTTATTTGATGTAGATGAATTGGATGTACTGGGGTTGTTGGCTACTGTTTGTGCATAAGTACGGTTGGAAGTAATATTGCCAGTTATTAGAGCGTTGGGATTTGATGGTCTCACCGTAGGAAAGGAGGGCTTATTGTTTAGCTTCCTGATATATGGGCAACCCCTATAGTTGGCCGTATGTTCTCCTTTACAATTCACACACTGTGGTTTGTCTCTATTTTTTTGTTTTGAGCATTCTGTGTAGTGATGGTGCTCAGTACATTTAACGCAGCGAGGTGCTAGGTGACAATAGTTTTTAGTGTGACCAATTAATTGACAGTTTGTACACTGTGGGATGTCATTGCTTTTCCGTCGCGGTTCTACCGTTACTACACAATATAATAGCCTGTTTAAGTTAAATATATTTTTAGCTTGATCTGTTTTGTTTAGTTCAACTGCAATTAATGGTATTGGCACTTTTTTATTGTTACGTAATCTAGTGGTTTTGATAACGGGGTACTTGAGATTAATTAATGCGGTATTAATTTCGTCTTCGGTAATAGATATAGGTACATTCCGTATTATTGCTGAGATGCCGGAATTCTCTGGGTTACGATAAGTATAATAACTTACCTTATGCTCGTCATAGAATTTTGTAAGCTTCCTGAAGTCGTCAATATGTGTTAGATTGATTCTCAACTGATTACCTTTGTAGGTGGTAGTAAAATCCTCTTTAACATGTGTTTTAATATCTTGAACTATGTTCTGATAATGTGTTCCGTTGGGTAGTAGTATTGGGGGAATTTTAGGTTTTGCTGCACTGTTGTTAGGAGCTTGAGCTTGTACGGGATTCTCCACCTCTGCTGATAGCGAATAAAATTGGTTTTCGGTCACGAGATCATCCGTGTTAAATAGGTATCGTTTGTTTACATCTCTATCGTCTGGTGATGTCAAGGGTCGCTTATTGTTGTTGGAGTTAGATTCCCTGCTTGGCAAGTCCTGATCATCCATAGGCGTTGGATCAGGGGTAGCATTTGCATCTTTATAGATGATAGTTGGTGGATTTAATTTAAAACCGCTTGTTTCAGGCATGTTTGTTGAAATTAGTTATTCTAAAACTGATATCACTATCTTTTACACCGAAAAATGTGACGGCTAAATTTATATTGTCTGTTTTATCAGTAGGTACCCGAGCCAGACAAACGCCGCATCTGCGGCGATTGCGGCGTGTCGCGCACAGATATTTAACTACTATTACGTTAATAATTGTTTACGGATTGCTATGCAATAATTAAAGTTAATGTTTAATTAAACGATTAGTGGCACAAGAGAACTCAAAACACGTCCGAACGTAACTCTGTCGCACGCGGAAAAAAACAAGTTTATATCATAATCTGCTATGGAAATTCTAAAGTTTGTTGTCTCTAAAGGTTGCTGTTGACATTAGTTTTGCTTTCCATGGCCAACCCTTATGTAATTTCTTTTTAAACACATGGTATAATATATTTTCTCGTCAGGTAGTAACAGACTGTGTATATAGCAAATGTCAAGGTACATAAGATTCAACATAGATAAATTTCTTATAAAATATCCTATAAATTCCACATGTACGATGGAACTTTATTTATCTACTACCAGGCTGAATTAGTCAATTTATACTCTATATTTGATGGCGTAGTATACCATTTTACGGCCTTAGGAACACAAAATGTTGTGTATGAGTTTGACAACCAATAGTATTATCAAGATTACTAAAGTGCTACGTATTCTCTGTACTATTTTACGGGATGGAAACATGGACACTGAAGGAAGCAGATGTGAAAAAGTTAGAAGCGTTTGAGTTATGGCTATATAAAAGAATATTGAAAACATCATGGACCGAACGTGTAACTAACCTAGAAGTGATGAGAAGAATGAAAAAAGAAACCGAAGTTATTTTCACTATTAAAAAACGAAAAATACAATATCTCGGACACGTAATGAGAGGCGATAGATACCATCTGCTCCAGATAATACTGGAAGGAAAGAATCAAGGGAGGAGAAGCGTGGGAAGAAGAAGACATTCCTGGATGAAGAGAATGGAGAGAATGGTTCAACTGTACTACTAGCCAACTATTTAGATCAGCAGCATCGAAAATACGAATAGCGATGATGATTGCCAACCTTCGCAACGGAGACGGCACCTAAAGAAGAAGAAGTATTATAGTAGCTTCACAACGTTTAATATAAGAGTATATATCTGATTTCAATTGTGAATAGTTCTGTTGCTACATAACGTTTTGTATCCTAACTAACATTTATGCCAAGGTAGCGGGTAGACACTCTTCTGTGACCCCGACAGAAGATAGGCCTACTTCAGGGACGCAACCCTGGCTACGCAAGCCGTGACTCTACACTTACCTCCCAACCCTGAGGAGAGTCACGTGCCAATCATCTATCTCATTTTGGAAACCAACATCCTAACCTATCCAACACCATTCGACAACCCGTCTGGCGAATTAAGGCCAATCACCTTCTAAGTATGAAAATCTCATTCTCAAGAATAAATCGCCAGGTGGGTATGGTTTATATCCCAAAATCCCACTCTGATATAACAGGCTGCTTTACAGAATCTGGGGTAGGCAAGAAATTGCCTAGAAAATACTGCAAACTATAATGTAAAAACGCTGATGTCAAAAGAAAGACTTATAGAACTAGAAACCCAACTTGAAAATATGAAATGGAACTTAATAGGACTCTGAAATAAGAAGAAAAAATTAAAAATGTCTCTTACGTACATCTGGAAACACATTCTATTGTAAAAATGTACAAACGCACCTGAACACGTGTAGCTAATATAATGCTAAAAGTAACAAAGATCTACACAATAAAAATAATACAACTCTACGGACCTACATCAAAATACACGGATGTGGAAGTGGATGGATTCTATGAAGACATATCCCACGCAATAAGACAAAATCATATAAACGAAGTTGTTATCATAGGAGATTTTAATGCGAAACTATAGGTAATAAGCTAGAAAATATGGAAAATAGATGATCAGGGCTATGTAACTCGAAATGGAAGAGAAGAAACACTGATGAACTTTCTTGTAAAATTTTTTTTGCTTTGAACACATTCTTTAAAAAACCAGAATAAAGAAAGTTGACATGGATAAGCCCAGATGGAGCAACGAAAAACCAAATTAACTATGTTTTAACACAACAAAGATCAATGATAACAAAGATAGATGTGATCAACAAAATCACAGTCGGAAGCGATCACAAGATGATGAGACAAACCTTAAGTTCATATTTGAAACTGGAAAGATATAAGAAGTTCGACAATAAAAAATAAAACATAGACACTCAAAAATTAAGAGAAAGACAAACAGAATACCAAGAGGAAATAGAAAAACAACTTAGGGAGATAGAACCAGACATAAAAAATTACATCAATCAAATGAATAGAGAAAATAGCTAACAAATATATTACACACAGTATTAAGGAAAATAGCAAAAAGAGATAACAAACACAGGACAATATTGAGCGAAAACACAAAAAGCTAATGGAAAGAAGAACAAATCTAGTAAGCATTCAAAATAATATAGAAGAACTAATAAACCTGGACAAATAAATCAGAACAGTAATCAGACAAGACAAAAGAAATCGACAAGAAGACTATGAAAAATAACAAAGATATGAAAGTACTCAGAAAAAACCCGCACAAGAGAAAAGAATAGGCCTAAGAGATAAAAATTACCAAGTAACACAAGATAGGGATGAAGTACTAAGGATCACAGAAGACTTTTATAGAAATCTATACTGCTCACAAATAGAATCACCAGCAAACACAAAACAGAAACTGAAAAAGCAATAATGAACATAAACTCGGAAGAAGTGCCAGACATAAACGAAAATGAAGCAGAAGCAGCCATAAACGAAATGAAACTTAATAAAGCGCTAGGTAAAGAATAAATCGTTGTGAAGATGATCAAATATGGCAGAAAACAATTAATAAAAGAAATAGCTCAGTTTCTGAACAAATGTTTACACAAAGATAAAATCCCAGTCGACTGGCGCGAAGCACTGACAATCCTGCTCTATCCTTTTTTATAGAGCAGGATTGTCAGTGCGATAAAACCCAATTAAAGAACTATAGACCAATCATCTTACTATCTCAGATATATAAACTACAAAAATTATAACAAAAGGAATAGCATGACGTGCGACCATCTACACACCATCCTTATACAAAAAACAACAACCACTTTATTTAGGATTCATTGACTACGAAAGGGCGTTTGACAGCATAGAATTCTGGGAAATAAAATGAGTACTCCAAAATTTCCGAGTTGATACACGCTACATCAAACTTATTGGAAGCTGCTATGAGCAAGCAACAAGTATATTCCCAATGCATGCAAACACTAAACCAGTACGAATAAACAAAGGAGTCAGACTAGGAGACACCCTATCCCCCAAAATGTTCACAACGGCTCTCCAAGAATGAAATAAATATAAACGGTGAAAGGTTAAACTACTTGAGATATGCAGACGATAAGCCATCATATCAGATAATACCGAAGATCTCAGGGACATGATACACACTTAAATGAAGAGTCACAAAAAAGTGAGCCTAAAAATAGATTTAAAAAAAAACAAAAATAATGACGAACACAGATAATATGGAAGATATAGTAATAAATAACCAAAAACTGGAATGGCTAAATAAATACATATTCCTAAGACAACTAACCAGAGTTGACAAAAATAATCAAATGCCACTACAAACAAAAACATTCCACAGTACTCGAAGACAAAAGTAGTTCATTCTTGTATACTCCCAGTATTAGCGTACGGTACACAAACATTTGTTTCACAAAAAGGAATATTGACAAACTAGTAGAAACACAACGGGCCATGGAGAGAGCTATGATAGGAGTAATAGTACCACAACGAAAACCAAACGAACACATAGAAAACATCCCCAAAGTGCAAGATATCAGACATAGAATAACCCGTCCGAAATGGAAATGGGCGGACCATAACGAGAAATACACAGACGGAAGATGGAATATAATCTTATTCAGAAATGAAAACCATAGTCAAGAACAAGAAAGCGGAGAAGACCACAGATGAGATGGGGAGACGATTTTAAGAGAATAGCAGGATTTAACTGGACATAATTAGCAAGAAACAGAGCAACATAAAGAGATGTAGAGGAGGCTTACATCCAATGTTGGACAAATGGGCTATAGAGAGAGAGAGAACATTTATGCCATCGTCATGTTTGATTTTGAAGTCAGGAGCAATAGTCTTCTCATGTCCTTGATACATAAATAACTATTATATTTCAATGCCCGAGCTTTCTCAAGAACAGTTCTCATTCATCTTGTTCGTTCTCAAAAAGCAATCTGTCAACTAGATTTAATAGAAGGTATTTTGAAATAGACTCATTTTCAGCAAAATTAAACAAACTCCCACATTTAGATCAAATTGCAGTGTAAGAACCAAATTAGGTAATTATTTAAATGTCGAGGAGATAAGTAGCGTTGTAATTGTGAATATTACACTTACACAAGTAACAAATACAAAAATGATAATTATCAACTGACACGTAGGAAAAGGATTAAAAAATAGCACCACATGTTTCAGATACATAAATTTGTTAGTGTTTACAAGCTGCAAGGATTCTAAGCCGACGACTCAAACAAATGGGTTTCAAAAAAGGAGTGATTTATATGTAAATATATCGATTGTTTTAGAATCCTTATTTTTCGTCGAGTTTTAGAATTTTTCTTGTTTATACTTTAGATAATGATATCCAACTCTCAGTCATTTACCTATGTGGCCTTCCAATCACTCTTTGCTGCTTGGTATTTCGTTTTCGTTGATTTTCACTATTCGTTCGTTGATCATCTTGTCCATGTGTACATCTACCATATTCTTCTGTCCCTTGGTTATTTTACTGTAACTTGTACATTACATCTATTCGGCACACAATTAAGCAAATAAAAAGCCGAAGTATCTGCAAGCTGAGGCGTCAGGCAAGGATGTCAACACTTAGGTACATAGACAACAGCTCGAGGACATGGAAATCCAAAATTGGCATAGTACACATTTATTATATGCAAACGATGAGATAATAATTGTTATAGCAGATGGTTGACAGAAAGCTATATTTCATCTAAGTAACATTTGTAAACCATACATAATACAGATAAAATAAGTAAGTTATCAAATTCAAAAGCAGAATTATCAAAATAAAGAACAACATGTGGCACAATACACAAAACATAAACCAACGACAGACACCCCGAAATTTTACAAACTAGTATCAGCTTCAATCATAATGTATAGAAGCAAAGCATGGAAATTCTTTAGAAAACTATGAAAAAAAAAATAGTCGTCAGAAAATAACTTTTACACAGCACGCGAAGCTGTATCAGACGATACATGATAAGATATGAAGATACCATACAATGACTTCAAATCTACTTGCTAAATGATATAATTCTACAATAGAGAACAAATTGAGAAGAGTACTGTGTTACAATTCCAAAATCAGGCAATAGTAACTAATTCGTGAAATGCAAACGAAAATGAGAAGAATTAAAACGAAATTGACATACAGAAACTAATACTATTAACCCTCCCGTACCCGTGTGGGGTATTCTACATACCCCAGAGTAGGTTTTTTGCTGTAACTGTTCACCACATTTTTTAACAATCTTCAGATTTTAGCTATTCGTCGAGATATAGAGTATCTTAATAATTATCAAGTTCGATTTAAAAAAACAGTTGTCTAACTATTTTTATCAATTAATTTTTGTGTGGGGTATGTGAAATACCCAGCACGGGCCCCAGCGTAATAATTTTTTGCATTGTATTTCGCATTCGTATTTCGTCCGTTTATCATAAAATGGCCACTACGTATTTTTATGGAGATTTTGGACATGGCTGCCCTCAATGCATATATAATTTGGATGGCGCAGAATCCAAAATGGAAAAAAATGGTAGAAGTCGTAGGATATGTTTTCTTCGTGAATTGTCGTCTGATTTAGTTGAGCTGAACGTTATAGCAAGGAAAAATGACAGTATTAAATATCATCAATATGTCAAAGAGGCTCTTGAAATGTTTCCAACAAAAAACAATGAAGCAAATGCCGCGATACTGCCAGAACGTAAGTCAAATACCAGTTGAAGGTGCATCCAAGAGTTCGTGACAGAAAAACAAAATTTTCATGTGTGGGTTGTTCTAAATCAGTATGCGCAACACACAGAACAACAGAAACTATATCATATTGTTCAAACTGCAAACCCAGCGACAATAAAGAACAATGATAAACAGATATTTCGTAATTTTTTTTATAATTTTTGAATACCTATTTTACCTTAGTTTTATTTTGTATTTTGAATAAATTTTTTTGATATAAGCCCCAAATGTCGTTTATAATAGAAAGAAATTAATAACAAAGCCCAAATTGGTTATAGATATGAAAAACCACTGGGGTATCGCGAGTACCCCACATGGGCTCTAATGAAAGTTTTAGAGCACGGGTACGGGAGGGTTAAATGAAATATATGGCAGGTTCTCTCTTCTTCGAAAATAACACCTGAGTTTGTATAGACGACGATCATCATGAAGAAATTTAGCCGCTTCTTTCTGAAGCTTTCCAAACTCATGTTTCCATAATCTCCAGTTCTTAACTTTCTGCTTCCAATTTAACATTTGCATTGTACATAGATTTTTCATGACTTCGTCCCACCATCTTACTTTGTGTTTCCCTCTTAATATTTATTCGCTTAGCCTTGATTCTGTCATTGTTTTTATTGCCATTTCTTTCTTAGCCTTCAGGTACGTGTCCTGGAGTCTTGATAAACTTCACAATATCTTCACCACTTGTCTTCTTTGTACTTTTATTTTGTTTTCTGGTTTATCTACTTGCTTATTTCCAGATTTTTATTTGCATAGAACACCGTATTCATTTTTTTGATCTTATTTTTTATTTTTTCACATTCTTCTCTTTTACTTTTAAACCTCTTATTAAGCCTATCCACCCCTTGGAATTTATAACCATCTATATCCATAAACTGGTTAGTTTTGTAGCTTGTGGATTTCTCTGATATTTTATACACTTTGCATTTTTTCATTAATACATCAACCTACTGTACTTGCTTCTTCATTTATCTTTCAGCAATTATAACTGTATCACCTAAATTTGCAATAATTTGTCGATGAGTACTTATTGTTGTACTGGTACAGTCTGCTTCTTTGATTAAAGAGCTAGTCCTCTTGTCTGACTTCAAAATAATTGCCTTCACAGTATTTATTCTGCTGTTTTAATTTGTACTTTCTACTTGCTAGGTTTTCTCTTTCTTCGTTGTCAACTGAACCTAGGTAATCATGTTAATGTCAGAATGATATCACAGTTTGACATTAGCTAGTACTACCATTATTTTGACGTACCCTTACAGTTAATTCAGCAACATTATCTTCACAAATGTATTGATTTGTTCTAAAAACTAAATTTTGTTGCATCATATCGCCCGCATATCTCTTTTATTTGTCGTGCTAGGTACTTATGGATAGCAACTGATAGGTGTTGAAGTTATTATGCTATATTTACAAGCAGAAGTGAAATTAGGAGTTTTACACCTCACACTGACATTGACAGATATAAATAGTGACTATTAATCTGGGTACTTAAAGGTGTCAATAAGCATCAATACGCTGACAGATCGTTTAGAATAGTTGGTCAATAATTAATTGCATTATTATGCGGGACACAAGTCTGTTATACTAATAGAAATCAACCAACGGTGCCTGAGACAACATTCAATTTCCTTCAATACTGCGTATAAAAGTAAATGATTTTAGTTTATAAATATTTTTCTAATATTGCCTACTACATACTTACGTGCAGCGGGACCATTCTAGCTTTGCGGCAGAGGTAGGCCATGGATAGCGCTGTGATCATGTTTGATTCCAGAGCCAGTGTGTATAGGAGAGTACCGCCATTCTTTGATCCGAGACAATGCCGCCATCGCCGTCATGTTTACTCCCATCAGCAATAAATGATTGAGTTATGTCTAAAATTTTATTTAAAATTGGCAAGACTGTAAATCTATGTCAAATTCGAGGTTAGCAGGTTATGTTTTGCGTCAGTTTGTGTCAAAATTGACGCAAAACCTAACCTGCTCGTATTTTGAGGAGGTTTAGGTATTATTAAGACTCGGATGCGATCAAACCCGGATTGAAAAATCGCAGCGGACTACATTTTTGTGGCAACTGAAGTCTGTACGAAATAACCCCACATTGTCTGATCTAGAATCTTACTTCTGAGCCACATTCACGGCTAAGCAGTGTTTTGCTGTAATTAAGTGTATGGAAGCGTATGCAGTGCATAATAAATTTTCTTGGAAAATGGTGGCTAAAAGAAACAAAGTCAGTGTTTTTAATTAGTTCACATACAATTAATTCACCTGTAAATTTCACGCCTATCAAATAGTATTTTTCAATGACCATTGTTTTAAACTGAATTATATTTTTGATGCAAAATTTAAGAGAATGATGAATAGAAATACAGTTTATATTAACCCATTTAGAGAAACATATATGCTTATTACGGAAAATGGACACAGGTGATTACATTTTTACGATTGCACTGTAGCTTGAATGCAATTAAATCACTCAAACACTTTCAAAATTAGAGCTGATAGAAGAAGTATATATATGGCCTGGTTATTGTTGCAATTGTTTCAGTCAAATCTTATGTTGTCGCTCTGAAACTGGCAAGAAAGCTTTCCATGTGAATATAAAAAATGCTCAAGACCTTAACCTCGTCAAAGCGTAGCTTTATTAGTAGTGTTTGGCAATATCATGTCACTACATATGTTCGTTTTATAAATTTTTACTATAGTGCAATGTTGCAATCGCATTTGAATATGTTAGTAAATTGCAATTATAGTTGAGACAATCTATTCCGCAGTGACTGTCTAGCCGTAATCTTACATAAACTCCAGAAATTCTCATAATTTATTGAATGGTAGAATTAAATTATTTATGGGCGTCAGTTCAAGAATAATTACCATCCCGTCTTATTTCGAAAAACATTTTTGTTAAATTGGCGCTTTGACAAAAAAACAAGTGTGGCATTATATAATAACGACGAAATACATATGTACATAGTGTTCCATTTTTTTAAAATCATTAAATAAAATGACCAAACACTGTCGGGAGGTCTCAACGGCCACGGTCGTTGATGACTAACATATGCGAGAATCATTAATTGCAATTTATTATTTCATAGTTTTTTACGGTATACCTTTAGCATATCGTATTTTTCTGGATTCAAGTACTGTCTTATTTCTTTATGAATTCAAATCATGCCCAAAAACAACACCAAAAGTGCACTGATCAGTAATTAAACATTAATTATTATTCTGAAACAAAGTAAAATTTCATAGTCTACATTTTATTATATTTTACCTCTGGCGACGCTTCTTTCAAATAACTGGTATTTCAAAACTTTCATTATCGAGTAGACAATAAAATAAGAAAACGTGCATAATCGGTCCTCTTCTACCGTACCTTTGCACCATAAGGTAGAGGAAGACATATCTGAAAGATTATGTACGTTTTTATTTCAGTGCCTGTTAGGCCACCAAAGTTTCAGAACACCCGTTAGAAACAAGTATTTTTAATTCGTATTCTGATCAGAAACTGTAACGGATTTTTTTAAATTATCACTGAATTGCGCAATACTTTTATGTCACATTTTATAATGTGCTCAATATTGACATTTCAATCTAATAAAGAAATGGCCAGCTCAAGAACAAAAGTTGGAAATGGGCAGCGGGCGAAATAATACAACAAAATTATTTAAGCTTTATAAAAGTTGAAAATGTTCTATGACTTACCCTGACACAAACCGCAAAACCATTCAGAGTAGTCGAGATACTACGATAAAGAAGCTAAAAAGGGATAAACAGCTAAATAAACTTTAAAAAAAGAAGAACAGCTAGTGCTAAATATAGACAATGTGTTTATATATAATATATCCTACTGTTTCCTTAAAAATTACTATCATATAACCAAATACAAAACCTTAAACGAACGAACAGTATACAGGGTTTGTTAAAGCACAAAAGAATTTAAGAATTAAAGTTGCCCGGTACCGATTAGGCGAAACTTAGAGCTCTAATAAAAATGAGCATTTCAAAATTATTAATTAGAAGGCGATAGGCCACGGATATCCACTACGCGACTAGGTTTCATCCATTAAACGCAATCTTTATAAAAAAGCACAGTACAAACATGTAAACCAAGTCGTTTCACTTCACCCGCCGAATAGCCCACTTATCAGTGACATTAATCCATTGACTACAGCTTAAATTTAGAAAGTAACATATGGAAAATTTTTAAAGAGGCGATTGTGTTTAGTTACTAATTAGATTGAATTAAAATATAAACACTAACTAACCTGTTCTTCTTTAAGCGAGAAACGAAAGAGCTGTAGCTGCAACTCCAGGTAGGCACTAAGTACAGTAAAATACCTCTAACCTGCACGTACTCACTGACTATCAGTGTCGAAAGACTTGAGGACCTTGTCACATACGTATTAGGCATGGGGTTACAGTCAGGCCAGAATAAATCTGGTACTTCAAATATCAATTAGCAAGATTATTTCTGCAGCTTGGGATGCGCAGTCGACAAAATGGAAGATACCAAGAAGGCTTCAATTGACGTTGGAGATTACTTTGAGATGATCGAAATATAGGTGGAGAATATTGAAAATTACATGAAGGCCTAAAATAATTCCAGTAAAACGCCAATCCACGTGAAAGTTTATCTTAAAGAAAAAAGAAATTGTGCGGCCAAAAGTCAAGTCGTTTCTGAACTTTCGTCAGATGGTAGGTCAACCAGATCAGGGAAACAATTCACAAAATTATTACGCCAAATCTGCACATAATTTCTGACGACTCTGAGAGTCCCAAAAATGCGATCTAAGTCCTCAGAAGCAAATTGAAGACTAAAAAGTCCTAAAATGGTTATATAATGGAAATTTTAAGCAGAAGGCAGACAATAGTAAATTAAATATAAAAAAAATGACATCAGATGCAACCACTATATCCAAGGATTCTCAAACATTTGAAAAATTAAAACAAATCTCCAAATTTTTCAAAATGTAACAACGAACGAAAATAAGGAAACATATTTTACAACCGCTACAGCACTTCAAAATGTGCTTTAATAACGTACTTACCCAATTCAATATTTTTATAGATATGGACGAACGTTGAACTCGTGAAATTTTTAATTTCATCTTTTATCTCGAGAACCACAATTATTCAACAATTTTATTGTTTTAGTAACTCCTCTTAAAAAGTTAGATAACTTAATGGGTACCAATGCTGTTCCATCTGCAATATTTAAGATATTTTCCATAAAAAATAGAAACAAATGGAACACCCTGTACGTTTATATTAATAATAATACTTTTGGTTGAAGTGATAAAAAATTTGCTAATGCATTTGATTTTTTCATGATTTCTAAGATAAATTCTGCAAAATTACGTATCAGCAAATTTTTGAAAGAAAAATAATTGTGTACTGTAGTTGAATTTTTTTGCTATTGAATATTTTATTGACTATTCTTTTTCCTTTCCTTCAAGGTTTAAGAATCTATTGTAATGGGCAAATAATCGATTTTTGTTTTTCTAAAATGAGCTTTATTGTGCTGTTTAAAGATCGTTCTAATACATTTCCTACACGTTTGCTTTTGTTTTTAATTGTGTTTCTCTCACAAAAAGTGTTTAGATTATTCTTCTCCAACGCCCCCTAGTTATAAAGATATTACTAGATTGATTTTAGACCTTTAAAGTGGCCCATAATCAACTAGTGAGATAAAAACAAGGTTACTCAACACTGTAGCACTGTCAAGCTATGTCAAATTGAGATTTGCAGGTTAGGTTTTACATCAGTCTGTGTCAAATAACAAACAAAACCTAACCTACTAACCTCGAATTCGACATCGACTGCTGAATACAGCTACACTGAGAACATGAATCACAGGCGAGTCTAATTATAAATTAGTGTATTTGATCTCCCGGTAATTTCGAATTTGTTACTAAGACTTTTACGGCTGTCAATACAAAATTTATGTTTCTTAGATATTTATAATTCAGTGTCCTTGAAAAAATTTATTAATTTTGCACTTCATTTGAATGCACTGTTGAAGTTAGTACTGATTCCATAGATAATCTGTCTGTATAATATCTAAGACACACACAAGATATGCACAACACTAAGGTATACATTAATTACACTCTGCACATTTTGGTTTACCTGTTCTATTCAATAGTCATGTGTTAATATTATTTTTTAAAGCAAATTTGTGATTTTCAATAAGACTGGATAATTTACTAAACCATACAACCCTACACTAAATTTACAATTTTATTATTTTTTTAATCAGTACCATCGGGTAGTGGTAGCGGTCGCTTACGGTTACTATTTGAAAAATATATCAAACAAAGTTTCGGAATTTCTTAAAATATATAATTAACAAGCACAACATTTTCTTGAATGATTTTCTATAAATTTGAATTTGTGGCAAATAATTAAAAGGGATGATTATTGAAAACGATTATATTTTAGTACCTAAAATAATTTGGAAGCACATATATTTTATTGTACCCAAACTCATAAGTTTAGCATTTATTTATTACTTTGTCATTAGGTAATCATTTTTATCTATTTTAGGAATATATTTCTTTGAAAAAGGTATATTTTTTTATAATTAATTGAAGAGAAAGTATTGTTATTTATTAATATAATAGCAAAAGGAACCAGCAGCTAATTTATTGTTGTTTTGCATTTAACAAGAAAACAACAATAAATTAGCTGCTGTTTCCTTTTGCTATTATATTAAGAAAAAATATCCAGCTACAAGCTACATACTAAATTGTTATTTATATATATTATTGTTTTTATCTGAATTAGCATAATTATTATTATTACCTTTTTGAGTGTTTTTGAGATTTTTAAAAGCAATAATAACTGATATTCTTAAACCAGAATCAGTAATAAAAACTGTTCCATCAGTTGATGTAATATTTTAGCTTAAAAATTGATAAAAAAATGACATGGATAGTATGCTACTTCAGACAACACAGCCGTTATTACTAGCATTTTAAGCACTACCTTTGTTTTGTAAAATTGTGCTAATATAGATTATGAAATCATAAACAGTAGGTATCCTTCTTGTGAAGTTAGCTGAATGGTCAATTATATTTGGGTCGTTTACGGTTGGTTTACTCGTAGCCAAAATTCCGTATTTTTTACTGTAAGTATATATACCTAATTAAAGCGCGGTTTTCAGGTCCGGAAGTTGTTCAAGATTCTAATTTTAAGTGTTCACATTTCTGCAGCATCCGGCTTCCTTTAGTTTAATAATCTACCAGGTATAAAATTTGCCTTGTGTAACACAATCTACACCATTATCTATGTAATTGCGGCCTAAGTCTGCCTTTGAACGGATGCTACAGTAAATTAAATTGTCTAAATTTTAATTAACCAAATGTTCCATCAAAAATTTTTTAGTTGCAGTATTGCTAGGCAAGTTTATAAATAGTGAATAATAAAAATAACAATAAATGTGTGTCCCAACAAAACAGACGTTTATTAAGTTAATTGCAATATCCTATCCCATGTTGCAACTATCCATCCCTTTCTATTTAAAACGTAAAGTAAAATAATCAAATTACACACACAAAATCTAAACGTTTGGTCTTTTACTTTTTAAAAATGTTTCTTTTGTTATGAAATTAATTTTATATAACCTAATACCGACATACCTCGGTATAGTAGAATGTATTAGTTTCCACGAAAACGTGTGCGATTGTAGATTACATCCTGCATCTCATTAATTTATTTTTCTCGCAAAAAATATGATAAATCTGTCCGTGATCCTGAGAGAAACACGACGGCTTAGTATAATGGCGTGGCATTGCGAAAATCACATGCTCGCATTTCTCATCAGGAGAACAAATATCAGAATTGTCTATTATTTCTGCGGCCAGCTTTTCTAATTATTTAGACGAAGTTCCATGAGAAAGCGTATTAGTATGGAATGCACGCACGCTTTATAGGCGCATTATTTATAGAATCCGGTTTTTATGGATTTTTCTTCATGAAAGAGATATATTATTAATATTTATTCGCGTTTGAGCGACGGTTGACAGCGAATTGCGACGTGAAATATTTGACATTTACTGTGACCTCTTAGTTTGCAGATATAGCAATGTCGGTAATGTACGACATTTTTATCGACAACATTATTTTTTCACATTGACATTCGCCTGGGTAAATTTACTGGCATATAAATATCATCAAACTGCAAAACGAAAGTTGTTCCTTTTATCTTGGGCTTATTTACACGCGGCTATAGGAAATTTACCTTTTATGTGACACCTCTTCACAATGCACGAGTCGGCTTTTGTGTGAAACACACAGTTTTCGGTTTCCTACACGAAAACAACAGTTAACGGCAACGAATAAACCCATTTGTAGAAAGGATGTCAAAGACATATACTAAATTAAAAAACTATAAATTTTTTGTTCCAGCTGAATTTATTAATTAAAATTTGATTATTAACAAGCCTATAAATGTTTATGATCAAGCTTGGAAATGACATGCTATGCTTAGTTAAGCAAATCAAATATAAATTTCAAACATACAGACAAATCGCAACAAAACATAGTCTTACTGCAAAACTGTTGACTATTATAATCGAATCACGTGAATCGATTCTAATTGCAACCGCCACTATGTTTGGAAAACATATAAATTTATTTATAGCTTCCGAATATAAATTTACGAGTATTTTTTTCGAACTACACATCGCCCTCTTAATTTTACAAATAGAAACAAATAGAGTAATAATGTTTAAAATTATCATAATGAATATTTGAGTCTTATTAGTGATGTACATAAATGTTCAGATCAACAACCATTAGATTCCTATATGATTAAATACAAATTTGCAATGTAAAACATATGGAACTCTGTTTTCTGTTTCTTGCTATATTTAGACAATGCTATTTCCAGCAGAAATTTGTTTGGAATGAAGTCATTAATAGTTAAATTTGCAGCTTTGCATATTTCTTTCCTGTTTATCCTAATACGTTTGCATTTCGTTGCAAACGAAATCATTGATAGTTTTTGTAGCCCAGATTCAATTTTCTCCAAATCTAAGTACCATGTACAAACTATTTATGTCAGAATATAATGATCTCAAAATTCTAATTAAATTGAAATACCATTAGGTTACTAGCATGTAAACCAAAAGTGATATCCGGAAAAAAGTATAAAAGCGTTTTGCGTAATTTTTTATAGTTTAGATTATATAATTATACTGTTTAGCATCGCATACTTAGCAACTTAGCATATTAATAAATATTGATTTTAAAAGTACAATATTTTGACATCTGCAAAATGTCATGCTGGCTCATCAACTAAATTTAGCTGCCTCTAAAATACAATGAGGTGATTAAAAGTCGCCTCTGTCTAGGTTTTTGTCTATTTTAGAATTTAAAATCGATGAGGTCAGCTACTTGTCCATGGTAAAACAAACATTGCAAGAAAGCAAAATTTAAGCTAACCCACGCAAAGGAAAAGGAAATAGATTTAGGAAATAAATTTGTTATCGTAAGATTGAAACAGGCTAATTAATAAAATAATGGATACGAATATACAAAATAGAGCTTCAGAATAAAGACTGTCACCAACAATTACAACAGACAGGAGAATAAAGAAAACGGAATAATAAAAACTGTTGGAATATTCAAATTTGTAGCAACCGGGATCAAAAGGTAGTAATTGAAACACAACGACCCAATATAGTTATTTATGTTACATCCTCACCTTATATACCTAATGTAGGATATGATCACAAGGAGGTGCTCTATAAAGCTAGAATAAAAACACAATATTCAAAGCGACCTCTACCAATATATACCGAAAGACGAGAGTACTAGGGACTTGACACACGAAGACTTGAAGTGCCATTAAAAGTGACGAGTGGCAAGAATATTTGCATGAATTAGATTAAAATAAATAGAGCAACATAGACGAAAAGGAAAGGATAATAAGAAGGTACGAACAAGATTCATTTATCTTGAAAGTGTATTTCAGTCATTACCGGTTTTATGTTGTTTCATATTATTCTGAATCCATCATGGTTTCTTCCTTGTTAGTACAACTACCGCTGCTTTGAGGAACAACCATAGGTGCCGGTACTAAATTAGCTGTGAAACTTTCGACATTTGCAGAGATCACCACCAACATTAAGGAGACATCACGTAATCAACAGTACAGTAGGGCTTCAATATGTTGTTACCTCAACCCATGAGACTCTTTAAAGGTTGTATTTGTATCACCAGAAGAATAGCGTTGACTTGGTCGGCTTTTTAGAGTCCAATATAAATTAAAAGATACCAATATGCCCATAAGCTTGGATAATACCAGTATCAATTTAGGGTCTGGAAACCACCACATGAACATAAAAAAATGCAAACAGACTTATAAGAATGCAAAGAGCAATAGAACGAAGAATGCTTGGTATTAGCCAGACAGTGCGAAATGAGACCATCAGATAAAAAGTCAACACCAGAGAGAGATATTATACAGCACACATTATGTAGAAAAGGTTGGTCCTCTAGCAAGACAAGACAACAGCAATTGGTTGAAAAAATCTAATGGCGACCGGGGAGATGAAGAAAAGCATAGGTAGACCTCCAATAAGATGGCTGGACGACATAAGGACAGCAGACATTCATTGGCAGCAAAAAGGTCAAGACATAAATGTATGGACTAGATTAGAAGAGGTTGACCTGAAGTGGACAGAAAATAGCTGAAACAATGAAAGAGATAAACCAGAATAAAGAAAGTTAAGAATAGGAAAGCACCAAGCGAAAATATATGTTCTTAGGCACCTAGTTCTCCAGGTGGACCTGCTGTGTTACCTCCAAGTCACATATATATATATATATATATATATATATATATTGATATGGTTTTAATATGGCAAAGCAACTCAAAAAAAATATAATTAACATGCAGCTTAATTAGAATACAAATAAAAAGGCTACTAAATCCAGCAGTACGGTTTTACCATTAAAAATTCTATTTTATAAAATATAATTGACAGTTTCTTCAGCAAATTTGAGTGTACATTACTGAAACAAAGATCAGTCCGAAACAATCATAGTTATTAATTCAATTACATGTGAAATTGCAAACGATACTAGCTAATTGTCCATTAGTTGATTGCAAGTGTAACGCAAATTTGGTTGATAACAGCAATTTTGAAGTAAGTTGTTATATCTATTAATCAGTTTTCATCTGAAAAAGTAAATATTATTAGAAAGGATAAAACATAAGTTTGTATCTTACATATTTGTTGTATAAAAGGGTTATTGTAGCACAATGATGCATAATAATTATTGGAGACTGGCACAAATTGAGAACCAGTTAATCTTAATGTAACATGTATAGCTAAATGTCACAGTGGTTGAAAAGTAGAAATCTGTAATTTTTACTTCCTTTTACTACTATAAAGGAAGTATTGGATTCACCACAAAAATTCGAAATTGAGTTTTCAACAGATCTTCACGTTTTAGAGTCCCCTGATCCCAAAAAACATATTTTTTTTTATTGGTCTGTCTGTCTGTGTGTCTGTCTGTGTGTCTGTCTGTGTGTCTGTCTGTGTGTGTGCCTGTGAACAGAATATCTCAAAAACGAAAAGAGGTATGGCATTGAAACTTCATATATAAGTTTTGTGTACTATGTAGATGAGACAGCAAGCTTTTGAAGAAAATCGCATAACCGGAAGTAGGTGTTTACTTTTGTGATTTTTCAGTTTTTTTCGATTTTTTCAAAAACGGCTCTAACGATTTTTTTTTAACTTTACATTTTTCTTACATTTTTAATGTGTATTGATGTGAGATAGGTGATTTTCCAGTTGAATACTTCTAAAGTGGGTTTCTTTTTGTTTTTTTTTCAATTTTTTTTATTAACTCCTATTTTAAATAAAACACCCGGTGTATTATTACATTTTTGAATTCACCTTAAAATTCTAGAGAAAATTTGTCTCTTCAACTAACACTCGATTTTGTACCGTTTTTGTAGAATTTGTAATTTTTGAAAATTTTTAACAAATGGTTAAAAATTAAAAATGAAATTTTTGACTAATTATAAGATCACTGTAAAAGGAAGTTGTGTGAGTGTATCACACCAGATTTTTTAATATTTCTTTTCCAAGGATTTGGAGAATAGAAGAAAATAACAATAACAATTGCGGTGTGTAAAAATCTTGAATTGAAATACACCAGCTTGAAAATCATGCTAAAAGTATAAAAATTCATTTATAATTAAAATAAATACCAATGTGTGTTTTTATAAAATAAATGTGGTCATCATAAGAAGTTGGACCAAGAATTATGAATATGGTGGTGGTATGCATGTAGCGTAACTGGCGGGCGTTGATGATGACGGTGCAAACAGTCCATACAGTAGAGACAACTCCATTAGGTCAAGGAACATAAATTGAGCTCGAAAATAGAATACCAGAATGTAAGTGATATACTAAGATAATATAAAAATACCAGATCTGAGTGAAAATTATAAAATTTATGAAATGAACAAAACTACAATTGAACAATTTTTTGAATTTGAAGAAAATAAACTATAATATTTCGTGACAAACAAGGTTAACAGTTTTTAAAGCGAAGTGTATATGAAACGATTTAAAAATAAACATTAATTAAACTGCATGTAAACATACAGTATTAAACCGGTGTGAAGATGGCAGCCAGAAGGTAGCAGCCAAAAGTGACGAACATTGCCGAAGAGCTCATAGATATACAAAAAATTATAGAGAAAGAAACTAACACCACGTTCAACTCAATTAAGGAATTTGCGAACCGAATAAAGCTTTTTAGGTGCTACACATGAGAAATGCCGGCGCATAAATAGATATTTCACATATCGGGCAAAATAAATAATAAGTTTTCAGCTCGAATGCTACACATAGACCCCGAAAGAAACTTTTCTAAAAACCTGCCCTCTATATACCGAACAAATGGGCCCAAACCGAATTTAATTGCCGTACTCCACATAGCGGGTAAACTACCCCCGCCTAAATAAAATTAGAATTTTGCTGCTCGGATACTACACATAGAACTCGAACGAAACTTTGCTAAAAACATACCCTATATATACCGAATAAAAGGGCCCAAACAGATTTTAGTTGCCGTACTCCACATAGCGGGTAAACCACCCCCGCCTAAATAAAATTAGAATTTTTCAGCTCGGATCCTGCACATAGAACTCGAACGAAACTTTGCTAAAAATATACCCTGTATATACCGAATAAAAGAGCCCAAACAGATTTTAGTTGCCGTACTCCACATAGCGGGTAAACCACCCCCGCCTAAATAAAATTAGAATTTTGCAGCTCGGATACTGCACATAGAACTCGAACGAAACTTTGCTAAAAACATACCCTGTATATACCGAATAAAAGGGCCCAAACAGATTTTAGTTGTCGTACTCCACATAGCGGGTATACCACCCCCGCCTAAATAAAATTAGAATTTTTCAGCTCGGATACTGCACATAGAACTCGAGAATGCTACAAAATTTTGTAGCATTCTCGCACTGACATACTAAGCGAAATGAATAAATAATTCCTTTTCAATAATATTAACCCCTACAAGGGATTACTGACAACCCTTTTGTGCTACCGTTCTTGTTAATTAAATTAATTTTTAAAAATGTAATATGTGTTTTCGTATACAAAGTTTTAAAACCATGTTTTTAAGTTTTAAAGTGGTATTGTTTTTTACAATAATTTTACAACATATAATAATACCTTCAACAAATTCAACAACTCGTACTACCCAACAATTTTAATTTATAAATGTAATCAACAATGCTCAAGATATTTTTAATTATTCATAACTGAAGAAGCAAACTAAATTTGCCAAACGTTTTGTGATTTATTTGTAATTTGAAACCTTCAATAAACATGTTACGACTTTTGATTTTACTTATTCTTAAAAAAAATAATTAAAATCATGCATTTTGTTTGAAATTTCAGATAATTTCAAATTTTCTATTTGACATTAATTTTTTCTCCATACGAATGTTTTAATATATAGGGTATGTTTTTAGCAAAGTTTCGTTCGAGTTCTATGTGCAGTATCCGAGCTGCAAAATTCTAATTTTATTTTGGCGGGGGTGGTTTACCCGCTATGTGGAGTACGGCAACTAAAATCTGTTTGGGTCCTTTTATTCGGTATATATAGGGTATGTTTTTAGCTAAGTTTCGTTCGAGTTCTATGTGCAGTATCCGAGCTGCAAAATTCTAATGTTATTTAGGCGGGGGTGGTTTACCCGCTATGTGGAGTACGGCAACTAAAATCTGTTTAGGTCCTTTTATTCGGTATATATAGGGTATATTTTTAGCAAAGTTTCGTTCGAGTTCTATGTGCAGTATCCGAGCTGCAAAATTCTAATTTTATTTAGGCGGGTTTGGTTTATCCGCCATGTGGAGTACGGCAACTAAAATCTGTTTGGGCCCTTTTATTCGGTATATATAGGGTATGTTTTTAGCAAAGTTGCGTTCGAGTTCTATGTGCAGTATGCGAGCTGCAAAATTCTAATTTTATTTAGGCGGGTTTGGTTTACCCGCTATGTGGAGTACGGCAACTAAAATCTGTTTGGGTCCTTTTATTCGGTATATATAGGGTATGTTTTTAGCAAAGTTTCGTTCGAGTTCTATGTGCAGTATCCGAGCTGCAAAATTCTAATTTTATTTGGGCGGGGGTGGTTTACCCGCTATGTGGAGTACGGCAACTAAAATCTGTTTGTGCCCATTTATTCGGTATATATAGGGTATGTTTTTAGCAAAGTTTCGTTCGAGTTCTATGTGCAGTATCCGAGCTGCAAAATTCTAATTTTATTTAGGCGGGGGTGGTTTACCCGCTATGTGGAGTACGGCAACTAAAATCTGTTTGGGTCCTTTTATTCGGTATATATAGGGTATGTTTTTAGCAAAGTTTCGTTCGAGTTCTATGTGCAGTATCCGAGCTGCAAAATTCTAATTTTATTTGGGCGGGGGTGGTTTACCCGCTATGTGGAGTACGGCAACTAAAATCTGTTTGTGCCCATTTATTCGGTATATATAGGGTATGTTTTTAGCAAAGTTTCGTTCGAGTTCTATGTGCAGTATCCGAGCTGCAAAATTCTAATTTTATTTGGGCGGGGGTGGTTTACCCGCTATGTGGAGTACGGCAACTAAAATCTGTTTGTGCCCATTTATTCGGTATATATAGGGTATGTTTTTAGCAAAGTTTCGTTCGAGTTCTATGTGCAGTATCCGAGCTGCAAAATTCTAATTTTATTTAGGCGGGGGTAGTTTACCCGCTATGTGGAGTACGGCAATTAAATTCGGTTTGGGCCCATTTGTTCGGTACATAGAGGGCAGGTTTTTAGCAAAGTTTCTTTCGGGGTCTATGTGTAGCATTCGAGCTGAAAAATTATTATTTATTTTGCCCGATATGTGAAGTATCTATTTATGCGCCGGCATTTCTCATGTGTAGCACCTAAAAAGCTTTATTCGATTCGCAAATTCCTTAATTGAGTTGAATGTGGTATTAGTTTCATTCTCTATAATTTTTTGTATAGCTATGAACTCTTCGGCAATGTTCGTCACTTTTGGCTGCTACCTTCTGGCTGCCATCTTCACACCGGTCAGTATTAATTGCTATTAAAAATTGAGTTTAAAAAATTAATTTACTAA
This sequence comes from Agriotes lineatus, assembly GCA_940337035.1. NCBI lineage: Eukaryota > Metazoa > Arthropoda > Insecta > Coleoptera > Elateridae > Agriotes > Agriotes lineatus. The sequence goes on along the minus strand of OW679198.1, from coordinate 24,581,493 downwards.
CAATAATTTTATTAATGCTTTGAATATTTAAAAATAGAGATATATAACCAAAAACTGTTAATTGCCTTATATTTATAGCGTTATGTATTCTTATTTGTGTGTCCTAAGTAAATATCTGCAGTAACCCGACGAGATTGAGAGTCGAACAATTGATTTGTTTATACTTGCATACTAGCTATTGACCAAGAAAGGTAAGATAAAATGTAACAGGAAAAACCCTCAGAGACAATTATTCATATCAATAAAAATAAACTAATAAAGTCCTAAAGGACCATAGCGATATGTTGTGTGTAGTCCCGTTACCCTACCTTATGGACCAATCTCCAAATACTAACATTTTAAAAACGCAGATAAACAGGCAACCAACAAGCGAAGAGCAACAAGCATTCCGACATGACAGATCGACCTATGACGCCATATTTATAATTAGACTAATAAGAGAAAACGCAATAGAGTATCATAAGCAGCATTTGATAGAGTACAGCTAGAACACATACCAACCATATTAGAAGAGCTAAATATACCGAAAACAATAACATGGATAATACGAATATACACGCTCACCACAGGGAACTATACAAAAATCAAATATAACTAACGGAAAAGATCTGGAATACCACAAGACCTACCGCCTTAAAGCACGCTGCTGTTTTGTTTATTAATAGATAAGATAACATATATATCAAACCAAAACCATTAATGAAGCATATACAATGCGAACCAAAACCATTAAAATAATTGCAGAAAATGAGGACGAACTATAAAGACTTTTCTAAAAATATTAATACGAGCTAGGGATAAATAGAACATTATTGTAAATATCAAACTACAACAAGTTATTTAAAAATATTGGCTGAATCTGCGGTCAACTTCTGAAGCAATTCATGGCATCATTAGCTAGAATGTTCTGCAATCACAACTCAGCATTCTAGTCGGCACACTATTACATCGATATTATTTCGCAACACTAACTAAAATTTATTTACAGCACGAATTAACCAACTTCAACGTTTTCTCTTTGTTGATAATTATTCGTTTGAGTACTTTTAGTTATGAAGTCATCATATATTACTAGGTTCGCTAGGTTTGCAAGTTCATTTTTCATTGGTGTGCGCTAACTGCGTATATATTTGTGTATATAAGGCATAGACTTTAATAAATAAAGCGGTATTAGTGTTCACGATTTCTCTCAATCAACACCAAAAGGCCACAAACTTGGTCTCTGTAGCTGGCGATTGGCATACCCTCAAACCTTCCCCAGGAGATCACTTTCCAAGCCATATCTACTTGGTCTCTGACTGGGGTTAGGGTCCCTGTAGATGAAAGAGTTGGAACCTGTAGGGTGACTTGCTTTGGATCTACAAACCATGGCGTACCTGATTTTTGCCGATTTTAAACTTTATGCATACATCTTTCAACTAAAACAACTGAAATATATCTTTGCTACATCACATAGTCCTTGATTTGTGGATCCAATTTGTGGGTTGGAGGCCAGCGCTGATTCATTATTAACATGTACTACAAAAAGCCACTGATACTTAGAGTCCAGATCTGTACAGAAGCTGCAGTAGTGAAACAGATCATTTTTCTACCTTGAAGCATTAATAACAAGATGCGGAGACATATAAGAGAAAGTTAGGAAACAAGCCAATAAAGCAGCAGGGACAGTTATGGGAATTAAGGGGTTTAGTATGGCGAAACCAGAGCATGAACATAAACAAGAAAGTAAGAATGCAGTGTATATACAACATGGAGATAAAGGCATTCACGCGAAACCAAACCAATTATAAGAACTAATGAAACGAAGGTTCTGAGTTTACTGGAAGAGACTAATAGATGGAGTAAACCAAGAAATAAGAGAAAAATATGAAGTGGAGCATTTATTACGATGGGGTAGGAAAAAAGGAGGAATATGAAATAAATGAATAATCGAACTTTAAATTCCCATATTTAAAAAAATAATAACATAAACGTTTTTTTAGCTCAAGAAGTGCCTCTTAATAACATGTAGTTATATAACATTTTTTCAGTATTTTTTCTAGGTGTTCAAAACGGTAACAGGAAAATATTGTTAAAAAGTAAGAAGTTGGTATTAACCAAACGGTTCTCAACATTTTAAATTATGTGCTATACCTTTATGCAGCTCTTTCTAGATAAAGATGGGAACACAATAATTGTGTTTTATAGTTCTAAGGCGACGAAAATCTTTGTGAAATATATATAAGTATAAAACGTGTGGTTTTACATAGTAATAGCATTGTACTTTGCTCTGCGTGATTCCTAGACTAATAGCGAGAAATCTCAACACAAGTTTCTGCAAGGTTGCAAAATAGTAGCAAATAGAAAGCATGTCATCAGTGCTTTGCATCAAGTAATTACAAAAGCAATAGCCTAAAGCTTTTAGGAGCTAAAGAACTTGGTGACAAGATAATTAATTGCTTGATTTTAACATTTGCCCGTAAGCATTGACAATTATTCCAGATTTGTTTAATTGACACTGGTAGCGAATTAACAGCTTTCAGAATTGATTATTCAGATATTAAAATGAAACAATTTATAATAGCATATAGAAATAAAAAACATATTATTATTAGTAACGACATAATCTTCAAACTATATTAATTAAAAGTATATGGAATAACTGTTGCTGTCTGACAACATGCCGAAATGCTTTTAGTACTACTCATGGTACTACTAATACTATACGGCTGTATAGTGCACTATCAGAACTGCATTTTTTATGTTTAATATGCACTTGTTGTTTTTCAAGTGTGACTACTTCTGATATTTTTGATTCAGCGAATAGTAGTAATTTCACAGCAAAGGATTTAAAAAAAAGTATTTTCCTATTTGTTTAAAGTAATTAACAACAGTTGTAAATTTATTCCTAGAAATAACGGTTTTCCTCTTTTTAGACGACGTACAAGGTTTTAGAACAATCAGAATTTTTCAAACGTTTTCTAAAGTACTCCAAAAATGTAGTCATAGGCAATTATCATTTATTAATTATTAATAGTGTTCTTCAGATAAATCTAATGTTATTCTGCTTATTACATCTTTTTACAATAAAGGAAGTATTGGATTCACCCCAAAAATTCGAAATTGAGTTTTCAACAGATCTTCACGTTCTAGAGTCCCCTGAACCCAAAAAACATATTTTTTTTTCATTGGTCTGTCTGTGTGTCTGTGAACAGAATATCTCAAAAACGAAAAGAGGTATGGCGTTGAAACTTCATACATAAGTTTTGTGTACTAGTTAGATGCGACAGCAAACTTTTGAAGAAAATCGCATAACCGGAAGTAGATGTTTACTCTTGTGATGTTTCAGTTTTTTTCGATTTTTACAAAAACGGCTCAAACGATTTTTTCAAACTTCACATTTTTATTACATATTTAATGTGTATTGAAGTGAGATAGGTGATTTTTCAGTTCAATACTTCTAAAATGGGTTTATTTTGTTTTTTTTCTGTTTTCTCTATTAACTCCTATTTTAAATAGAACACCCGGTATATTATTACATTTTTGAATTCAGCTTAAAATTCTAGAGAAAATTTGTCTCTTCACCCAACGTTCTATTTTGTACCGTTTTTGTAGAATTTGATTGTTGAAAATTTTTGACAAATGTTTAAAAGTTTAAAATAAATTTTTTTGCTAATTATAAGATCACTGTAAAAAGAAGTTGTGTGCGTGTATCACACCATATTTTTTTATTACGACTGTCATTAATGATCCACAAGTGCATCAAAAAATGCCGATATCTTTGCATGAAACTATTCAGTTTTTATTTTCAAGTAAGAGGCGTGGAAAAGATAAAAAAATATAGTATATCTACATGGCAGAATTTGTATTTAAAAAAGCTCAGATATTTTTAAAACAATTTTGCGTGCAATTTGTAGCGCAAATAACACTGTAATTTTCCATATAAGCAGCGATTACAACTAAAATTCTGTAAAAAGTGCTTTCCCAGTATGGCGTTATTTCTTAAATATTCAAAAGCCGTTTACTCCTGTGAACCACTTCCTACTATTGGCAATACGTAACTGTTACTAAACTATACAAAATTCTGGAGGTTTAAAAGTTATATCTACAAATATATTGATAAAAAGAAAGAGTGGTCTTTAAGCTTCATTCTTTGAAAAAGCATCTTTATATTTATTACTTGCAAAGTGTATAGACTTTTTATCAATTTATAGTCATAACTTAGTGTATGATAGTTATCAGGTGAGCAAAGTCGCCAATAACGTTTACATTTTGATGTTTTACATATCGCACCTGCTGGTGACATGACCAATGGTAATATAGGGTAGATGTAAATTCCAAAATCAATTTAATTTGAATTATATTTCATTTTCTTTCAGTTTACATTCTCCTTATATTGAATATCATTATAACTCCCATATAATGCAGGAATTTTAATTACCTTTGTAGCGGTATATCACTAAAGAAATATATAATCTTATATTATAAGAGCCGATGCCGTCCGTAAGCACTGGAGCGCGCACACGCAGCATGAACGGCCTGCATACTAGCAAGTGGCGCGCGCGCACAAATGGCGAGACCGCATTTGTATTGTTAACGCTGGCCAGGCCGGACGTAGGCTGGCTACCAGCTTAAGCAAGCATTTTTATTGTTAACCGTTTCTTTACGCTGGCAGGGCCAGAAGTAGGCTGGCCACGCGTTCTAGTATTATTATATACTTATAGTATAGTAGTTCGCCAAGTATTTTGTATTTACATCCGAAGATGCATAATTTTAGAGAGTTTACTACACCCCGCTCTACTGGGAAGTAAAGTACCTCGCAAGTGAACGTTGTGACATTAACAATTTTTAAAATCAAAAGAAAGTGGTGTTAAAACTATCTTAACGTTCGTAATAATACTGAAACAATTAACAGAAAAACTTGGATATGGAAATTACATTAATTTTTAAATAAAAAACATACCGGCGATGAGATTTGAACTTCAGCCTCTGCAAACGAGCCCGCTCACGGCGAGTAGACCGAACTCAATAGATCGAAAGCAGTTGACCGAACTCAATTGACCGAATAGCAATAGACCGAAACGTCACTAGACCGAAGCAGCAATAGACCGAAAATCACTTGGTCGAAAATACATTACGGTTACATTTATTAACATTAATAGCATCAACTTCCTTTCACACTTTATTCAGGCTTAGAACTGGCAGCATAAACTGCTGGCGTGTTTAGAAGTTTTTTTTTGTTTTTGATTCTATTTAACTTTATTCTAACGGGTGTTCATAAACAGTCGTCATCCCAGTTGCTTTGAAAAACAAAATGTTATGTCTTTGATTAATTCGTGCAACACAGTGAAACGTCATTGAGTACTGTCATAGCGCATTTTTTCTCAATTTTAATAGACATACGTTTCTGAAGTCAAAACCTACTGGGATGACGACTGTTTATGAACACCTGTTAGTAAATCATACAATATTTAACAGATATATCCTACCCAAGTATTTACGCACACACTGGAGACGTATTTATCTTCGTTTGCGGAAATCGGTCGTGAGTAAATAATTCTATTGATGCTATTGTTAATAAATGTAATTTTTCCAGATATTTAATGTGCACATTTACCGAATGTGTACTTCAACCGTAACATATTTTCGACCAAGCAATTTTCGGTCTATTGCTGCTTCGGTCTAGTGACGTTTCGGTCTATTGCTTTTCGGTCAATTGAGTTCGGTCAACTGCCTGTCGGTCTATTGAGTTCGGTCTATTTACCTAGAACCAAACGAGCCTGCGAATGCAACTTCAATAATCGGCGCGGTAGCCCCAAGTAAAGCAGGCGTTCGCTGCTTCGCCCGCCGAGGACTGTTTGTCTCTGCTGGTGCCCATGTTCGTCAAAGGTCAAGCCTGAGCTATGTGAAAATTATCACTTTTATCTATTTCAGCGTTGAAACAAAAATAAACCACATTTTATTTTATAAGGTGGTCACTCTGTATATACTGGGTACAAAATATGTCATTTTTGTCAAGAGTAAAAACCTGAGCTATATGCAAAATATTACTTTCATTTAAGTAACAGTTCCAGAGTGAAAGCAAAAATAGACAGGACATTTCTAGGTTTCTTCAGATCGTCATGTTTCAGGGTCCCTAGATGACGAAAAACGGGTTTTCTCAATTCCGTCCGCCTATCTACTTGCCTGTTTGTCTATCTGTCTGTCTGCCTGTCTGTCTGTCTGTCTGTCTGTCTGTCTGTCTATCTATCTGTCTGTCTCTCTGTCTGTCTGCCTATTGCCGGGCATAACTCAAAAACTATGTGTTGTAGGAAGATGATATTTCGCATGCGGATTGTATGCCTGGCATAAAACAGACACATTTTCGGTAAAATATATGCTGGGTGGGCACTTTAAAACAATAATATTCTCTCTGTTTTTGCTGTGACTCCAGAACTGTTACTTAAATGAACGTAATATTTTGCACACAGCTCCAGATTTTACCCTTGACGAAAAAGTTCATATTTTGAACTCAACATATACAGCGCCAGTACTTGATAATTTTTTTTATTTAGCTTAATTCAGGAATAGATAGATGTAATACTTTCCACATAGCTCAGGCTTTACCCTTGACGAAAATGGGATGCAACAGATACAGGAGAAATGTTGTAAAAGACAAAAAGTGGCAACGAGGAAGCGTGTTCTGTTAAATCTATCTGCATCACTGAAATTCCAACGGTGCTATTGGCCGCGGCAGCGAACGCCAGCTTTACTTGCGCGCTACGGTCGATCATTGAAAGCCCATTCGCAGGCTCTTTCGCTGATACTGTAGTTCGAATCCCATCACCGGTTATGTTTTCTTAGTTGACAATTGATACAATTTATATTACCAAGCTTTTATTTTTATTGTTTCAGTATTACTACGACTGTGAAAATATTTTTACTGCTATTTTCCTTTAATTTTTAAAATTGTTTAGTGTCACAACATTCACTTCCGAGGAAAGCTCTGAGTAAAGACCTTTACAGATTTCTGTAGTTTGTTTTAGGACTTTACGCGTCTTTGAAGCATTTGTCTAGATTTAGAGTCGAAGTCTCATCTCTCTCAATTACCAGTAGTTACTTGCACACAGAGCTGGGCAAATTACTTTAAAAAAGTAATTAATTACTAATTACTAATTACCGCCCAATGAAGTACCAGAGAGTTCAATTACTCACATGAAATAGTAATTCAATTACCAATTACTTGGTAATTGTAATTGTACAAATCAATTACTTTTTCAATTACTTTCAATAGAAATTATTGTCATATACTATGTAGTTGTATTTAGTAGAATTTTCTTGCAAGTTGCAACTATCATTAGTGTCGTGTCGATTCGTAATCTTAATTTTTATGTTTTGTTAACTATAGTAACCTATCTACAGTATGATCAAAAACTTTTACCCGCTAGAGGGCTGTGCATTTAAACAAAAATTATGTTGGCAGTGGTGAGTAAAGGTACTCAATAATATAACCTATACAATTTTGATAGTATCACTTAACTTCAACAGAATGTTTTATACTGAAACCAAAGTGGTGCTGTGTATGAAAAATGGAGGAAATCACTTTGAACAGCTCTAGGTGTTATGCTTATTAGCATATTTATGGAATCAACAGACATTTTTGTGACTTTTAATACCACGACTGTCACCATAATTTTTTAACAAAACAATTCCAAAACCCTCTAGAAGATAAAAGTTTTTGATCATACGGTACTTTATCACTTTTGAAGGTGTTTTGTTAATTAAATCTTGTAGCTGCATGCACCGTTCACCACAACCAAAGGTTTCTAGTTTGTTTTGATGTAAGATGTAAGTAAATAAATAAAGTCAAGGATAAATATCATACAGGGCGTCCCAAAAAGAATAGGACACTGATTGGTCATGGTAATAATACCGATTAAACCTAATATACCTTAGTACAAGGTTCCTTCAGTAAGAAGGTATAGAGACTTGGAAGGTCAATTTATATTTTGTTATTTTTATATTAATTTTCACAAATGTAAAGATATCGATTTGAATTTTGGTGCACACGCTTACTAATGGAATAATTTTCATAAACTATAGGTACTTGACTATAAGAGGCACTTTACCAATCTCTAAAAACTTTTTGTAGCTGTAACTTCTGTTATCGGTATTTTTTTTTTAATTTTAGGTTATTATCTGAAAGGAAATTAAAAATCAAAAGCAACCGTTTGCCTTAAAATGCCTGTCAAAGATTTTTGGTTGTCATTAAGACGTGCAATTATCAAGTAGCCATGATCACAAAAACAATGGCTAGTGATTGTGATCTAGTAAACAACAATAATAAATCAATTAATGACATTGGTGACGGAAATCCTTCTTTTGTGTTTGCAAAAATTCTGCGACAAGTTCTTCAACGCTGAAATGTCTATTATCTCGCAGCATTTTTGTAAACATAAAATATTTTTTTGGAAGTTACCAACGTCATTAATTTATTCTATGTAGATTTTGTAGAAGAACACTACGTGGTGATCTAATTGGCGCAACTTGAGCATTTTTTGTTGGCAGTTAAAGGGAATATAATACATTGACTGCCGGTGCCATTAGAGACGGGAGGCAACGTGATTAATAATAATCTGGTGTGATACACGCACACAACTTCCTTTTACAGTGATCTTATAATTAGCAAAAATTTTATTTTAAAGTTTTAAGCATTTGTCAAAATTTTTCAAAAATTACAAATTCTGCATAAACGGTACAAAATAGAGCGTTAGTTGAAGAGACAAATTTTCTCTAGAATTTTAAGCTGAATTCAAAAATGTAATAATATACCGGGTGTTCTATTTAAAATAGGAGTTAATAAAAAAATAGAAAAAAAAAAACAAAAGAAACCCATTTTAGAAGTATTCAACTGGAAAATCACTTACCTCATATCAATACACATTCAAAATGTAGTAAAAATGTGAAGTTTGAAAAAAATCGTTAGAGCCGTTTTTGAAAAAATCTAAAAAAAACTGAAAAATCACAAGAGTAAACACCTACTTTCGGTTATGCGATTTTCTTCAAAAGCTTGCTGTCGCATCTACATAGTACACAAAACTTATATATGAAGTTTCAACGCCATACCTCTTTCCGTTTTTGAGATATTCTGTTCACAGACAGACACACACACAGACACACAGACAGACAGACCAATGAAAAAAATATGTTTTTTTGGTTCAGGGGACTCTAAAACGTGAAGATCTGTTGAAAACTCAATTTCGAATTTTTGGGGTGAATCCAATACTTCATTTATTGTAAAAGGAAGTAATAAATCAACTAGCCTCCTGGTTTTCATATTTAAATATTTTTGAATGAAGCTGAATACAAGAGATAGTCTCATCATAAAATGTAAAATTGAAATGAATAAATAATTATTATGAACCAATATCGTCTAATGAAGCTATTTAAAATTATTATTTTGCCGTAGGTATTGTAATCTGTAATGGACTTACCGCAAATATTGTTATAGCGTCTTACACTTAGCGTCTCTCACAATAAATTTTAGTGTCACTATTACAAGATATGAAGATACACGCACTAATGATCGTGGACGCGTCGACGACCCAAATCTGGACACACTGCGCGTCGTACAAAATGCAGAAGTTGCTGTTATTCGACTCGTCAGAGGAAATAATAAATTAGGCTATATTGCTGGGGAAATACCCTTTTACGATTTGCTTAATATGTAACTTAATAACACCTTATCTTGTTCTTCGAGGTCTGGAGGTTTGGTACCTTATCGAGGTCAGTATTTCAGTAATTGAAATACCACAAAGTAATTCAATTACCTCGAGTAATTTCAATTACCACAAGTAATTCAAATACTTGTAAAGTAATTTAAATACTTTAAAGTAATTTAATTACAAGAAAGTAATTGAGTAATTGAATGTAGTAATTAATTACTTTCAAAATGTAATTTTCAAGTACTTTCAAGCAAAAATGGCAATTCCCAATTACAATTACCGCATTTTGAAAAGTAATTAAATTTCAAGGCAAATACGCAAAAAGGAATTTAATTAGTAATTTAATTAAAAAGTAATTAATTACTGCCCAGCTCTGCTTGCACATATACGTCTATTGTATTCTCTATTGGCAATATTTTCTCTCGTAATTCTTATATTGAAGAAGGAGTGGCGGAGCAACTTAGTGAAAGCCAAGAATTCGGTGCAAAGATCGGTCATAGGTTCAATCGAATTAAGTGTGTCTGATGGTGATTTATCACTGGCACTCGGCCTTTATAATTGGCCTCATCTACCTAATCGTATCGTGTACAATTACGTGAAAGATTGCGAAGAAAAGAAAAGATGCATCGGTGTAGCATAAGCAGCAGAGGCAATTTTGACAAAGCCATATCGTCTTAAACAGAAGTCCTTGTTATACCCTATTGCTACGTCGATTGTAGTAACCGAATTGAAATCATATGTTAGAAAAGAATGCTGTTCAGGGTATTGGACTGCTCACAAAATAAATGCCTATATCGACATATAATTAACTAATGCGTCACATACCTGCCTGCTAACAAGTTTCCAAAGGCGTATGGTTATCTTCTTTGGCCATATTTTCAACCGACAGAGTATCGAACAACTATTTTATTCAAAAAAGGCCATTCAGCCTGCTCCATCGTCGGGTAGATTTAGCTTAACTAATTTTTAGAGAAAATGTTTGATACTAATTGTAGCAGTAGTTACAGGAGTTTTGTTTCTACTCGTGTAACTAGCGTCATTATTAGCACAATGGAAACTGTTAATATTGCTATTACATTTAATTACCTATTCTTCGTGATATGTCTGATACTTGCACTACTTTAAAATATCGTCCAACTATCTATCCATCTTTTTGAAGGCCAGTGACACATTCTTGCCCGGCGAGGTATGTTGATCATGATAATTTTTGCTATTCTATGATCCTCCAATCTCTGTACGTGTTTTGTCCACTTTTTTCTTAATTCATATTCTTATATGGGTATTTCGCCACTCTGCAAATTAAAATATTAAATAACGAAAATATTAACAACGAACGTTTCGAGGAACAATCTGCCCTCGTTATCAACGAATAACAATTAAAACTAACAAGAACTTATCTTTTTTTGTTATTCGTTGATAACGAGGGCAGATTGTTCCTCGAAACGTTCGTTGTTAATATTTTCGTTATTTAATATTTTAATTTGCAGAGTGGCGAAATACCCATATAAGAATATGAATTTTATGAATTCACGCCACAAAGAAGTTTCAGAGATTATCACTTTTTTCTTATCATTTTCCCCACCTATAACATCCTCACGTCACATATTCTCTGCCTACATTGTTATCTATCGCATGAATTAGCCTTCTTCCTGTTATGCTTCTTAGTAGTTTACTTTCCGCATGTCTGCCTTGGTTTCTATGCTGTATACATTGTGATGGTTCACCTCCCATAGAAATTCTGATTGCCTAATTAACTAAATGAATAAGGTCAACATGAGCACAATAGTCAGTAAAATAGTCGAACTATTAATTCCACACATACCTAAAATCCTGCCATATCTTACAACCTTAATTCCCTTGTTAACCAATGGATCCAAATAATAAACGCATCATAAATATCTTAACAGTCCTAAACTGGAATGCAGATGGAATTAAAGCCCAACGGATACAATTTATAGACTTCTTAGCAAGACACAACATAGATGTTGCCTGTGTGTCAGAAACACATCTGAATAATTCAGAAACATTTAAAATACCCGGTTACATAATATATAGAAAAGATAGGATATCAGATACGGCATCGGGAGGAGTTGCTATAATGATAAAAAAACGAATAACACATTATCCGTTACCCAATCAAGAATTATCTAACATTGAAAATGTAGCAATTCGACTTATAATGGATAACAATTCACATGTGAATTTACACTGTGCCTACAAACAGCCCAAAAAGAGAATTCTAAACGAAGACTTACAAGAGATTTTCCAAACTACCATACCAACTCTAGTAATCGGTGATTTAAACTGTAAACACACCAACTGGGGATGTCGAGTCAATAACCCAAATGGTATAAGGCTTCAAGACCTCACAACCATCCACGGAGTACAAGTATCAACAACTAAAGAGTACACGCACTATCCTTACAGACCAGATCATCTACCTGACAAACTACTTGTGGTTATGCAGAAAAACTTCTCAAGACCGATATACCAAAAAGTCCACACGGAACTAGACTCAGATCACTTACCAGTTACGATAACCTTTTACAGTTCCCCCCAAATTATTCCCACATTCCCTAAGTTAATAAACGGAAAGGTTGATTGGGAACTTTTCCAAAAACAATTAGACACTAACGTAAAAAACCCAGGAAAAATCCATACCACTGACGACATAGATATGGCAGTAAAATGCTACACTGAATCAATCAAAAACAGCATTCAAGTCGCTGTGACTCCCTGGAAGAAAAAAAGACTAACATCGCATGAAACACAGCCGCCTGCAGAAATAATGAACTTAATTAAATTAAAAAATAGAATAAGACGCAGATGGCAAAATACAAGACAACCATACCTGAAAACATATACAAATCAGCTAACGCATAGAGTCAGAATGGAACTCGAAAAATATAGACTCAGCAAGTACAACAAATATGTTGAAGAACTTGGAGCAAAGGACGCCACCATGTGGCAAGCTACAAAAAGGCTACTAAGACAACCGAACATAATTCACACATTACATGTGAATGATATACAATATCCTACAGACGAAGAGAAAACAGAAGTACTTGCAGCACATCTGGAAGGAACCTTCACTATTAACATAACAGCGAATAATCCGGACCAAATGAAACAAATAAAGGAAGGAATAGATAACTACACCAACGAAAAACCCATTGAATTTGAACCTACATCGCCCAAAGAAATAAAAAGCTATATAACTAAACTCCCAATAAAGAAAGCCCCCGGCCCAGATCAAATAACGAATGACATTCTAAAACAACTAACAAAAAAATCACTAGCCATATTAGCAACGATATTTAACGCCTGCTTAAGACTGGGGTACTTCCCGAATAAATGGAAACATGCGTACATAGTCCCATTTCACAAGGCTGGTAAAGACAAGCATAAACCAGATAGCTATCAACCAATAAGCTTGCTGTCAACATTATCTAAGCTACTAGAGAAGGTCATATTAATCAGAATCCAAACGTTTTTAACTTACAATAATATAATCCCACCACATCAATTTGGATTCAAAAAAAAACATTCCACCACACATCAATTATTAAGACTAACAGAATTGATTGAAAAAGGATATGAAAACAAAGAATACACAGTTATAGCGTTTATTGACCTACAAAACGCGTTCGATAAAGTGTGGCAGGACGGCTTGATATACAAAATAATTAACCTCAGAATACCTAAATATCTAATAAACATAATTAGCTCATTCCTCAGTAACAGAACCTTCGCTGTCAGAATTAATGCAACATTATCTAGAAAAAGAACAATTAAAGCTGGGGTCCCACAAGGGAGCATTTTAGGACCAGTGCTATTTAACCTATACGTGCACGACCTAACGACTACAGATAATACCGAAATAGCATTGTTCGCAGACGATACAGCCATAATAGCCCACAATAACATCCTGACAGAAGCAGTTAACCACCTGCAAGAAGCGCTAAATAGGATAACCAGATGGATGGATCAATGGAAAATCAAGGTTAATATTACAAAAAGCCAGGCTAAAGTATTCACCTTAAGACAAATAAGAACATTGCCTAACCTCTACTTAAATCAATCTAAAATAGAGTGGAACGCAAGAGACAGTGCAGTCAAATACCTTGGTGTACACTTAGATACAAGGCTAGGATGGGGAATCCACATAAACAAAAAACTGAATGAGTGTTACTCAAGACTAGGACTTCTATATCCGCTCATTAACCGAAAATCATACCTAAGAACCGAATGTGCACTGCTAATATACAAATCCATCCTCAGACCAATTTTAACATACGCGTGTGTAATATGGACAAATACATCTAAAACACATAAAAGAAAGTTACAAGTGCTACAAAACAAAGTGATAAGGATAGCAGTTAACGCCCCATGGTTTGTGCGAAACAAACAATTGCATCATGAACTGCAACTACCAACGATAGAAGAATATATTAATAAAGTGACAACAAATTTCTTTAATAACATTAGTGAATGCTCTAGTGCTATGTACTACAACATTGGTGAAACTGACATTCATGTTAGACTAAAAAGAAAACTACCACAAGACACCCTCTTACAGCTGGACGATATAGAATAATTAAAATTATAAAAACTAATAATAAGTTGTAGAGATACAGAGGAGCATAATTTGTAATATGCCGCCCTCATATAATATTAGTAGTCATAAGTATAATAACAAAACCATGTATAGCAAAGATAATGCTGAGCTGGTTAAATAAATTTAAAAAAAAAAAATATTTTATCTTATAGTAGCGCTTATTGCCATACATTATACAACTGTTTTCAGTGACTAAAATGAAGTTTTATTCACATGTGAGTTTTCATTATTTATACTACTGCATTGTTGGTAGCACTGTCAAGCTATGTCAAATTCGTAGTTTTTAGGTTAAGTTTTGCTTCAGTCTGTGTCAAATAACAAACAAAACCTAACCTACGAACCTCAAATTTGACATAGACTGACAATACACTTCAGTACTGCCAATACACTTCAGTACTGTCAAACGTATACCACAAATCATAGGCAACTAATTATAAATTTATTTCGCGACATATTCTGACTGCGCAAACTATTTAGGCACAAGAATTGCTACTGTAAGATAAAACGTCGTATATCACACGTGAGCGAAATGCCATTATAAGCTCGTGAGAAATTGTATCGCTCGTGCTGGGGCACTCGCGATTCAAAATTCGCACTCGCAAATAATGATGCATTTCTCTCACTTATAATATAATCTACTATTATCTTACAGTAGCGCCTATTACCATACATTATGCAACTGTTTTCAGTGACTAAAATGAAGTTTTATTCACACGTGAGTTTTCATTATTTATACTACTGCATTGTTGGTAGCACTGTCAAGCTATGTCAAATTCGTAGTTTTCAGGTTAAGTTTTGCTTCAGTCTGTGTCAAATAACAAACAAAACCTAACCTACGAACCTCAAATTTTACATAGACTGACAATACACTTCAGTACTGCCAATACACTTCAGTACTGTCAAACGTATACCACAAATCATAGGCAACTAATTATAAATTTATTTCGCGACATATTCTGACTGCGCAAACTATTTAGGCACAAGAATTGCTACTGTAAGATAAAACGTCGTATATCACACGTGAGCGAAATGCCATTATAAGCTCGTGAGAAATTGTATCGCTCGTGCTGGGGCACTCGCGATTCAAAATTCGCACTCGCAAATAATGATGCATTTCTCTCACTTATAATATAATCTACTATTATCTTACAGTAGCGCCTATTACCATACATTATGCAACTGTTTTCAGTGACTAAAATGAAGTTTTATTCACACGTGAGTTTTCATTATTTATACTACTGCATTGTTGGTAGCACTGTCAAGCTATGTCAAATTCGTAGTTTTCAGGTTAAGTTTTGCTTCAGTCTGTGTCAAATAACAAACAAAACCTAACCTACGAACCTCAAATTTGACATAGACTGACAATACACTTCAGTACTGCCAATACACTTCAGTACTGTCAAACGTATACCACAAATCATAGGCAACTAATTATAAATTTATTTCGCGACATATTCTGACTGCGCAAACTATTTAGGCACAAGAATTGCTACTGTAAGATAAAACGTCGTATATCACACGTGAGCGAAATGCCATTATAAGCTCGTGAGAAATTGTATCGCTCGTGCTGGGGCACTCGCGATTCAAAATTCGCACTCGCAAATAATGATGCATTTCTCTCACTTATAATATAATCTACTATTATCTTACAGTAGCGCCTATTACCATACATTATGCAACTGTTTTCAGTGACTAAAATGAAGTTTTATTCACACGTGAGTTTTCATTATTTATACTACTGCATTGTTGGTAGCACTGTCAAGCTATGTCAAATTCGTAGTTTTCAGGTTAAGTTTTGCTTCAGTCTGTGTCAAATAACAAACAAAACCTAACCTACGAACCTCAAATTTTACATAGACTGACAATACACTTCAGTACTGCCAATACACTTCAGTACTGTCAAACGTATACCACAAATCATAGGCAACTAATTATAAATTTATTTCGCGACATATTCTGACTGCGCAAACTATTTAGGCACAAGAATTGCTACTGTAAGATAAAACGTCGTATATCACACGTGAGCGAAATGCCATTATAAGCTCGTGAGAAATTGTATCGCTCGTGCTGGGGCACTCGCGATTCAAAATTCGCACTCGCAAATAATGATGCATTTCTCTCACTTATAATATAATCTACTATTATCTTACAGTAGCGCCTATTACCATACATTATGCAACTGTTTTCAGTGACTAAAAGGAAGTTTTATTCACACGTGAGTTTTCATTATTTATACTACTGCATTGTTGGTAGCACTGTCAAGCTATGTCAAATTCGTAGTTTTCAGGTTAAGTTTTGCTTCAGTCTGTGTCAAATAACAAACAAAACCTAACCTACGAACCTCAAATTTTACATAGACTGACAATACACTTCAGTACTGCCAATACACTTCAGTACTGTCAAACGTATACCACAAATCATAGGCAACTAATTATAAATTTATTTCGCGACATATTCTGACTGCGCAAACTATTTAGGCACAAGAATTGCTACTGTAAGATAAAACGTCGTATATCACACGTGAGCGAAATGCCATTATAAGCTCGTGAGAAATTGTATCGCTCGTGCTGGGGCACTCGCGATTCAAAATTCGCACTCGCAAATAATGATGCATTTCTCTCACTTATAATATAATCTACTATTATCTTACAGTAGCGCCTATTACCATACATTATGCAACTGTTTTCAGTGACTAAAATGAAGTTTTATTCACACGTGAGTTTTCATTATTTATACTACTGCATTGTTGGTAGCACTGTCAAGCTATGTCAAATTCGTAGTTTTCAGGTTAAGTTTTGCTTCAGTCTGTGTCAAATAACAAACAAAACCTAACCTACGAACCTCAAATTTGACATAGACTGACAATACACTTCAGTACTGCCAATACACTTCAGTACTGTCAAACGTATACCACAAATCATAGGCAACTAATTATAAATTTATTTCGCGACATATTCTGACTGCGCAAACTATTTAGGCACAAGAATTGCTACTGTAAGATAAAACGTCGTATATCACACGTGAGCGAAATGCCATTATAAGCTCGTGAGAAATTGTATCGCTCGTGCTGGGGCACTCGCGATTCAAAATTCGCACTCGCAAATAATGATGCATTTCTCTCACTTATAATATAATCTACTATTATCTTACAGTAGCGCCTATTACCATACATTATGCAACTGTTTTCAGTGACTAAAATGAAGTTTTATTCACACGTGAGTTTTCATTATTTATACTACTGCATTGTTGGTAGCACTGTCAAGCTATGTCAAATTCGTAGTTTTCAGGTTAAGTTTTGCTTCAGTCTGTGTCAAATAACAAACAAAACCTAACCTACGAACCTCAAATTTTACATAGACTGACAATACACTTCAGTACTGCCAATACACTTCAGTACTGTCAAACGTATACCACAAATCATAGGCAACTAATTATAAATTTATTTCGCGACATATTCTGACTGCGCAAACTATTTAGGCACAAGAATTGCTACTGTAAGATAAAACGTCGTATATCACACGTGAGCGAAATGCCATTATAAGCTCGTGAGAAATTGTATCGCTCGTGCTGGGGCACTCGCGATTCAAAATTCGCACTCGCAAATAATGATGCATTTCTCTCACTTATAATATAATCTACTATTATCTTACAGTAGCGCCTATTACCATACATTATGCAACTGTTTTCAGTGACTAAAATGAAGTTTTATTCACACGTGAGTTTTCATTATTTATACTACTGCATTGTTGGTAGCACTGTCAAGCTATGTCAAATTCGTAGTTTTCAGGTTAAGTTTTGCTTCAGTCTGTGTCAAATAACAAACAAAACCTAACCTACGAACCTCAAATTTTACATAGACTGACAATACACTTCAGTACTGCCAATACACTTCAGTACTGTCTAACGTATACCACAAATCATAGGCAACTAATTATAAATTTATTTCGCGACATATTCTGACTGCGCAAACTATTTAGGCACAAGAATTGCTACTGTAAGATAAAACGTCGTATATCACACGTGAGCGAAATGCCATTATAAGCTCGTGAGAAATTGTATCGCTCGTGCTGGGGCACTCGCGATTCAAAATTCGCACTCGCAAATAATGATGCATTTCTCTCACTTATAATATAATCTACTATTATCTTACAGTAGCGCCTATTACCATACATTATGCAACTGTTTTCAGTGACTAAAATGAAGTTTTATTCACACGTGAGTTTTCATTATTTATACTACTGCATTGTTGGTAGCACTGTCAAGCTATGTCAAATTCGTAGTTTTCAGGTTAAGTTTTGCTTCAGTCTGTGTCAAATAACAAACAAAACCTAACCTACGAACCTCAAATTTTACATAGACTGACAATACACTTCAGTACTGCCAATACACTTCAGTACTGTCAAACGTATACCACAAATCATAGGCAACTAATTATAAATTTATTTCGCGACATATTCTGACTGCGCAAACTATTTAGGCACAAGAATTGCTACTGTAAGATAAAACGTCGTATATCACACGTGAGCGAAATGCCATTATAAGCTCGTGAGAAATTGTATCGCTCGTGCTGGGGCACTCGCGATTCAAAATTCGCACTCGCAAATAATGATGCATTTCTCTCACTTATAATATAATCTACTATTATCTTACAGTAGCGCCTATTACCATACATTATGCAACTGTTTTCAGTGACTAAAATGAAGTTTTATTCACACGTGAGTTTTCATTATTTATACTACTGCATTGTTGGTAGCACTGTCAAGCTATGTCAAATTCGTAGTTTTCAGGTTAAGTTTTGCTTCAGTCTGTGTCAAATAACAAACAAAACCTAACCTACGAACCTCAAATTTGACATAGACTGACAATACACTTCAGTACTGCCAATACACTTCAGTACTGTCAAACGTATACCACAAATCATAGGCAACTAATTATAAATTTATTTCGCGACATATTCTGACTGCGCAAACTATTTAGGCACAAGAATTGCTACTGTAAGATAAAACGTCGTATATCACACGTAAGCGAAATGCCATTATAAGCGCGTGAGAAATTGTATCGCTCGTGCTGGGGCACTCGCGTTTCAAAATTCTCACTCGCCAATAATGATGCATTTCTCTCACTTATAATATAATCTACTATTATTTATTGCAAGATAATTAATACTTTATATTAATAAGTGTATTTGATATGAACAGCAGCGAGTCATTTGACGGATAAAAGTTAGCATGAAACAAAGCAGGTTTTAGAAGGGTTACATTCATAGTCTCAGATATGATAAATTTTCGGAAGGGCTAATGCAATTTAATTTATAACTGACGGAATTGAGATTATTAATGTCAGACATAATGTGAATAGAATAATACAAAATCATTTGTTAAATACAGAAAGAATATAAGCCTTATGTAGTAAAACTGTATAAGCCAGCAAAAAGCTGATTAGCTGAAAGGTAAACGAAACCGTGCTAGCAAAATAATTATTGCAAAGAGCGACCTATCGAAAAGCAATTAGTGAGACGTTAAATAAACTCCAAGTGTCAGTGCATTATAAACAAAAGTGATTTTAAAAGCAGAGCAAGCGCTGTAACAATTATTTCAAGAAAAAGACAATATTAGTGGTAGGAACGCAACCTATTGAAAAGCAATTAGTGAGACGTTAAATAAACTCCAAGTGTCAGTGCATTATAAACAAAAGTGATTTTAAAAGCAGAGCAAGCGCTGTAACAATTATTTCAAGAAAAAGACAATATTAGTGGTAGGTAAAGACATGACATCAAAACTGCAGTCCATAAGGTTTAAAATGTTATCAATCCTAATTTATTTTATAAAAAGTTGAATATCTGGTTGCTAGGAAACCTGAATGTCATTTGTTAGAATAACTAAGCAAGCTTGAACATTGTGTATTGGGGGCCACATTGAGCTCCCCAATTATCATGTAAAATAAAAAATTAAAAAAGCTTTTAGTTACTGGAATTGTGTATATAGTTATTCACAAGTGTCCTGTGCATCTGTGGGTGTAATTTGCCAGTTGTTAAGAGGTCCAGGTGAAGCAGATAAGCCAGCAGAGAAATTCGTCCAAGTGAGAGCGACTTCGGGGGCCCATTTCCAGGAGGAAGCAGCTTCGCCCAACGATAATACCGCCTGTTACGAAGAGGGAGGAAAGCATTAGCGTAGGTCCATAACTTTTGGACTGCTGCAAGTTCAGACCGTCTACGAGGTGGAGAGCCATATTCCAGTGGCCAGAGCCGCCGAGTTTCCAGAAATTTAAGTAGGGTCCCTTGAAAATGCGAAATGACGCCGCATTGTGCAGTTTTGTGCCGGATATGAAACAAAATCCAGTCGCGCATCTTTTACTACGTCACAGTTAAAAACAAAACAAACTAAGCAGTTGCTACGTCACAGAATTAATGCTTACCTGACGCATATTTTCCATTTTGGTGGTTTTAAAATTCAATTTACGCTGTTTTGTGCACCACAGATTATCTTGTCGTTGAGTAAAATTTATAGGTTAGCTAAATGTCAGATGAAATTGTGCATTTGTCCGAAATAGATGCGAGTATTTGTCATACAACAAGTTATTTGTCATAACAAGTTTTTCTTAAATTTTATGAACCTACGCCCCTGAACCAAGATGGTCTCATGTGCTATCGAAATAGTTCCGAATTTAATGCAAATAGATAAAATAAGAAAAGGGCAATAAGCCATTTATTTGTTGTAATTTTGACTACACTCTTCTAATTTGCCCTGAGTTTGACAGGTGGATTTCAATTGAATCTTGTTAATCAGAAAGTGTACGTTTCCTTTGCCAGTATTTATTTTAAAACCCCTATATTTTATTATTATTAAGGGCAGGGTTATTACAATATGTTAGTATCGGCCTGATGTAGATCTTATAATATGTAGTATTATCACGGTTTGCATAGTGATCATGAAAGTCGTCATTTTTTAATGCAAAATCGTGAAAAAAGGTACATTTTTTTAACTATTTTATTAAAATTGTGAATTGTCAATTTGACAGTTGTAAATTCCGAAGTCGTTTTCGACGAAACTTCGAGTTTCAAGAGATCACTATGCAAGAAAACTGCGTGTACAACACGTTTTGAGAGTCCTTATTTTTCATTTGCTTCGCCCTCGTTAATCAAACTGAAAATTCATGATAAAAAGTATGACTTTCAAAACTAGTTGTACAATTAACTATTTGCCTTTCGTGCTCATATTTTAATTTTTGAAATGACATTCCCAAGTGTTTTACTTATCTCCCCTTTCTTATATGTTTCCCTAACTGGTTATTAAGTTTAGCAGGTTCCATTTAATTTCAATTTACTACAGTGAGGCATTTTATATTCTCCGTGTTTATTAACATGTTATATCTTTGCAAACAGTTTTATTGAAATAATTAAATAAGTACTATTAAACACATATAGTACTTGAACAAAAACTCATCTGTAAAAGTTTATTCAACATTCAACCCTTTATGAGTCGTGAATACGTTAATGATCAATTACAACGATTTTGATGCGAAAACGCCAAACTCCGCTTTTAAAGTAGTTCGGAACACCCTGTATGTATGGTGATCACTAACACTTCAGTTTAACATTCCATGAAATAGTAACATTTGTGTAATGTATGGTCTAATTAGACCAAATTTGAAGAAGGTGCAGAGTACCGAACCTCAGCAAGCTAAAACTTTAACTTTAATAACTATAGTGAGTTAATTGCTCCATTTCGCCGAATCCGGAATACATTCCAAAAAGTGAGTGTGCACCTGTTGCTCTTTGTTTGTTTCTGGGAGTGTACCGGGATGGACACGTCCGGCTGCGAGTGAGGTCCTCGCCCACCTAGTCTTGCACCTGAGACTTCTAACTTTGAGGACGTTTATGTAAAGTATCCATCACGCGTGTCACCTGTAAACGTAGATACACCGTCGCCTGTTAACCTGGACTAGAAAATTGGTGGGATTGCCCTAAACGAATTACCGGAGTAGATGCCTATCGCTCAAAACGAAATTGTTTTGTTGGATAGCCGAACATGTGCTAGGCAGCTACTTGTTGTAGGTAGAATGCATTATAGAAAATGACGAAATGAATCGTTCGCGTGTTATGTCATCGCCAATTCTGGAATGATCTGATTCGTAGATACTAAATTTGTCACGTTTCACCTGTTCGAGAAACTACAAAATAATAAAATCAGGTGTGGACTTGTAAGGCGAAGGTCTGCCGTATATACGGCAGATATAGATTAATCACAATAAATCTGAAATGGCAATATTAAAATTAGCTTCTACCTGCAATTTATAGATGTCAATGCTTTATGTATCACAGTTCATAAATATTTTATCATCTTGCTAGTTAGGGCATACAAAAATACATCATGTACACCTTGTTGGAGTAGAACGTTTGCAATTATTTAACATAGGTACAGGTATCTTCATCACTAATTTAAATTTACATTCGGATATTTTTATTACTGGCTGGAAGCTTTAATCATTTGAAGTAAAATTACATAAATACTTGAGTATTCCAAAGGTCGGAAAATTATATACTTCCATGAACTATTGGTGCCAAGACTAATAAGTCCTACTTTTGATACTAATTGCCTACAAACGTAAAATACCAAGTGCTAAAGTGTAGGCAGGTTGCTTACTACCTGCTTAAGTGACAATTTAAAATAAAGCACTACTGTTTGATATTAAAAAAACCGATGTTTTTTCCGTACTTCCAATAAAATGTTAGTTATAGGTTATGCTTTATGTTGTTAAAAGTAGTTACGCCAAAGGCAAAGTTGATGTAGCGGGTTATTATTACTATATGTAAATACTTCTAGAAGAAGACTCGGTATTCTTTAAGTAAAAACTTTGAAATATAACACAGTGCAATATGGAATATAAATTCTGAAGTATAAGATGTAAAGTAAAACAATAAAGAATGGTGCATGATAGTTGTAATTTGAATAATAAAATATGAGGTGCAGATTAGGCAGAGTGCAATATATGATGTATGAAGTATGAAATGTGTACGAATAATGAAATATAAAGCTTAAAATGAAGCAGGCAGTATTAACTTTGACATATAAAGCGTAAAACATGGCAGCTATTAAAAACTGGGCGTGGTTTAGGCACTATAAGATATGAAATAGGGAGCGTGTTAGTGAGCGTAGCTAAATGGTAGAGTGGTAAAACCACTCTAACAAACAATCTGGATTCAATCCAATCTCCAGCAACAGCAACACTCAGCATCTACTACAATTCCCCAATCCGGTTGTCAAAATAGTGGGTCTTAAAGCTAGCTGTGGTAACAATACTGATAACGAATAATAACACTTCTATAGGCATTAACAACCCATGGTTGCCAATGTCGGATTTGGGAATCGCGGTGAAGTCGACACAATTTTGGCAGTTGTAGTTAGTGGGAATAGATTCCACATATTATGTACCAAAGACTATCATAGTCTACTTAAAACTAACTGGCCGAATTTAAGTACAAATCATTTTACTCGGATCATGACGCATACCTTAATCCAGGTAGCTGAATTGGAACTGAATCAGTTCATCTTAGGTTCAAACGGGAATATACCTCTCTTGCATATGGATTATTCATATGCTAACATATACAGGCAGTTTGTATTTATATGCTTTTTTTATTGTTAATTAGGCTTAGACGTTCTAATCTGTCATAACAAAAAATGCGAGACCGTCTCTGTAATCCGTATATCGATCAATTTCGAGTGTGCAGCGTTCGAGATGGATGCTCCAGCGAAGTTCGCGGGGATTTTCAGGGCAGCATTAGACAACATTAGCTAGCGGGCCTTGCCCCAAGATACGTGTTGGTGACTCCTAGTGCATGGTACGAAATACATGCGAGTGCCTCAGTGAGCTCTGCACTATTTCAACTTTGCTGCATAAATTTGAGTGCAGCGTTTGCGAGTCCAATCAACTCCATTTTCGTAGTGTAGCGGCCGAGTTGACACAAATTGAGAAGCAGCCACGTATATTCTTGCAGGCTATTGTGGATATGAGAGTTCAACAGCGACCCCCCTATCGTATGTGGTAAATTTCCATGCGCCGCACCATTCAAGATTTGGGCGATGCAAACCAAGGCGGGCCTAACACGCAACACAGTGATCGCAGGCCTCTAGTATTCCCACGTAACTTGATACCGGAAATGTGAAGACATGAAGCGATCAGTTGTCGCAACAGCGGTATTTGCATCGTTCTTAAAGAAATGCTTTTACCTGCCCTGGGTTATATGCATACAGACAAGTACACCACAGTATTTGCATGTAACTTAGCATTCGAATTTTTAAAGACAATTATTTCGACCTTACCTTAATGTTGTTTAAAAGTAATTGTATTTAAATGTAAATACGAGTTGTTCTAAGCTGTATCGCCCGTAAATTATGAATTCTTATTTTATATTGTGTTAGAAATTGCCATTCATTCTAGGTTTTACTCCTGCATGTTGGTTCTTTTGCGAAAATTGTTTGAAGTCAGTTTCAGCTCGAGAACACGGCAGGTGCAGAGCAGCTTTCTGTTTTTAGCAAATAGTAATCGTTGGTAACCATGTCTGCGTATTTAAAAGGGTTTCATGCATACTGAGCTAGCTAGGTAGACAAAAGGTCAAATATATTATAAAACTGCTAAGGCCTACGAGATGGCTTATTTATCTTTAACGTCGCGACAGAGAGGCTAATAAAAGTCAATATAACTTGCAGCGGTGGCGATAGAACCACAGCATGACTGGAAGCACTGTTTCAAGATAGACTACACCTCCGAGCCGTTTTTATTATCTCTTATATAGTATAGTATATAGAATATGACGTATGAAATACCACGTGAAAGGTATGATGTTTAAAACGTTAGACTAGGTTAATTTCCAATATAAGCTGCTAATGTGCTGGCAGCAGTAGCAATTGAGAAATAAAGCATCTCTTAATAGCTAGTTTTAAATTTAATCCAGCAGTAACTTAACTTAATCTTATACTCAATTAGTATCTACCTTAATGTATCCTATTCTGGCATTTTCAAACCAGTTGCTTTTTCCAAATTGTTTGATGTCATTGATTTGCTTCTAGTTTGGTCTTCTAACTAAACACTTGCTAAGACATTTCACCATACGATTTAGATATTTTAAGGGATCTTGTCTATCCAGTTCTCCTTGAGTTCAAATATTCGGCGCATAATATCTGTGATTCCAGTTCTTCATCTAATTTAGTCTTTGATTGACACTTCTAGCTGTCACAGTCATAGTTTCCAGTCTATACTAAAATTCATGTAATATTTTTCAGTTGCGGTTTTGTGTAGTTTAACTAGGTACCTACTAGCAATTATTTCAACTTTTCATTGAATTAAGTGGTGGAACACCATGCCCAGCTATAAAAGTCTTTATTTTTTTAATTATAATATTATTAGATTTACAAGTTTTATTTATATTATTGGTAATTGTTATTGTAAACCTCAGGACTGTTAATACATACACTTTACCCTTCCTACCAGTTGTTAAGAAAATTTGAGCTTTCGTGCTGTTAGCGCTTACGTCCGAAGAAGGCGTAACGAAAAAGTATTTTGGTGCAAGTCAACCAATTATTTGCTGTGTTACAATTCCGAAATCGCCGTTCTGACAAGTTCTATTTCATACATTCCACACAATTGTTTACTCCACATTTATTTGTGGTATAATTAACAATTATAGTTTATACATTTTTGTGCTTCATGAGTTACACTTAGAATGAACATCGATATATGTGTAAATGGTTAATTTACTTAACAGTTATTATTGTGTAATTCACAAAATGTGTTGTATTTTTATTAAAATAATCGTTAAATATAAAAGAACAAGAAGTAACATATTAATTAACATTTGAATTTTTAATTACTTAGTATTTTAATCAATAATGTTGCTAATCAAGGTTCTCAGGTTTGAAATCCTGATAAAAACCATCTTCATCCAAATAAAGAAACTAGATAATGCTTTTACTAAATAGCAGAACACGTGACATCGTTTTACTGCAAATTTGTATAGTACAAAGTTCTAAAATTTATTAGTTTTTAAGATTGCACTGCATTTGATATTGATATTATAGGATTGTCTCTTTATGCTTTCAAATACGAACAACTGCATTATGTAAAATGTGACTGTGAGTGTTACAATTTTCTTTTAAAACATGATTGGGTATAGTCGGTGCAACAGTAGGCTGATACAATAACTTTTCATCTTAGTGCTTCTTTATTATGGGTTTCTTACTAATTATATTATGGAGTATGTGTGTAAATAAATTATACGTTCAGAATTGGACTAGTCTTTACAACTATTACTTCAGTTCTTACGTTCTTACTCATCCCAAATGTATTTTATATTGTGTTCGTTATTTATAAACTAAATTAAGTATAGTAAAACTTCATATTACATTTTCAGCATGTATCCACAATTGGTCTGAAGCTGAATATCGTTCACAATTGGTGCTGAATCTGGAGGCAGATGATGGCAGCGGACCGACATCTCTAGTCTTGTTCCGCCGTTTTTCAGACAAGCTTGTTATGCGACCCCTTAACAACATGAGTTCTTTATTTTATCAGTTACATGTTCTGTGTAAAGTCGTTGCGTTGGTAGTGTTGTGAAGAATTTGCCCGTAGCTGTACATGTTCACACATTGCCTATCGGGGTCCGAGCGTTGACCCATCATGCGTGGAGTGTGAGCTTGCATGTTCCACACTTGAGTGGACCAAACACCTCGTCACTAATTCGAGAAACCCGTTTTTACGATTGCCTTAAAATAATAATATCGACGATTTTCTAGGTAACTTCAAGTACATCTGTTCCTGAAGCATGAAAGGACATCCTCCAATAACGAGTTCCTAAGTGACGCGTTGATGCTAGTTGCAAAACCTAGTCTGATGTTTAGACGGAACAGAAAATATCTTCAATTTAAAAAACAAATATTGTGGAGAATATTGTAAGGGATAACATGAGCTTGCAACCAAAATAATTGAAATAAATTGAAATAGTTGCATAGAAGGGACTATGCTTTGGTACTTACATATTGCGTGCTGTATTTTGAGAAGTCCTTATTAATAAATTTAGAAAAAATCTCCCAAATTAGCTTTTAAATATACTCCTCTGCTAGTATTGCAAAATAATTGAAAGGACACTGGCGTTTAGCACAATTAAGTGACCTAAGTCATAATAATGCTACACGTAAAGTGCACCCAAAGAAGTGTAAGGCATTCAAGTAGAGGGCATTTGAGCTATAAAAATAAAATATGATCATTTTACGTTTATCAACAGCTTTGATTAATAAAATATAATACTAAATTTATAAAACGAATTCAAATTCAATCAAAATTATTTAATTTGAAAGAGAAAAATGGTTATTCTAATACGGGTTAACAGTGTTACAATCATAATCGTTCCTATATTACTAATAGCAACTACTATGCAATGTAGTCCTAAGTAAACTCAATATAAGTAATATTTTGGGTACATATGTTGCAGCGTCCATAAAATAACTATAGTAAATTTTATCTAATCGTTAGCCCAGTGAGTTTTAAAAACAAATGTTGAGTAGTACCTACATCATTCCACGTTTTTATAAAAATATAAAGCTGAAAAACTGCAGATATGTTTATGATCCATATTTGTTTTAGATCTTTTCAACAATAGATTGTTAAGAATTAGGTTAAGTAAAGTTGGATATGAAATGTTAGAAAGGAAGAAATCATGCTCTCGCCTATTTTTCTTCGATCCAAAGCTCTTATATCTTTTTCTTTTGTCGTGCTTAAACATTTAACGTGTAGAAAGTGTTATTACTTTTAAAACAATAAAAATTTATTTGTATTTCAACAGTTATTAAATCTAAAATATACAATTTTCAATAATCTTTAAACTTTTGATTTTCTATTTGTATTCTATTTACGTACCAAACGGTAGGCTGAGTTGAACTAGTGTTTCTCGGCTTCTTATTTAATTCACTGGATGATACAAATTGATATAAAAAGGCAGTAGATGCATATGCCTTCAAAAACCCTCGAAAATTGGATATCTATAGCAGTAATAATCTCTAGGAATTTTTTAATATTTATCGTTGACCCTGAATTTTAGCGCGGGTATTACGAATTACCATTGGTGACTTGCAATGAAAACGTAAATCACACGCTTTGTCGTAAATTTGTATATCAACATAACCTAGAATATATAATAACGTCTCTTACGAGCAAAAATAGTGTTAATGGCACTTTCTGTTCTTGATATATAATTCGCTATTAGGAATTAATTCAAAGTTTAAGAAATGACTTTATTCACTAGCAATTTTTACTTTTCAACCCGGGCTAGATTACCATGACAGCGGGTGGGAAGTAATCTATTCCCCACCGCTGTCATGACAACATATTTTCATCGCACTGTATTATTATTAGCTTAACGTCAATTGTTGTTTAGAATAAAGTAGTTGTGAATAAATACTATGAACACCACAGTGAAAAGTTTCAATTCTGTCTCAAAATAGTGTTAACATCTCGACAGTAATGAAACACTTTCCACCTTGGTATGTAATATACTATTACACTCTTTTCAAATGCCACCATTTCCGACTTAAGCGATGATAATAAATGGCAGGAAATGTATCTATAAAAATTAGCAGCCTAATATATAAACGTGAATTGTGCCTACGTGCCTGCGTCTCTGCGTCCGTCGCGTTTTCATTGTCATCACTCGGGTACAGTTCGTCGTACCCTTCACAATACAACGATACGCATGCTCGTTTACATATACTAAATTGCAAATAAGCATGTAGTGCTTTGAACTAAATAATAATCATAACTATGGCCGCGATTGGTCGAAACAAAGTCATCATTACAACCTTCTGAAAATCAAATATTTTATCAAAATTGTCAATTCGGCATTCAAAATGAATCCTAAAAATATAAAAAAAACGACAAATAGTTGATAAAAGAGACTGCCCTACAATGTTTATTTGAATTATATAGGACGAATATATTCTAAAACATGAGCAGTCACACAAACCCATATTTTCTTACTGTAAAATTGAGTTTGAGTTAAGAGCCTCATCTACTACATCTACTCATCATTCTTATTTGGAATTTAGTAGGTATAGCATTCCTGGTCTAGCGCCATTTGCCTACAAATCGGGATCAGTGCGGGTATATATTTTTTTCTTCTCTGCTTTTTTATTTACAATTTAATTTAATAAACGCAAAATTAGTTGGATTAACTTAGGACAATATATGTTGTAAGCTTAAAAGTTGGTAGTCAAATAATTGCATTCCATTTAAGGACTATATTTTTTGATAATGGAGTCAGCACTTAAAAATGTCATTTTCAACGTGTTTTTTAATTTTTATGTCACTTTTCCCAAAAATATTTCTTGAAAAAGGTAGACGAATAAAAACTTGATTTTTGAAAACGGCACTATTAAATAATATCAACCCACTTCTAGATACAAGGAAAAGGTTAGGTAATAATGATAGAAGTTATGGAAAATTTCCGCTACAGTTGCATACTTATTAATATTTGGTTTTTATTATCTTTACAGAAGATATTGAATATTATTGATACTCGTACAATAACTTCTCATACTGTAGTTTAAAAAACGAGGAGTAAAAAAAATAGATTTTCTATATTTTGCAAGACACACATTTTTTTAAATAATCTTTTCACTTTCAGTAATCCACATTTTTTACAGTGTAAGCATCGGCAGAGCTTAGTACGGGTTTTAAAATTCTATTTTAGCAGACACAGAGATAGATGCTGGGACAAAATATTTACTTGCTTGTACTTGGTGTGTAGAATAATACCTCGAAGTTTGGCGAAACATTTTAAAAGTGGTAAAACTATACATAGTGTAATATCAGCCAACTCCATCTGCAATTTACTGGATCATCGGATATATAACAAAAAATATCAGTAAGAGCACTTTTTCTAAACTATTTCTTGATGTTGTAATTACCTGCATTTTCATCATAACCAATTAAAAATTGTTTGACTGAAACCAAAACTAAGCATTTTCAAAAGTAAACTGATTAAAGATTTAGAAAAAACGAAAATAAATGCAAGATTTCTTGCCTAAAGTTATGGTAGCTATCGAATTACGTGAATTTTGTAACATATGTGTGTCATTATACTCGTACGTAAATATTATGAGCACGATGGCTTTTGAAGGAACTCTGAAATACAGCCTCTTTACGCAATTGCATAATATCTGGTTTTTCGATCACACTCTCATCAACCTCACACTCGTAGTATAACATACGAAGTTTATTTTATAATTATTCGACTGCGGCAATGACAACGACGCCTTAGTTCTCTTTAAAGTACTTCAGTTTGAGGAAATGTATTATAGAGCTTCTTCCACATTTCGAAGTAAGTTGTATGCTCAGCTATTTTTGCACATCCTACAATTTCTCTCCCTCCAATAGCTCAGGCATAATAGGTATCTATCGAAAAAAAGTAGTCCTGATTTTTGGCACAAATGTCCTTAGTACTCTAGTAGCGACGGCATATGAAGGAGGCTTCCCAGTAGTAAAAAATCTTTTGTTCAGGTAAAATACCTTTTCCGTGTGGAATACGGTAAAATATCGTTAATGAAAGTTGTTCATAATCTATAACTATCGGACCATGAAAAATTTCAAAAATATCGCATATTTAGAAGAATTTGTAAAAGTGTTTCATCTCATACACACCGTTTCATAAAAGTAGGCAAATATTTCTAAAATAACCTTTTTTCTGTAATATGGTAATACGGTGTCATCTTCTGCTTCTTGCTCCAAGCAATTACGATGCCGACACCCCCGAGACGGGAACCTTTAAATGGTCGCTCCTTGGGTACTAGGGAGCATTTGTGCCAAAAATTAGGACTACATTATTTTCTTGAGGTTTTCCTTAGAATGAGTCAAATAGGCCTGGGTTACAAGGACAATTTAATTTTTTAAAATTAGTAGTATTGCAATGGCAAATATACGGTACCCCCCACCCAAGAAAAGCGCCCTTCCGTGCTTTCCAAGAATACTTCGATACTCAGCATCACTCCGTTTCGCTAATACAATGAAATGCTATGAACCAGTTATTTATCAAAAGAAAAACAACAAAAAATTTTTTTTGCCGACGACCATAGCTCAAAAGTTGATGTTGCCTTTATTTTCGGAGGACCTATCGTATGAACACGATCCAAGACTTCAGGAAGGTTCCTGGCGACCGGAATCGTGTACACATACGAACATACATCCCCCGCACAGCACGTTTAGGCACCCCCCAATGCGGGGGGGATTGATCTAGTGGGCTGGGATCTTCACCAAAAGATCCGCACCGCCGAGACGGAGATTTGATATAGTGGGTTCATTAGTCGGTTGGCTCGAATTTTAGAGATATTTGACTCAGAGTGGTTTTCGATATGAGGGAATTTCAATACTTCGTACACTTCGTGTCGAAGTAAAAAAGCACCGTCCGTGATTTCTGCAGATCTTCTCGTTTCAAGGTCTCTATATGACGAAAAACAGGTTTTGTCAATTCCAGTTTACTGTCTGTCTGTCTGTCTGTCTGTTTGTTTCTTTGTCTGTCTGCCTGTCTTGCTGTCTCTCTATCTGTGTGTCTGTCTGTCTGTCTGTCTGTCTTGCTGTCTGTCTGTCTGTGTGTCTGTATGTCTACCTTTTGCCGGTATAACTCAAAAACTATTTGTTGGAGGAAGGTGATATTTTGCATGCGGATTATATGCCTTCTCGGTATGAAACCGATAAAATTTCGGTAAAATATATAAAGGGTTGGCACTTTACTTCTGCCTGTTCTTGCTATAACTCAAGAACTACTACTTAAATGCAAGTTTTATTCTTCATATAACTCAGGCTTTTGCCCTTGACGAAAAGAGGCATATTTTGGACCCAACATACACAGAGTGTGTTAACTGAGAAATACATAAAACTAATAATGTGCACATAGCTCAGGTTTCACACTTGGCGAAAAGAGGACCCAACAGATGCAGGGTAAATGTTTTGAAAGAGTCAAAAGGAGGCAACAATAAGTGCGCTCTGTTTAATATAGCCGCGCACCGCACGGACGCTTGCGTATCGCAGACGCTGTAGTTCGAATCTCACCGCCGGTAATGTTTTTTTTTTATTTGAAGATTAATATAATATGCATTACGAAGTGTTTCGCTATTACTAGGAACGTTAAGATATTTTTACCCCTAATTTTCTTTCCCTTTTAAAATTGTTTTCTGTCACAAGTTACAGTTGCGGGGAAGTTCTGGGGAAAGCTTTTTACAATTTTTTTTATTTAAGAATACGAAATGACACTCCAGTAAGCACTTTTGAGCAAATGTAACTTTGTGAGTTAGATACTGATGACAGAGCCCTTGAACAGGTTTTGGTTATAGCAGAGAGACTACACCGATGCAGTGGTGCCATCTCCAGTAATAAATTTTATACCGATTGTTTGTATAATTTGATTGGCGACATAACCACCACCATAAGAAACTATGATTAATACATTTTTAAGGTTGTCATATTTGTGTTTCGTTATAAAGGAACGAGTAAAGTTAAAATTAAGTATATTTAAAAAATAAGTTCTCTAAAATCTTAACATTAAAAATATGATTCTCCACGCTTGACTAAGTAGGGAACAAAATGAGTTAGCATTTGACGTTGATAATAATTATATACCCTGCGCTTCTACAAGTAGATATTTTCAAAAAACTTGTAAAATTTTCTAACAAGAACAATATTTCACTCAGAAATTGCATTGAGATTATCCTGGATGCTGAGGATTAAACTATTTAATGTTATTTCATATTATCGCGTATTTTTTATAAATCGTTCTTTAATAGCTTAAGCTCTGGCTTTAAATGCATGTTGTACCTAGCTTATATAAGGAGATAAAAGGTTCCCATTCGCAAGGCAATTCCTAATTAGCCATTTAATTTTTTTTCTGTTTATTATGACAGACCAGGGTAAGAATTTTTATAAATAAAATAGTTAATAGTTACTAGTGGTAAGAATGTTTTGCAATTTTATTTCCAAACCGAACAGCACGACATATCAAATACAGAATACAATATTCACTAGCTTAGAGATCTCCTTTTGTGGGTAAGCTCGCCACAACAATAAAATTTTCCGTACAGTTCCATAAAACGTTTATGGTTCGTGAGTGGTGTATTTCGCAAAGCTACTGTCAGCCGCATATGCCATAAACTAACACCACATCCATCATCGTAGAAAACGAATATTGCAATCAATCGCGCCCAGTTTACAACTCGCATAAAACCTCCCATCAATGAGAGCACTGAGCCAGCAATAGAGGTTCGCATCGCAGAAAGCCGCGATATCAGAATTCTATTGAATGAACTGCATTATGGATCGAGTCTGGAAATTTCACACATGCTGGAAACATACCGCGAACGCTGTAATGCTTTGATTACCGGCTTTGCTGAACTACATAGATGCCGGATTACTCATACAGCAGACTCCAGAAAGCAGTGGCACACATCAACTGTACGCGACTAAAATAAAAGTATAGTGATGCCCTGATTTATTGGTTTAATTAATTTTACTGGCCATAGCAACATATTACAAGTTTAATACTTATGCTGGTATTTTATTTCCAAGCAGCGTTTGCTAGGTCGTCAACAAGTTCTAATATAATTGTAGTCTGATGAATAGTTAGTTTAAAATATTAAATTAAAGCAATTAATATAATGTAGTCTCTTCAGTATATTTTACTATAAGAAACCAATCTACCAACTAATACTTTGCATATAGCTCAGGTTTTTACCTTTGTTTATAAATGAGAACCGACGTTTATAAAAGGTGAAAATCGTAAACAGGAGAAATGAAAAATAATCGCTGCAGACTGCATTCAACGCAAGGGACAGATATGTACAATGCTACATGTACAGAGATCGATGTACGCCGTTCTTGCAGGAAAGTTTCGTGTAAAGCCCTCTACAAATGTTGTTCGTCTTCAACCCTATTTGTCATTACAACGTTGGGGCCTCTGTACATTTTCCATAGATTTTCCAATTTCGTGCCGTTTCCTTCACTTTTCTTATTGCTCTTTCTTTTTTCGATGCTTTAGCAAAAATAGCATATTTTTCGATATGTTTTCTTTTACTCTAACCACGTAAACCTATCCCAGCCATTATCGTTACTTTTTATGTTGAATTATAATAGGGGGGATAACAGGAAAAATTACGAAGAGTTAATAGAAGAAAGAAACAAGAAGAGGTGCCAGGAAATGGACCAGAATCAAAACCAGAGTCGACCGTACGTCAATACAATGTTTGTTGAACAGAGTGCAAGCAATAACGACGACTTAAACAGAACTGAGATAGCGGAGGTGCATGAGGAGCCCTCAGGGGATAAAAAACCTCCATTTTTGTAAATATTAACCAGCTCGCCAATTTTGCCATCACCTACGACAAAACGTTGTTCTCGATTTTCCTAATTGTTTAAATAAATATAACAAACAGAGTTAGTAACCAACAGTAATTTATTCACATTATATTTGTGAGGTAGGTATAAAATTTATAAAAACCATTATTTGTGTGGGAATTTATTTGTCTGTGGATAGAAGCCCTCTGATTTACATAAAAAATTTAGCAACAATTAAGAAAAATAGCCGATAAGCGTTCAAGAAGGTACAAGAAACCCGAAGAGGGAAAGGTGGAAGAGCAGCAAATGGAAGAAATTATCACAATAGTCGAACAGCAAGCACAAGAACAACGGCAGGGAGATCAGGCCGATAAACAACCAGGCCAAACCTCCAAAGAAGGGGCAGATGTAAGCCTAATTATGAAAGTGATGCTTCAAATGCGTAACGAGGCACAAGAGCCAGAAGACAGATTAAGAATCGAAGTGAAAGAGCAAGCAAATAGAATGCAAGAAGCAAGTCTCAGCGATGCAGAAGAGCGAGAAAGAAGGTTACAGGGGGCAATTT
This sequence comes from Agriotes lineatus, assembly GCA_940337035.1. Taxonomy (NCBI): domain Eukaryota; kingdom Metazoa; phylum Arthropoda; class Insecta; order Coleoptera; family Elateridae; genus Agriotes; species Agriotes lineatus. The sequence continues at coordinate 24,546,260 of OW679198.1, read as the reverse complement.
GAGGTGACGCAGAAGAAAAAAAAAGTAAGTGACGAGACTACACGAAAATATTAATTGTGGGGCTGAAAGAAGAACTTGACAGAATATAGTTGAATAAAAGGAAAGAATTGCAAGTTGAGATACGTAATTTGCAAAAAAAAAAAATTGAAGAGTTCATGACAACAACTAAAAGCGAAATAAGGTAAGAGCTGCAACAGAAATTGGGGATAATAGACGAAAAGCTCACAAGGAAAAGAGAAGAAGTCAATAGCAGAATCAAGGAAGCAAAAGCTAAGGCTCATGTTGATTTAAATCTATACCAGGAAAGGTTAGAACAGGAATTGGGATATCTGGAAAAGAAGGCTGATGAAAGATGAGCCACATCGCAAAGACGCAGATCCGGAACTCCAATTACATTGCGATAGTGGAAAACAAAGTAATGCGGGAACTGCCAGGAGTTCAAGAAAAACTGCAAGAAGTACAAAGATACCCTGAGAAGACAACCACCTAAACTTTGAGTACGGAAATGACTCTTAGGTTCGTAGGGAAATACGAAGAGCTACCCATGATTTTTCAGTTAGACGACGTAATAAGGACGATTCCATCTGAATGCAGAAAGTTACAGATCATCAAAATGTTCATGAACTACCATGCGGAGATATGGCACAGTATTATCAAGAGTAAATACACCACATACGAGGAATCTAAAGAGCTGTTCGTGCAACAATATTGAAGCAACTCGCACCAAGCCCAAGTCAGGATGGAATTAATTTCAGGCAACTACGTCGAAAAATCAAAATCAAGGGAAATGTACATTATGCATCGCTACAACAAGGCGCAATATTTAACACCCAAGCTATCCGAGGAAGAAATCTTTCAGCATTTATTAAGATACTTAGAAGCCAAAATAACATGATCAGTCGCGGTGCAAAATGTAAAAACAATAAAGGACTTTCTAGACTAGAGATTGACAGGAACTATGATTTAGCCATATTCAACGAACGCGAGGCCGGAAACAGTGACAAACAAGAATATCAAAATTTGGTAAACGAAGAAACTTTTGGAAACAATTTTAGACAAAACAAGCTAAAACTTTACATGTTGGGGGCAGATTGAGCTTTACATTTTATTACATAAAATTATAAATAAAAAATTTTTTGTAATACCATTTGTGTGTAAAATTATTTACCAGTGTGCAGGGCATCTTTGGGTATAGTTTGCCATGTTTAGATAGCAGCAAGATTCGTCCAAGTGCGAGTAGCTTTGGGGGCCCATTTCCTTAAGTAAGCAGCATCGCCCAGCAAAAATAGTGTCTGCTACGTGTAGAGAGGACCTTTAGGAATCTGTGTGTTTAGAAATTTCAACCAACAAGCCTTTACCAAGTGCGTAATCCCCGTGGCGTCATTAGAAAGTGTATCCAGCGTCCGAAAGGTCTCCGATTAAGGTAGGATTTCACAAGAAGCCCTTGCAGAAGCCCCATAATTCGAAGGGTTCTTCAAGTTCAGACTGTCTACGAAGTGTAGCACCATATTCTAGTTTCAGTTTTTGTCGGATGCAGAACAAAAAGTAATCGCGCCTGGGTTTTGACGTCACACTAGAAACAAAACGAGGTTAGCAGTTGCTATGTCACAAAATTAATCGTTTTTACCTGATGCTTCCTTGCCATTTTGGTGTCTAAAATTCAATTTTACGCTGTTTCTTGCGACCACAGATCATGTTGTTGTGACAGTCAAATTTAGAGGTTATAATTGTCAGATGGAAATTGTGCATTTGCCCTAATCATTCAGAGTAATTACAAGGAATTATTTGTCGTACAAAGTTTTTTTTCTTAATTTTATGAACCGACATCCTGAGTTAAGATTTGTTTCCTGTTCACCGGAGTTAAGCCCTAATTTATTGCAAATAGATGAAATAAGGAATGACCAATAAACCATTTATTTGTGTTAATAATTATTATTACACTCTTTTAATTTGCCCTGAATTTGACAGGCAATTCTTTAGTTGAAACTTACCAATTGTAAAGTATAGTATCCCTTGTTAATAATTATAAATTTTATATTTTTATTAAAAAACCCATTATAAAGCGGACGCTATTACAGTATGTGTAAGTGATGCAACAAGCTAAAGTGGTGACCCCGACGTGATTTCTACTAGCGTACCTATACAGTGTATCTAAGTAGCTAAAAATATCAACCAGCAACGTGTTCGTATTCAACAGCAGCGCCTACTCTAGAATCTTCAGCACAGCTGTAGGTTTCTCTTCGGGTGAACGCGAAAGCATATGATTGTCGCCCCTGTGGCCGGAAAATTCACCACTTGGAAAGCAGTTGATTACAATTTTCTAAACAAGCCTAAGCCTTACCACCATATGTAATGCGATTAACTCAAGAGTGATAGCCACGATGCAGGAGTTCAGCCCGCCAGCCCAGCAGGCCCATTAAAATTTATTAAACGTTGGCACCACTGTCATATTAAGGACTTCTAATAGGATGAGAGCCAACTACACAATGTCTAGTCTTCTTCGATGGCGATTTGGTCAGAACCACGAAAGGTGTTTGAGTGGTAGCCTCAAGGTGTGAGATCAAACCAATATTCGAGGGTAAGGTTCGAACTCACTACCTGTAGATCACAAAGCACAAATGTTTTAAGTCTCGGCAGTAGAATAAGGGCCGCTGGCCCCCACCACTTTTAATTGATTCGCGGATTCGCGGTTTAATTCGCGGATTTATTCGCAGATTTCGCGGTTTTAATTTTAATTCGCGGATTGACCCAATTAATTTCGCAGTTTGATCTAATTAATCACATATGAAGTTTGATATGTAATTTACATATGTGCTACTGATTAAATTACGCATTAGCTTCTGATTATATTACGCGCGGCCATTTTTAATTTGCTTCTGGAATTACACGGCAGCCATCTTGGTTTTCTGCCGCGAATATTTGAATTTGAAATTTTTCACATTTTTTTTCTAAGTTCAATTTTTGAATTTAAACTTTCCGGGTGTCGGCCATCTTGGTTTTCTGCGCGCGTACTTCCCTCGCTGGCATTTATATAATTTTAAAAAGCTTTTCGTCACGGACACCCGCTCGGGTTCGAACCGAGTACTTTTGTATTGGCTGGCAGAGTCCTTACTTCAGAGCTACCAAGGCGCTCGAGGTTAAAGGAATTATGCATAGTCACTTGCGTAGCAAGTATATTATAATACATTTTAAATGTTACTTTCGATTGAATTTAGTCGGTAGTTCGTAACCCTTTTGTAATATTATAGCTCTGTTATATTGTGTATGTATTAAAAGGGTACTTGCAATTACATTTGTCCCTCGAAGAAATTTCAAAAAGAGGCCAGTTTAAAACCGTTTAATAGATGTGGCTGTCTGATGCATTTAATTGTAAATGTTGGTTTAATTTTTGCACCTATGTTTCAAATTTACAGCTATGCAATTATAACTTCTATGAAAATATAACATTTTTAAAGCAAGGTTTAAAAACCCTTAACCTTTTTCAAATTTTATTTTTGTGTACGTGATTTGCGGTATATATAATTTTATGATTCACAAATTTGACCGTTGTAAAAACGCCTGCCACAACTTGCACGGAAAACGCAACGGTTTATGCAAAGCATGTTGTGACGAACAGCGATGAGTGGAGTTTTTAAAATATTGCCCATCGAACAACGGAATAATTCTAGAACGAATCGAAGCTTTTATTTGTATAAAATGGCGCTCTGAACAAGACGCTGCACAAAACCTGGATTTATAAGAAAACGGCATCTTGATTTCCAACAAATCCGTGCAGGTTTGATGGCACGACGGTCTTTTTAATTTGTAACACCGAGATTGACATGTTTGGCTATTATTTTACAAGTGAGCGGCTGAAATTGTGTCATTATATCGATCAAAACTGTATTTTAGTTTTAAAAATCCTGTATAAACGCAAACGGACGAAAATAAAAACGCAAACACTTTGTAATATTGGACGTGTTTAAAAAATATATGCATAAGCGTTTGCGATTTTCTAACGATTTGTTTCATATGATTTTTGTCGCTTTTAAAATAAATAGACATTATTTATTTCGTACTTGAGTTTTTATAATTACGCTGTGCCTCTACAAAAACAGTATTTGGCGTGGATAGGCATCGATATGATATCTTAATAATTTTCAAACTACGTAACTCTAACTTGTTGCAATTTTAGTAGATTTGAATAAAAACACACAATTTCACAGAAAAAGTTCTAACCAAAAACGACAAAACAATATTTTTATACGACTTTAATTGAAAAATCTTTTATCACAAACATTCTAGAAGCAAAATTGCCGTAACGTAGGCTCGCTGTGCATTTTATTACAGAAATTCTTATACTTTTGATGAAAATATATGCATGTTGACCCCAAATTAACATAAAATTGAAATAAAAACACGCACCACTTTCGCTGAAAAATGTTCTGGTCCACATCATCTCACATAAATTTTTACAAAAACTGACATCATGTCACTTGAAATTATACGATTGTATATGTATGTTGACCACAAATTAACATAAATTGTAATAAAAACACGTAATTTCGTTGAAAAAATGTTCTGGTCCCGTCATTTCACTTAAAATTTTACAAAACTGACATCATATCACTTGAAATTATACAAAATATATGTATGTTGATCACAAATTAACATAAACTTGAATAAAACACAATTTCGTTAAAAAATTTGTAAATGTTTTACACTTTTTATAAAATGTATCGCACAAAATTAAAAGAAATCACAATTTCATTGAAAAATCTTCTACCACAAGCATCTCAATAAGCAAAATTTCAGTTACGTAGGCTCATTGTTCATTTTTATTACGAAAATTAACTCAAAATTGAACAAAACTCACACAATTACACATCATGTCACATACATTTTTACAAAAATCGACATCATGTCACATAAATTATACAAAAACTGACATCATGTCACTTGAAATTATACAAAAAACGACATTTTTACTCAACACACGACGAAAATTGAACAAAAATCACTCAATTACACAGCATCTCACATAAATTTTTACAAAATCGACATCATGTTACATAAACTATGCATAATTTTGAAAATGTTTTACACTTTTTATAAAATGCATCGCTCAAAATTAAAAGAAATCGCAATTTCGTTGAAAACATCTTCTACCACAATCATTTCGATAAACAAAATTTATGTTGACCCCAAAGTAACATAATTTTGAATAAGAACGTGCAATTTCGTTGAAAAAAATTTCTGATAACGTCATTTCACTTAAAATTTTACAAAAACTGACATCATATCACTTGAAATTATACAAAAAACGACATTTTTATCCAATAAGCGATAAAAAATACACCATCTCACATTAGTTCACTTAAAATAATTCCGCGAATCCGCGAATCAATTAAAAGTGGTGGGGGCCAGCGGCCCTTATTCTACTCTCGGCTATTCGCTATCAGCTTTAAGGACAATGTCACTTGATACACCTATCCGACGATAGACACCGACACCAGGTGGGTGGAGTGCTTTCTTGTGGTACTACTTGGTACTCGCACCACAGTCAAAGGAGATATGTAACATGAGCCAAAATGGTATACGGAGAAGATATATGAGTAGATTGTCAAGTTAAGGGCATCCTAATACCAGGCGACCAACAAGGTAGTTGCCTATTAGGATAGATGCAATTGGCAAATCCTTACAATCCGCTTACAATGGGCCATTTTGTGTACTACCCCGACTTGTGAAGACTTACACTGTGAAAATCCGAGGAAATCAGACGCCGGTCTCCATCGATAGTTCAAAACCCGCCTACACGATTACAAATTTACCCCAATCTTCACCAATTTTTTTTTCATACCTAGATTATCATCTGGCTATCAAGCTTTCTTTTGAGCTAGCCAACAGCTTAATCGATAGTATTGATATACACTGTGTTTTGTTTATCTCGTACAATACATATTACGTGCATTTTTCAATGAGTGTTTAAAGTTTTATCAAAATTTTAAACACTCATGAAAAAACGATGCACATAATGTGCGTTGTAACGAGATAAATAAAAATATAGTGTATATAATGAAAATAGTAACCGATTAAGACAAATTGTTCTCGTAGACTCTATAGATGTGATACCGGTTGATTGCTATATGATTTGTTATTTGAACAATATAGTTTATGTTCTGGAACGACAACTGGGATTTCTGACACTGGATAGATGCTCCAGCAGACAAGATCTGTTATACAGAGCATTGTAGTTGACGTTTATTTAGAGGAATCAAGTTTTGTTAAATTACTTCATTTTCTGTTAGTAGCACCACTTATGTTATATTACATTTTGTTTTGTACGCTGTCGTCTAAATTTAGTGAATTACACTATTGGCGGTAATAAAAAATAAGCTCCCAAAAGTATAACCAAAGACACCGAGAATATGCCACCGGGTACATTTTCCGTACTACTACTAAGTCGTAGGAAAATTTCATGATTTTCACTAGCAAGAGTGTCGTACCAGCCTTTGCAAATAATTCACGAAATTTTTAATACTTTCAAAACTGTCAATATCCGAGGCTGCTCATTATTTGGGAACTCATGTATAACATGTTTTATCTTTACTACACCCTCTATATGTTTATTCGGAAGCTTTGTTATTTCATTCGCTTCATGTGTCCATAACAAAATATAGGTACGCCTTTCACCCAGCTGGTGCATGTAAAAGCAGATAATCACAAAAACTGTACTCACTGTATCGTACATATGGGTTTCCTGCGTTAATAATTCCATTATATCAAATGTAAACATAACATGTAGCTGTAACGACAAGTAATTAATTACTACTCGAATAGATGCGAGACAGTAGGAAGAAAAGCTGTTATCTTTGGTTCCGGCATGAAGAATTCCCGTGGCTTATAGGACCTTTTGAAATTTTAATTAAAAATAATAAATATGTCGGCAAACACACGGCGGACTTTCAAATTTCTGCCAGAACAAAACCGTTACGCGCAGCAAAGGCTATAAGTTGGATTTAGCTGCTAAATAACTAAACACAAAATATAAATAATAATACTTATATTTGAAGAAAAACAGGAACAGGTGACATCGCCATTAACGGTAGAACACGGCGCTGTTAAAACTGGTCAGTTTATCATAAGTTGGCTGCTTTTCTATACACTAAGTAGGTAGCGGCGAAGTTCTGTTTCCTATTCTTTGTAATTTATCGATACAGTGTGTCGTTTGTCTTAAGAAGTAACTGCATGATTGGAGTATAGTTCATAAATTTCGCGAATGAGACCTGAAAGTGAACTTTAAACACACTTTGTAATAACGTGTTTTATGAGGTTTTCCTAGCTGAATGCAGGGGCGAATCCTAATCCTATGATTACAGTGCAGCCAAATGAGTACTATTACTAAACAAAATTTATTAATATTTTTATAACCTAAACTGTACAACAATTATTGACGTGTTAAAGTCGGTATTTTAGTATGCTTCTCGCTTACGTGCTAATGCACAGTTAGTTTTAATTTATTTTATTTTCTATATAAATGGTAGGTGAGAGGTGAGATCGACTAAATATTTTTGAATTTTATTTAAAGATTGGGGGATTAGGTCCTGCTTGGTCTGAAGAGAATTTTAAGAATATTTTCAGTTTTTGAAAAAAAACAAGCCGACCTTGACAGTGACACGAAAACTATTTTATTTTCAGGTAAACTACCCTTTGTGTTCATGATACGGCAAAATTTTACCAAGAAAAGTTGTTCAAAATAAATTATGGCCCTATACAAAATTTGAGGAAGATCTACCTACTTAAATTCAACTGTTAAAATTGTATTTATTAAAACACCATTTCTTTAATCAATTAGTTATTCTAAAAAAAATAAATAAAATAGTTGCTTTTGACTAAAACGGAATCACTTCTCCCAAACTAGTTTGAATTATTATTTGAAAGCTAAAGAAACATCAATTTCTATAGCAGCAGTATAGGAAATAAATGGGATTTGCTTACTCACTCACCTGACCTTTATGTACTTTGGAATTCGCTGACAATCATCAAAATTTTCATGATTTGCATAATCTGTTGCCGGGGGGTATTCCGCGGGGGAATTTTGGTGTACAAGTTCCAGGAATTAGTAAGGAATTAGAGGAATTAGTTGGGGAATTAGGGAAATTAGTTAGAGAATAAGGGGAATTAGTGGAAGAATTGGGGGAATTGGTTGAGGAATTAGGGTAATTGCTTAAGGAATTAGGGGAATTGGTTAAGGAATTGGAGGAATTATTTGAGGAATTAGAGAGGAATATAAGAAAGTACAGCGCAGCGCACGCAACTCTCGACATAACCCTGCATCTTTAGCAACGAATGTAAACGTCTCCCAAACTACAGTACTCTTCTACACGCTTTCCTTAGGGTACCTAAGTAAGTGCATTGTTAAATTGGTTTAGTGATTCGCACGTGTACCTATTATTCTAATTAAATAGAATCTGTTTTTTATCACCCTTATCAGGGCTGTCGCTCTCTTAGAACGCATTTCGAACATATGTTTACTGCAACTTTTGTCTAATTTTGATGAGTATTATCACCCCTTGAAGTTTATTAACCTCTTTTCAAACACCCTGTATATAGTTTTGTGAGGGCTATACGATTTCGCATAAAATACTTGCGGTGCATCTGAAAATAATGCTTTATTTTATCCTATTATGTTATTATGACAATAACTCCTTAGCAACAAGTTGCGTTAAGATGCATTTAACAGCACTAGTGTTGTTAAGAAAAATAACATAACGATAGTTTATTAGCATTTAATCACATGTTGACAGCACTGAAGTGTATTGTCAGTCTATGTCAAATTCGAGGTTTGTAGGTTAGGTTTTGTTTGTTGTTTGACACAAACTGACGCAAAACTTTACCTGAAAATCTCAAATTTAACATAACCTGACAGTGCTACCAACAATACAGTATTGAGTTTTTATCTTACTAGTGATACCACCACTCGCTGTTGTAAGTGTCATTAATAACCATTTTTCCAATTTTTTAAAAAGATTAGTATTTTAGGATAAAATAAACCGTGTTACGATATACGTAACGTTATCTGCTTTCTACATTACTCGATAATTTTAAAGAACTCGCTCCTAACGTCGCTCGTTCATTCAAACTATTCTCTCGTAATGTAAAAAGCTTGATAACATTACTTGTATCGTAAATTACTATTACTTTATTTTGTAATTGGGCGACCCTGATTTTTTTACAATACAATTCTCCATTTGAAAAAGGTATTTCAAACTTATTTCTAACCTTTTCAATCTATATTATTGTTGTTATATTTTTAAATGTATACATTGAACTTAGTTTATGTATGTATGGATGCAGTATCAATAACCTCTTTGTACCCAAGGTTTGCTTTGTACCTACTCGTGTAAAGGCTGGTGCTTTGTACGCATGCGTCTGGCGGTACAGTGCGCCACTTGGCTTAGTTTCCGAGTTATAAAGTTGGAGTTCGGTTTTTTTGCTTTCGTAGCAACCATTGTGTCAGGTGTATATCTTGGTGATGTGTTGACCTTGTTACTATGTCTTTAGATCTGTGGTTCTAAGTAGAGCACAGTTAATTTGGTGCCCAAATGTCAATGGTCTCACCTAGGGTGCCTTGATGTCAATTTGACGTATCTGTTAATTAACAGAGTGTGGACACAAATAGCTTCCTCCTTTCTTCAATCGCATAGTAAATTAATGATTGTCACATTGGAATTACTTTTCAATTGATATATCTATAAACGTTTCCGAAAAAACATATTAGAAGGTATTTTATCGTATTATATTAAAGAAAACTATTTGCTATGCGCTACATTTCAGGATCTGCATGATGGAAAAGTGATGGGCCTTAGCGTGTACAAATAAATTAGGCGGAATTGCTATCTTGTTTATTTAACCAATAATGAAGTTATTTTATACCTATCTTACTCCAATATATGCGAATCACGATGAAACATAACCTATAATTTAGCAGTGCCAATAATTTAGTTATTGTTACTAAAACTAAACAAAGAGAAAAAGTATATATTCTATTCAAAAGTACTTTACAGTGAGAGGGGACAATGATCTGTCCGTACCCTGGTAAGGAGAAATACGTCAAATTGACATCAAGTCACTCTAGTCTCACCGAACTTGATATCGACCGCCAAGATGGAAAAATTACGCCCCCGTGGATTCGAATAGATGACTTGCTTATGCCAGCCTAACGCTTTTCATTTTATTTATTTACTCAAAATAAACTTTTACTAAACTATTTCTTACTTTTCTATTATTGCTATGAATAGGCATTTCCAATCAGAAGTATTTAATTTAAAACCTATATTTATTGAAAAATAGTGGTAGGTATACAAAAAATGTGTAGTTTGAAAATAATTGACGGTGTTTCCACAGAGTGAGGGCTATGGCTTACCTTAACATATGCACTATATAGAGTGGTCTTCTTTGGGTTCCAATACAGAATTGAGTACCAGATTATATCACATCTGGTATGTTGTATTTTACTAGAATATGGAGAGCCAGTATTAGGGTAGCGTAAACTACCAAACGAGATACAACTCTGGTCCAACAATTGCTAGCTTTGCATTGAGCTGAACAGATACGCCTTGATTAAACTTATATTGAATCTCAGAAGAAGTAAACTAAAACCTAATATGTTCAGTCTTGTGATTTCACCAAACACGTCAATCTCTGTTTAAGGCTGTCAGATCAATGACCTCCACGTATTCCACAGTAATAAATTTTAGTATAAAGAACATGCTGAATCGCATTGAGAGATTAAAAACAATGAATGATACGAGTACCACCAACGATTTATGGAGACGTTTACTTTTCCAAGGGAAGACAAAAGGTTCAATAAAAGAAAAAAAATTTATTAACTGAAGAAAAAATACTTAATTTAGATATAAAACCCGAAGTAAAAAAAGCTCTACAGAATGCTTTAACTTATAGGAAACAACTTGGTATCGATGCAAAAGACAATGATTGAAAATACATACATGTTCCTTTCTTGCAATTTCATTAGAATACTGGACAACACGCTAGGCACGAGCAAGAACGACGCTGCGGGCGAGAACAAAGTCGAAAATGAAGAAAACGAAATTGACAGAGATAATAATAATAACAATAATAATGGACTTTTATTGGGTTTAAGAAACTATATACATGTAAAAAAAATATATATCATTGGTATGAGCAATTCTATCAAAAACCCAAAAGGGCGAAGTTCAGATTGGTATTAACTAATACCATCTGTTCTACCACTTAACTCGTTAAACAAATATGATTAGTAGTAAGAAGTACAGTTATATCATACAGCAAATACAGAATTATCATTTAAATCAAGTAAAATACTATTGCAGCTGCTTATCCAATAAGATGTTGTGGAGATGGCTTTTGAAGCAAGTTGATGACAAAGATTTTAGCTTATTAGGCAAAGAATTGTAAATATTAGCAATATTGTAGGAAAAAGATCGTTCGTAAAAGCTAGTTTTATGGTAAGGTGGTGTTATTAGATCTTTTCTACGGATATTAAGATTATGAACATCAGTTCTAAATCTAATTTTGTTGTATAGATATGGTGGTGACTTTGTACTTATTATCTTATGAAATAAACATGCAGAATGCAGAAATCGGCGATTATTCATGTTCAGCCATTTAACCTCCTTTAATTTATGCGAAATATGTTCATATTTACGTATACCAAAAATCAGTCGAAGACAGGAATTTTGCATACACTGAATTCTCCTATTATCAACAGCATCTAAACATGGTCCATAAACAGAATCGCAATAATTAAATTGTGACAACACTAGCGATTCACAAAGCATAATTTTAACATTGCGGTTTAAACTATATCTATTATTAAAAATTAATTTGAGTTTAACGTAAGATTTTTGTAATGCTGTCGATACATGCTTCTTGAATCTAAGATCAGTATCAAGTATAATGCCTAGGTTTCTTGCATGATCACAAAGCGGCAGTAATATATCTTTAATTTTAATAGCAATATTCTCTCTTACAGCAGAACTGAACTTTTATTAGCATTGATTTTTAGACAGTGTTTTTCTGATAGCTCAACAAGACTTTTAATATTATCATTGACAATAACATTTGCAGCAGCCACATTGTCAGCAGGAAATTCATATAATAATTGCGAATCGTCGGCATAAAGATGATATTCACAATGTTTTACAGATGTTTTAAAGTAAAATGTGTATATTATGAACAATAGCGGACCAAGTACTGAACCCTGTGGTACACCTTTAGTAATGGACAAAGAGTTGGATTTAGATTCCTTAAGTATAACGGTCTGAGAGCGATGAGTTAAATAACTTTCAATAATTTTAATGGCGTCCAACCCAAAACCAATAAATTTAAGTATTGCCAGCAGTAAATTATGCGATATTGTGTCAAAGGCCCTTGAATAATCGATCAAAACAAGAAGTAATAAATTATTTTTGTCAATAGCAGAAAATATATTATCTGTAATGTTTAGTAGAGTCGTGGTGCAACTGTAGCCCGGTCTAAATCCTGATTGTACATCCGGAAGAACATCATGCTCAACCAAGTGTTGACGAATTTGATATGACATAATTTTTCCAGAACCTTTGACAGTGTAGGCAGTATACTAATCGGACGCAAATCCTTGAATTCCTTGGGTTGCTTGACTTTAGGTAACGGTATAACATTAGCAGTTTTCCATGCATTAGGAAAAGTGTTGTTTAAAAGACATGCATTAATTGTATGCGCAATAAAGGGAATTACAAATGGACAGCATAATTTCCACATTTTAATATTAATCCCGTCGGAACCAAGAGAATTAGATTTTATATTTAGAATAATTTTCAGAATTTCGTTTTCACTAACAGTTTTAAATTTGAATTTAGATTTAAAATACGTAAATGTACCACCGTTATAAAAATCAAGCAGCTCTTTATCTACAATAATATTGGAGTTGCTGAAGTTAACAAAAGCATTATTAATTTCATCAACGTCACATAAATTGGGGGGAATTTCTGTATGTTGCGACCTATTGTAAATATCTGTTTTCTTTAATTCTTTCCAAATTGAATTAATATCGTTGTTTGCATTGCGTAGTTTAAATTCAAGGTAAGCTTTTTTCTCGTTTCTAACTGCGAAAGTTGTAAAATTTCTCAATGATTTATAATATTCCCAGTGAGCTGGATTTTTACTTCTTTTAAACCTATTCAAAGCTCTACCTCTAAGTGACATCATAAGTTTAATATTTGCAGTCAACCAAGGCGCTGGGGGTTTTGAAATTTTTATGGTTTTGCAAGTTGAGTGTCTATCAAACAAATTTACTATAGTGTTATTCAAAAAAGTGACTTTATCGTTTACATCATCGATTTCAAAAACTGCATGCCAAGGAATTGACTGCAAATCGGCGTTAAAGTTATCATAATTAAATTTACAAAAATCACGGAACGAATATAAGATTGGTTTTTTTTAATTTGAAATTTCAATCGGATAGTCACAATAGATTAAATGATGATCAGACATGTTATGCACACTGACAACTTCTGCACTTATAACTTCTTTATCGACAGAGACAACTATACAATCTATTAAAGTAGAGCTGGTTTTGGTAATACGTGTGGGTACATTTATGATTTGTTTATAACCTAACGAATCTATCATCGACAAAAATTGAACAGTAACAATGTCATTATACTTTAAAAGGTCAATATTGAAATCGCCAAGATAAATTATTTCTTTCGAAAGAGGTGTCACTACAGATACTGCATCTTCAAGGGCATCTAAAAATTCAGTATATGAAAACTCCTGCCTTCTATATACAACTCCAACAGTTAAACTAAGTTTTTGTAATTTAATTGTAAGCCACATTTGCTCTATAGCATCGCTAAATTTTACGGAATGAATCAATGAAACAGTAATGAAATTCTTAACAGTAACAGATCTAGTAAACACAAATCTAAATAATGGGGATTATATGGTTTTGGAATTAATTGTTGATGAAAGAAATTCAACTTAAACTTCTTGTGAAACAACGACTTTGAAATATATCTCCGAAAAAGTGTTTATTCGAAAAATCACCATATGTAAAATTCATTGTTGATAATAAGTCGTCAATAATTAAAAAATAATTTATGCTGCTGGCGTTGAATCGAACAAACGTAAGAGTAGCGATCGAGTGAAGCGATTTATCGGCGCTTCTGAAAAACCCCATAAGAAAGCGAAGAAAAGACAGCTGACCTCAACCTCTAAAATCACCAACAAGAAGGAACAGAAAAGGAATAAAACAAATGACACTGACTCGACTTCAAACCTTGACTCAAAAGAACATATATGGCACTCGACGATTCCGATTCGGTTGATAGTTTGGAAGATTTTTTTCAGTCCGGACCTAAAGACGTCTTAGGCAAAACAGGACTGGAAATTAAATTCGATAGAATAGAATTATTACGCAGTTTTCAACGACTAGCCATTATTCATTGGTCAAATAATTTAAGATAGTGAGGACGGGCAATACAAAATAAAGTTTTTAAAAGCCCAGCTCAACTCTTTTATTTGGCATCGCAACGAAGACGTTGATAATACACATAAAGATTTAATCTTCTACGGTCCTATCAATCTAATTGGAATCGGACCATTTGAATTAAAAAGGTTGGATCTCCTCAATATTAACCGTAGATATACACTCTCATGCTGTATTTTATGTGAATAAAATGTTTATTTTTCATGGGGTATTATTGCAAACATTTCTAATTATCTTTAAGATTTTGTTTAAACAATCATGCAGTTTAACGTAGAAGTAGTATTTTGAGAACTGTGGTCAGGATTTTGAAGAAATTTGGTTGAAATCTATTTGGTCGACGTTTTGACAATCTTATTTCGCCATCCGCAAGGTTATTTACATAAACAAACAAAACATTATTAACAAAAAATATGGAATTATAACTATGATAGGTAATTGTACATTTAAGCGATTATACGACTGCTGTTTAGCGTTTTTAGGAATGACCCATAGTCTGTATGTATGGACTTAACAATCTTGGTTTGCTTATCTTCAGAATCCGGAGGATGACGAAATAAATTGTCGAAACTTCGACCACATAGAAATTGGTTTACTTCGAAATCCTGACCGCTATTTTCAACATACATCTTCTAGATCTAATTATCCTGCTTATAATTTTTTATTTAATTGATGAGTAGATATTAATATTGTCACTTTGGTGTTATTATCTTAGAATAACTAGTATTATACTAATTGTGTTACTAGTTATTGTTGTGGAGATTTAGGGAAATTACTAAGGAATTAGTAGGGAATTAGAAAATTACAAGGGAATTAGTAGGGAATTAGAGGAATTAGTAAGGAATTAGGAGAATTACTAGGGAATTAGTATGGAATTCGAGGAATTAGTAAGGAATTAGGAGAATTAGAGGAATGACGAACAATCTTGGGAATTAGTGTACATAATATTTTTTCGCGGAATACCCCTCCTCTGTTGCACAATAATTATTCATTACATCTTTGAGGATTTAAAACATTTTCTAACTAAAACTAAAACGTTATAAGTATACAGAGGAGTATTATACTTAATATTAAGATACTTCTTTAGGGCATTATATAAAATGATTATAAAGTTACCCTAATCTGCAAAACCATGTTTATAATGTACAGCGACGCCTATAATTGGCCTAACGGCTGTTGGCTGAGTACGAAATAAATAAATAAATAAATAAATAATATTTTTGGAGCTGTACTACATACCTTTTAACCATCTCTATGATAGTATCAAGTGTAGTAGGAACTTTAAAAACAGCTTATGGGCATGTAGTTCCTTAAAAAATGCCAACATCTGGGACTGCTCATTGTCTGGGAAACCAAGCAAGTAAAATCTTACCAAACTCCGAAAGAACGGACAATAAACAGCGCTGTATAAACAGGGTTTGCTATAATTGAACCACCCTCTCGGTAAATCGGCCATCTTCTTATTGTTTATTGTGGTAGTTCCTACAATTTTTACTATATGTATTTTACATTATAAAATATGCTATAGTAATCATGTTTTTTTTTAACTCAAAATCTTTGCGGAAATACCGGTTTTAGTGTCTTTTGATTATGAACGAGTTGTTTTCGAAGTGATGTCTGTCTGCCTGTCTGTGAATCTGTGTGTGTCCTCTTTACAACCCCGATGGATCAATGGATCGACCTACAAATTTATACATGTACGTTTTTAATATAGTTTCGAAGATCCCAATGCCTTTTGGCTAAAATCCGCCGACCGAAAGAAGTACTTTACTCTTATATGTTTTCCGTTTTTGTAGACAGTTTTATTATTTTTTGATAAAATAGTATGTTTAAAGCAAGATCATATATTAAGCAATTATTTACTGAGTTTATAGAAAGAGTTTTTTTATAGGAAATCGCATAATTAGATTATTGATTACTAGATTATTGGGATATAATAATTTTTTAAATTATGTTTTATATTATCTAATTGTCTATGAATTAAAAAATAGTTGTTTTTAAATAGTATAGCTTTTAAAAGAATGTAAAATTTTTATTTTTACAAGCTGTAAGAGAAAGTCATGCGGTAAACACACCTCACGTTTTGTACCTGAAAAGTTTTAATTTTCGAACTTAATTTAGCCAAGTTCGCATTACAGTGTAATTTTTAAGTATTTATACTTTTCGAGAAATAAATATTATACGAAGTATATTTCAAAAGTAAGGGTTAGTAGTTCATTAAAAAACTAAGAGGAGAATAGTATATTACAGCCCGAGATGGGAAGTGTTTCATTACTGTCGATCGCGTCTCAATCAGCTATTATCTCGAGACTAAGGAAAGTTCCTGTCGAGGTTTGTATACTATTTTATTTACAACCATTTAAATTTTAGCACAGAATTTCACATTTATTTTTTATGATATTTTTTCCTGGTCAGGATAAGCCGGATACATGTTTAGCGTTAACATGGAGTAAAACAAACGTTAAAATTTATTTAGGCGTCAGTGTCAGTGCGTTGATCAAAAACCTTCTTTGCTCAATTTGCTTGCATCTTTAATTTGTAAAAATATGTCGGACCAAGAGTTCGATTGTACACCTCCAGAGATTCGGCAGGCATGTTCTAGATTATTCTAGCTACCTATATTGTTAATTGTTATTTACCATTAAACAGTCGTTCCCGAAGAGAAGTTTTGTGTTAATCTATGAACTAACAGTCTCTATGCACTTCATATTTTATAAGCCGCGAAAGAGGCCAATGAGTACAGGAATTGGGTGCGGGAAGTGAGTGCGGGAAGTAGCGGGCGGAAAGGTACGACTTCCCGCACTCAAATGAGGTCAGTAATGTTAGCATTACATATATGGTTGTAAATAAAATCTATTACTGGTTCAAAATTTGTACATACTTTATTTTTACAAATAGTCACCATTGTTTTGAACCATTGTTACCGTCAATTTTCGCCTTACTGTATTTTCGAGATTTTGGTTACCAATAATTTCCGATTTATTGTATGTTCGATGCTTTTCGAATTGCGTTTGGGCACTGCACGTTCTTGATACGCAGCCTTGGCTCATTGTTGAGCGCTCGCGATGCGAAATTGGGTCATCTTGTTCCGGCATTCGATCGAATAAGGTCGCGGAAGTTTTGGCGCTGGTCGACGTCGCCATTCTGGAGAAGGTGCTTATGGTTGTCTAGGCACTTCTCACCCTTCAGTTAGGGGATTTGTACGCGTCTCGACATTTCTCCGTATGTGAATTTGGAGATTCTGCTAGGTGCAGACCTTTTTTTGACGTCAAAATTTCGGAGCGAACCATTTGGGGAAACTTATTGTAAGTAGGACCGTTTTCAGCCCCTTTTCGAGTGCCCGCTAACGTTTATTTCTTAATAATGTAGTCCCCACCTCGTGCTGGGCCCCAAGTACGCTCATACATCTCGGACTTGGCCCCAAATAGGCGAATACCACGACTTGAACATCACGTTCTGGACCTCAGTTATATCTCGATTACCTCGTGATGGGTCTCCTTTAAGACTTGGAAATTCCGCCTTGTGGCCGCTACGTTCTGCGATAACGTATCTCGACGCGCTTACCTGGCGAACTGCTCGTCCCCAGAAGCCCGTTCCTGCAATGCTGTTCGCGCGAAGATAACTTCAAATCAGCTTAAGGTAACCTTACTGCCCTATTAATTTGTGCTTCTGTTGTACGGCTCAATCGACGAAGGACTGCCTAAAGTATTTTGGCTTTTAAAGTAAGATTAGCGCGATAAACTGGCGCGAGATATGTAGATAATGGTCTGGACGCATCACTTGATGGCGTATTTTTTTTAATGTGTAAAGTAAGAGGCTTCCCCTCGCCGCAGTTCTACTTTTGCTGCGGATTGTGATATTTATTTATTTATTATTTGTACAACAGTATAGAAATTCCTGAGGCGGACGCCCGCTGTAATTTTACTATTTTACATTAACGTCACTATCCGGGAGCCGCAGGAATTTCCGTTAATTTTATAATCTGGTGTTTTAATTTGGCCACTCTATTTTTGTGAACAAGGATCCTTGGGGCAGTTACAATGCATATGCAGGCCTGAAACTTTTTACCTATGTGTATCTTTTATGTGTGTGCCCAACCTTATGAGTGAATAAAACGAACTTGTCATATTTAATTACACTTGATTGTTTGACTCCGGTTTTGCGCATTCCTAGTAATTTCTCAGTGTTCCGATTTAGCTGGAGCGAAATCTAACAATCGCTGAATCAAGGGGTTAAGGCTTCGTTTTTTTGTTATCATAAATCGGTGGCGCCAATCTCTCCATCTTTAGAACTCACGCCGTCTTCGACTGCAGTTGGCAGGCGACCCCCCTGATTTGCGATTGATAGTGACTCGCCTGGGCAGTGCCCGAGTGAGACAATTTGGTGTTTTGATTGCAACTTTGGATCGTAAGCAATTAAAGTAAGTATCATTTCTCCAGCCCCCTTTGTTTGTGCTTAAAGTTGATAACACCATGTTTTCTATTGAGAAATAAACCACTTCCTGTGGTGAAGAAAAATCTGGCAGTCACTAAGTACGAGGTCGAGGCAATAAGGGAAATGATAAAAAAGCCCATCGGAATAGCTACATGTATTCTTCGTCATGAACATTTCTAAAGCTTTTTTTAGAACCTTAAGTGGTAACGTTCTACAAACAGTGACGTGTGAACCGTGTTACTGCTAAAATATTTATTGTGCTACCAACCTATTTCTACTTGTTTTTGGGTTTATTATCTGCAACCGAAAGGTCAACTTATCGTATCCTTGTCGGTTGGTATAACAACAACAAAGTAATAGACCCGTTATAAAATATAACAGTCCTTTGAAATGTTTGATTATTATAGAAGTAACAATCACACAGTTTGTTTAAACAAATAATATTAAACCATTTCAAACAAACTACAGTTCATTCACTTTAAACATCAATTGTCAAACATGACGTTTGTTGCTATCAATGTACATTTTTAATGGTAATTTTAAAGTTATTGATATTGCAGTATGTACAATTTAAGATGAACAAAATATGACTTTCCCTAAAATCTAGCAGCAAGATTTGTGCTCAGTCTTATCGCAGTTAACGTAGCCCTGTTGTTGGAAATATAATCTCTAGGTGTTATTTTGTAATCTAACAACATTTCAGAACGATAACTTAACCTATTTCACTTTTGTGACCGTAGCAATTTTTTAGTGACACACAGTTGTACTAAAGGTATGCAGCTATAAAGAGTGAATTTATTTTAACTTTTACACTGACAAGTAATATTTAAGGTGAATCGCCTATACTTTCTTCAAACAAAATTCGGACCTCGTATTTCTAACTTTCTTTGGGTCTCCTCTACTGAAATACCAATCTTGCAACGTAATATACGAGTACTATGGCACTACTTGCTAATATATGTAATAACACATTTAACTACTTCTAACCTTAAATATTATAGTAATTCAGTAGGGACAACGTATTAAATATTTTATAAAATTATTCAATTGTATTTGTAATCTAAGAATTTATAAACATAACTCTTTCAGACAATATGTGTTGCTGCAGTTAAGAATAAATATTTAGACGCAATTCTGAAAATTTGACCAAAAGCTCAATACGATGTGCATTTCGAATGCCATAAGAATGAAACGAATAATGAATTTAATGTAATGTCTAGCAACCATTTTTGTCGGAACTTCGTGTTTGGAGATGTTCACACGCTTATAGAAAACTATGTAAAATTATTCGTCATTCGACGTAAATATATGTATACAATCTGCAAATATGTAAAAATATGCAAAATATACATTTCATAACTAGGTATTAATCAAATGAAATAGTCGCGATTCTTTAAAAAATAATGCTGTCCTAACTGTATATTTGGTTTACAGAATATGCATTCTTCTATGTAAAGTATTTTGTTAAATCACATGCGTAGCTTTCAGCACCTGTATGAAGATAACATATAGTCATGAAATTTGCACATATTGAATTAATGCCATTGCGGATATGTTAGATAAGTTAAACTTCTGTTGATTAGAGCCTTCCGCGTCTATTCTATTTCATTCGAAATTAATTTCCCAGTTGAAGAAACATCTCTATCTGACAAAATATTGAAATGAATTGCTTTGTTCTGGTAATTTAATTCTAACATGTGCCAAGGCTGCAGTCTATAAATAGGTTCAATCAGGTGAAATATGTGATTCTAACAGGAATGTTTAACTGTATATGTGCACCAAAGAATGTGTTCTGTGTAAAATATCAGAAGCACAAAGTAAACGTCCTGTCGAGTAATAGGCATGTATCGAAGGTCGCTCACTAGTCGCTATTTACTCTGAAAAGTTAGGTAGGTTTAAGCAAAATTGGGGGGCTGTTTTCTTGTAATACGTAGTATAAACAATACAAAATAAAGATAGTACAGCTATTTATAGTCTCTATCTATATTGACCTTAACTTGTACATACAGGGTGTATACAAATTGGCGCAAAAGCTCCAGGTAGCTTGTACAATTCTGAGTCGAAAAGCTTAATACTAAAATGTTGGATTGCTCTTCATAAGCCCTCACGAGCGGTAGATAAAAAACATGTTTTTTCAGGTAAAGTACCTTTTTTGTTCTAAATATGTCAAAATGTCATGGAGGAAAGTTATTCAAAATGTAAAATTATGGCGCCATGCAAAATTTCTGAAATATCGGTTTACTTATATGAAACCGTGTTACCACAAAAGTACTTCTAGTGCACACGGGTTCCTATAGGTGGACCGATATTTCTGAAATTTTGCATGGGGCCGTAATTTTACATTTTGAATAAATTTTCTTCATGACATTTTGACGCATTTGGAACAAAAAGGCACTACTCGAAAAAATAAAGTTTTATATGTACCGTTCGTGAGGGCTTATGAAGACCAATCCAACATTTTAGTATTAAGGTTTTCGACTCAAAATTGTACAAGGAATACCTATCGATACCTGGAGCTTTTGCGCCAATTTGTATACACCCTGTATTATATGAACAAAATCCCAAATGTATGTAAAAATTACATTGTATAAATAATATTAATACACTGAACTTTCAGGAATATGTTATTTTGAAAATCTATAATTTCTATTACAAAAAAAAACAATAACACATCCATTTTACATTGCGAAATACGGCTACTTATCATTTTGAATTACGATGTCAGGTATGGCACAGGTAAAAAGAACAAGCTCTTTTACTTATTAAGTTGCCATTAAATTGTAGTTATGTATACTAATCCATTTAATAAAATTTATACAATGCCGGTATGCTTTTGAGGAAACATTCTTTAGTAATATAAGATTGCCATGGGCAAATAAGTAAAACTGTACGACTGTACCATCTGTCAAAATTAATGATAACAATACTAATGGTTTGTTATTGGAAAGTTTATATTAAATTGGAATTTGCTTGACACATTACTCATCAATCATCAATAATCTTTGGAAACATAAATTGCAATGTTATTTTTCTATATTTGGTTTTGAAAATTAACATCCAGTAAATGAGGAACGCAAAATCGGCTTACATTTGGATTTATCAGTTTGTAAAAGGCTACGAATCTTTGAGTGGCTCTGAATTTTATAGGATACCTTAAACTGGAACGCTTTTGACGGATACCAAATATCCACTACTGAATCATCATTCTTCATATCATCAGGCTACTATGATTCGACAAGAGTTTTACATCTAATATTGCTTTTAGCCAGGGTGCCCAATTTACAAAAATATTTCAAATGTTTCAGTAGTACTTACCTTAAGAGTACCGTTCGAGTGATTTATATAAATTTACTCTTTACTTTTTTGTTAGATGTGCCCAATTCGTTCTCACTTACTTTTTCTAATTTGTTGTATCATCGTGGTTTGTTCTCTGCCACAGTTCCTCGTTGGATCGTTCTTAGCAATATGTTTTCATAATGGGTGTTCGAGAGAGGGTTTTGAAGGTCTGGAGTATTTTATCGAGGTTTCTTGTAATCAGCAATGTCTCGTAGTCATAGAGCGGTACTGAATTTACAAAGACATTGAATATTAAAATGTAGCTTTTCCATGCGTCTTTTAATAACCTGGCTATTTGTGTTCGTTGGACCTCGTTATTTATAGTGCAATGCTACTACATAAGTAATAGTAACTTGTTTTTCAATCATATCTAACATTATTGGATTGTTTAATAGTAAATTGATTCAATTTCTTCAAAGTAAAGACCACCTTGAATATACCTTTATAAATTGAAGCAATCATTGTTTTACATAATAGTAATTTATTATACACTACGATAAAGTTAAATTTTAAACTTTATCGTCGTGTATAGTACAATATTTTTTTCTATAGCAAGAACTTTAACAATTTCAAAAGAAAATAATGACAGTCAATCACATTTCAAAATGTCAGTAGCTAGATTGGGTTGCTACGATAATTCGAAGCTGTCATATTTAATTTAAACAAAAGTTAGAAAATTAAATTACTTTATCTATCCTTGATGTTAAAGTGCTACTTTATCTACCCTTGCTGTTAAAGTAAAACTTGACCTTTTGTTTTGAGTTGATAAAAGCACACTTTAACATGTGCTATAGAAAAAAAACAATAAATTAGAGTAACCTTACTGTTAAGTATATCAAATCGGCTCTACAAAAATATGTATTGAGAACTATTACAGGCCGTTTCTGGAATTATTCACAGTATGCTTGTCAAGATGATATAAAATTGTTACAAATGCTAAATTATGTTCAAATTATTATACAGTACTGCTACGTTTGAAAAGATTATAGAACATTACATTGAAATCATATATCAATTATGTGAATGAGTTAGTTTTCTAGGAATATGGAAAACAAGTGCAGCAATTCCCATTGGAAAAAATAAAATACTAATAAACCGAAGAATTTAAACTAATTAATATACTATGGATCTTCGAAAAGATAATTGAACAAATTGTAGAAGACCAGGAAATACGAAATTGGTTTTCGAAAAAAAATCTTGTAAAACAGCATTACATGTTATATTCGGAAAATGCAAAAAACAAATGTAGACAAATGCAATGAGATCTTTAGAAATAGTACAAGTTGTTTCCGTTATCGAACAGTACAGGGTGTTTCCGTTATCGGGCGTTCTGTTTGATCCTATAGTATGAATTTTGTGTTTACATTAGGGCGATGTTTTTATTATCCGGTGTTTACGTTATCGAGGGCTTGCTGTAGATCCTTTAGAAATGATCTAACTAGAGGAAGCCAAATAACACGATTCAACGAAAAACAGTAATCGAAAAGGCATTGTAATTTGGGGTGCCGCAAGAGTAAGTTTTAGATCCACATTTATTAATTGTTTATATTATATACTATGATATCAGTGATTTCATGTACATCCTGTTTATTAATCTACGCATTCCAATCTCCATCCAGTTCCTGTTTTCTTCATGACTTTTTTCTATTTTCCTTCTATTCGCCGGTTTCCATTCAAACCTTTTTGTGTCTGATCTCATTGGTCTGATACATTCAGACCGCGGCATCTGTTTTCATTCGATTTTATGCATTACTTAACTTTGAACTTAAATTATTTCATAATTCCGTCATTCCTCACATGGTCCAATAACATTTTTACAACATTGTCTCAAGTGCATCATTTCTACTGCTCATATTCTAGCTTTTATCTTTCTGGCTATTGTCCATACTTCTCCCGCGTAGTTAATGCAACTTTTCACAAATTCGTCTTTTTGTTTTATTTGATTTCGCATCACTCCACAGCATAAAATTTAGTTGTCTAGTTATAGCTTTTCCTTTTCTTATTTCACTTTGAATGTCTAGTTTATCTCATCTCTTCGATGTGAATGTGACTCCTAAATATATGTATTCAGTTGTTGATTTTATTACTTCAGTGTCTATAATTAGATATTATTCTTGTGCTACGATCACTAAAAGCATCTTGTTCATATTATTTTTCAAACCCGTTAAGATAATATAAAACATCTTAATTTTTGTTATGTAGATTTATTTGCCGATAATACACTAGTTGACCTAAATATTGCCAATGCAATCAATAAAGTAAAGGCTGATGTGATTATCATATCAATTGAAGCTAAATATGATTGAAATAAAAGCGATGGTGATTTCCAGTAAAATTTATGGTAATTTGATAAATTTTGTATTATTAGATTCTAATAACATCGAACATGTCATAGGCTGCCATGGGAGCTCAACCTAATTTAATTTTTTCTCTCAATTTCTAAATCTTGACTCTGTTTGTCCAACGGTAATGTTTGTCCTAAGTATATGTATACTTTTTTTTATACTTTCTAATGAATTGCGATTACTTTTTCTGCCTCCCGCATGCTTGGTATAAAATTTTGTGTTGCTCTCGTTTGCAGTTCTATTTTTCAAGCTGCTTCTTACAATTCTTGCAGTATCTATATGACCTTCTTCTTCTCTTTTCCGAACCTCACAATATCATCTAAATACATCTTCCAAAACTAAATCATTAATTTTGACGACATAATTTCTCCCTGTCTGACCTCCCTTTTTTAATGTATGCGTGTTTTAGTGTACTGTTACTGTCATGCTGAGTTTGTAATATTTATATATTTTCTACCAAAGCGATGTTCAGTTCCCCATTGATCTACCTTTTGCGAGGAGGTCTTTCTATCAACCGCTTTTTCAAAAGCGATAAACATCATCCACACTGTGGTTTCTTCTATGAGCTCTCTTACCATATGGAGATGTTCAGTAGTGCTCAAGTGGCTTGTAAATTCTGCCTGTTCTTTTGGCTCGTATATTTTATTCCAGTGTGTTGCTTATGGTACTAATGAATAATTTGTCTATTTGTAATACTAGAAGAAGAAGAAGAAGAAGAAGAAGAAGAAGTAATACAAGCCTGATTGGCAATCATTTTCGAATACAGTCGGGTCTAATTTTTTTAGTATCAGACCAACATCTGCATTTACCCATTCCTTCTGATAGCGTTTATTTAACTGATTCATGTCGACCGTATTTTATATAGTATCCATTACACTAACTCTATTTGCCTTTATCTATAGAGAGAAAGTAAAACCTTTAGTCACTTGAAATTTGCAAGCGGCACCAATAGACATCGCTGATCGTTCTCAAATCACAAAGTAGTCGAGAAAGCTCCGTGTTTCTTCCAGTACTTCGTTAAATCAAAGAAAGCGTTACTTATTTGAAGTAAATCGAAGGTGAATTTTGTGAAGGCACGCTTAGATAATTGTTTGTCGAGCGATATAGTGGCACTGTGTTTCAAAAATTGTGAAAGTAAGTAATAAATCGTAAGTATGCATTTTTTTGCTTCACATGACATCATAATGAAACTAGGAATCTAATACTTCTGCAGATCAAAAGGAGCTGATACGTATTTTAGAAGAATTAGACAACAATAAACTTTGGCCCAAACAAAAAAAAAATGTGAAAGTTTAGCTTTCATTGCATTATCCTAGTGATGGAAAGTATTTTGATAAATCTGATGCCTGAAGTGACTAAGAAGATCTAGTACATTTTCAATTTTAAATTAGTGACAGGGGTATTCTGTCTGAGACTATGGATGTCACAAAAGTTACTC
Organism: Agriotes lineatus; assembly: GCA_940337035.1. Lineage (NCBI taxonomy): Eukaryota > Metazoa > Arthropoda > Insecta > Coleoptera > Elateridae > Agriotes > Agriotes lineatus. The sequence continues at coordinate 24,520,198 of OW679198.1, read as the reverse complement.
GATATAATATTGATAGCTTCTTGTTCAATAAAGGTGGAGGAGTAGTGGCATTCTCCTTAGACACTCAGGGAAACCATCTAAACACCTGAATCAGAGCAGACTTCCCGAATGCTAAATAGGCATGCTAACCTCTAACCTGCGTTTCTGCTGTAAGTAAAATAAAATTATTTGTGCCGTCCTTATGATTTATAGTTTTGAATTTTGATTACGCCTTAATAGTCCCGTTACATTAGACGGAAAACCGCAGCATCTGCAGAAAAATCCAAGTGAGCTGAAATTTTTCATACACCTTTATTTTGACATTACAAATAATGTCTCAAAAGTCCCCATCGATATCGCGCTTCCGTTTTGAGTTATGCAAGGTCAAAGGACACAGAAATAGTTTTTTCGCAAATATCTCGCCTTCCATGGGTCGTATGACTTTTTTATTTATTACAAAAAAATGAAGACTAGGAAATTCTCTACCAAAAACGTTATACAGGTTTTTTACGTATAACTAACCATTCAGCAAATAACACACTGTTAAGTTTTGCAGGCGGATTTTACTTCCTTTTACGATAAAGAAGTATTGGATTCGCCTACAAAATTAGAAATTGAGTTTTCAACAGATCTTTACGTCCCTTGAACCCAAAAAACATGTTTTTGCTCATTGGCCTCTCCATCCGTCCGTCCGTCCGTCCGTCTGTCTGTCTGTGAACAGGATATCTGTGTATGCAAAATTTCAGCTCACTTAGATTTTTTCGGCAGGCGGATCCTAATGTAACTGGACTATAATTTTTTACCTAGTGCTTAGGGCCGTTGCTTGGGTACGTGTGCTTTCTGGCGGATATCATACTTGATTATCTTAATAGAATTGGTGTAACCTGGCTGATTATTGCTTTCGCGCCTAATGTAGTTCTGGTTGGTTTGAAATACCATTATGATTAAATATTTTTTTGTTGATTTGACCTGGAAAGTCATAGTCTTGTGACTGGAGCATTTTACTGCTGATTGTAAAAAAACATTTTGAATATGTAAAATGGTTAATTGCTGTCTGATTTTACTTTGAAGTTTGACATTCTCTGTGATGGCTGGTAAGAAGCATCCTGTACTAGTCAACGTCAGGCTGAGCTGAACTTTGAGCTATGATTATCTAATATTCTTCTTATATCACTGTGATGCAAATTCAAGTAGTGATTCATTGGTGTTGTACGGCGAAGTATTATTCATCAGAATAACTGCGAGCCTTGCCCAGTGCATTCGTGTGTGTAAACGTGTATTCCTTTTGTTTATCGCTTTTAGTAGAAGTTAACACATATCGAAAATGACTCGAAATTGAGATAAAGAGGTATTGGATAAAATAATCGCTAATGTTATTTTAAAAACAGCATAGAACCCGTTGTAATCAAGACATGGAAAGAAAGTAACCTAAAACCAGTCCTTACTTTTAAAGTATTGTTTAATGAACAGCTCATAAAATATATACGCAAGGAAAGTGTTTTCTTCATACTATATTTTGAATATCAATACAAGCATTGTGGCATCTCCCTCATCTCAGGGTATTAACCATTACCTTGTAAAGGGTTTTTTATTTGCAATGTAGAAGCCATTTTCAGTCACACTTGGTTAGGAATGCCGCCATGAGCAGCAATGTATTTGATCACATTTATAGGTTTCAGCACTTCAATGTTAACATTTATAATACTGCATAATATAAAGCAAATAAAGTGTTCAGTCTAATACGGATCATATAAATGAACGATTTCAAATCTGTATTCGACCATTAGGAGGGATATTTTTCGAAAGATGAAGCAATGGTATCTTATTATGGCCATCGTTCAATCAAGCAATTCATTACAGAAAAGCCGATACGTTACCGCTTTTAATTTTGGAGTATCGCTACTCTTTAAAATTAAATCGTATTTTTTTCCATGTGCAGGTAATGGAGACAAAGGGCAGAGTCATTTACTAGTAAATTCTGTGATATTGTTTGGTTTATATTTTACAAATGAAACTAATACTAGGGATCCTAATTCAGAATGAGACTAAAATTACACAATTTCTTTTCATTGGAAAGTGACGATACGCCCCTTTTTTACTTCCTTTTACTATAAAGGAAGTATTGGATTAACCCCAAAAATTCGAAATTGAGTTTTCAACAGATCTTCACGTTTTAGAGTCCCCTGATCCCAAAAAACATATTTTTTTTCATTGGTCTGTCTGTCTGTGTGTCTGTGTGTCTGTGAACAGAATATCTCAAAAACGAAACGAGGTATAGCGTTGAAACTTCATATATAAGTTTTGTGTACTATGTAGATGAGACAGCAAGCTTTTGAAGAAAATCGCATAACCGGAAGTAGGTGTTTACTCTTGTGATTTTTCAGTTTTTTTCGATTTTTTCAAAAACGGCTCTAACGATTTTTTTTAAACTTTACATTTTTACTACATTTTTAATGTGCATTGATGTGAGATAGGCGATTTTCCAGTTGAATACTTCTAAAGTGGGTTTCTTTTGTTTTCTTTTTATTTTTTTTTATTAACTCCTATTTTAAATAAAACACCCGGTATATTATAACATTTTTGAATTCACCTTAAAATTCTAGAGAAAATTTGTCTGTTCAACTAACGCTCTATTTTGTACCGTTTTTGTAGTATTTGTAATTTTTGAAAATTTTGACCAATGGCTAAAAATTAAAAATGAAATTTTTGACTAATTATAAGAACACTGTAAAAGGAAGTTGTGTGAGTGTATAACACCAGATTTTTTAGAATGTTTTACTTACCTTTTTACTTCCTTTTACAATAAAGGAAGTATTGGATTCACCCCAAAAATTCGAAATTGAGTTTTCAACAGATCTTCACGTTTCAGAGTCCCCTGATCCCAAAAAACATATTTTTTTCATTGGTCTGTGTGTCTGTGTGTCTGTGTGTCTGTCTGTCTGTCTGTGAACAGAATATCTCAAAATTAAAAAAGGTATGGGGTTGAAACTTCATATATAAGTTTTGTGTACTATGCAAATGCGACAGCAAGCTTTTGGAGAAAATCGCATGACCGGAAGTAGGTGTTTACTCTTGTAATTTTTCAGTTTTTTTCGATTTTTTCAAAAACGGCTCTAAAGATTTTTTTCAAACTTTACATTTTTATTACATTTTTAATGTGCATTGATGTGAGATAGGCGATTTTCCAGTTGAATACTTCTAAAGTGGGTTTCTTTTGTTTTCTTTCTATTTTTTTTTTATTAACTCCTATTTTAAATAAAACACCCGGTATATTATTACATTTTTGAATTCACCTTAAAATTCTAGAGAAAATTTGTCTCTTCAACTAACGCTCTATTTTGTACCGTTTTTGTAGTATTTGTAATTTTTGAAAATTTTTGACCAATGGCTAAACATTAAAAATGAAATTTTTGACTAATTATAAGAACACTGTAAAAGGAAGTTGTGTGAGTGTATCACACCAGATTTTTAAGTTAATTCTAATAACATTATAGGTAGTTCAATGAAGCACCCAAGACATGTACGAAAAACCGGACGACCTGCAAGAAAAGAACATGAATAAGGTATAGTAAAGTTAAGAAAGGAAAATGTTAGAGTGTAATTTGGATGGATATGATAATAACGAACATGGAAAAGAATGCAGCTCTGGTATGTAGACTTTGAACATGCAGAAGTGAAGAGCATTGTATAGATTTGTAAACTGTGTTAAAAGATTTTACGTAGGAAATTGGGGGTGACAGATAAACTTATAACTTATATTGGACTGAGAATAGAAGCTGAAATGTTAATTTTGAAAAAAAAATTAAATGTTAGTTAAGTGTTTTTAATTATGTTATTTTAATTTTATAAATCAACAAGAAGATGATAGTAATTAGCCTGGGTGCTTAGTGAAATGGTTATTTAGAAATAACAGTGTATTTCTCGTAAATGGAGTGGAGGGGAGATACAAGTATTTTTAATTTGCGAGATGTTTTATCGGACTGAATAATTGTCTATTGACGTGCACATACCTGACAATGGAAGTATCAGCATCTTTCATTCTGATGTAAATAACGGAAGGAGTTGCAGTAAACCTGTAGAAGTTCATCCCTTAGCTGTGCAGCAGAGAACATTTAAGTAGCAAAGATTGTTATAAAAATGATGAACTAATATTGTATATGAGTTACTGGCTTAAAATGTTTACAAAAGACAAGATTTATGATAAATAAATTAAATAGTATGTATGTATGTATTATCTGTAACCTCATTTACATTGCGGTGTCGAGGCTGGTGCTTTATGCGCTGGCATCTGGCGGTACAATGATCAACTTGCCCCGGATTCGGCCTTTGGTGCTTGCACAGCAACCATTATATGAAGTGTGTGTATTGGTGATGTGTTGACCATGTTACTCTATCTCTTAGGTCTGTGGTTCTGAGTAGAGCACAGTTAATTTGGTGCCCAACTGTGAATGGTCTCACCGAGCCCGATTCCAATCATCAAGGCGGAAAAATTCTGACGCCCGCGGGATTCCAACAGAGGACTTGCTTAATGCAAGTCTGACGCTTACCCAACAGCGCCACGCGGCTTCTATAAATTAAATAGTTTAATTCTTAATTACTGATTACCTAAATTAGGTTATTATTCAAGACATCTGCATAGTCATTATTGAGTTTGAACGGAAAGAGCTGTTACAAATGTGTTATAATTATAAATGCATATCCCAACCTGAGAAAAAGTTTCATTAAAAAAATATCTTCTGAGCTAAGGTATAAAGTTACTTAACCGAACATAACTAGTGCGCCGGGCAGTTTAATAAAATGTACATAAGCATTAATATTTTAGCCTAATCAACCTGACATTACAGTAAAGATTTAAGCAAGCTTATGTGGAAAGTCATTTTAATAACAAAAAAAATGCAAATTCATACAATTTATTCATATGTCTACAGAAAGATAATCGCATACTATTATTAGAGAAGCCGCTTAGCGCAGTTGGGCAGCGCTAGGCTTGCTAGTAAGCCAGTCCTCGGTTCGAATCTTTCGGGGGCCAAAATTTTTCCGCAGCCTTGGCGATTGAATCGGTCTCGGTGAGACCATTCACAGTTGGGCACCAAATTAACTGTGCTCTACTCAGAACCACAGACCTAAGAGATAGAGTAACAAAGTCAACACATCAACATGACACACACTTCACACAATGGTTGCTGTGCAAGCACAAAAAGCGCGCTTCAACTTTGTATCCCGAATCCGGTGAAAGTTAAGCATTGTACCGCCAGATGCAGCCACATAAAGCACCAGCCTCTACACCGCAATGTAAAACGAGGTTAACGATAATACAATACATACAATACATTATTAGATTATTTTGATACACTAGGAAATTAATCAAATTCTTATGAAAGTACAATTAACTACTAGGTATTCAACTATTGAAATAATAAAAACCCATTCTTCAATATTATCAGAATATATGAGTCGTTTCAATATTCGCATACAAAAGTGAATATTTATGTAAATGCAAAACTAACTTTAAACAAGCGGTCAATATATAAAATATTATATTATATATTCTTGCAAGTTATTTTATCAAAATTTTCCTTTGTTTAATCATTATCAGAAATAATTAAATACATATATCATAAAAATATAATAAAACCTTTACGTTGATTACATGATAATATAGTCGAGGAATGCTGACTGCTTCATCAATAACAGTATTTAGGTAATTTTTTCCTTCGTATGAAAACATAAGAAAGAGGTGAATTGGCTAATACTTTTTATAAACCCCGGCATTAGCATAGTTTTAGTTGCTCTAATTATCATTCGAGATTAATTTTCTTTAACAAAATATGCTACACTTGCAGAAATGGACGTTGAAGATGAGATTCTTACAACCTTGCAGATTAAAAGACTTGATAGTGCTTAAATGACCACCATACTTACCACTAATTTATAAAAAAAATTACTTTAGGCTTAGTTATAAAAAATATTCTGTAAATACACCTATACAATTTTTTATACAGACACTGTTTAGTGAATACAGGAAATAACTTACAAGTCAACTCTCGTATAATTAAACGATCCTGAAAAGAGGTCATAGGTATATATTTTATAATTATTTATTTCTGTAAGATCATAACGCGCAAAAGATCAAACTATGCACTGAGAGCTCAACTTTTTTACAGGTGAAATATTCTACCTGCACGGTTTGTTTTTTGCGATTTGTAACCTTGAAGATTTTCTTAAACTGTCGATGAATTTGCATAGTGGTTTTCAATAACTTCCACTGGAACTGAACAGCATTTGCGTTTCGTAGTTTTTCTAAACAAACAAGGGGCTAATAAAAAAATGCAATGCAAAGCGATTGCAGCGGCATTCGGTCCGAAACGATATTAATGCGTACCGCACCAGTAAACTGCTTGTAAAGCGGTATGTAAATTTAATAACAATTTGTCAAATCTATATGCTAAGCAGTACCGGACCATCTGTAAATGCTGCATAATATCTGTGCCACGCGCCGACCATTCCTACATAACATTAACTACATTTACATTAATCACCATAAAGATTTTCTTAGCACAGTAGCTCGAATGCCACTTGCAGCGTCATATATTTGCGATTATAACTCACCCACTCCCACTTGTTTCCATGTACCAGTGATGAATGCTGCTCTTTATTAGGTAAGAACGTATTAACGACCGTGTTTTGTTGTTAAAATTTCAAAGAACTCTATTACTCCAATCGTAAAAATTGATTAACTTCCCTCTATAAATGGCCGAGAGTTATTCAGCTCGGTGTCGTTACACACCACGTTAAATATTCATGCAGGTAAGATTTAAAATTTTAATACCGAGTTGTTTCATTCATAATAAAACCATTCATCTCGTAGGGTTAATGGATATTTATTTTAATTAACTGTAATTGTAGATTTAGTGTGGCTGCTTATTTTTACCGGGCTACGTAATTTTTGGCGCAAAGGTACATTGTGTTTGCAGCACGCTGGAGTTTTACAGTATATTGAACCAGGTGTGAATATACGTTAAACGGCCGGGATACTCCGAGGTGGTCGTTACACGATCAAAAGATCGTTAAAAAAGAGGACTTACATAAAAAAGTAATAAAGATATTTTAAAATAATCTTGTTTGAGTAATTTATTATGGGACATGAATTGAAAACTTAGTGATCCAAAGTGGAGCTACTATCCAAAAGAAAAAGAAATAATTTAAACTAAAATTTAGTAGTCTACAGAAACAGCGAGCTTCAAGAAGAAAACATTGGAACGCAATAAATATGTATCTATTGCCTTTGTATAGTCTGGTAATATTTTGGCTTTGTCAATTCCATACAGTCCTTAATAGATAACAGGACAAATTACATATACGACGAATTGGCATAGAAGATTATATGGCAAGGAAACGTATGATCTCAGAACAAACAACCCAAATAAGATAGGAAAGATATGAACATTTTATTAGACATATTAAGCATAAAAACCAATAGAAAAACTATTTTAAAAACCTAAAATGCAGACACCTATCTTTTATAGAGGTGATAAAAAAGTTAGTTAAGTGTCAAAAACATTAACTGAAAATACGAGTACATAAGAAGAAGAAGAGGCCAAATTGTGCTATTGAAATAAGAAAAATCGGTAAATGAAGAAACAAACATCGTCTTTACATAATTAATATTCAGAAAAATACACACCTGATCAAACCTAGAAAAGAAAAGCTGGCGGTATAAACTCATTAATAGACTAACCAATATAGTCAAGCTAAAGAATATTGCAATACCACAGATATGAAATAAACTACAGCATACTTCCATTCTCTTCAAAAATGAGAGACCTCTGCAATGGGGATGTTAACAACCAGGCCGGCGACGAGAGATAAGAGCACTACTAATAAGATTGGGGAATATCAACGTTCTTCCAGAAGAGAGCTATCGGTGGATGAACAAATATGCTTAGATGTTGGTGATAATATAACACTGTTAACTAGACTTGAGAATGAATTGGGAACAGCATTGATGGAATTTTAAGAATTTGACCTACAAGTGACAATGGAAATAAATAAAAGCAAACTAGACATTTTGGCTTGAAATGATGAGAGAATACACTGATACTATTACGCAAAATTTAATTTATATATGTTACGAGTGTACAGTACGACACAGAAAGTATATGCTTAATAGTCAGCCTTAGATATATGGCACACAAGTGTTGAAGAAATAATAAGCGAAAAAGTCTGTGTGCATTGGAAAATTAGAACAAACAAGGTATTTGAAGCTATATTATTATCACAATAACCAACAAATACAATAAGAATGTGGTCGAATGGATAACAGAGGAGAGGGCCTACTAAAACGAGAAGTGGACCTCTATCAGCCAAACAAATGTTATTAAAGATGTTATTAAAATGAGCGATCTGTCAGTAATATGATGGAATCAAAACTATTCTTCTTCTTCTTAGTATAGACCGGGAGCCTGCTACTACCACACATTGGTAGTACGATTTTATAAGTCATTTTAAGTCGCAGTCGCAACAGGTTGATACCAAAATACCAAAATCGAACCATCATGACGACATGGGCACATTTGAGGGCCATGTAGTTAACAGTGAGGAGAGTGGGGGGTTCTTTATAAAAGCTTACATTTATTTGTGAATACGCAAGAGACGTCAGTGATAGAACTCAAAGCTTAACCAAAATCATAAGAATCTGAAATGCAATAATAATACTAACCAGGTCATGACTTAGTTTGCAGTAACGAAAACACACGTATTCATAGTCAAATGTGTAATAGTCAAAGATATGGTACTTTAATACAAACATTCAGTACATCTCTCTTAAAAGGACCAAAAAAATTGCACGGTACCAATTTAAAATTTTGAGGTTAGGTTAGATTACTACAAATTTACACAAATAAAATTGGTTTTATTAAGTGCCAATAAAAGTATTTAAATTACCACGCAAATTAGTTCAAATCGCATCTCAATATCTTAAGTAACAAAAAGTAAGGCATATAAAAGAAATAAGGAGATTTTGTTTTTTTTATTTTATACAAGTGGGCCATGACAAGTAAAATTTGAAGATGGATTCTTAATGAACTCTCAAACCTGCACCTTTTTTCTAATTTAACCATCTCTCTATCTCTTCAAATACAAAAGTCACCCATGTTGTCCCTACGAAATCCGGACACCCTGTATAAAGACAAAGCAAATCTTGGGATAGGTTTTCTACAAAAAAAAAAAATAGAAAACGATCCTAACGAAAGCAGTAAATAAAAATAAACGAGTAAAGCAACCTTTCCGGACCCAAAAATATAAAACAGCTAAAGATCTAAAGGGAGTGAAAGATAGAAGAAGAGAAAGAATGACGAATATAAATAATTGAAATATCAAAATCACTACGGTCGATTAATTTGAAGGACATGCTAAGATTCTAATCAATTCCAAATAGCCAAGAGTTGCTCTTCAAGAAATTACGCAGAAACTAAGCCTCATCATTTCGCCACCAAAGAAAGGTGACAAAAGAAGGGAATAATATATTTATATCAGAACGTTCAAGTATATTTATTATTCAAACCTCCATTCTCGACAAATACTTTTAACTAATTTAATTCTTGACTATTGTCTTATGTTTTAGATCCTACGCAAACTTATAAATTTGTAACAATTTACCACATAATAAGATACATACAAAGTTTAAATATATCTGGAGCCGCTCTCCACATATTTAATAGATAGAGTAAAACCATCATTTGTAAATTGATTGTTTTCGAGTTCGTATAAAAAATCCTTTGTTTTAAACGCATAGTAGATCTATATGGTTCACCTGATTTAACAACAGCAGAACATCTATACAAGATGCCGTCAACTTTTAAAACTGATGTAAATGTGACTTTTTTTGTTTAAAATGTAAATATCTATTTAAAAGAGCGTCGCTTTAAATTCTTAAGGAATAAAAAAAAGCAAAAACTGGGATATTTTGAAAAACGACAGTAGGGCCTGTTCTTCCAGAAGTAGGAGATGTCAACATTAAAATTTAGAATAATGTTTCTTAATAATTTATGGCCTTAGTTCGACTATTTTTCTTATAAAATCGCGCAGTTACGATTACAAAAGTTTATAAATGTGATCAAAATGAAAAATTACAAACTGGATCTATAGGTTCAAATGAAAGTTTGTTTCTTGTCTTCGCAGATTAATATAAAATACTTGTATAATTCTTCAGTTCTACGTTAAGTATCGCTTGGTGACATTTTTAAGTTAGTAAGAAGACCATTATCTGATGAAACACAATATTCCTTGTAAACCATTGAAGGAAGAAGAATCGAATGGGAGGAGCACGTATCGAAAATGCACAAGGGTGAAGATAGTGAGAGATAAATTGGTAGCAGGTAAAAAAGATTTTGAAAGACCTATCAAGCGCTGGAGGGATAGTGTATCACAAGCGGTACGTAAAATAAGCAAAAATCCTGATAAAGAAAAGAGAAGAAAAATATGAAGGACTGCTGTTATTCCCTATGAGTAATAACGATTGTACAAATTTAATTATTTAAATATTGCAAGATAGGTACTGTATTTTTCTTCTCCTCTTTCAGTTATGGTAAACGTTGTTGGACACAAATCTTTCCAATGTAGCATTTTTATCTCCATCATACAATATTTAGCTTCGACTGCATTGATTGTTAATTTGTATAGTTTGTTTTTATTACAAGCTCAAGCTAATCCGATTATCATTTATCTTAAAAAGATCGGGTAAGAATATACATTGTGATGGTCTTACGCCTACGACCCGATTCTGCTTGCAGTACAAATTAAGAAATAAGTCAATAAGCACAGAGTTGAGGTGTTTTATGTAACTGCAATACTAAGCTTAAATTTCAATCAGTAAATGCATTGGAAAAGAGATGCCAGTATTAATAATTGAATTGAGTAAAGAAAACGAAGGGCAAAGTTTGTTTTTCACAGGGTTGAAGTTGACGTTCAAATTAATTAACTATTAGGTTTGAGCAGAATGAATAGCCGAACCGAAAGAAATGAATAGTCACAAAAAGGTTTGCGAAGTGCATGTCAATGAAGCGTAGATTTCAATACAGCTAAAAAGGGAAATTGTGTGAAATCTAAAAAAGGTATAGGAAGCCAGAAGAAAATAATAATACGTTGCAAAGAGCAAATAAGAAGTCAGGCAGCAAGACATAAAACACAAGTGAAAAGCAGAGAGATGGACATGAAAAAGCAAGTGACAAAGCAGACAGAAGGAGATGGAAAAGCAATTATTAAGAAATGATCTCTATAAAATAATCAGAGCAATTGACGCGAGTGAAATAGAGCAGAGTAACTAATAAAACGTATTTGTGCGCAAAGTGACCTTTTAAATTAAGAAATGGACAATATTTTAGTTATAAAAAATTTGTAAATATAATTTGTAATCAAATTCATTTCCATAATGTATTTAATTTGATCAAACCCCATTTCCCGTGCCTTGGTAACCATAGTAATAGATTAGAAATTGTTTTTAATAACGAAAATAAAGGAGAACAAATGAATAATTAAATTAATCTTGACATGTAGTTTTGTGCTCCATTTCAACTAAAGTTTTATATAATAAATTAAAATATTTCGAAATAAAAAGTATATCATTGTGCTTGACCAAGTGTTGAAGTTTATGTGGGAATGTTGGTGGGATTTCCGCAACATAAAGTTAAATTTTCACCGGGAGCACCTCCGACGATCAGTGCCAGCCGATCACATCAGGATTCCGATATTGAATTCCGGCCATAAATAGGATCCAAAGCCAGGTATTTCTACTGCGACGCATCAGGCAGAAGTGCAGAAGACCGACCAACAGCAAAAACACTGGAGGAAACCGTTTCAGAGGAAGATTACCAGCTGGGGCCCCTTTCCGAACATGCGAAGAAACACACCAAATTTTAAGGTACTGTGTTAACCTAAAAGTTATCAGTGTTAGGATCGGGAAATTTGTGTGCATACGAGACCAGACTTTGTTCCAAAGCCAGAGATTTCTACTGCGACGCATCAGACAAGAGTACAGGAGACCGACCAACAGCAAAAGCACTGGAGGAAATCATTCCAGAGGAAGATACCAGCTGGGGCCCCTTTCCGAACATTGCGAAGAACACACCAAATTTTAAGGTACTGTGTTAACCTAAAAGTATCAGTGTTACGATCGGGAAATTTGTGTGCATATGAGACCAGACTTTGCTTATTAAGATTCAAGCATATCCTAGCAGCCAGCAAAGGTGCAATCAAATTATAAGCATTTAGCCAAATTTGAGGTTAGTCGAAGGTAAAAGCAATTGCGAGATTTAGTCGGCGTCCCTTCTGACGTCATGTAACAAATTAATGCCTAAAACAAATGATAATAATAACCGCCAAAGAGCTACGATTTGAATAAATACCTCTGCAAAGGTGTCACAATTTTGATTATTTTAAAGTCAACAACGCTGACTGCACGATACGAACCATTTTGTAGGTTTTGACATATTGCATACAATAACTACTGTGTATTGGAACTAATTCAGGTGTACAGTGGCGCACCAGATCAAGTAAAAATTACAATCTATTAGGAATTCACCCCTGGGAATAGGTTTAATTTTTCTACTGAGCTAGCGTTTTGATAATAAATTTGCAGATAAATAAAATACTTAAAGGGCATACTACCATTTATTTTGGATCAAGTAAATAAAAATACAAGGCAGCATACTTATCAGTCTAAATTAATTTTATAAACAACCCCAAAAGCGAATTAATAATTATTAGAGCATATCCATAGCAATATGTATTACTATGTTACAATTTCTATCAGTAATCGAACCACCTAAGAGTTATTATCTTATGTACTAAGTGAATTTATGAGAAGGGCAAAAATAGTGGTATGCCGAAGAGATGTGGTAAGTTAATCAATTAGCAACATTAAAGTTGTAGTTCAGCACCAGGAGAACTGCTAATTTAGATATGTTGTATTTTAAATAAGGCAAAACCAAGGTTGCAAGGCAAACAGCACTAAATTTTATAGAAAACGTAAGGCAAACAACTCTGGGAACATTCAACTCAAGCATTTCTATAGCAATTAATGCATAACTTCACTTACTCGAATTATAGCAGTAGCTTGAAAACCGCTAGTGAACCTCCAGGTGTTCTTTTGCTTGCAATAACAGTTCTAACCTAAAATGTGAAGAAGTTTACGTTCAATCAGAGAATTGAAATTTTGATAAAACAGATCACGTATTACACACAATTTCTTGGTTGCTATAATAATATTTTGTTAAACTATTTATTTATAAACAGAACAAATTCTCCCTTTGCAAGAAAAGAAACGTTGAAAAACAGTCTTGGTTAAAATTCAACTCAACAAAATAAATTTGTACACCAGTATTTTTGGCATAATTCTTCGCATTTTGTAACAATGATTAGAAAAAATCGTCGAACATTAATGCCACAAAATGTGAAGTTAATACAAACCCGATTTAACAATCTTATAAGTGCAACATTTGTTAAACGTCCCAAGCTGTGCACCTCATCACCAACTTTTAGACGCCCGCAATAAAGCAAAACCAAGGTAGAGCAATGAGTTACAACTGAATTAAGCTGCTATACGAGAGCAGTGCCGCATTCAACGAATTTGTAAGCAGAGAAGGTGCGAGAAAATTCTACCCGCATCGAGTAAAGTAGAACTGCAGACCTGCTAACAACGCCTGAGAATCCGGTGGAACACCTAAAGTTTGTCTATTTAAAATCATTTATTTGTAAGCCACAGGTATCCATATGACAGAAATATTTTGTAGGAATGGTTAAGCAAGCCCTTAAAGGGCGATTGATTTAATGAAGTCTCAATTGGTTGAGATTTAATCATAGAAATCCATTTCTGTCAATTATAAGTTAGCATTCACTTTATTTGTCTATTTACAGACAATTAATTTCATATTGTGTTCTTTTATCTGAACTGAAATTAAAATTATATCTATTTTTGTCCCAATCTATGCTTTTAATTTATTGGAATTGAATTGCAATATTTAGGTGTTATTTTAAAAGTAATTTGTCTAGCACTTATCCCAGAGACGGGGGTTAACATTGTTAATCCTTATTCATGCTCTTAAGGCTGCGCTACAGGTAAGTGTTTGAGCTTGTTATTTGATCAAAATACTGAAATTAAACACTGATAAGCAAGGTTACGATCTGCAAAATAAATCACAGCAATATGTACAGAGTGTCTGCTGTATATTTTGTAATTAAGTAAGCATGTTTAGAGATTAGAAGATTCGTCTTCGGTGAGAACTTGAAATTTCTTGAGGAAGTATCCATCATTTTTCCTTTTAAGTAACAATTCCAATTGTGGAGAAGTTGAATATTTGCATCACATGTATTTCATTAAGCTGTTTACGTTTGTCGTGTAATAAGAGTATTTGAAAGCATAAAAGACGGATTTGTAACTTTTCTTGGATTTTTCAGGCAACAACGTCAATTTAGCATTATTCATAGCATCTTCTACTTCCTGTGGAATCATTGTTGAATGCATCCGTTCTTTTATTCGAAACGCAACGAAATGCCAGTTGCAACCAGACTAAACTCACAAATTTGTATTGATTTTCATTTTCATTCGTTTTTGACTGGTATAAGAAATATTTTGACTGCTTTAGGCTGCCGGTAGTTAAGAAGAATGCTGTATGCACTTTGGGAATGAAATTGATTTACTACTATAATAATAGTAGAACTGCAGTGGTTGTACTCTGTCACATTTTAAGTGCAAATATACTATAAAAAGTGCTAAATGCTGGTTAATAAACTCTTAATCTGTTGGACCAGTTGTTGACATAATTATATGAATCCTTCTATGAGAACTCCTACAATATTGCTTAATGATCAGCTCTATAATATGTAGCCTGCAGACGGCTATACACGCACAGGTGATTTGTCTACTTTTTGCCTCGCGGGCAAGTTTACATTAATTTTGAAATCGTGCGGAGTAAAAGAGAACACCAATAAAAGTTTTGGCCAGAACTACTATAAATAATTATTCGTATTGGTGCTATATATGTTTTACTGAATAAGTTAACTAAAATAACTTGCAAAAACTAAACAATGCCAGATAGTGTAAATCATTGAAAGCGTATATATTCGCCACATATTGTTTTAGTGACTGCTTCGGTGATTTATTTTGCCATCAAGTGGTCTTAGCTTAAGTTGCAGAATATAATATGTAGGTGTTTTTTTGCTTGGTTTATGCAAATGAAACTATTTCATCGGAGGAATGTTTAATGTGATGTCTATAGCAATGTATAAAGGTTTAAAATATACTCGAATGTAAGTAACTAATATAAAATAAACATCCTAAGCCAAAGTTAACAAAAACATTAAAAAAGCGTTGAGATTCTTGGGGTTGAATAAGTAAAACATATTTATTTCAAAACTTTAAAAATATGTACAAAATATCTACGGTTTGTGTCTTTGTATGGTGAAATCGGTTTTTGTTTAATTTAAGCGATTGTTCGAAAATGTCAGTTACAGATCTGTCATTTTCTTATACGCAGTGGTATATACATATTAGGTATTTCATAACATTTTAAACATGTTTTTCCAGTTAGTGCCCCCCCCCCCCCCCCCCCCGCTATCTGCAGTAGTCAGACTAAGGTAGCTATAAATGACGGTATGGTAAATCTTTATGTTGTCACAAAAAATTGTATATTGCTGTTTGTTATTATTAAAGTTGGAAAGTATTTTTATTTCACCTGAAATCAGACATTAAAATTTATCTCTAATGTGCACACATGTTAATAATTTCTGATGAAGCCATCTAAAGTGGCGAAACGTACGTAAAATATTTTATCAACTTTTACATGTATGACGTTTTGGACCTTAAGGAACAAAATATTTTTTATACTACAATAAACTTTTTGACTATCCATCTCCCACAACTTTATTATTTAATGTGCATGTTGTATGTATGTATTGTATGTATTGTCGGTAACCTCATTTCACCTTGCGGTGTAGAGTATGACGTTTTGGACCTTAAGGAACAAAATATTTTTTATACTACAATAAACTTTTTGACTATCCATCTCCCACAACTTTATTATTTAATGTGCATGTTGTATGTATGTATTGTATGTATTGTCGGTAACCTTATTTCACCTTGCGGTGTAGAGGCTGGCGCTTTACATACTTGCGTTTGTCGGTACAATGCTCAACTTGCCCCGGATTCGGGTTACAAAGTCGGAGCGCGCCTTTTGTGCTTGCGCAGCAACGAGTTTGAGACTGAGCTGCTGCCTATGAGAGTAGTTAACTATCGTAACGTCAAAGTATAGTGGGTTGCATAACAACTTATTTTACTGCAATAACTTTAACTTCGAAGTAGCACAAAAGAGAAACATCCATTTGTAACACTATTTGAATTTACAGCTATAAATACTTGCAAATAATTAAAATCTACTGGGCTGCTATTGTTTCAATTAAAAATTTAAAATCAAGCAATACCCATGTTTCTCATGCCAATACCAAAACTTTGTACGATTTTAGATGCACATGTGTTGTCATTGTTTAATGAATCCGTAGCATACTTTTACGAAGAGTTGTTCAGAATCGAGCTAAAAGTAAACTGAAATTGTCAAAATTCAACAAATTTTAAATAACATTGCACCACACGAGTTTAAGGGTTAGAGGTCGCGATTGCACTAAAGATGGTCCCTTGATTGTTTACGTTTTACCAGGCGAGTAGTTCATCTCGGGAATATAATTGACTTGTTAAATTGAAATTGCTCTGACAGACATGCACGCGGGGGGTAAACTGTATTAATCAATTTATTTAACAGCAGTGATTGATTAAATCGATACAGAAACGCCGATTCATAATTGATTTTGTGGAAACGATGATCATGCACAGGCGCTACCTCTTCAATAAACCACTTGCGAAGCTGTCCGTCTGCCCGACCGTAAATGGAGAAATAAGAATGGTAGGTATAATAATTAGCAGCGCGCATAAATTGGTATCGGAAAGAAAATCCTTCAGGGTTATGAAATTAAGCTGACAGATAATTTATTTAGTGTCTCGTCACCGTTGATAAGAAAAATATTTCGTGGCTCAAAACACCCAAGGAGTTGCCTAAGGTGTATGAATTAAGATGGGGCCTGTAATTGCTTTCTTGCATTAATTGCTGTTTAATTACGCAATTAAATACTGAATACTGCATACTTTGTTATTTTATTACCCTGTCAATATTGATACTGAATAGTGACAATTATGATAATTAGCAGCTACTATGTAATACATACATAAGGGAAAATGTACTCGTGGAAGAAGCATCTCTAAGAAGCAAAAATGGCAAAATGAGGAAACATAAGTATCATATTAAAATCAAACTATATATCTAAATAGCGTGACTTTTCCAAGCAACTATATTTACTGTAAAATTAGATACATCGAACATGCTGCGGCTGTGCATTCTTATATCACAATTTCTTAAATAGTTAGGTTTATTACATAGATTGAATTCCCAAATTTGTTAGAAAATCAAGGCAGAGCACTACTTTATTCTAGGACTACATAACTTTTTTTTATAAGAGGATGATATAAATATAAGTTCAATATATATTTACTCTTACTATAATAGTTCGCACTAACTATGTATCTTTATACACATTTTAATTTAAACTCTTTTACATGAACTATACTCTACTTATTATATCTTACTAAATATCAAATTTCATGAATAGTAATTATTCTTCAAATTTTGTATTCAGATCAAGCAAGGTTAACCCGCGCCTCCTAAATTTGTGAGCGAAAAGTACCATCCTCAACCGTTTGAACCTCAAGAGGTGTTTGTCTGTCTCTAGTCTTCCTCCGTGTACCACCTTGAGGCTTTCTTTTTTACCACTAAGCCTGTATTCTAGGCTGAGTTGCACTTAGTTTTGGGAGTACTTTTTTATTTTCTCCTTTGCACCACCTATCCTACAGAAATTCTTCGAAGAATGCCAGATCGGTGACGATCCAGCATGACGGACGCTTATGATGAGCGGGGGGTTAAGCTTATCATGAATAAAACGCTATTATAACCTTCAGACGTATCTTATTAAATAAAAAGACGGTAAAGGGCCTTACTTAGAATTGCTCTCGCAACTATAACCGTTGTGACACTAAACAATTTTCAAAATCAAAAGAAACATTACCGACGATGGGATTCGAACTACAGCACCTGTAAAGGCGCGTTTAAATCCGGGAGCCCGATCCACGGGCTTATTTAGGCTTTTTGACTGTTTTACGACATTATCTGTATTTGTTGGGCACCATTTTCGTCTAGTGTAAAGCCTGACCTATGTGCAAATTACGAATTTTATCTATTTTTCAGTCAGCGCAAAAATACTTACATTTTTATTGTTTAAGCTGCTCACCCTGTCTATATTTGTTCTATTTTTCTCATGCCAGGTAGGTACTTAATCTGCATTCAAAATATCGTTGTTTTTTTTCAATAAATAGTTTTTGAATTGTACCGCCAACAAACAGACAGGCAAACGGAATTGATAAATCCTGTTTTTCTTCATCTAGGGACCCTGGAATGTGAACATCTGAAGAAATCTCGGTAGGTGGTCCTTCGTCTTTTAGACGCGGGAGAAATTTGCAGCTCAGCGAGCTGTGAATATCGTATTGTGGGACACATTGTATAACAAAAGTTTAAAGACTGATATAAGCCAAATCCAAATATATTGACAACATTTTCTATCCTTTATTCAAAATCGTGTACTACCCTATACAGAGTCTTCCAGAATCTTCGAATTTATTTTTAACAGATTTACTGTTGCCTGTAAAAACATTTAAAAGGAAGTTGCAAAAGATGACATTTCATACTTGAAAATAAATTTTGCATATATAACTTGCTGCATTAAGAATAAATCTTAAAACCATTACAGACCATTTAATCTAAAATAAACATTCTAATGTTTTTAATGCTTTTTCATGAAACTGTAAGATAATATTTAAGATAGGTATTTAAAAAGCTGAAGGTAGGATGAAAGATGTTCCGTTTATAAAGTGAAAGGAATTGGGTTACTGGAAATTATCCACAAAAAAACTAAATATTATAATAATTTATCTGGTAGAATTACACTCATCGTTAGTTAGTATTTACATTTTTCAGAGAGAAGTTTCAGATTTAAAGGAAGTTTTTATAAATTATTATTTCTTATTTAAACATGGTTTTTATGGACATTAATAAACATTAATGAACAAAGTTTTATATGTGTAATTGTGTACTTATTTCGCTAAATCTGTGCTATGAACAGAGCTTAGTATCATGCAAGGCAATTCTGAACAATATCAGACATTTTCTTCGCCATACCGACCAGCTATTTTAATAATGTAAAATATACCTGTTTAATATTCCATTTATTCCATTTAATATTCAGTACCGTGTCAACTATTATTATTATAAATGCATACGTTGTTACGTGTTAG
This sequence comes from Agriotes lineatus, assembly GCA_940337035.1. Taxonomy (NCBI): domain Eukaryota; kingdom Metazoa; phylum Arthropoda; class Insecta; order Coleoptera; family Elateridae; genus Agriotes; species Agriotes lineatus. The sequence continues at coordinate 24,500,775 of OW679198.1, read as the reverse complement.
TACGATGTTTGGAGGTGGGGGTTATAGCTTTGATCACTATTTTCCTTTTGCGGAAATCAGTATGCAAAATCAGCTACCTGCAACCGCATACATACACCTTAAGTTTTTTTTCAGATGGCAACGTAACCATCACCGTTAGATCTTTTGGGTGTATAGCAACGAGCATCGGGCCTGCGAAGGAAATTCCTAGTTTGCAGACTTATGCCCGTTAGATAAACTATTAAGAACTATAGTAGGAAAACCAAGATTCGACCAAATCAGAAACCAAAACATCAGAGAGCAATATCACATACAAGACATCAGCAGAGGGGGGAGATAGAGAAGAAGACAATGGAACCAGCAAATCTCAAGAATCGACACCGACAGGATAATCAAAGTGGCACGACGGGAAGCCAGAAGGATCCAAACCACCAGGAAGACCTCTAAAGAGATAGAGAGACAGCTGGTTATCAATTTCCCAAGAAAAAAACAGACTAAAATCCAGTAAAACACAGATCAGGCGAACTAACGTAAGAAGAAGAAGAAGAAGAAGAAGCTAACATTATTCTATGCTGACCTCCAATGCTGAATTATTATAAACGAAATTCGACCGTCAGTCGCTTCTTGAATTTACTTTCCCTATTATTGCTTTTTCTGTGTGTCGCATACACCTCGATTTTGTAGTAAGTATCAAGAGTAGTAAACGGGTTAACCTGGATATATACAGCCAGATGCGTTACTCGGCGATTAAGTTTAAAGTTATCTGTTAAAAATGACAAATAATATTAACAATTCCTTACACGAAACCGTTGCGCATTTGCTAGTTAGTATAATTTGTAGCTTTGCTTGAGTGTTGATTGAGGTTTTGCAATTCAGTCTCTTGTTCACATGGTCCCTTGTACTATTCGTTCACCTAATTTACTACAGTAAATTTATTTTGCTGGGCAATATGGTATTCCTGTTTCCATGAGGACTTGATTGTTACTGTTGGTTTCTAAGGGTACGCCACGCCATGTGTAAATCCGTTTATTTAAAACGCAATATGTGAACCGTAATTTTATTGAAAAAGAAGTATCTGAAAGTATAACAGGGCATGCAATAATCCACATACTTGCTGTAAACTGAAGTCTTTATACCATTTGATCAACAGAATTCCTTCCTCCGTAGAATATGTTATCTTTTACATACTCAGTAACGTTTCCATATTGCATTTTAAAATAAACGCATTTACACATTGCGCGTTATAATAAACTCCATGTATATAATAAAATTAATGTGTCAATAATTTGTTCTCTCAGTTCGTTTTGTGTTAGCAAAGCAGCGTTATTTATGTTTTTTAACGTTGCTTTAATATCTGTCCGTACGTTATTTTCGTAGTTGTAAATCCAAATATTATTAATGTTTAGCATTGACCAATTTTGTTTCTTTACTTTGGACATTTAGGACCTTTTGTCGCAGCTCATTTACTCCGTGTGGTTCAGTGGGGTCAATTGCGGTAAGTTATTGAACCTGGCGCCTTTACCTTATAAATCATTATTGCCCATACTAATAGGTGAATTGAGTTTGTCACCTGCATTCCGTTTGGGCTAGTTGTTTAGAATATTAAAAGTTACGACGTTTACAGTTACATAGTTACATAAAATTAGCTTATATAAAAGTTGTAGATACGAAGGTGGTGCTCCTTACAAAAATACTTCAAATTTTTCAAGATGGCTCAAACCGTGTGCAGTTGGATACAACTTGCTGACGTTGGGGGTTCAGGCTTAAGGTGTGGTCGTTTGCTTGTTGTTTGTCCCAAAAAAACTATGTTTGATCCGTCCGAACGCATTTTACTATACTGCGCCGATCACGAGATTGGCTCTTCGCTAAATAATATAAGTCAACTTTAATGGAATTTCAAAATAATGTTTTATATTAGTCATTGCAAGTATCAAAATAAGCGTCACCGTATTTTGAAAACTTCCTAACACATTGAAAATGAAATTGGAATAATGTGTTACTGGTTATACTGTTGTAGAGTTTCTAATAAAAATAATCACCTGATAATTTTTAATTCCTTTTACGATAAATGAAGTATTGGATTCGCCCCAAAAATGCGAAATTAAGTTTTCAACAGATTTTCAGGTCCCCTGAATCAAAAAACTTGTTTTTGTTCATTGGTCTGTGTGTCTGTCAGTATGTCTGTGAACAGAATATCTCAAAAACGAAAAGAGGTATGACGTTGAAACTTCATAGATAAGTTTTGTGTACTATAGATGTAAGCTCTTAAAGAAAATCGCATAACCGGAAGTATAGTGTTTACTCTTGCAATTTTTCAGTTTTTTTTGGTTTTTTCAAAAACCGCTCAAACGATTTGTTTTCAAACTTTACATTTTTATTAAATTTTTAATGTGTATTGATGTGAAACAGATATTTGTTTTTTCAGTTGAATACCTCTAAAATGGGTTTTTTGTGTGTTTCTATTTTTTTAATTAACGCCTATTTAAAATAGAACATTTGGTATATTATTACATTTTTGAATTCAGCTAAAAAATTTAGAGAAAATTTGTCTCTTTAACTAACGCTGTATTTTGTAGTACGGTTTCTGTAGAATTTGTAATTTTGAAAATTTTTGACAAATGCTTAAAAATTAAAAATCAAATTTTTGACTAATTATAAGATCACTATAAAAGAAATTTGTGTGCGTGTATTACATTAGATTTTTTAAATATAAGTAAGAAGTGTATCCAACTTACCATTCTAATTTTGTTTTTTAAGTTTTGTACAGGGTTACTCAGCTTCGAGCCCCACAATTGAGATTGCGAATAGTACGAGACCAGGGTATGTTAAATTTAAGCAAAGATAAAGATTCTAACGTTAAATAATATTTAAAAAATAAATTAAGTTGATTACAACGTTACTTAAAACAAAGCTATCATTATTAAGTCACTTTTCAGAGGAGCATTCAAATCTCGATATTAATTTTTTTCCATAATTTTCGAGATATTTATAAACTACTAGTATCTTTCCAATAGTTTTCATCTGGCCATAATCTTATAATATAAACAACTTTACTAATAATATTATTCTGTATTTAGAACAGAACAGGCACTTTACCTGAACACAAAATAGATGTTTTATCTATCACTAAGGCCTCCTTGATTTGAAAAATGGAGTATGTACTAAAAATTAATTTTAAGCCAAGTAGGGTTTAATCCCTAATATGAAATTGGAATTACCTCTTTGTAACGCAATCATAGTTCTAAATGTATAGAAGACATGAGGCCCAAGTTCTCAAAACTGCTACTGTAACAAAATTGGTGTGGCTCAGATATGCTTTCAGTCTTCTGGTTCGATTTGAGTCTAGGAATTTTCACGAGCAGCACCTACATTGTATTGTTAGTAATGTTATGTTGAAAGTGGAAAATACATCCTTAATTAATATTCAATTAAAACAGACGATATAAAAACGTCAAAAATAACACATAGCCAATGTTTAGAACGGAAGGCTGAAACGCAGTCGGTGAAACTGGACGTCACCGATAAATGTAGATTTAATAGACGCACTCCATCGCGGTACTGACAATAAATATTGGTAAATGAATAAAAAACGTAAATTATGAGCTATATGGCAACGTTGCCTGTAATGGCAATGATACATGAAGAGAAAGTTGAAATATAAATCACATCTTGTTTGAGTAATGAACGTTTGCTGACGATATTTAAATAATTGTCTACAGTGTGCTATACAATAAATAATGTCTTTATTATGTTTTGCATATCTTCAGCTGACAGTTCATAGACTGATATGTAATTTAAAAATAACTAATTGCAGTGAAAGCATGGTTAATCATATCGGAGAGAAAATTAGGAAGAATGACGCGATGGAATTGGCTTTAATCCAATGCAATAGCAAAAACTGTGATATAATTTAACACATTATAAGATATTTTCAGCAAATTGGCTACAACGCATAAATAATTCTAAATTAAAGATTTGATTATAACTACAAGATTAAATAGATCTTGATGGCAGCAAATCAATGGGCACAAAAAGTTAAGGTAGCTTATCGTAGCTAATGCGTGACGTGTAAACTAAATAAATAAGGATGATTTGCAAGTTCGTCTAATTTCTAGATTTTTATCTACGATATTAGAGCATTATTTATACATAACGCCTATAATTGATTAATAGTTAATCTAATAGACTTTTTAGATGGCCGCACTTCAAACGAAAGGTATGAGTTTGAGAAAATGTTTATTTTCCTGGACATTTTAAATAATTCACCTCAACTATACTGTGTTCTGGATTAGCAATGAATGTTATATTGATTTTAAAGCAATATTTTCCCTCTAATAAATTAAGAGAGGCTGTACTTCATTAAATTGACAACTTGTAACACTAACTATTAATATAAATCGTATCTTGCACTTGCTTAACACAGAACGTAAGATTAAAACGATATGTAAACATAATGACAGTCATATAAATCCACAAACACCAAATAAGTGATCAAATTTAAATTAACTACCTGCTAATACATACAAAAAGTAAAAATAACTTATATTTGTAACAATTCATTAAAAACTCTTTAGTTTGATAGATTCCATATTTGTCGAAACATATTTAGAAGCTTTGTAAAAATTTGTGAGAAAAATACTAGTATATTCTGCAACTCCGGATTAATCTGTCTCGCTCTTTGCAATATGGAATATGAGAAATACATGGCTATAAAAATAAAAATGTATTGCAATAGAACAACATTGAAACACATTACTACATTACAACATATAATGTCGAGGTATGAATATGTGTAAAATCTCACTATTAAGGTTCCAGTCGACATTTAATTTTAGTGTTTTCATGAAACAGCTACATAAAGACCAAAAGAACATAAGTACCCCACATACTTTAGCTCATAAATTTTTTGCGTAGTTTCATACTCAGGGATAAGCAATTTTCTAAAAACAATGGATCGAAATTTGGATTAATTGTGCCATAAAAATAATTTATCGAGGCAGTGTACCAAATTTCCATTTATGCCGGAACCATTCGCCAGCGAGTGTTGCAAGTTTTTTACAAAAAGCATGGGATTAGTCCAAAATTTAAAACAAGAAAAGTGAATCAAAGAAAATGTCAGATGTAGGTTTTAACTGACCTTAGTAATTTATACCGGAGAACAAAAATAAATTTTCGTTTAAAGGAATACCGCTTACACGCCAGTAAGCCTGGAATGTATAGAGATAACTTTTACTTGTATTGGAGGTTTTTAGAATATTGTAGTATTACGTAACGACTGGCGGTGTTATTTATGGGATTTGTACCAACACATTTGAATAAAGTTGGGTTCGCTTTGTTTGATCATACACAAAAGATTAAGCTTTATTGCCAGCTGTAACAAGAAACAGCTATTAAAGTGTTAAATGTTATGGGTAAAGCGATTTCTAAAGTTTGACACAATAGGAAACCAATGTCGAATGCTGAAGATATTTTATCGGCTCCGATTTGAAAAATTGTGGAGACGTCAGCCACTTTTCAATATTTATTAGTATCAAAGAATATTGGGCGATTGCTTTACACATATATGCGTAGTCAGACTCCTAGCAGCTATTTCTAATTGTCTTGCAAGTAAACAAAAATAATTACTTTTCAACATTAATTATTTACCACTATGTAGAATATATTTATCGAAACAGTATAAGGGTGATATTTTGTTGTTTTGCATAACATCTGGATTGAATAGTATATTTGAAAGCGGTTAATAATAGTTAATCTCGTGATGCCTCGGTAAAAAAATACAGCTTTACATAGACGCAAATTAATGGATTCTTGTCGTGTATTAAATTTTGTTTTCTACTGATATCAATTCAAATAATGAGTAGGTGTCGCTACCACAATATGTGTTTTTCATTTATTCATTCAGGGGTATTTAGTCGACCCTACCACATTGGCCAAACGCCTTACAAGGGCCTTTGGCCCCCGGCTGCTTATTGCTAATATTAACTTATAATACCATGAGTAGTCAAAGTATTTCAATAAATCTAGCAACAAACTACTAATTTTCTACAGTAACAGAAAACTAATATTGACCTTTTCTAATAAAAATCACATTTGTTTAAAATATTCACTTGAATACCTTCTAGGAAGGTATATTATTAGTATTCTTATTATTATGAAATTCAGAGTAGACGGCCGAAGTAGCTGATATTTTTTTGATTCGTCAAGAAACGTCAAATTCTGGATTTTCATTGATCACACCAATCCAGACTTTCCCCATCCGCCACCCGGGAGACGGTCCCTGTAGGAGTGAGGTCTGAGTAGACTCAAGGAATGCGAACCTTATCAATACCATATATAATCAAGCCATATTTTCAATCAAGCTTCAACCAAGTTCTGAGGGTTAGTGGTTAACACGCCTGTTGTCTTCGCAGCCGTCTGCTCTGATTCAGATTTTTATGTGGTTTTGTTAAGTCAACAAAGTGCCCTCTCTGAGGCGAATGCCGGCACAGTAGTTCGCCTTTCCTGGTTTTTTCCCCATTCGCCATCCGTCCCTTCTCTCACCCATCCTGTAATTCCCGTTCTTGGCCGAAGAGCGATGCAAGGTCCCTTAGGCGCCCGTAGCTGCGGGAATTGAAATTACTTTAAACCTTTACCTTTTTACCAATCAAACTTGGAAACGAGGTAATCACGAAACTGTTTAACATCCATAGAAGCATTAGTTATGATAAAATATTTAAAGCAATAACGCAGAATAGAGCTCTTTCAAAATAAACTTTGCAAAAATGAATATAATGACAAGTTACCTGCAACATCCAAGCAAGCAAGACGAAGAAAGAGGCGAAGAACAGGAAATGAAAGTAGTACATAAATTAAATTATATTATATGATAATAGTAATAATAATAATAGTAATAATAATATATTATATACCTAGGAAAGCGTCCCAAAATGGACACAGAAAATCAGTACCTACGCCTATGCAAACAGGCGAAAAAGGATTTTTTGGGCAGCCTTTCATACATTAAATTTTGTCCTTAATAATCAAAAATTACCAACAGGCAGGAAAGTGCAAGTGTTTTTAAACAACGCATATAAAAGGTAATTACTTATGATGTAGAAAACTGGGTACTTACCAACAAACTTAAAGGAGTGGAACGAGCCATGGGAAGAACAATTTTAGGAATATTTCTACGTAATGGGAAAGGAAACGAATGGATACGTAGCCAACCTAATATCAAAGAATGTGTTGGACATGTGCCGAGGATGGATAACGGCAGATGGACCAATAGTAGGGTGAAAATAGTATCCACTGGGAGAATTTTATTGGCCGTCCACAGACAAGATGGAAAAACCACGTAATAAATAAAATAGGAACAAAGTGCTTCGAAAAAACTATAAAATTCGAAGACACCAATGAAGAAGAGGAAGGAAGACACTAACTGTTCTTTGAATAACCTGGTAGTATTAAGTTAATGCAACAAATATCACAGTTAGCATGCCAAGAAAAACTTTGTTGTTTTAATCCTTCTGCCACTTTTGAGTTTACATTCGTAGGAAGTAGTAAATAAGTTTATTGGTGACTTATATTTTAATTTATAGAAGAAGCAGAGAGTATTGCTTGGGCTTTTTGATTGTCCGATAAATGTAAAAGAAGGTATAATGAACAGTTTAAAGTTGTTATGAAATGGTGCATGGTTAAAGACGTTGTGGAACTAACTGAAAGTGTTATGGTAACATATTTTCTAGAGGGGTTGGAAGTTCCTAGTGAACCTTTGGTGCTAGTGTTCTGTACATTAATAAATAAATATCTTCTATATCCATGTAGTTTTTCAACAAAAGATCTCGTAGACTGTTACTTTAACTACCTGGATGCGTAAGTAGCAATTACGTGCCCAGCAGCTCTTATGAGCTTGGCAACGAATTCCTAGCAAGTTTCAATTCGCAATATCTGTGCGTTGTTAAGGCGAAACATCTTATTTGCGAGTTCATTTCGATATAGTAGATAGTATAAATACGTTATGGTTTGGTAAAATTATAGGTACCATATCAAATTCGGAAATAAAAGTGATAACTTCCTACACTTTTAAGATTACAAGTCTGTAGTTTTCAGCTGAAAATTGTTTCTTTTGACAAAAATTGTTTCTGTCTTCAAAGCTATTTTTTGGAGGAGCTTTCATGGCAAAAATATATTAACTTAATTTGAAATTATTATACTCATCTTGTACTATTGCATTCTGCAGTATGTATAGGCAAAAAGGAAGTAAGATCTCATAATTAAGCTACTTAAATAAAATTATTGTTACAAAGGCTTCTACTGTAATTATAAGCCTAATTTGATGACATTACTTTACTATTCTCAACTATATCGGTTTGTTCACCGATTTGAAGGGGCGTGCATACTAGAACTAAAGCGACTAACTAATTATCCACACTAACTAAAATACGTTTACGTAGTACTTACTTATTTTGCTTCAGTTTTATTTATAACGTTATTTGTTTACAAAAGCAGGGTTAATTACTGTTGTACAGACCTTTGCTCCCTTATGGCACAGTTTCATGATATTTACAAAAGTTTCACGTCATAGAGCTCAATCAGTATGTCAACTAAATTGAAACGAATTTTTAATACGGGCTGTGTTATAGAAAGTGTTTGAAATTAAGATTGGAAATGCATTTTCTCCTATTACTTAGAACTCTAAAAATATGATAAAGCTTCCATTCACCCAGTGGTTGCATTCGAGTGGTATAAAAACTACTAAAAATAAGAAGAAAATAATCAGAAGTAAACTTTTGCTGCAGCAAAGTTTGGACAATAGAAAATTCTATAATTTGGTATGGCAGCTACTTATTTTAGACGACTTTTTTCCACGTTACCTGTTTTGATTCTTCCATAATAGTTATATCAAAAATGAGAACGGCGTTTTAATTATAACTCGTTATCAATATAACTTTTATTTTCCTCGTCTAAAAGACGATTATAGTATTGTAATAAATATATCGCAAAAAATACCTTCGGAGGAGTTAATGCATTTAACACCGATTTTCAGACCCACCTTCTAGCTATATTTTGTAGCAAGAGAATTCAAGGTAATCGCAGCAGGCGTCTGTGCGGAGCGATAAACACCTGCCCATTTTCGCGTCTGAACTTGTAGTCGATTTTCAATCCGCGTTGGCTGTGCGGTGCAATAGCTGGTATAGTATTGATTTTTCGAGAGGTGTTCTTGTTTTCCAAGTAAACGAAGTCGCTTATAGCATTGTTCGCGGACGCTCTTCCAGCGTTGGTAAGAGCGTTTCTTCTAATTTTATTTTTTAAGTTTTAATTTTAGTTATTTAGGCTGGATTGCTCTGCACTTCTACTCATCGAAATCGCTGCAATGCGTCTTCCAAATTAGGCCGTAAACATCATCGGTGAGAATGCTTTTGCGTGCATAATTTCGTTTTCTAATTTTCCAATATTTAGGCCGTTTATTATGGGCTAGTTTGGGCTATAAACCGAGAATATTGGCTCACAAATCAAGCAGCTATTTGGGCTTTCACGAAGGCTTAAATTCAGCATCCCGGAGCTAACGTTTTGGCTCTTCCTTGAGCTAACCAGTTTCCCGAATTCGCGCCTGTACGTAACCAGGAATTTCCTTGACTTTTATGCTAGTTCTTTTTTCAAGCGTCGATCTTTGGTTTCTGAAAAGCATGCAGTCAATTGGGTTTCAGTCTCTATAGAAAAATGCACTGAACAGTACGCCTATGCCGATCGCTGGACGTCATCATTAATTAAACTGTAAATACATGCCATTATCAACTCTGTTTTGTATCGACAAAGGCATGATGCTGCAAACTCAGTTCTTACTAAGATCTTAGCAACTTGAACTGAGCGTATCAAATCAATCTTTGGCTCAATTGTTATTACCGCAAAAGTGCGAGTATTTAAATAATTCTAAATTGCTGAAATAGTGTGTATAATATATTTCAAATAGCGCCTTTGGCGTTATATATTTATGTCATTTGCGATTACACATGTGTTAGCCTGAAGTTGTAGTTTAAGCTATAACTAGCGAGTTTTGAAATGCTACTTCAATTTTAAGTTTTTTAAAATGTTGTTTTGTCTGTTCTGTCCCGATATACAATTACATGTGTGTGTCAGTTAGGTGATGCCAACCTTGATTTGTTTGTGCTGGATATAAAATATTGTTTTGACAACTGTTACTGTTAGTATTTGTTGTTGCTAGTTATTACTCCATTTAGATTTACAAGGTAGGTACTTATTGAGCTATTTTGCTAGCTAGATTTGTTTATTTGTTGTGAATAACGACATGGCGCCCAATCTTTTATTAATCTACTGTTCAATAGTAAACGCCCGAAGCATTTCTTAACCTGATCCTTACATCATGCCGTATTCTGCCGAAAGTTAAAAGAGCTAGCCGAGACCTTGTCAACCTTCGTGTAGAACGGTACATGAGAAACAGGTTTTCTCAATTCCGTCTGTTTGTCTGTCTGTCTGTCTGTTTGTCTGTTGGTGGTAAAAGTCAAAAACTATTTCTTGGGGGAAGACAGCATTTCGCAAGCGAGTTATATGTATACTTGGCATGAAACCGAGTAAATGTCGCTCAAATATATACAAATGGACACATTAAAAATTAAAATTTTGCTTCAACTCAAGAATTGCTATTTAATTAAAGTTAACATACTGCACATAGCTCAGGCTATTGCCCTCAACGAAAACGAGCATATTTTAGATTCAAAAAAATTTTTTTTCCTTTAACATTTTGAAAACTTTTAGTTTTAAAACTTGTTCCGTGTATAGCCCTTTACATATTTTTTTAAACTAGGTACTCCTTTATACAGGGTGTTTCAAAAATGGCGCATTTCCTCTGAAAGAGTTGTTGGGGACTACTAGCGGAGTATGGAAAAAATCACAAAAAAAAATTTTTACAATCATTCCTCTAAAATATTAACAGCTGAAGATGAATTTTGAAATAAGCTATTTACAAATATATTTTAAAAATTCAATGTTTAAATCGAAGATTATTATTGTTATTAAACATCCCAATTCAAAAAACTGACAGTTTCATCAAACTTACCTAAAATTTTAGTTTTCAAAACTGCAGTTTTTGGTGCCTAGTCGCCAACCAGTTATTCGATTGTTGTTTTATTAATTGCATATTAATCAGCACCGAAAACACTACTAGTTTGCTAATTTAACCTACTTTGTAAAATCAATAATAACAAAGATAGCAATGGTGCTCACTTAATTTGTATGATTCTGTATAGTATTTTATTCACAACCACTTTATTCGGAGCAAGGATTAGAAAAATGAATTTGATAGTTCGTTAAAACTGACGTTAAGCAAATAATAATAATACGAGGCGGCAGGAATCCGTTTCTATGACAGTGGTCGGAAAATTACTACTTCCTACCCGCTGCCATGGTAACCCAATTCCTACCCGGGATGAGAAGTAAAAGTTGGTAATGGCTCATCTACCAACTTTTTAGAGTCAGTAATGACGTTGTTACATGTATAGTTGTAAATAAAATTCTTTTATCTACTAGCAACATGATGTTGTACGTTTTCGTCATAGAAACAAAATATGAAAAGCTACTTATAACTCCCAAGGGACTTGTCAAATTGTTTCTCCCTCAAATTCATGGTAACAATGCAACTACAATTAACGTCTTAGCAACCATACAATGAGGCAATCCTTGATGTGACTTACATATTCTAATTTTAAATGTCATTATGACATTTTGAAATTTCATACATTTATACGAATATGCTAGTAGATAAAGTATTGTATGCACCACGGGAGATATTCATGTTTTTTACCTTCGGTTGACTTGCAGACACATGTCAACCTCAGGGAAAAAACATATTCAGATCTCCCTTAATGCATAAATATCTATTACGACCGCACGAGAAAGCGGACGAAAAAGAATTTTATTTTCCACTGATGTATTATTTGTTGTTTAAATCTGTGATACGAGGTATATAAAGCAGTCTATACGGCGGAGGGTATTATGAGCGGTTGTAATGATTACGCCGATCATTACGCCCTCTCGAGAGGGCATGACTGCTCTGCAAGCTTTTCAAGTTATTTGCGTATTCAAAGTGGAAAATAAAACGTGTTCTGCATCACGAACATTACTATTTTCAAGCTGGGGCCACATGCTTTCAGGCTTGTAAATTTGTTGCCCTCGAAAGGGCATAAACGTCTTCATAATTCCCTTGGTACATAACTATTATCGTCAGAGAGCAAAAAGATTTTACCCCTGAAAATTAAGTCTAAAAAGGCATATTATTGATCGATCCTGCATAACAGTTTTGTTTGTGGTTATTGTAACCCATACTTATCCCCAGAACGTTCAAACTTGCAGATTAGAGTATGAAATTTCATTAAAAGTCGACTCTGTAGCTAGGCCTAACTTGCTATTGAATTAAAAGCAAAAGTAGAACTTCATTTGGAAAGAAATTGATGATGGTTTCCATCAGCTGCAACGTTGTGCTCATTTTCATATATAACTGCGTTATAAAATGATGATAAAAGACGCCATTGTCAATGAAAGTTTTACAAGTAACAAAGAAGTCATTAGGGTACACGTAGATTTTTTTTTGAGAACCACGTACCTCAAAAATTGACAAACAAACCTGAATGTTTTCAATGACCATGTTTTTATTTTAATCCTGGTGTTTGTGACAATTTGTATGCTGAAAATACTAGATAATTTATTGTGGGTATTGGTTCATGTTGAATATTTAGTAAAAGCAATTAAATGGTAAAGTTTTATGCAAATATACAATTCTGAATTCAGCGACTTTAATATTTTCAAAATATCTTAGAAAATCGTTTGGTTTGTAATGTATTGATATACTAGGTTGCTAATGATCTTCAAAAACGCAATAATGACTTTTCCATGTATGAAATCTCTCGTACGCTACGTTGTCAGTGGCAATGCTAAAGAGTTGAACCGATTCGCACAAAAAATAGTTCTAAAAGGAGCGGATATAAATAACTCCAACCAAAACTGAATAGCGCTGGTATGTTAAACGCATGATAAGAATTCAACAAACGAGTAAAAACGATTCAATTTTAAATTCAGCACTTCAGGGTTACGCCACTGCTACCGTGTTTGTGTTTCGATGCACGTAGGACACAAAAAGCCTTGCAATTTGATTGGTCCGCTTGGACGTTGCTGATCGCTGTTTAACTGTCCCATTCACATAGTTAGTGGTCATTTTATACATTTTCTGTCTGACCACCACAGCATTGCTAAATGATGCTAGCTACATACTAAAACTTGCGCCTTGTGTCATCCGCTGCATTTTTCCGAAATCTAAACAACCATTACACCAATGAGCGAGCGCGGTTCCTACGCAAATATTAGAATTGTTTCGGTTTACGCCCTGTTTGTTTTTTTTTTCAGTTTAACTGTAAACGTGGCATATTTAGATTGCTCTAAAGCGCGATATGGTCGTGGCCTTTTAAAAATTGTCCAATACTATTCAACGGATTTGCATTTTAAACAGCGTCTATAAAAAGCTAGATTTGCCGTGTAAGGCGAAAAAAGCTAAGAATCAATCTTTCTCGAGATAATGGCTTGTTAGTGCATTAACAACCCATAACTGTAGCTGAAAAAAGAAATGAATAATTTATCGCGACACTTTTATCCTAGAGTACTACCTGGTGCTTGCCATTTAGCTAGCAATTAGAAGGAACTAATTTACCTGTTCCTGAAAAAGCAGCTGCTTTCATTTGGCCGACCTGCTTAATTGATTATAACAGCAACAATGGGAGAAGGCGAGTAAAAACGAAGTCAGTTATCAATAACGCGATTATGTCAATTAGGAAATCATTAAACAATTAAACGGAAAGTCGAGGCATACTCTTATCATGCCTTTGCCGCCTTTCATTCGTGATCGTAAGGTAAGTTGGGGTGCACGACCGCAGTGCAAATAAAACACAAGGTTCAATATAAATTATTAGCATGACTCCGCGTTTAACAAACATCTAATTAATACGTTGCGTGAAGGCGACGGCCGAGCGCCGAAGGAATAAAAAGCTCTGATTGATGGGGACGTATTGCACATCGCTTACAGTTATACAGACAAGATCGTCATACAGGATTGATGAATGATGCTCATGCTAGAAATTCACTTTTTTGTTATTCGCTGGAAACGTACACCACAGCTACGTCTTCTTATTTTGAAAAAATCTTGGGTGCGTACTGACAGCGTTCATTACTGGCAGACGATAATACCGCGAGCATTTTTAAACAGTAACGAACATGTGAGCGATTCTAAATATGATCAGAATGCTTTATTAATAATTACTGTTGCTTTCGCAGTTTCAACGTCTATTAACCGGCCAGAAACTGCTATGCGCCTTTAACATACGATGTAACGTAAATTCGATAGAATTTAAAGAAATCGGTACCTATTTCTAAGTTCCAATTTTATGGTTTGAAGGTAAGAACATCGATTTGTGCCCTCGATTAATTGTAAATTAGAAAATTATATGATTTATAAGCTAAACTATACAAAAGTAAATGCATGTCACAAATGTAGCGAAAATAAATGTGGTTAATTACAATCAATTTTTTAATTTGTATTACAAAGATTCCAGTATATTGCTATAGATAGAGTACAACATGCCAACTTTAAGATTGATTTTATTTTAAAAATAAATGATAGATTATTAATTTTTGTATGTAACCGGAAAAATAAACAAATTTTTTATTTACAAAGGAATCAAATCGTTAATAACATTATGGTAAGAAAGCCTAACTCGATAAAGTTGGGCGAATAAATGCTCTTCGCCATATCACCAGTGAAAGTCAAATGTAGTATTGATAATTCCTTGAATCAGTTAAATTCTACATTAAAGGCGTTCACCTCAAAAAAATAGCTAATCTTTTTTTGAAAATGGACCATTTTTAAGAATAAAGATACATTTTGAAAAGAAGCGTCGCATCCCCCACTCTGATCTTTACACTCTGTTGAATTTGGCAACTGATTGGCCGCATAAAACACGCCGTCCGGGCCAGATAGTATAAATAACGTTAGAATGTGCGGGAGTTCTGACTTTCATTGGTGATTTGGTGAAGCGCATACCTTCGGCCAACTTTGTCGGGCTAGTCTCTCTCTTCAGGGCTACTAAACTACTACTATTACTACTATCGGTTGTTAAATATTTGTGTGGTTAGGGGTTTTTAACGAATTGTGTCAGATTCAAACCACAGGCTCCAGCAGTGTTTCATTCAACATTGTGGTACACAGGAAACGCGCATGGCAACCCTCAATAGTCTAGCTATTAAAACTACATTAAGCTATAGAAAACTCTCTAATCTTGGATTACCTCTCTGGAAATGTGCTCTCCTAGCTTTTAGGCGGAACATAATGGCCAAGGCCAAGGCTAAGTAAAGTAATACTTAAAGTAACCGAAAATAAGGGAGTTTAAAAATACCTTTACAACACATTTATTTAATTAACATTTCAAGCATAAAATGCAAAATAAACTAAAAGTAGCAATAAGTGAAGTTATGCCACTCCCAATATTCGGTAAAAAGACCTTAGTGATTAGTAATATTAGAAACTGCACATGATTCGGTAAATTCAGTTTTAGTTATAAGGTTACGTTATTATTTACGATTTGAGTTTTCTCAGACAAATCACATCGGGTTGGAATGTAACTTCATTTACATGGAGTCCTCGATTAAAGTTTATGGTACATAGCTTTTAAATTTAGTTTTGAAAGTCATAATCGAACCAAAGGGGACAACTACAAAATAGACTATCGCTAAATTCATGTTTAAATGTCTTGCAGGTACGAGAAGTGTGCATGGGTGGGAAATTTGAAAAGTTCACGCCGAATATTATGTTAGTTTAACTATTTAAAAAGGTTTTATGACAAAAATTTTGAAATAAACATGTTTCCCAGTTGTCATACCTAGCTAAGTAAAATTATATTTAAAGTAACCGAAAATAAGGGCGTACTGTAAGTCTTGCAATTGAAATACATAGAAATCTCATACACTGTTCAAGAAAATGAATTGCATTTCATTGGTTTCGTTATAAATATGAGGTAAATACAGTAGCATATCAAAACGTTTGTAACTTTTTTATTAAATTGCAAGGAAGTTAGTTACTAAGAATAAAGTGTTAGATGATCATATATCCTATTCTATTTTTTATCGCTTAGGAGTTAGAACGTTTTAAAGTTTGTTGGGATATAAAATCGGCTTTAACTACTATTCATTATTCGCGCATCGGGTTATAAGCTTGGCTAAAAGATTTTTTTTTCGTTGACTTTGGTATTTGCTCATCGCGTAGTTCTTTCTCTTCTTATTTATGCTGTGATACAGTCAAGATCGCTGCGGTTCGTCGCTTCTCAGAGCCTTGGGTGTTTCGACTTTTTCGCCTCATGTTGGAGTTGAAGATGTTATGTTAGCCTACGCCAGCAAACGGATTTCGGTTTTGCAGCGACGTGTTAGAAGCCTGCGCCTATCAGCGGATCATGCGACGTGATTTGTTGGAGTTCAGTATTTCTTTGCCCACTTTGCCGTAAGTTTTTGCATCTTCTGTTTGCGTCGTGGCCGTTTTAATTTGCAGCCGCTAGTATCGGTTTAAAAATTGTTACGGTTCAAATTTTCCAGCTTTACAGTGATGCATTTTGGTTGCAGTCCTTTTGCCTGGTCAGTTTAAATTTCAAAATTAAATTTGATATCTCGCGCGCCGAGCTCCGGCTGTCTTCGGGCGTTATCTTTGACCAGAATTGTGGAATTCTCGAAGCGATGGCATTTTAAGTTTTCACGCTAGCAGGTGGTGATCGATTAATATTACAGCCAGTATTTACGGTTGTCAATTTTTGGATTTGTGAATCGATGCCGCAATTAAGATCTATATGATTTATACTAAATAGATTTTACCCGTATGGGGATCTTTGGCGTGAAAATACAGCGCGATAACACCAAGGTATGAACTGTTTTATTGTGACCTCTTTTACATTACTGCATTTAATGCGCTTTTTTCCAATTCTTATTCCTTTCGTATTTTGTAGCGCTTTTAATAAGGGGCTCCATACGCCCTAATAATCTTCTCTAACCGCAATATTCGTGGAAGTACAGACTGATTAGTTGTGAGAGGAAACAAAAACTTCATACAGCTGTTAGGAACCTTGTAACCACATGGCAAATCAGTTCCTTGTTCCTGTTAAATCTCACTGTTGGACCCTTAAGAAGGAAGTTGTTGAAAATCCGTGCACCCCAGGGCGATGCAGTTCTTCGTTCCATAACATTCCATCGATGCAGAATTGTTACTGGTGCTATTGGACTGAATGCTGAGATTCTGCGATATTAAGGTCGTGCACTCAATTTATAATATGCTTATTTTTGAATCTCCTAAATCCAATTTTATTTTATGAAGAATAAATCCTTTACGGAAAGTTTTCTACTGCCTTAATTAAAAGCAGGATACCTTACCTGCAGGTAGCTTCACGTATCGAATCGTGTTTGAATTGCTTTGCCGATTCGTGTTCTTCAGCAGAAAGCTTTCTCGCCCCCGTGCAATCTTGCACCGGTTATTGTTGTGTGCCCCGATGTCACTTATTTAAATTAATTGCACATTTTACGGCATTGACATCACTTGAGGTACGCAGTTTAATGAAACAGAATTTAATTTGCACTAAAGTTAACAATGTGTTTCTTTTATTAGAAAATATACGTACCCTTTTATTAGAACTGTAATCGGGCTAGAAAACAAGATCTTGTGTTCTTTAGTTAGAGAGACGTCGTATTGTTTTCATGCTACTGGTAATACACCATACATAAGTTTTATTCCCATTATCACCGTGCGATCGTGTACCTGACGTTCTCTGGCTACCCTGCCCTAGGTGTTATTTAATACTATTTTCCCAAATGTGTTGTTAATGCCAAATGTAATTTTGAAACTAGATTGATTTGAAAACTCGTAGTTATATATTTTGAAATTATAAGTGAACTTAGTCACAGAAGGGCATACATTTCACACAAAAAGAAATAACTAACGAATGGTCGTTTAATTTAAATTCTTGTTTTGCGAGAACACTTGGTTCTTTTTTTTTTATTAAACCTTCGGCATATCTAGTCGTATTTATACTTACATGGCTTCGTATTTTGGAATATTGCCGGTTTAGTAAGTTTCGCCGATACCTTGTGTACTTGAACGTTGGGTTACTTATTATTACATTGTATATAATATTTTGGGCTTATTGTATTTTGATGCTTCTACAAATATAGTTGTACTATTTTCTTGATTTCTAATAGAGCCTTGGTACTTAAGCTTATGTCTATTTGGTTTTTAATGGTTTTACCTTTCTTTTGGAATCACGATTCTTATGACGCACAAATCTACGTTATTGCCTTTCTAATTTGGGGCATACTAGGAAAAGGTGTCGACGTATTAGGCAGTCAGCAACAAATTAGTGGAGCTCATTTTCGATCTTGGCATTCGAGCGAGGACTGTACACGGCACCTCCACTGACCCTAGCCTGGGTAATCGCCTACGACACTATATCCTGAAGAATCGGAGGGCAACGCTAACAAATGGTTGCGTTCATCACCTGGCAAGCCCAGCCGTTTATCTTAAGCTGACAAAATCTCTAGGATATAACTATTCCCGACAGGATGCCTCTGTACTATGCTTCAAGTGTTATTAAGATGTCGATGTAAATACATTTAAAACGGAGTAGTTTCTAAAAGGAAACAAAATGAGCTCTATATTTATACAGGGTGTAACAGACCTCCTGTACTAGAAATATTCCTGGAAAATCGCTAATCGTAGAAAGTTTAAAAAAAATGAAAACATGTTGATTGCCCGCGTCTCTTAGCCAATGAGGATGTTCAACTGCCCAATATTGCACATTATAGACGTTAACATCTATATTACTTTTAAATGTCGCTTTATCGGAGCACATAATTTGATGGTGGAAAAACTTGGTTTTTGTTCTATATCCTGTCACAAAGGTCAATTGAATGTTGCAAATCTGTATTTTCGAGTTGTTGCACCGATGTTTTACTATTCTGCTAAAAGAATTTGCTCACGCTGGCACGTAATTTTTATGATCGAGTTGCAACAGTTGCACTTCTGACCACGTACTAGTCATATACCTACGTCCAATATTTCGGCCTACGAAGTAAACCCTGCATAAATTTATTGTAATCTATTCGTAAGATTGAAATATCTCCAGCTTCCCAGAGAAAAGCACGTTTCTAAACATGGGCTAAATATTCGCTTGTTGTAATTTTAATATACCATTTTGTCTCCGAATTTCTAACTTAAAATATTTATGATACAAATGGCTTATAGGTAACTAAAGTACAGTCTATTCCTACAAACGCGTATAATTTATTTCATTAAAGAACGCAAATCGTAACACCGTACATAACCTTTTTCAGGAAAAATGACTCTACTTTTTGTAAAATACATCTCGAAACTACATTTTTCTTACTTGTTAGGAAAAGTTCGACTTGTCCATATCAATTTACATCAATTTTAGTTAGGGAATGACAATTTAAATCATTTCCACAAGTTTCAAAATTAGTTAGGAATTAATATTTCCCAACTGTTTTTAAAAATTTTATTAGGAAATTACATACTTTTCCACGCCCTTTCTGAAATAATTAGGAAATAAATATATCCTACCTGTTTTTAAAAACAGTTAAAATTAAGTTCTAAACGTATCTTGATGTTTAAAACCGTTTGAAAAAATATTGAGTCTGTTACGTGTGGAATAACGGTTATTCCACCACGCGACGATTTTCGTCTCGTACTGGAATTACCTTCATTTGTAGACAAATGGTAGACAAATAACTACAGGAATACAAGAAAATTATGATATTAAAGCTGTAGCGAAAGCCTTGCAGACAGTCACGAACATCATAATCCCTCAAATGATTTTGAAATTCGAGGCTACTCATTGTCTGAGAAACCAAGCAGGTGAAAGCTTGCCAAATTGTGAAGAAATAGTGTAATTGTGTGTATGCATACGTCTGAGTATTAAGTAGGCTTGTTGATTTACTTAGTTCTTTTATGTATTTAAGTATGAGTGACGCAACAAGCTAAACATTTTTACATTCTCGTCAAACTGTTAAAATAAGTGCATAGTAATAGAGTACCGTATGTAGAAATATAAAAAATATCATGTAAAATTTTGAAGATAATTGGTAAAATATCTTACGATTGATGTTGAGTCATTTATTTTCATTATATTTACCTAATTCTTTTGTATTAATAATTCAGAATTGTGCAGGTTAGTTTCGTATATATCAGTTAATTTGAAAAATCTCGTCTTTTACTAATAACAAACCAAAGATTAAGGACAATTAAACGTTTAACACAGAGAGGAATTGTATTTTAGGAAAAATGAAGAACCAAATTTGTACTTCAACTTTATTAGCATTGTTATCTAAATACATACTCTGTCATATTTCATGTGCCAAAGTACAAAGTACAAAGTAGATTGTCTATTTTTAAGAACTAAGATCGGTAGTCTATATCATAGTCAACAATGATTATTTGCTGTTCTGTTATGTTTATGCCACTATTTTCCACAGTGCGTATACTGAGATTAGCTTACTTAATAGCAGTTGAATTAATATATTGTTAAGCAGGACTACTAATGTCTTCAAACTTTACATTATACCGTGTGAATAATGGTCCAGTCAACGAAGGGTCGTGTAGTCGCAAATGTTTGTACAGTGATATGGGGGAGCGATATGAACAACATACTAAAAATCCTGACCAGTGGGGGGTGAGCGGGGGGTGGCGCAGCGTTTAAAGAAATGTTTTTCACGTTTTTCTTGAATAACTCGAAAACCGCGGCTTCTAGCGAAAAGGTGTTCATATACAAAATTAAACTACATGAAATTTCATACAAAAAAGGTTGTATTCATTTTTTCTCTAGGAAGAATAGTTTGCTAGATGCAGGGAATGGAAAAATCGTGGATTATTAAAAGTAGTGCTTTAATGGTATAAAATTAATGTTTAATGTTAAATGAACTTCGAACTAACAAAAAAACTACATTCTTTATTAAAACAAACATCTTATCTTGAATGTGCACATTTCAAAAATCAACAATTGAATCATCATCGTCAGGATCATTTTGCAGTTCGAGTATCGGTGCACCATTCGTACACGTACCATGGCACGTGCCGCACACCATGGAGCACTGGTGAGCGATCCATCCTCTTCTCGGTTCCATCCCCACTCGTTCGGGGATAGGGGATTGTTTAGCCATTGCTGCATCTGTAAGTAAGTAATCAAACCGCTGTAAGTAACCAGAAATAGTGTTGTAAAAAGCTTTATATAAAACCAGTAAGTTAATAAAATTAATATACCTGTAAATACCAGCATACCGGAGTTTATTAAGATTTTGCTGATCTGCAGTCGCTTGGTACATTTCTAAAAACATCTTCTCACCAGCCTGTGACAATTGAAGCCTGGCAGGGGCAAGGTGGGATCAAAATTGTTTTCAACAAACAAACTCCAACAACTTCCTTTTGGTGACACCATCCTCCTTCTTCATGCCTTTAGCGGGTGTGACACCACCTCCGCCATTTACAACAAAAGCAAAGGAGGAATGGTTAAGCTGTTCGCAGACAAATTGTCACAGGCTGGTGAGAAGATGTTTTTAGATGTGTACCAAGTGACTACAGATCAGCAAAATCTGAATAAACTCCGGTACGCTGCATTCCTAAACGCATCAACGAAGCCAAGACCAGACCTCGCCTCACTGCCACCAACAACAGGAGCTGCGCTCCAACACTCTTTGAGAGTTTATTTACAGGTATACTAATTTTATTAACTTACTGTTTTTATATAAAGCTTTTTACAACACTATTTCTTGTTACTTACAGCGGTTTGATTACTTACTTGCAGATACAGCACTGGCTCAACAACCCCCTATCCCCGACCGAGTGGGGATGGACCCGAGGAGAGGATGGATCGCTCACCAGTGCTCCATGGTATGCGGCAAGTGCCATGGTACGTGTACGAATGGTGCACCGTTACTCGAACTGCAAGATGATCCTGACGATGATGATTCAATTGTTGCTTTTTGAAATGTTCACATTGAAGATAAGATGTTTGTTTTTAATAACTAATGTAGTTTTTTTAGTTCATTTAACATTAAACATTAATTTTATACCATTAAAGCACTATTTTTAATAATCCGCGATTATTTCATTCTCTTCATCTCGCAAAATATTTTTCCTACAGAAAAAATTGGTAGAATCTTTTTTGGAGGAAATACTATGTAGTTTAATTTTGTATATAAACACTCTTTCGCTAGAAGCCGCGCTTTTCGAGTTATTAAAAAAAAACGCGAAAAAATTCCTTTAAACGCTCCTTCACCATCCCGCTCACCCCCCACCGATCAGGATTTTTAGTATGTTGTTCATCGCACTTCCCCCTTCCACTGTACAAAAATTTGCGATTACACGAATTATTTCTTCTATTTAATCTTTTTTGGTCTTCGTTGACTGGACTATAATGTAAGACTATACATTGACAACTTTATTTTAGCATTAATCAATTTACCCATGCTAGTAACAATTGTGAAATTACAATGAAATAATCCAGTTTCAATTAATTCCTATAGTCACTGTGTTGTTATTTTGTTTACAAATACTATGGTAACATTAATTAAGTGCCCTATGTCTAATTTTGAATAATTCAGCCATGTACAGTCTTACATTATTCTCACTGTATGTTACTTTTTGGGGAAGTAGTATTAGGTATTACTTTAATTTCTATCCTTATTTATAAAAGTAGCGTTACTGTTACAGCATATCGAGGGCTTAGAGCAAAAAGGGCTGTCTACAGAACAGTTGTTTTGAAATAATGGCTTTTTTACTGTGTTTTTGTAATTGAGAAAAAAATTGCAAAAAAACTGATATACATAGGACTTTCCTACATCTACTGCTTTAAAACCCTGTTATGTTGTGAGAAGTTGTGTTAGAAATAATATTTTTAAAAAGTACTACAGAAAATAAATTAATTTAAAAACACAAATATAAGATACGTTTTATGTTCCCTTCGAACAATTTGATTTTTTTTATCTATAAAACTGACTTACGCCATATACGTCCAACAACTTTGAATTTATTGTGATATTTAGTACAAAATGAAATTCTTATTTATTTTCTCAACTGAAATTTGTTTACTTAAGTATCTAACACACTAACACTAACATTATCATTGATTTTTCCGACTTCTTCAACGTCCTCCTCATCCTGAAAATTATTATTAGCTAATAATTTCTTCAAATTCTGAAATTTTATTTTTTATGTCGTACTAGTACATTACTGTTTCGTAATAACTGGGATACAAAGCATGTTATGGGGTACATAATACCCTGACGGGTATTACGAGTTACTATGGTACATGTTGGTCAGAAATGACAAGCTTCAAATTTCTGACCCATCCCGTTCCTCGATGCGTCGATGCGTTCAAAGCAATAGTTGATCGTCCAACATCAGCTTTCTAATCCATTATTTACATTTTTTTAAAACACCAGTAAAGCATACAATTTTGTATGCGCCACAGGCATTACTTGATGTTTATACCCTCGTGCGACTTTCAAACAGTCGGGCCAGAGGCTTTAGAACTTGCAACTTCTCTCCCTCGAGCGGGCATAAACACCTTTATAATGTCCTTGCTACAGAAATGACTATTTATTGGAAGTGGAGCGTTATAAACTGGTTTCAAAACTATTTATCATAATTTTCTTTAGATTCTTGTTTGGTTCTTTGACCTCGTATTCTTACTTGAAATTGTTTGAAATCATTTTCTTCTAAATTATGTTTACAAAATATATGTTTGGAATAATTTTTCCGGTATTGAATAAATTTTATTTTCATACAATAAATGTGTTCACCATTGATGTCATTTTGCCTATTTCTTATATACTTTCTTTAATATTAGCAAAATTCATAAATGAATTCTGTTCCATTTTGATGACGTTGTATTTAGATTTTTATGTTTCCATCTGTACCACAGTGTTTATATGTTTTACGTAGTTTTAAATATAGGCGTGGACATAACCGTATTTCATTTGTGAATTCTCCGGCTCAAAAAAACAGAGTTATTTTTCACTTTGTTCCTTGTCATGAGAGCTTGTTGCTATTGTGGACTATAACTCGCTGCCTTTTATTTCCTTTGTGACAGTTTCATCTACATTTTTTGCATTCATAATTCCATGCACAATGGCACACCCAAAAAGAACATGAATGTTACGTTTATATTCCAGTTTCGTCAATTCCATGTGTCCGAAAAAAAATGCGGCTTCAAGATAGCTCCATAAACTTGAAACTACTTTAAAGAGCCTCTTTTAGCAATTTCTTCATGCCAGATGTAACATGTTGCACCATTTGCAGCAACATTGACCACAGTCTAATTATAAACATAATATCGTCTCTTCTAAAATATTTTCTTTTTCTTTTTGGTGATAGCATACAGCTTCGAAATCAAATTCACTTCAAAGGCATTCTTGTTGCATAGAATTTTCTTAGATTACGTTCTTCATATTTCTAGCATATTTTTTTTCTATTTAGATGTTTCTCATGTTAGTCTCTTTCTTCTTCTTCGTCTCCTTCTTTAAGACTACCAAAACAAAATTGTAAGATATATCTTTACGTAATATGTGGACATGTAAGTTGAATTGTGACTTGAGGTTATTTCTGTAAAACCATAACTTCCCAGGGCTAACATTTTCTCATGTACATTTTACTTGGTAACGATCGTACATTATCTCAAGATTTAGGTTAGGTTGAAAATATTTTTTTGGGAGTCTCTTCCACAATAGTGACTGAGCACTGTAGGAAAACAATGTATATGATCAATAACATATTTTTTTACTTCAAGAGTTTTTCTAACCTTTATAATATTGGGCTCTTACTAACTGGGGAATTTTCTTATTGTGTAATGATAATGCACTAACAAATACACAGTAGATAATTAATACACACGTCAGCTAAGAGCAACGAAAACGAATGTCACTGCAAAGAACTTCCATAAAACCGTATCTAACATTTATTAAGCGGACACGTTTTTATGGTTCTACTTATATTTCATCAAGTAAAGGTATGTGTAGATACGTTTTTATTACACTAAATACAGTGCTTTTCAAGTAGATACGCAATGCTCAATTTCGAAGTTTATTCTAGTTGAGAGTTGAGTATATATTACACCATGTAATGGATATAAGTCTGTACAGGAAAACAAGTGTAATTCAAACATATTACATAATTAAATTTGCAGATATGCTTGTTTTGCCTAAGCTCTCCATCTGGCAAAAACAGTCAAAATACAATTTTTAAAAAACTACTTATTGGTAGAAACCGATCCAATTACTTTAAGAATGGCTTATTTTAGGTATAGACTAACATTTTTTAAATTCTAACATCAAGATTTTTTCCTAATCTTGTGGTGAGTGTTGTAACAGCAACGGCGTTGCTAAATACTGTTAGTTAACGCCATAACTTTTAGCCGTCGGTAGGTAACAAGAGAAATAGGAAGTTTCACCGTAGAAAGCGGCAAAAATTCCGGTGTAATAGACGCAATTTATCACTAATCTTGAGGAGATTTTTAAATTCCATCGGTTATAAAATTGCAGGCGCAATTAAAGCCATTGTGCATGGAATTATGAATGCAAAAAATGTAGATGAAACTGTCACAAAGGAAATAAAAGGCAGCGAGTTATAGTTCGCAATAGCAACAAGCTGTCATGGCAAGGAACAAAGTGAAAAGATCTGTTTATTGTAATTACAGATTGTGCGGCCGTGGTTTAATTCTGGTCTGCTGGCCCTCATTCATTATGAGCGGCTGACGGCGGACATGTTGGAACAGCCTGCCGTTCATTCAGGAATGCTACCGGACAATATTTATAGCCTAACTAAATCTCGATATTTTTTATACAATCTATAGAGATAAATTGACAGGGCCGTATCACAAACCAATTCCGATTTTTTGCTGCCGAGCTATTTATGCCTCGCGTTGCGTCGAGCCGATTATTTCATTCTGTTGTAATCATCGCATATAATACCTCTTTAAATAACAAAAGCAACGTTTATAATCAGTATTTACAAAACATAAAATTCTAACAAAACATATTAAAAATACTAACACAATAAATTATTACACAAAAACTAAGGGGAACTCTTTTAATAAAATGAATAGGTCTGTGTAAAAATTGATTAAAAAATACAAAAGATTGTGGTGCATTAACTGGATCGCCTCTTAATGGCAAAAGATTCGACAGCATAACATTTCATGCAAATTATGTAAAATGTAAAATATAAATTATACCTATCTCTAGCTACACCAAGATAAATAAATAAAAACAATAAAAAGGTTTCGTAAATTGATAAAGTTCAATGTAATATCAAGGACACACGAAACCTGGACATTCTGTTCCAAAATAAGGCAAACTGCTATTTCTAAAATGCTTAATGAAATAAAAGCTGTTCAAAGGTATTTTTGTTATTCATGAACATATCTGAAAAACCTAATTTATTAAATTGCAGTTTAGCTCACACACAGTTTTAATCACACACAATTAATCCGTCGAATTTGAATTAACTAGCGCAATCCAGTGGCTTACGCTTTCTGAATATAGTATTTAAAGAAAATTAAAACGTACCCTCTTACACTTGTATTTTTCTTGGAAGGGAACACGGTGTTAAAAAACTAATTAACACCACGTTACACTATTAAAGAGCACTTCCTGAGCAGAAAGAAATTCTTCGTTATATTTTTGAAGATATGAGAGTAGAGAGTTAGATTAGTAATTTCTTTAATATTCCGTATTATGATGGAAAACCATTACAAAAAAGCTAATACAGTCAAACCTCTTTAACTCGAAGTGACAGAAGAAGTCAAAAAAGCTCGAGTTATCGAAAGTTCGAGTTACCGAATTTTCAACTCTTTTAAATATTTATATATAACGTATTCGTTATAGAAAAACGTACGATACTTATTTATAAGGATTATTCATAAATCTTTAAACAATACATAGTAAGTACTCATAACGTACGAAATGTATAAGAATAGTACATACGTACAGTACATAAGCCTACAATTTTTATTAATACTTAATGTGTTTAGTTTTCGTTTTCGTGACTCCATAACTACGTAAGACGTGACCCGATATAAAAGTAACACACACTAAAGCCGCAACTAGCCGCGGCTTAGCCTTGGCTTGTACTCGCCTACCTCAAATGTTAATAGCTCCTTACATTCCTTGTTACTTAAATAGCTAATATATAATTTTGTTAATTAACGTGCAATAGCTTAAGAACTGTTAAAATTAAAAATTAAAAAATGGTGTTGAAAATATCAAAAGTACATTTGGCAACAGTGCTCTTGTTAAGTTGCATAATAGTTATTTACTATACAAGTGGGATAAGAGCATCATTAATATACGTGTGTGTAAGTTACAAACAAGTGCGTAGCACGAGTTGTGTAAGCAAACAAGTATGTATATTAATTATGCATTATCACACATGTATTATACAAAATTTTATCTACCACTGCCTAAAATTGAGAAAAGTGCATTAAGAGAAATGTCAGATTTGTCATTTTTAAAAATATTTTAGTAGGCATATGCCATTATGTCATTCGTTCGACACTGTTTCAGTTAGGTAATGAATCCATTACATATCTGAGTGGTGTAATGAACTTCATTACCTAACAGAAATAGTGTCAAATGAGTGATGTAACGAGTTACTTATACCACTGGAGTAGATAAAAGTTATTTACTCAAGATGTACGCATGGAAACAATGCAATCGTTTCTATTTGTAATTAAACAATGTTGTCAGTTCAGCTAGCTTTGACGTTAATAAAGCCTGGTTACATCTAAAAAAATGTAACACAAAGAATATTTAAATTATATTCAGACACAGGAAGAGTCTCTTAATAACTAAACATTCAGTTAATCTGCCATTTTTGTAACACTCTGTGTATTTTATTCGCCGTTAAATTTTGCAAAGAAATCTCTAGTAATTTTTGGGTTAGGTACTTTTTTTTTTTATAACAA
The DNA here is from genome assembly GCA_940337035.1 of Agriotes lineatus. NCBI lineage: Eukaryota > Metazoa > Arthropoda > Insecta > Coleoptera > Elateridae > Agriotes > Agriotes lineatus. The sequence goes on along the minus strand of OW679198.1, from coordinate 24,472,756 downwards.
AAATGTATAATTGTAAAAGTACATAATATATCCAAATAAGACCAAAATATTGTAGTAGTATTTAAGTGCTTTCCTGAAAATGCATGTTTATATATACAGGGTGTTCCATAAATATACCGACAAACTTTTAGGGGTGGTAGGGAACATCAAAACAAACATTTTTTGCTTGATAAACATATGTCCAAAAACGCTTTATTTAAGAGATACAGGGTGTTAAAATTTGTAAAAAAAATAGTCACATTTTTTTCCTCAAAAACGAAAAAAGATACGCAACACCCTCAAGTGAAGTTTTGTTTTTAGTTGCTTCATCTTAAACAAGTTTAATAATTGCAAAAAAAACACTGGGTGTTATATTTTTATGCAAAAACACTAACAGGTTGCCCCGTGAGCACGTCCCTGGATTTACTGTATCAACTGTAATAGATCCAAAAGATGCCCCATTAAGTTACCAACCAACTGTGAAAATTTAATTAAAATCCGCTGAAGCGTTTTTTTCTACAAACACCCTTTATCTCGAAAACGATGCGTTTTCGGACATATGTTTATCAAGCAAAAAATGTTTGTTTTGATGTCCCCTACCACCCCTAAAAGTTTGTCGGTAAATTTATGGAACACCCAGTCTACTGCATTTTTTTTCTAAGAGTTGTCAAGAAGGAAAAATTATATTAAATCGGCATTTTATAAGATAGGTAATCTGTAACACAACAGATAAATAAAAAAAAGGAAAAACAGCAGACCAACAGAGTGATTCACTGTAAAAACCGAATCTAACGAGCTCACAGCGCTTACCATTCCGTCTAGGAATGAACAGCATAATATAATCTGTTTGGCAATTTGTCTGCCCGATTCGCCTTTATAAAATATATGATTTCTAGTTGTTTTTTTTTTAGAAATTCTGAAGAGATTTACGTTAGTAAGAATACAAAAAACGGAGTGCTTAAATAAAAAAATTATGATTCACGCTACAATGAACAGAACTTTCAGACATTGTAACTGTAGCTGTCAAAATAATATTTTATCGAAACAATTGCCATGAATATGTTAACAAGAGTCACGGCTAACCTTGGTATAATTTAATTTTTAGAATTGTTTTCAGATGGCGTTTTAATTTAAACATTCCTGTTTAAAATTGAACAGTCCTGGTAAATATATTTAGCTGATTTTTCTCCAATTCATCTTTTAATTCCTAAAACAGCTGTATTCAAATTTTTAATGTAATTATATTTGTACATATTTTACTTAATTCATTACATAATGCTTTAATAATTTAAAAAACACTTTACCTCTAACGAAAGAAGTAACTAGAATAACTTTTCAACCTCAGTTCCAGTTCGAAATTCTAAATTCAACACCAGCTGTTTAAACCGCTGATTTCACTTTTTGTACGCTAAATTATAAAACGTCATTTTTAGTGAAAAAAGCTAGCTCTAAAAGGCCTACTTTTAGTAGGCGTCGTGGAAAAATTAATGTATTAATCAAACAGAACCGTTGTTTATACACACCCACGTATTTACTATGAAATCGCTATAGCTTTATCTGTTAACTTAATTTTCTGGCAAGATTAATATAAAAAAAATTTAATTGATAAATAATTGGATATAGCTACACATATTTCCTCCCATATTTTTAATAGCAACAATTTTAAATTTCCAATAGTTATGATCTTCCATATTTGTTATATAACTTGATAAAAACTATAATACTATTTATTGCTAAATATAACTTAAACTCGTAATATAATTAATAATAAACAATTATAATTACCATCAAAGGCAAAACCTGTTTGCAGGTAATTCGGTCTAATATAATAATAATATAATTTAGATAACTTTTCAAAATAAATTAAAATATGAATAATTACATAGGACAACATAACAAAAAACATTTTTTTGAAATTTTTTATTTAGCAATTTTCTCTGATCTAAATGAACACGGATAGTAAATTTTTAATATAACATTCTTATCAGAAGATCTAATGTACGCAGCGTTAATATTAGAACGGATGTTAAATATTATATAGCTGTCGACACCTTTTATCTAAAATGTCAAAGCTGTTTGCTGTGTATATCGCATCGACATTGATTAATAGATTTATAAATTATTACACTTTATATTTAAATGCCTTTAATCGTCATATTAGAAATTCATTTTTAAGTATAGGTAAAGAGTTTTGAATTTTATATTTTGTTTTTATTTAGATTTTTAATAATAACGATTCTGTAAATATCACGATTGTTAGCATTCTTTTAAAGGGAGAGTTGAAATTTTTTTCAAACTCTTCGTTTCGTGAATAATTTTTATGTTGCCGTGAGTAGATATCTATCCCTCCTTTACTTTTTACTAATCACTCAATAACTAACGAAACTCTTATCTACTGACTGCGCACAAATATAAAATATGCCTTATCTAACGGTAAATGCTAACAAAAATGTTGGGAGAAGCTTCATTACTCAAGACATCGCAAGCATCGTTTATTTACCTTACAACAACCTTATTACGGTTTACCATGACACTCAATAGGTGTCCTTTTTATCTCAGGGTTCATATGTAAATTTAATAAAAATGGTGAGTTTTCTAATCACAAACAACAAATATTGTTTCTTTCGTGGGTTCATTGGGGTTTACAAGAAAAAATCTAAGAATTGACTTCCTACGTTAATTACTAAAAATTCTGCCTCTTAAACGGAGTGATTGTCAATAAACACTTCACAATTCCACGAGTTGATTGAAGTGACACAAAGCAAACATGTTTTGCCTACCGTGTGCTACGCCACTGCCCAAGGGCACACCACTTTTGTAAGATGATTTTTAGTTTCGTATTTGCACTCTCGCACACATCCAAATTTTTGAAATGAGAGTGTGTTGCTTTATAACTGGTATAACTGACACACCCAAATGTAGCTGCATTAGTATACCGATACATACAACATTTAATTATAACCATATTTACTCTAATAACTACGGAATTTTCTAATACTTCAGAACTCAAACCAATATAAGTTATACGTTATTGACTTTGAAGTGACTTTAGAAAACCGCAATTCGTATTTATAACCCAATTTAGCCGAGCGGAAAAACGTTATTCAATTTTATGATAAAATACACCCCACATAGTTCTACCGAAAAAATGTATACAGTTACCGAGGAAATTATATACAAAAAAGACGCAAAACCTACAACTTAATTAAATATTACAACAGTTGTTCGAATTTTATGTAGGTTTCGGTTGAGTTTCTAAAAGACTGCGCTGAAATCCAATTTTCAGCTAAATCCCTCGGATGGTTATCCGAAATTGACCTAGCTTCAACGATTCAAGATGCAATTTAGTAATCACCTTATATCTTCGCTTCTTGTGGGTTTATTTGTTTATATGATTACATCCACACCTTGACCAGGGTCTTGATTGGGTTGGCTGCTTTCTTCACCAACTTGGAAATTGCTCGAAAACTGGCCCGAGCCTGCAGACCAACCCGTTCGGACTTCGTAACGATGCCATATTGATCTCCAGGTTTTCTATGATCTGTTCGTGCTTCACCAATTGTTTCTGCTACTTGGCACATATGCTTGGCATTACACTATTGTTTATTCACCCACTATTGTTTATGGTCGGATATAATATAATGTCAAAACATTTGTGTTTTTTAGTTTATTCCGCAATGAAAAAGTTCTTCAACATTCTAACGCACAGTAACCTTTACCTTATCCAAGAAAGTATTGCCTTAAATACAGGAAGATAAAGTTACTTATGTAAAAGGAGAAGTTCTCTCAGCATGTAAAATACTCTAAGAGAAAGACTTTAGGTTCAAGTTAGAAGAAGGTATACTACCGGATAGGAAATATTAGACTACAGAAGAGCATTTACATATTTTTAAATTTCAAGAAGATGGCACATACACGTGTAACGATCACACCCATGCTAAATATTTTCATACTTCATTTGAATCTACATTCGCAACTGAAGTAAATTAATTATACTTGTTTCACAATGAAAGACAAAAAAAAAGCTTAATCAACTAAGTACATTAATTATTGTAAGATGTTCAGGGTGTAGCCGAATTTAAGCTACACCGAAGCTGACAAAAATAATAAACATCGTTTTTCAGTAGATGCACTAAATGAAAGTATTGAATACTTTTACATGAATTTGTTGCCTTCTAGACGTACGTTGCTTTGATTTAACGAATTTATCATTATTTTATTGCACTGTATTTGAATTTAGTGTCTCTTAGGCTATTTTCAAATAAATAATAGCAATTGTGAAATTTAAGGCATTTTGTGGTGGCTGGGAACGATGATGTGACAATTGAAAATTCAGTTGGAAGTTTGAGGTTGTGTCAACTTTCTTTTGCATATTTTTATTCAAATTGAGTACAAACTAGTGTAGACGAAGATTTTTCCTATACCCCTCCTGAAATACGTGAAGTTGCTTAAAATACCATCAGCAGTTTGACGTTTGACATTATAGGGTTTCAAAGCTACCAATTTTAAAAAGTAAATTATACTAGACTATTAAAGCACTAGAACGAGCAGTAGACAAAACTCTTTTGGATATTTTAATAGCTGTATTATAGATGTGAAATAGAAAAAAATTGCTTTTTGAAAGTTATCCATTTTGATATTCTAAATTTTTTAATATACCTTTTGTGCCTTATTTCGTTAAAATATTGTTAACCTTACAAAATCACAGAATTATCGGTTTAAATCAAATAAAAGCAGAAATTTAGCAAATAATATTTATACACCATCATGTGTTAAATATGGGTCTAAGAAATAGTATTGCCATTAAAAAATTATATTATAAGAGAAAGAGACACTCGCATTACTTGATATGAACGCAGCTTAGCAAACTACCACTTAGAAATAAAATATTTACGAGCACACACCGGGAGGTGATGTAATGCCACAATTTATTTTATTGCCCCTATATAAATAAAATAAAGTAGTAATGGATGTATGAGCCGTAATACCAGAAATAAAGATATTTACCTTGTGAACGGGCTGCGAAAAGCTATTATACAGGTATTACTACGAAACTATATTCTAAGTTATGAAGTAAACTTAAGCGAACTTTCTACGTCTATCTTTCAGCAGATAACATAAGCGTCCATAAACCTTTGATGCAAATCTTCCCAGGGTACTTGAAGAGATTTTATTATTCAAACTGTCTATATAAGTCAGTTATATCTTGTATATTATAGAAATTACGATATCTAATAAAATAAAATCATATCGTACTGAGCTGAAGTAAGTGATTCGGTTATTACTGTTTTACTGTCGGTACAAATATTTGAAGTATTCGCTGATGTCTTTAGAATACAATTTCGTTTTAAACTAATTGTTTTCAAAAGTGTTCACCAAATTTTCGAAAGAAGCGTCTGTTCAGCGGTTTATCCCAGCATACCAAGTACTTAGAACTGCTTTTGTTTCAAGCTGTTCTAATCATTACATATGTCCATATGTAATTGCTTACAAGTATATTTTTTAAATATTTTTTTTAAATAAGATAATTCTGAAAATAGTATGAGAGAACAACTTAATAGCTATTTGTTGAGAATTCTATTTTGTTTCTTTTTGTTCTTATGTGCCACCCAGGATACTGCTTCAAAAAAATATAGTAACTCTTGTTGCTTTAAAGTTGATAGTAGTTCTCTTATTGTCGGCTTGGACATTTTGGAGTGTTGCTTCCAATGCTGTAAAACGCACTTTCTGGGTTCGTTTTGATGGAGTAATTTAATGCAGATTTGGTTTTTCTGGTTTAGCGAATTGCTGCACCCGTCTGATTAAAATAGGATTTCATAGTATTTATAAGTTAAACACTCGTGTGGCGTACAAAATCCCAAATGTGGCACTATTATCGCTTAATTTTCATTCTTCACGTTTTATTTGATTTATTTCTAAGTTGTTTTTGAGTGACCCCGATGTTCTCCACGTTAACTTCAAGGGACCATTAATAATTATCGAAAGCTAAAGGGGTCGCACATTGATGCCCGCCGTCTGTTGAACTAGACACTGCACGCTGAAGAAACCCTACAACTTGGTCGTACAGATTCATTCTGGTAAATAGCGATTTCTAATTTCTTTCAACCCAATTGTTCGGCGAGCAAGCAGAGATCAGGGGTAGTGTTGTTTCCACCCGGGGCGGGGGTGTAACAATTATCTTTGCTTTTACAACCGCGTGGCTTGTCCAATTGCGTTTGTTATGGAAGTTACTTATTGTAGAGTTTAAATACTTTATAATTTTTAACTATTAGATAAACAACCACCAGTTTTGAGCAAATTTTATTTACTCTCTGTATTTTTCAGATTTATAGTAGATTTTCCATTTATCAGGAATAGTAGACTAAACGGGTAATTTCGATTATATGTATATGCTCACTATCCGTCGATTGTGAGAGCTTGCTCTGTATGCGATAAACAATGCCGGTAATCGCGTCTGTTTAGTGAGGCCTCGTCGTGCCACGGAATCCGGTAAACATTCCACTCTGTAGATTTTTCACTTGGGTTTTTACTACTTTTCCGAATCGATTTCGAGCGCTCTTATTTAGTAAACTTCCTTGTATACATTTCTATATAGCACTTGTTCACTCGATCTTACTTAATCATTTATACGATAGTTATTAGGATGTAAAATGTTTGTTTGTGGTTGTATTTAATTACCATTAATGTGTAGCTAGGGCTATTTTTATTCAAATCTATTGATACATGATTTATGTGCTTAATGTTAACGTTGTGGAGGATACTCTCCAATGCAAGCTGATTTTGTTCGGATTACTGATTAGACTGTCCCCCTTATTTTGGAATCAGCAGCGTCTGCCTTCAATACAGTTTGTCAGGGTTTTTTCTTAGTTTCTTGGTTTTCTGATTTTGTACCTCGTCACATATAAGGCTGGAGCTGTATCGTGATTCGCCCCGCTTTAAGTTAACCGAAACACAACTTATTAACGTTCTACAACAAAATTGTGTCACATACCCAAATCCAAATATTAAAAATGCTCATTTCTATGGTATAAAAAATATGACACAAATATATATTATTTAACTTACCTACGGATTTCACTAACCTTTTTATTTTTTAAACCTATCTAAGGGGATTCGTGGTTTGAACTCACGACCGTTGGGTCAACAAATAGGATGCTCAACTAGTGAACCACCGATCTCGATAATACTTTTTTATAACCTTTTTAATTTCAATGGAATTTAATATACGTAAGTAGCAATTGATAGTTACGTAGTATAGAGTCGTTTTACTAATAAAATATCAATTAATATTTTAACACAAAAAATTAAGCAGCGTTTAGAAGTACCGTTTGAGGTCTCAGATTGCATTAAAGTAAATGTGAAATGTTTGTTTAATTAATCTTATGTTCAGTGCAATCCAGTTCAAATAAGGATGAACCAAAATAAGTTAACTCCAAATGCGTCCATGGTCGCAGAACGAATCAATCGCTTGGCAGATTGATTAAATATTTTCTGCATGCGGTTTTGCTTTATGTGCATGATATGATCTGCCGGATAGAGTTTCTAGTGGGCGAAGAAATTAGCGAACACGCTTTAACATAGCTAATGAAAACTTTATTTGCATTATACAATTTAATTACTGTGTTCTGAATATTAAAACTGTTAAATATTAATTATGAAGCGCCTCTATTTTGTCAATTCCTTATATAGCGACGTAGCTGTAATACTTTTCCAAATTTAGTGGTACGTTATGAAAAAACAGATATGGGAACTTTTTGCTGGGCACAAAAACACATATTAAAATAAATAAGTAGCCTATTTGAAAATATCTAAATTGGTTATATTTATAACCGACGGTTTAACCGCCCTGTGTTCTTTTTTAATATTGAAGCGCTGAAACGTTACGTAACCCATCGCCAAAATTAGAAATGGAATACTTCTTGACAGACTGTACCAACACATATCTCGGGTTTTTTATTCTCATCATTCCGGACCTGTTTGTCAAGTATTTTGCTCTTATTGTTTTCCAATATACAAAATCCGATCGGAAAGTCGTCGCTCCAAAGCGGTTCTAGCAATGTATTCGGCCTAAAGCCTGATCTATAGATATCTACACACGTCAGCCATCGGCTACCAGTTACCGCTCTTTGATTTCGTTTATTTTTTACTTCTGCCAGTGCACAATGCTTCTTGGTTTTATAATGAAGCGGGCGTTCCTGAATCTCTATTACCAGAGAAAATATTTTGATTAAGCCCGCAGCCCCCTAAATTTTCTGCAGGTCGATCCTTCGTCTGATACACACTGATTTAGCTTCTGAAAAACAGCGTCGTTGGGTAACACGTATAGGAAGTGCTCTTTTTATTAGTAAGTTACTTGCGATTGCATATTTTAAGGTACGCATGTGAATCATAAATTCTTGCGTTCGGAATAATTAATCTCAGCATTCTTGATCACACTTTAAATGCGTGTGGCGTAGCTCAGGTGGCGTACCGGACAAATTTTACGACATAGTTTAATTTGCATTAACGCTATCTGAAACTACGACCATTTATTAATTTTTAAAACTTTTAGAAAGACCTAATTTATGGCGTTTTGGAGCTAGAACAAGCTAATCCGAAGAATTATTATGAGCACGTATAGTTAATTATTTTAAAATGTGTAGAACACGCTAACGGAACCACTTACAGATGAATATGAATTTTTCGTCCTGTTTGTCATGTCGATTCTGCCACCAATTGCAACAAATCAAATCTGCTTATTCAAAAGCTTAAAGCGTTCGGAAATTTAATTTATACAAAATAAAAATTGTATATTTTAGAACTGTGATTTAAGGTTTAATATAAACCAAGTTGAATATAAGCGGTGCATCCGGGTGGTGTAATAAATACCTGTTTCAAAATATATTCTGATCGTAACATGTAATCACATTTAATAACTAAGCCTGAAGTTCCTCATTTTAGGGAACAATTCACACCTTTTATACATCATGGCGGATATTCTGTAGCTATATTTATATTAAAAAACAATTTATTCGAACATTTGACATTTTTCACAATTTATTATTATGATGAGGTATAAAGAAAACCAAACTTATAGTTAAGGATCTATCATTTCAAACGGTAACTCCAATTACCTAAACTACTACCATTGCGAATTGCTGCGTTTCTATACAAAGCCTTCGAGACGAATGAAGTTTGAGGTGCAAACTACTACTATGTCAACTTTATTTCTTAGGAAATATTACCAATAAATTGCAAAAGGCAATTTACTATTCTGCAAACAAACGTGTCTGCAAAATCATGTAGCATTAAACGGCAAAAAATTCTAAAATAATCAATTCTGTAGCTGTAAACAAACGAATATTACAGATTTACCAAATAGCAAAAATCATCTTCGATTGTATTAAGTATGCGTAGATTTTGCGCTTGTTACACTGATCGAACCGACCAACAGAATACCGCAAAAAGAGTAAAATTATGGTTACTACTGCTGCGGTTAAGAGCAAAAATCTGTAAAAGGCTTTATCCAGAACTTCGCACGTCGACATTGTGACAGTAAATAATTTTAAAAATCAAATTAAGTCAGGAGTAAAAATATCTTTTCTAATAATTTAAATAAATTTTCAAATAAAAAAAAAGTATCCCGCTGGGGTTTGAACCCGTCGCATCTTCATAGCGATCGTAACCGCACCTGCATAGAAATCATAACCGCATCCACAAGTCGAACTGTGCCATCGAGGCTATTTGAAGTGCGGCGCGGGCCTCTATTTTAGGGACCGCTCTTATTGTTGAAACGTTTCGACCCTTTTGTGACATTATTTTGTATCTGTTTAGTCCTATTTTCGTCAAGTGCAAAGCCTGACCTATGTGAAAATTATTACTTTCTTCTATTTCAAAATTAACGCAAAATTAAACAAAATTATTTTTTTTAAGATGCCCACCCTGTATATATGTGTCTAAAATTCTTCCGGTTTTATTCCAGGTATATACAGGGTAATTTTTTGAAAACGATCCGCCTGAGATATTTCAGAAATCAAAAGGAAATTAAAAATTTCCGCAAACAGGTCCACTTATCAACTAATGTGACATTAGACAAAACGTCAACGGCTTGCTTTCTTTTTTTTTCAACGCCTGCCGGATTAAAATTAGTTTTCTATAGCGCTTACCGTTCTCCTGAAGTGGCAATGATAAACTTTCTCATGAAATGTATGAGAAAATAAAAAACGCGGGCAAGTGACACCACCATAATCCTTATAAGATAAGCTTTCATTTGAGATACCACGCCATGGGTCATTCCATTTAAAATTTTTGGTGAGGTATTCGTGGGGGTGCAGAGGTAAACGTCAAAAGTGTGAATCATAGGTCAAACCGTTTCCCCCTTGACATATAAGTGGACCTGTTTTCGGAAATTTTTAATTTCCTTTTGGTTTCTGAAGTATCTCAGGTGGATCGTTTTCAAAAAATCACCCTGTATATAATGTGTATGCAAAATATCATCTTCCTCCGACAAATAGTTTTTGAGTTATACCGAGAATCAGACAGACTGACAGACAGACAGATTGAATTGAGAAAATCTGTTTTTCGACCCTGAAACGTGAAGATCTGAAGAAATCTCGGAGGGTGATTTTTTCGTATTACAATAATTCCTTTGTCTTTCAGACGAGGTAAGTAAATACGTTAAAGGAACAAATAATCCTTCCAGATTGTATTCAAGGGGCTAAGTGCACTTAATTGACATTTCCACGAATTGTAAACTAATCTAAAATTATTGTTAATTAAATTTATAAAGCTAACATCATATAGTGCATTAAAATAACGTTATCAAGTGGCCTTGTATCAAACAGTAATTTATGAAAGTCATGTCGTAATTTATTTTATGAAATACGTATATACACACAACCTCACTTTTTAGATAAAGTCTTGTTGCTCAGCAGTAATAGCTATTTATGGACGACCGACGCCTGCAATTGCTAGCCGAGGCGACAACCGAGACAAGCAATTAAGCAAAGCCATAAAAAGCATTTTTTGGTCAAGATGCATAGTAAATATTTTCGTTGACCCTCATAATTTCAAAAATAAATAAAAGGGGATTGTGAATGAAAAGAGTTGCTATCGACGAAAACCGTTTTACGGACGAAAAAGGTTTGCGGACGGAAACGTAAATTTTTATAGTTTCTTAATTTTTAAATACCCCTTATAACAAATTTCAAATATGTCTGTGGCAATGTAGTTTTTATAAGAAGCAGAAATGTTTAGAAAAAAATAGCTATTTATGCAACAAGTGCTAAAAGTCGACGTTTATGCGCGAGACATGAAAATTATGAAACGAAGCCGAAGGCTGAGTTTCATAACATGTCTCGCGCATAAACGACTTTTAGCACGCGTTGCATACAATATTTTATCTACGACCTTAATTTTACCGTTATTAATCCATAAATATCGATTTAAGAAAGGTTCGCATCTGCAACACTTTTAATTTATGTCATAATGAACAGTAGCCTACGCCGCGCGGACGATTGTTTGGCCACGCCCCTGCTGTCAAGGTGAGTTACGAAATGTAATTATTGATACTCCACATATGACTGTATTCATTACCTAACGCTTTAATTATTTTAAAAACGCTTTATCTGTAACGCAAGAAGCAACTAGAATAGCTTTACAACTTCACTTGCAGTTCGAAATTGTAGTTTTATAACCTCACTTCACTTTTAGCCCGTGTGCTAAAAGTAAACAACTGATTTCTTTAAACACGGTAAACTATAAAACGTCACTTTTAGTGAAACAAGCTAGCGCTAAAAGGCCTACTTTTAGTAGTGGTCGTAGATAAAATATTTTTTTACCAAAACTAAAAAATACAAAAAATCTTGGAATCTCAATTCAAACTTATACGGCAAGTACCATTTATCAGTTTTCAGTTTCCATAATTTACTATGCTTTCTATATCATCCCGCCCACTGTTTTTAGGTCCCTTTTTCTGTTTTATTTCGATCTATATCTTTTCTCATCTATTCGTTAGTGTGTCCAAACAGCATCATTTTTTGTGTAACGCTTTATGTATTCTTTGATAAAGTTTTTCGAATGTTTATACTCATGGTCAGTGATTCGCAGATCAATTTCGCTGCTAATCTTGATTGCTATAAATATTGTCTGCTTGCTTGTCGCACGATGACTTAGGTATACCTATACCTTTCATGCAGACCCATCAATAAAGATTTAAGATCACGTGGCCACGTCATATAGGCAACCCATTTTACACTGTTGACAACAACGTCTACAAACTAAATCTGAGAAGTAACAGTAGCGTGCCACATGTTAAAAGATTAACATATGATAGATTATGACTTACTGAAACTATTTAAATAAGTAAGTAACTCAGCTCATAATAGAGGTGTTTTTGATGCAAAGGAAACAAATCGTCTTAAGTTAGAAAGTTAGCGCAAGGTGAGAATTTAAAAATATACTACCTACGCCACTCCTCAAAAAAGGTCTAATCGGTGCTGGTATGGAACATTAATTTCACTGAATCCCAAAACGTCACTGGTCACGTAGCCTTCAATCTTTTGTCCAGGCCTCTGTATTGCAATGATTTTTATGTGGACATGTAAATGAATTTTATTTATTTTTAATTTGGTTTGTATTCAAAATTACTTTGCACACAATCTTGCTCAAATCTTTGATCTATTATAATTATGTCAGATCGATTTAACATATTGTAATAGTAGTTGCAGACTAGGACTGCCGATCTATTGTTAAAAAAATTAAATAATTAAAATTATTATCTTTGGATTAACAATGAATGGTTATTGAAGTTAGCAAAGAGCAATTCATAATTAAAAAGAAAATAACTAGAACAAACTATAAGATAGTCTGAAACAATATGAAAGTCATAAGCTGAATTAATATTTGAATAAGTTACTTGGAATTTGTCAGATTAACTTGCTACGTTTCATTTGCGCTGCCTTTCAATAGAATTCGATGGTATTTAGTCCGCGCTGTGGCGCATCTGTTCGCGCGATCTGTAGTCGCACCTACTTCGACGACCTTGTTCCTGGGCGCACGCTTTTGTCTTCGAGCTTCTTTCAGCTCTCGTCCGTCAAATCGACATAGTGGTTTAGCAGTTTGAAGAGCTTCGGTGGGATTTTATGAGACTGCTGTTAGTTTCTTTTGATTGTGAAATGTAAGCCTACACTGTTGCGTGGTTCAGATCTCCCCGAGCTCACGTTGAGGAAGATAATTTCCTACTCATTCTGCGGATTTTGTATGCGGCCACGTGGCGTCACACATGGCCTGGAGATTTTCCAGGGTGAGTATTCCAAGCATCCTAGACTCCTTTTACTTCTGGTATGTTATCGTGGACTTTTGTTTTCCTCTTTTTGTGCTAAAAAGCCGATCTGAGGCAGTGCTGCAGCTGTTCATTTATTGTTGCCACGGACACCGCTTCATCCGATTTCGAGCAGACATATGTTGGACCTTCGGACCCGATACGGAGGCTATTCTCCTTGTTTAACTTCTGCCCTTGCCGTCGTGGTGCGAATCGCGTTGAGCCACCAGCTTCCGGCCGTACGAATTTGAAAACAAACGCTCTGGAATCGCGCTTTGCGTTTCCTCCGAAACCAAGCACGAAGCATCTGCTGTTAAAGCCGCCTGCTTATTCAGTCCGGTTTTAATGTGTGCAATTTTATTGTTACGAAATTGTATGTACGTTTGTGTAATTTGCTATTGGTAATAATATATGATTCTGATTTTGTGGAACTATTGTGATATATATAATTTGTACTATGAATTTATGCTAACATTATACTATACTGTGCTATTTGCAATCTGGCTTTATTTGTTACTGTGACCCGTGCTTGAGTTGAGCTTCTCTTTCAGATTTATTGTGCTACTTGAGTTTACGTATTTGCATTCTAATGCCTGGATGCACTTGCCGTTATTTGATAAAAGTACCGTTGGCGCCCGTTTTAAGTATTCTAAAGAGCTGTACACTCCGTCTCCGTAACTGTAGCTGGTCGGCCAGCAATTGTATCCAAGTAGTCACGTTATGTATTGATTTTGAGAGACTATCCAACGGTGAACCTTTGTATGATAACAAATTAAGAAAATGTATTGTATGTAGTGAAAAGTAATCCAAGATGTTTGTGTAAAACATTATGTTTAAAGTTGAGAATTGCTATAGTATAAATTATTATTAGATAACAACTGATTTCGATTTGTAAAAAGTTAGACATAATTACTTTGTTGTGAAAATAAATTACTAAATAAACACTTTATAATCAAAGTGTATTAATGGAATGATATACAAGGGTACAAAGGACTAAATTCTTCTTCTTCTTTCTCCTCTCCCATTGTTAATTCACTGTGTTAAATTGAGTAAGAAAACATGGAATAAATGAGAATTTCAAAAACTGAGACGGGCTTTAGTGTGAAGAAAGGGACCATACAGTTAATAAAGGAAGAATTACGAATATTGGAATTGGTGAACTGATTCCGTACTGATTGTGTTGACTGTAGGAGCTGTAGTGTGGATTTCTGTCAATTCGTAGATACCTGTAAATAATTTGAATGGGTATGCTGGCATACACTTATTAATGGATTAATTATAACCTGAAACGGGATTTGCTGGTTCCAGTTCGTGCGGGTTGCAGTAGAGGTGATGACATCTGCGAATTGGATTTTCATTGGTTTTGCTGTCACAAATTCGTTATGCGGGTCGGTGCTTATGGAATTAAATAAGAGGTTTGATACCATGTTGGTTGCTGTAAAGAAGATTACATTTTGGATTTGCAGTTGTATGTAATAAAGGATCTACCATCTAGGAGAACTTTTGGAGTAGTAGAGCGTGACACTTTGGAGGTGTTTGGTTCATTGTAACAGTGTGGATTCTAATTGAAGTAGGGTTCCTGGTGGAAGATCCAAATACATGTGACAAAATAGCTTAGTTATATTTGTGCTGTTTTTCTACAGGAGAATTGGATCTATTTTAAAAGTGGAAGATATCCAGTTATATACGTAATTAATAAACATTAATTAGTATTAACAGTGGAATAATCAATTACTTACAAACATACTTACTCTTTTCAACATACTGCAACTGTTTTTTGTTAATTAATTAAAAAAACAAGTAAGTGTCAATATTAGTAAGTTGACAGTGACAGTTGAAAGATTTAAAGTCATTCTGAAATAACTTGTCAATAACCAAACATTGTTATACAATAATTTTGATAGAATTTTTTAAAGCAAGTACCCACCCATGATGTTTTGTTATAAACTGAGCTAGCCTAGTCAAAGAAATAAATTAAAATATTAGGGAAAATATTTTATTTAAAGTGCTTTGAAGTAAATGGATAAGAGCAATTTAGTAGTCTATTAGAGGTTAATATAATATTCGCTTACATGGTAAACTCAGTACTATATCAATATATTAATGGTTATGTAATTTTTCATTTTATTAAATTAGCCGGC
The DNA here is from genome assembly GCA_940337035.1 of Agriotes lineatus. Classification (NCBI taxonomy): domain Eukaryota; kingdom Metazoa; phylum Arthropoda; class Insecta; order Coleoptera; family Elateridae; genus Agriotes; species Agriotes lineatus. Next base: position 24,457,336 of record OW679198.1, on the reverse strand, counting down.
GCCCTTACTATGTTTTCGTAAGCAATATTTCTTATACTAGCTCAGTCAATTGTTTTTTACATGAAATTCTTTTACTTAAGTTGGGACATGCATTTATAATTGTAGTAGTTTTGCCACAAATATTTCCGTTCAAACTAAATGCCGGTTATGTAGACTTTTTTAATATAAAGTTTATGTTGACAGTTTACATAAATTCACAATCCAGTAGTCCCTGTGGTTATAACTTCTCAGCTTATTTAATTCATAATGGGGCATTATATGGTTTCATTCATTTATCATACATCTTCTTTCAGAAGCATTTGAATCCAGTCTTCCGTATACGTACAATATCGGTCTAAACTCTTTATGACGATATCTGCTACAGTTAAAGGATAAACTACAGGTTCACTGTAACTCCTTCCGTTATTTGCATTATCAGGTACTTGCCAAATGACATCACTACCATCAGCGCTTCATAATCATTTCTGAATGTACGCCTCCCCTTGAAGTCGCCATGTTGGGCGGTTCGTGGCAGCACCCATTCATTGATTTCCTGATATCTTCTCTATGTTATCTGTCTACCGGGCTGGGGCTCTTTTTCGATTTTCCTGTTCTGGGTCGCTATTCTGTTACTGTTCTAGTCTAGCTATCGTCTACCCTCCTTGCCAGATGCCCGGCTCATTGCAATTTTAATTGTGCGCGTTCTGCTACATTGACCGCCCTGGTTTTGTTCCGAATCCACGCGTTGGTATTCCTGTCCTGTAACCGTATACCCAACATTGCCCTTTCCATTTTTCTTTGTGTTATTTTAATCCTTTCGATATTTGTTTTCGTCAATATCCAGGTTTCTGTGGAATACGTGAGTTTTGGGGGTATAAAATGGTTAAACACTTTCGTTTTGAGATATTGAGGGATTTTTGATTTGAATACTTGGCTTAACTGTCTAAATGCCGCCCATGCCAACGGAACAGGACGTTTGGGCGCCGGCGGTTAGGCGCCGGCGATTGGGCGACGGCGTTTCGGCGCCAGGCGTTTGGGCGCCAGGCGTTTGACCGCCAGGCGTTTGGGCGCCAGGCGTTTGGGAGCCAGGCGTTTGGGCGCCAGGCGTTTGGGCGCCAGGCGTTTCGGCGCTAGCAAAATGTTTAATAGACTGAAAGTGAAATGGGATTCTTAATTTATCGGGCCACACTTTTTGAGCCCGATACGGGTCAGTGCAAAATTTGATGTATGTATTACAGTCCAGTAGCAGAGTACAAGAGAGGAGCCTTGCCCTACAGAAGGGGTAGTTTCAATTTTTATATATGTTTACCAGTTCGAGATCTTAATAAAAATACCAAGTTTTCCAACATTTCGAGTTGCCGATCGTGCCGCAATCTTGAAAAAAATGGCGTTCTAAACCAGTTTAATCTAGGAATAAAGATCCGGGGAAAGAAATCCGGCGGAAAAAAGCCGATGGTACTTATTGTATTTAATACCTAAATACTTCAAGCAATTGAATTCTTTGTTTGTGTGCATGTGCCGACAAACCCTGAAAGATTACTAAAATTTGCTAGAAATTTGTGTGAGAATTTTCAACAAGGATCATATTCACCTTACCGTTCCACATTAGTACTTTAGTAACTTCAATAATCTTAAATTCGTGGCAATTTTATATTTTTTAGTAGATGTAAAGTCAAACTTGTTGCTCTGCAGTTCCATACAGTTCAGCATAAAAATAATTTGTATTGTAATTTTATAGAAACCTATAAAGATAAGGAATGTTTAATTTTTCTCTGTTCGCACGATTTGGAAATGTTTAACCCTCAAATTACGCTCTTGAACTTCAATTTTTTAAATGTATTTTGAAACAACTAATACAAAAGAAGCTGCTTTTATTCTGCAGATAGGTATTTGGTTAACAGTTCAATTATTGTATTGGTTGTTGACAGCAAAATTTTAACGTATTTGCAATTTAGCTAGTTATCTACAAAAAAAGTAAATTCGTAGTAAGTCGTTTCACACCAAAATATACATTCTTCTTCTATAAGTTCTGTAAATAGTACAGAGTCTTCACAAGCAACAACAATTATATACAGTAATTGCAGTTTTATGTTTTATTAATGTTTTTTTGACTAGTCATTTAATATTTATATTTTTCTTCCAGATATTCTAGGAAAAGATTTAGTGAGATCCCAGTAGAGTCCCGAAGTCAGCTTATGGCATTAGACATTAAATGATTATCTGGTCATTCCTGTCATTAAGGGATTTACTGTCCTGTCTGCTTGGAAGTATTGTAAAATTAAAGCTTAATATATCATAAATGGTTCATTTGCGGACACGGATTTATTATTTGCATAGCAAATTGTTAGCAGGTTTGTACAGTCCTGCAACATATTTACAGTAAATGATCAAAGTCTGCGGTAAATTGTTGCAGGTTTAAATATATATATATATATATATATATATATATATATATATATATATATAGCAAATTAGCAGCACCTCAACTTATAACAAACTGTCCTTAATTTTATAGCAAAAAACTATCAGGATCTTTTACCAAAATTACAATAAAATTTTAATACTTAAATTCCATGTTAGTTGGAATATCTTCATCTATCTATCTAATTTTCCCTGTTGCGTGCTCATATTTATTTGTTATTAGGCTTATGACATCATCGGTATTTGAGATTGCAGTCCAAATGTTTCTGCTAATAGCTATTTGCAAATTGCAGGTGAATATCGTAAAATTTCATAATATAGCTGGTATGTTCGTCATAATGGAGGTTATTGAAATGATAATTTCACGAATTTATGGAATAGTCGCTTAGTATTTTTAAAGGACGCACTTGCTTGCTTATCTGATGAGAATCAGCTGACTGTCAACCCTTTCAAGCACTGAAGTATTATCCTGTTAATACTTTCTGCAAGAAGTGATGTAAAGCTTTCTCGGAAAGAGGATTAAATAAAACGTTGTACTTGCTTAGATAGGGCTATTTCTATCCTTCTTATGATACGCTTATTTTTACAAATAGCAAAGTTATAAATGAAAAAATATTCGTCAAAACAGAAAATAAAACAAATTTAGACAATACATCCTGATTTGTGTATTTGCCCGTAACCGGACAAAAACCCCTAACAAAAAACCCTTCGGATGAAAACCCCAATATATTATGTGTACAGGGTGTTCAATTTTCGATTTGATTAGATGCAAATTTTCATTATTATTAAAGCTAAAGGAAAATGATTTGCAGATTATGAAGTCATCTTTTCGAGGACAACACAACTCAAGCAGAATACTCTTTTACTTTCCGGGCACACAGTGCAGCAGTTAGCAAAACTTAATAGTCAACTTGTTTATGGACGTCATGTAATAATTCCAGCGCCCAAACGCCTGGCGCCCAAACGCCGCGGCGCCCAAACGCCTGGCGCCCAAACGCCTGGCGCCCAAACGCCGGGCGCCCAAACGCCGTCGCCCAATCGCCGTCGCCCAACCGCCGGCGCCCAAATGTCGCGTACCCCCATGCCAATGTTATTTTTCTATGTATTTCAGCTTTTGTTGATGGTGCTGTCATAGATAGTTTCTGACTCAAATGTATGTACTCGTCCATCGTATCTATTGTTTTGTTGTCTATTTGCATTGTTTGGCCATCAGCGGCATTCGTTATTATTTTTGTTTTGCCGATGTTCATGTTTAGTTCAACTTTGTTTCTAGCCTCATCTAATTCCAATATCATTTCCACTAATTTGTTCATATCGTCCGAGAAGAGCACGATATCGTCGACGAATCTGAGGTTAGACAGGTACACTCCGTTGATATTTAATCCTGAGTGCTCCATGATAAGGTTTTGAAAACTTTTTCCAACAGATTTGTAAATAACTTTAGGATGTGAGATTCCTTGCCTCTTTCAACCTTCACTGCGTTAGCTTCTACGGCCGCCTATATAGTTACTGTTGAGTTCTCGTACATATCTTTTATCAGATGAATATACCAGTGGTCTACTCTGCAACGTTTTCAATGCATTCAACAGCGCCCATGTTTCTACGGCCTCGAAAGATTTTTCAAATGCGGTAAATGCCATGCATAAATGTTGGTTATACTCGTTGGATGTGGTCGATGGTACTATATCCTCCTCTGAACCCTGCTTGCTCGCGTGGTTGGAAGTCGTCTAGCTTTGTTTTTATTCTGTTAGCCAAAACTAGCGTAAACAATTTACTAAGGTGAGATATTAGCGATAATGGGAAGTAGTTTTTTAGATCTATAATAATCCCTTTTTTAAATATCGGAATAACATTAGCTTTTTTTCATGACTTGGGGATTTTACCAAAATCGAGACACAGGTTGAATAACGTTTCCAGAAAATGTACTATCTTGAGGCCTCCATGTTTGATTATTTCTACAATTACTCCATCGGGTCCTGCCATGTTGTCTATCGTCTGTTTAAGGGCTATTTGTATTTCGTATTTGAAAATAATTGGCAAGTCATCTGTGTAGTGTTTTTTCAATCGCGTTCTTCTATCATTTGGATTGGGTAGTGGTTCCGGGAGTTTTGAGAAGTACAGGTCTTTGTAGAAGCACTCCAAGGTTTTTGTGATTTCCTGGCATTTATATACTGTTCTTCCATGTTCATCCATGTGACATATGATTTGTTTTCTTCTTGTTTCTATTTGAAGACCTCTGTTCCTTTGTTCTGTTCTATAGTTGCGGTTATAATTTTTCTTCTTCTTATTTCCTTATTGAGTTCTTTTTCTTCTATTTCTGTTATTATACATTTTCCTGAATTTCTTGTGTTTATCAAGTCTTGAGTTTCGTTCTGTAGTTTACTTGGTGTTTTGTATTGTTTATGTTTTCTCTTTTAAGGACTTTGCTGTTTGTGTGAGGTTGGAAGCGATGTATTCGTTTATCCCTTTTATGTCGTTTGGTAATATCGGGTTATGTACTGTGTTGGCTATGATCTTTGTGTACTCCTCTGCATGTGTGTTTAGAATACTCGAGATGTTTGATTTGTTGGTGGTTAATGATTTCATTAGCGTTTTTTATCGTGTCTTGTGTTAAATTGCATTTGCGCGCGCACTAGGCGATGGTCGCTGAGTTGCATCTGATTTAATACTGTAACGGTTCGTGGTTGCTTGGTTGTGATGAAGTCTATCTAGTTCCTAGTATTTCCGTCAGAGCTTTGCCGTGTCCACTTTCTATATTCCTATTTATAAATGAATGTATTCATGGTTTCAGGTTTTGTTTTTCCAAGAAGTTGACAAGTATTTGGTATCTCTTGTGTCGTTTGTCTTATGTCATGGTTGCCTAGGCAGGATTCACCCCTCCCGACTTTTCCTAGTTACGCGTTAAAATTTCCTATTAAAAAAGTGTGTACTGTTTTTTCTGTTCAAATCCATCTCTGTTTCCTCGTAGAACTGTTCTATTTCTTTTCATTTGAATATGTTTCCAAGATTAGCCCTTTTATCAGTATGCGTTCTAGGGTGCTTTACATCTTGGTCTTCATGTATAGTTTCAAGTCACTGAAGGTTACAGTTTTTTTGCCAAAGCAAAGTTTATTCATCTGCACTTGCTATCGCATACTTTTCTTGCCATGTTTTTAGCTAAGACTGGTAGTTATCAGGGTAAACTTTCAAATTTACTGAGCACTACATTGAATCCTTGTAAAATGACAATACAGCAGTATTATCTAGAAATTTTTTTGATTGTTAGCTTTGTGATATTTATTAGCTTAGGTGGTATTCCAATTTCTCGCATTACTTCTTACAAAGCTCTCTTGTTTATGTAGCAATCGTATGCTGCTTTGAAGTCAACAAATATATAGTGTGTACCTATCATAAAATTAGCTGTTTTCTCTATGATCTGTCTGATACAAAAATTTGGTCATCTCTTGACCTGCTACTAGGGCATCTATATTAATAGTTTTCTGTTATTTGTTCAGCACAATCTACTATTCTGTTATGGATAATATTTTATAGGACGTTATAGTTTAGAAGTGTTATACCTTCGTAATTGGCGCAATTTAATTGATCACTTTGTATATACATAACAGGCATATGTTCCATTTCTCTAGCATTTCCTCCATATTTAGTACATATCTATTATTAACTTGTGTATACGAATATACTGAGTTAGAGGCATTTTCAAATTTGATGGCGCAAATAAAACACTATCGAATGTCACAAAACCAACTCTTGTCAGTGTCAATAAGATAGAGCCGATTTTCTCATAAACGTTGCAAGTGGAAATAATGATAATAATAATTAAAGAACGTCTTTGAAAAAATTGACACTGTGAAGTTGGTTTTGTGTTTCTACAGTGCTTTATTTTCGCCATCAAGTATAAAAATGCCTCTATTTTATTTTCGCCATGCTTAAAGAATGTTGCCAGACCATGGTGCTTTACTATTATTCATCATTGCTATAGCTTTTTTAACTTCTCTAATGTAGGGGGTACCTGGTTCTAGTCTGTTAGAGGGTTATTGTTGTTTTTGTCATTTTCTGCTATTTCTTGCGCTTCCGTGAAGATGTCCATCGAAGTTTTTCAGCCATCTGCTCGGTATCTTGTTTTACTCATTTACGATTTTTTCTTTTTATGTAGGCACATTGATTTCTTTGCATTTTAAGATATGCAACGTTCTTTTTCTTTGTGGCTTTTTCACATTCTCTATCAAACTAGTTATCCTTTTGCATGTTTCACACTATTGGTTTATCTCATTATCTTCTATCGGTGGTTCTTCTCGTATTCTTTCAGTAATATATTACCCGTATTGTATAGCCTTTTCCTAAGTTTTCAACTTTTCGTTATTTTACCATGTCTGTCGTTCACCTTATATTTTCAATACACTAGAAATTTTTGTCCTAATTTTTTTGCTACTAAATAGTGATTACCAATCCGAGTCGATGTACACCTTAATTACGTTTTCACCAAACAAAGAATAAAAGGGAACACAAGCCGTAATAAAAGTAATAAATAAAACAAAATCAACTAACTACTAATAAATACAGTATAAATAATTAAAGAGAAACCCACTACCTTAAAAAATATACTAATTAGTTACAAATTTTGCGCAAACATACCTGCAAAGTTCAACCAAAACCAATTTTTAAAATGTTAAAAAGTTAAGTCAATAACAATGTCCACGTATGTCAAACAAAGACGTATTGAAACAAAGTTATATCAATAAGGCTCTATAGAAAATATAGTCGAAAATTTGTGAAAATAAATTTTGAAGATATCGTACCTATGTTCCAGATGATTTCCTATATTTGGTGAACGAAAAACCGTATACTAAAACTAAAAACAATGTTTAAACATAAAAGATGTCCAATATACTATAACAAAAAACTAAAATTTTAAAAGAAATTTGTTGTTATAATCATTCATTAACAATATTATACACACATACATATGTCGATTAAATGATGGTAATTTTTAAAATGTCTGAAAAAGCTAAGTTAAGTTAGCGAAACATAAATCAAAATTTTGTACTTTATTTAAATATGTAACTTTAACACGACAAATTAAATCAAAACATAACTTAAACTTACCAAAAATTATTCTAAAGAAAGCAAAGCTACTTTAGTTTTTTCTTAAATTAATACATATATGAATATAAATAAACAATAAAATAAAAATGTTTGAGCATGTAAAGACTAAGTATTTTTTGTATTTCTAGCACATATATCAATATAATTACTGCTGTGTAATGTAGCCAGGTTGCTAGTTCTCGGTTTGTCTGAATTCAGCAATGAAGAGCGCGTGGAGTTTTAGACTTAAATAATAATAAAGGAAAATCGAATTGAGTTACAACACTTCACGCTATTTATTGAGTATTTCGCCATCCTAGAAAAATGATTTCAGAGAGTTACAAGACCGTAGAATCTAAAATGTAAGGTAAATTGACAATTAAGTCATCAAGTGATTAACCATTGCTAATACATGCACCTGAAATTCGAAAAAATTCAATTCACGTAACAATGACAAAATTTAGAAATGTGTATTCAGACAAAATTCCATATTTAAATTACAATAATCATGTCTTCTTTTGCAATATAAAATTCTACAGTACCTTCCATTAAAGTAAGGGCGTTCTTCTTTCTCAAAATAAATAATAAAAATGTATATTGCAGAATTCATATGTGTATATTTCTTGGCTGATGGTTAGTTACTTATTTTTCCTTTTATTTAAAAAACTATATAGAGGCGCCTGACATAATTGTTACCTAGTTGGGTTTATAAAAATATAACATACAAAGTGCGTTTAGCAAGGCTAAAATTAAAATAACTGCTTTTGGAAATATTTTTTGGGAACAACAAAACACACATTTTACTAAAAGCAAGCTTCATTGGTATTTCTGTTTTCTATGTGCCCAAGAATATACTTTGCGCTGTTAAACCAGACGAAAGACGAAAACACACGACGCCTCTTAAAATAATTGGACGGGCACCAATTGAGCACTTTACTACTCCAGGTAAAAATGTATACCGTTGCCGGACACACCAATTGAGCACCAAGGACCAAACGGAGACCGACCAATTGAGCACTTTAGATTAGCCAATTGCGCACTGTATTACTAGTTTGTTCATTAACAAACTAACAAGTTATCAGGTGCTGAATTAATGTAAACAGTTACCTTTCTCGGTCAAATAAAAATCAAAAAGTCATAGTAGGCCTTCTTTTATTTAAAAAAATTATTAGCAATAATTATGTTATTACATTGCAGTGTATATTCAGAAAAATCATAATTTATATTATTTCATTTATCGCAAATAATAGATGTGTTTCGGAGAAAAATATAATTTTGATGATGAGGTTTCCCAATACCAGAGTTACAAATTGGTTTTTAATAATATCGTTAAAATTTGAATTGTGTGCTACTAATAATTATAAATTGAAATAAAAAGATTAACATTACAAAGTGGACAGAGGTCAAAGTGCTGAATTCGCCTGTCTCAAAGGGTCGCTTTGAAAAGGTACCTGATCTGCCTGGTGCTCAGTTCGCCGGTCTACATTTATTACATCGAGAGCTTGGTGCTCAATTGGCGTGGACCCAAAATAATTATTGCGATAAATAGAGAAATTGAACGAATGTGTCTTTGAGCTTCGAAAGCGTGCATGGGAAAATTGTATTTTACTATGCTCTGCGTTAGTTTAATTTGCATTACCGTTTGTAAAAGTTACAGTAATCTATTAATTTGAATGCTTTCTAAGGACCGTAGATTTATAGCACCTAGCAGCTGACCTGTGACTGTAGACTTATGGAAAATATACCAATAATTCCAAAATATGGTATTGGCCATTCTAAAACCAGTATAATTTGCATTTATTAACTGTTAAACCTTGTTTTAGCTCAATCGTGAATCATATTTATATACACCAAGCTATTAGAAAAATTGGGTAACCACAAGTTCTTGGCTTTCGACCTCGGTTCTGTTCAAAGCTGAGATACACTATTAGTAAATAGTTCCTGAATATTTTAATAATAAATTTTACAGTTCAAAACGTCATCATTAAAATACCATAATGACCATTCATTTCCAATTACTTTTTAAGCATTTTTTATTTTTGCTACCGCAGTAATGTATTATTTGTACGTGTTCCTGTCATAAAAATGATTTAATTATTGTAGAATAACTTTATCGTACTACATTGGTAATATTAAACTAACTTTCGGTTTGGTATCTTTTATAATAATAATTAATATTAATAATTGCATATTATCCTTAACTGTGCAGAAGCTAAGTTACATTTGCAGCAGAACATTAAAATGTAGGTAATTACTGACGTACAGTTTTACAACCGAGTAATCTACTTACCACTTAGCCAAATTCTTTCATCTTAATTTCGTGCATTAACACGGTGGCTACTAACGAGCCTCTACACACGCAAGGCGGATGTCCGAGCCAAGCCCATCTGCTGATACATCCACGAGATAATGATTAATTATAAAAGAAATAGAGAAATTATCCTTTAAATACCATTACAATCGAGTTCGTGTCGCCCAGGTAGAAACAGGACCCCGTTGAAGTCTTTTCAGGGTACACTGTTAATTAATTTCTTTTGTTGGCCACAATTTAAATTGGAAACGCTCAAGCGCTAATAAGCAACATCTCTATATTTAGAATTCTTGTATATTTTCATGAAACAGCACGTTTTTATTCAAGCGAAATATAAATGTTACTTTTATAAATTTCAGTCGAAAAAGGACTGACGGCCAATGTATGCTAAGCTTAACGGGCCACTCAAATTCTAGCAGTCATAGTTGATGACCGAGTTTGTTTCAATATTGAATAAAATCACAAACTTGCACACATAATATATTTTAATAATTGGACCTCCATCATCCCTGAATATTAGATAATTTTATATACTTGTTTTTTAGATCTTTTACTGCACTTAAATTCTTTTTGGTGCAAAATGGTTATGTGTTAAGTAGCTGCCGTTTATAAGCACATTTCGTTTAATTAAAAATTTGATAATACATAAATGCCGTTAATAACATTAGAGTTCGTTGACAACTTACAAGATATATCACACTCTAAAGATTTTATTTAAAAATTTGGAAATGGATAACTTACAGCGTATGAAGGTGTTTACATTTCCTTATCAACTTGCACTTATCACTTATAGTACAGCGGATTGGAAAAAAATGTGTGAAAAGTAACTACTACAACAGAAAATGCTTACCCTATGAATTATATTTCTTGAAAGTTATGTAGTCAAACGCTCTTAATCGAGTTAGTGGTGCATTTTTTATTTTTCACATAATTACATATAGCAAATGGTTAACCCGAATCGGTCTTACTCTGCTTAAAAATCTTCAAGTGTTTTCATTATGCTATTATCAAGTTAGTAAACTTAGTTTAATATTTAGTCTTACTCTATGAAGCTGGTTGTTGCGATGTGATCAAAGCAATCTTTAAAAATTAGAGTCCTGTAAAATGGGGATTTACAACCGATTACTTAAAAGTCCATGAACTGACAGAGTGAAGAAAGCTAGTATACTTCAAGAAGAGAAGCAGGATGTAGAACAGAAACAATGTTTAAAATATGGAGTAAGAAACTTAGCTGCGTACTTTTTGGTAACATAAATAGAATTTCGCTAGGTGAAATCCGGTTGCCAAGAAGTGTGGACATAACGCTTTGTGGTTAAAGAACTTTCAAGTGAGAGTTGACCACCTAATTGCTTAAAATTGTCTCCAGAAAATCTACTGGAGAAATATAGTATCTATTATTGCAAAGAAGTTACATATTTTAGTACATAGGTAGATAAAAAGCAAGATTTTAGTTTATTAATTTCAGTAAAAAGTGCATTCAGCACGTAATAAATCTAATGAAGCGGCCATATTTAATATATTATAACAAAACATTAATATAACATATGGCATTGTCTAAAACGCAGAAACTGAAATGATTTGAGGCATTTGCTGTTATTATACAAATTAAACAGTCCAGGGGAAATCAAGTTATTTGCAAATATTTAAAGCTTCGTTTACTAGAAAACCCGTTTAATAATGTACAGAAGAATCCAAATAACATAATAATTTCGAAAAACAAAATTTGTTCCTGTTTCAAATACTGAAGGAGCTATTTGAAGTTTTGAACATATATGAAAGAAATTCGCATGGCAATACTTTTCATGTGTACAAACAAACGTTACCTACTTACCTGCTTTATCTGCAAAAACTAAAATGCGCTCACAAAATGCCTCTTTTTAATAATTATGCACAACCTTTTGCTCCGAAGAACCCTTCTAAGTAATATTTTTTGCTATTTTCAGAAATAAGAATATTTTACCCTTTAGCAGAATTACTATTATTAGCTAACCTATACAGGGTGTTAATAAAAAAACTTTACACACTTTAGCAGGTGATAGTAGAGATGAAAACAAGAAAAAAATTCTAATAAACTTAGGTCCAATACTCCTTGGTTTTCGAGATATGGAATTTTTAAATTTTTATTTACACCTCTTATGAATGCGATATCGCGTTATCTGCGAAAAACGAACAATAGCAGAATACATGTCAATCAACATTTTTTTACAAAAAAAACTACAACAAACAACACATTTAGCGCACTCTAAAGTATTGGGCCTAAGTGTATTAGAATTTTTTTTCTTGTTTTTATCTCTACTATCACCTGCTAAAGTGTGTAAAGTTTTTTATTAACACTCTGTGTTAGATAATTTTTTAGGTAACCTGTCATCGGGCATCCTTCTAACATGGCCGTACCAGTATTTGTTTTTGTTCTATTTCTTTTGTAATGGTGGTCTTTACTTTCAGAATTTCCTTTATCAGTTCGTTTCGTGCTCTCTCAATCTTTGATGTTCTTGCTGATCTTCTGACCAAAACATGCCATTTAATGCTCCTATAACTTTTATATACTGGGTTACTCTTTTTTTGGTTTTTAGGCTATCCCTTCCGTTCTAGGCTATCTGTTCCGTTTGTCCCAAAAGTAATACCGAAATATATATTCGTCATGTTTTTTACTATGATGCCGTTTTCTAGTTGGTCACTATTTTCGCCTTCCACAGATATATAGGGTGATTCAAATTAAGTGCGCACCATTGCTATCTTTGTTATTATTGATTTTATAAAGTAGGTTAAATTAGCAAACTAGTAATGGTTTCGGTGCTGATTAATATGCAATTAATACAATAACAATCGAATACCTCGTTGGACACGGAATTTTTTTAAATGGAACACCCTGTATATTTTCAAAATCTTGCAATAAAAATAAATTTGTGATATAAAAGTCTTAATACACTATTGTCTTAAAATGAATACTAAAGAAGTTATCGCAAGTTTCAGTTTATAGATAAATACATACATTATTCTACTGTAAAAATTCATTGCAGGCTTGTTTTAAGTTTTTATTGTTCATTGAAATGTTAAACAGTGTTTAACATGATCGCGTCCTCGAATGTTAAGATACATTTAATATGCATCCACTCATTTAACATGCATTCACTATAGCAACTTCACACATATTCATAGTAGTCCGATTTCGATTTAGCAGTTTTTAGTTATTATTATTGATTCAAAATTATTGCCTCAATAAACAATAAATTAATTAACGCATTTCGAGGCGAAACCGTCTTAACATTTCTCACATAAGTTACCACTCTTGCTTCGCTGCGTTCGCTCGAGTGGTAAAAATATGCTCGAATGTTAAGACTCGGTTACCCTTTTAATACGTTAATTACTATTAATTGAAATAAATAAACAACACTAATTACTTTCGACAACCAAACGTACAACAAATTGATTTTGACAGTTCTGATGTTTACGTTATTGTTTTTGTTTTTAGTAGCAGCCTACTATGAATTTTTCGTAAGTATGGTGTATTGTTGATATAGGTAAACTAAAATCTCCCTTAACTTCTTTAATATTCATTTTAAGACAATACACTTAAGACTTTTATATCAAAAATTAATTTTTATTCAACTCAATGTCTTTAGTGAGGTAAGAATTCCATGCAACCACGGAAAGGTCAACTAGTTGTCGTATATAGCACTTACATATCTTAAGAACAAGGCAAGCAGTTATGTTTTCCAACGAAACTTGGATGGGAGTTCCACGGCTGCTTCGCTAGGCGCCTCGAGGTACGGCTGCCACGGAAATAGTTGGTCCCGGATCTTATAATAACATCATGACAGTCGTTAGTGGGATGGAGGAAAGAGTAAAAACATACGAAAGGACGAATGGAATTGGGAAGACGGAAATCAAGGAGGGGATAATAAGTAAGTGGCAGACCAGATGGAGTGCACTGGAAGGAAAGGCAGAGTGGACTAGGAAGTTAATACCAGGTATAAGCAAATGGGTCAAGAGGAAACAAGGGGAAATGGAATACCACATGGCGCAAGTGTTTACAGGGTATGGATGTTTCATCCAATACCTGAGGCGTATTGGGAAAGCAAAGAACGAAGAATGCTGGTATTGTGCAGAAAGAGATACAGCCGAACACACCATGTTTAGATGCATCCGATGGGAAAGAGAAAGAAGTATGGTGGAAAGGGCAATTGGGGAAAATATTACAACGGAAAATCTAACAAATATAATGCTAAGAAGTGAAGAGGCATGGGAGAACATACATAAATTTATAAAGAAAATAATGTTGAGGAAAGAAGAGGATGAAAGGGTAAGAAAATCTGAGGAAACTTAAATGCCTGGCAGAAAACAATGGGAACTAAAGAGTGATCTTGAAGTAATGCCACAGCAGTCCCGAGGTCACCCTTGCTCATCTATGGAGGTGTTTTAGTGGGTAGAAATCCCACAGTCCCCCGCGGAATAGAAGATCTTCCCGCGGAGACCCTAAGAAGGTTTATCCACCAAACAAACAAACAAAAAAAGTCGTTAGTGGGGTTGGAAGTCGCCATAAATGCACAGCGACGCCTATAATTGGCCTAATGGCTGTTGGCTGAGTGCGAAATAAATAAATAAATAAACACAAACCTGGTATGTAATATAAGCCAATTGGTATGTGTCACTAACTTATCTATGCAAGAAGCCCATTTTATATTATTGGAGATAACAACATCTACATCTACTTGTGTCTGCACTTGTTTCAGTGATTCATTACTGAGTATGTAAAGCATTGAGTTTCTTTATCATATCCGTATCTATGTAATTATTGGAGAATTTGGAATCGTCGGCGAAGAGAAGAAATGAGAGGAAATGATAAGCAAGAATAAAACTGGACCTAGCACTACACGCTGTGGAACGCCTCTAAGTCTAGCAATTGCTTGAAAAGAACACCTTTCAGTTAGAAAAGTCTCTATCCATTGTAAGATGTTTCCACAAATTCCAAGATATTTCGAATTTAAAATCAATCTCTGCTGTAGTACACGGTCAAATGCATTTGAACAATTCACATAAATCACATCGATTGGATTATTTAGGTTCAACGGTTTGGTCCAAGTATAAAGATTTGATAATAAATTTGAAGATACTTATCGTTCTGGCATACGTAAATTCGAATCATTATCCACAATTTTTATATACTTATTTATTTTGTCCATTGCTTTATTTGGTTTATTGGCCTTATCTAGTATATTATACTTTAATGTAATAGCCACTCACCCGGCCAATCCCTTGCCCTATGATGCTGCAAGGTTAATTTCGAAGCGTATTCAATGGCGTTAAAGAAATTATTACTGAAGAACGAAATAGAATTTACTATAGACACGTGCTTTTTGAAATTTTATTATTTATCTTTTTATTAAAGTTTGGTCCAAAACATTAAATTTCTCTACTTTCGAGCATTTTGAGCTTTTGAACTTTATTCTTTGGGAAATCGCCGAAAGCCGATCTAGACGAATTTGTTTTCTATCTGAAAGAAGAGCTTATCCTTTCGTAGAAATGCAATAAAAAGTGTAAATAATCAACCAAGTATTACAAATATTTCAACACAATATCGTTAATGAAGCCTAAATGCAAAATAGTTAATCCATTGAGTTTTTAGGCATATATCTGATTCAGCTTCTTTTTCTAATATTTTTTATAGTAGCACAACTGAAATAAGGTGGTTTTAAACGAGTTAGCATAACAACAAGCTAAAATTCGTAATACAAAAGATTTCAACACCAGTTAAACGAAAAGTGAGGTTAACGAAATCATATCTAAGACAATGTGAGTCAATAGTTTAATAGTATTGTACCTAGTTAGTATATTATGTTACCATTGATTAGTTTTAGTAGGGGTTTTTCTATAGATATTTACCCAAAAATAATAATTGCAACTACCGGATAAATATCTGATATCACATTACCTTTGGAATCAACACCGCTTTATTAAAGTGATGAATCCAACTAAACTAAATGTCATTAATGTCATCACAACTAAAATTCGTATCTGTCAAAAATTATTACAGATTGCAATAAGTAATGGAGTTAGAAAATGAGATTTTTATAATCGAGTCGCAGGCTAAACTGCAGAATCCGGGGCACATTCCCCTCCTCTTATTGCATTTTATTACATTACATAGGTACCAATACTTACTGTAATTGAAATATAATACTAACCCAACATTTATAAGTAGCTAATGCCATGGCTACCGGGATCTCAGATATTTATGGCCACCCGTACATATCACATCCGATTTTTAAAATTTTTCGATGATTATTCAACATTTTCCCAAATTGCAGTTGAAAATCCACAGAAATTTGTTTTGTAAGCCGATCTTTCCTTTCCATACGTTAGCTCTGGTTTCTTGTGTGATTTTGTGTCCGATTTTCAAAAAAATGTGTTCCATAACCCAAAAAACCAATTTTATAATTCTGCAATGTAAAAAATTATGTATGTAAGACTGTAAAACTTAATGCACAATATGTGTAGATGGCAGAAAACTCAATTTAATGTTTCTTCGACTCTACAAACAGGTTTATTTCTAAAAAAATGTAAAAATCAATGTCGATTAAACGTCAAAGTTCTAGCGAAAGATTACCATGAGAAATTATATTAGGATTTAGATAAAATTGAAAAATAGCAAGAAAAATGGCGAAGAAAATGGCAGTGAAGTTTATTTTACTGTAAGTTTTCAGATCAAATAAATATGAGCCAAAATGTGTAATTTGAACGAGTTTCGTTTATTGTTTAGACACAAAATGTGTGTAATTTTACGAAGATTATCATACTATAGTCAGTTTTTCCTTATTAATTAATCCTAGCTCGTTAATTATAATTAATAATTATCAGGATAAGTGTAGAGTTTAAATTGGGGTCACGCAGGGGCTTAACAATTGTTAATATTGTTCCAAGTCTAATTGACCATTCTGAAGTTGCATTGTCTGTTGTTTCTGGCAGCCTATATAAGCAAAAACTCAGGCTGAGGAGAGAATTCTGACACTTTTTATTAACGCGAATCTACGTTTGCTTCTTAAATCATTTAGAGGTTAGGTGAATTGTGAAGTTTATAACAATATTGTAATGTAAATACTCATCTGTAAAATTTATTTAATTGTTCCATTACGAATGGTATTTTTATTTTCTACAAATTTTCTGGATGATCTTACCACTAATTAACGTTAAGCAAATACGAGGGAATTAACAATCTACGTTAGCATTGGGTAATTACAGATTATACCTTCGATTTGGGTGTATGTTTTCTGGATTTTGGTACTTAGAAAGCCATGGAGGAGCTGCCGACAACGATTTCCCTGGTTGTCTTCTCTTCAAGCTCACAAACAAGAGCTAGCTGCTACTGGAATTGAACGTTTAACAGTGCATTCCTATGTTTTAAATTTCGGGTTCAACTTGTTGGTTTGTATTGATATAAGGTGTCCTATTTATTTATTACATTGTGACCTGATGAAATTTGAGCGAGGCCACGGCATACTTTACATTATTCAAATATGTTTATCCGGAGCTATTTTTTTTCCAGTAGACGGAATATTTTAGATTACTGTCTTTTTTAACAAACATACATATGATAAAACCATTGTTAATCTAAATGTTATAGCTGTTAGTGAAATCCTTCTATATAAAATATGAAGATAGTAATATTGTATTCAATTGTATGTTTTAAAAATTAATCCAGCCGAGCAGAGAATGGGATAATTTCTAGCTTTTAGACTATCGTCTTCGTCTGTCAATAGCGTCAGTTGTTACTAACAGTTTAGCAGGTGCAAAAGAAATATCAATCCTGACAGACCCTTTAAACACAAATATAACGGCAACTTAATCGTTAGTTACGAAACACAAATTCAATTCCATAAGTTTTGATTTGGTTGGATTTGAATTGGCTGATAATTGGAGCCATTAAAAACAGGCAATTTAATGCGTTTTAAATGCCTTATTAAAATCACAAGGTAAAAATTATTTCAATGAAACAGTGTTGCAAGTATACAAAAAGTCAATCCATTACATTCAAGTGTTCTATTAATCAATTAATGTTGTAGTAGTACGGGTAATCAACTCGTCATAACCACTAAATGCAATCCTCGTGCCTATTTATTAAGTCAGACAATCTTTACGATATATTCACGATATGCACTGAACATAATACAGCTTAATATAACCACAAAAGCAGCACTATAAATGTACAACGGCATAAATATCAATTTGTATCCCACGAGAGGCTGAGTGTTAATAATTCCTACTGTTTCGCAACGACAGCTAATGAAGCCTCTGATAAATGGAACAGTAATAATTTTAATGTATATTTATTACGCGATGAATGAGCGTTTCCGTAAGAAAAGTGCGGCTGCCTAGATGTCAGTCTACCTGCCAGTCTCATTAGCAAGCTTAGGATAATAGGTAATTTTGTAGTGGCAAACTCATGCGAATACTTTGCAATTAACATTATAATTAAAATTTTACCAGCCAGCCTAAGCTACGGACATCTAAACAGAAAGAAAAGTTCTGTTATACCCCACAAATAACACAATATGGCATTGCCCCCTGCATATAAGAACGTAATAGCAATTTACAAGCTTCGACAGTTTTTGATAAAAATTCATTCGAAAACAAATCCACTTCGGAACTGATGCATATTACAAAATGCATGTTCCAAAAAAATGCGTATTTAAGATTACTGATAAGCAAAACTATCAAATAGCTTTTAAGTAACACCGCTCATAATGGAAATGAAAAGGAAATCGACAGAATACCAAAACAATCTCTATTTTTAATGTAGGCAACTCATCTTATGATAATTCTGAGGAACCCCATAAACAGATTTGCCCAGACGTATGTAAAACAATGGCATACACAAACACACTTGGCAACAACTACACTTTGGCAACAAATACGACTTCTTGCTTTTAGAAATATTGAAATCGACACATCCCTGATGAATCAACCTAAATATAGGATTAGTTAGATGTTGGAATTGCTGAACGCTATTAAAATAAAGATCGCTACATACCTACAATATCTTGTTGACTGTTAGAAAAACAAAAAAACACGTAGGCGCTATACGGAACAGTTTTAATTGTAGGTGTTTTAAGTGCCACCCATTGGCGACTGCTCCTTAGAGTCTAAGGGGCGCTAGTCTCCCATCTGTCAACAACCTATATGGCATTAGAAAGTAGTAACTATTCGATAATTAAAAATATATTGTATTATCTATCCTACCGTTATATTATAAAAAGGTTTAAGTAATGAGATCTGGAGGTAGCTATTCAATACTGCTTAAAACATGTAAAACAACATCTACGAAGAATGTCAATCTAACACAAGTTATGTGTCACTCGCTCGTATCAATGCACCGAGCGGCCGGCAGCTGATGAGGGCGATCCGAAATAGGGCCCAAACTTATAATATAATTATGGGCGAAAACGCTGAAGCAACAGAATTAAGGTGAGCAGTTTCGATGTGATGCAAAGAGAACCGCGTTGTAGCCGAAAACGTAGTAAACTGGCGGGCTTATTTCCAAATATAGTAGTCACGAAATGTAATGCAATACGGAGGTAAAGGTAGTTCATTATAAGCAAATGTGGTGCAATATAGACATTGAATATGAACGTATTCAAGCTCTACCACTGTTTTGATAATAAAGTAGTTCTTATCGGTGTAACTGTTTGCCGAACAATATCAAGGAGGCCACAGATACAGAGACTTGATAAAACTGTGTTAAGTTTGCAATTTTGCACCACATAATTAAAGGTTTCCCCGTGTAATCAAAACTGTACGGGGAAAAAGCAGGCAGCGCCAGATATTTTTGTAACAGACTTCTTGGAATGCGCATTTCAAATAAGTCTGGAGGTTTGAACCACACACACATTTTTTAATGAAGTGGAATTCACACGAAAGAATTAGGGTGTGTTACTGTATTGGTGGCCGGCTCTACAGGTTTAATACTTTCCAAGGTTTATGTACTCGTATAACTCGAATAAGTATACTCAATATTAATTTTAAAAGCCAACCGTTAATTGAAAAGATTAAAATAAATAGTCCTAGATTAAATTTCAACCTGCAAAATAAAGTTGGAACTCGCAATTTTACGAGTCATTTTTTGTTCAAAGTTGAATTGACCATTCTGAAGTTGCATTGTCTTTTGTTTCTGGCAGCCTATATAAGCAAAAACTTAGGCTGAGGAGAGAATTCTGACACTTTTTATTAACGCGAATCAACGTTTGCTTCTTAAACCATTTAGAGGTTAGGTGAATTGTGAAGTTTATAACAATATTGTAATGTAAATACTCATCTGTAAAATTTATTTTTCTGCAAACGGCAGTAAAATATGTCATTATACTGCTGGATTGATGATGCTAAACTGTCACTTTATTGCCAACCGGCAGATAATATTAGCTGCCGCCGACGAGCGGCAGATAAAGTTATTATCTGCCGCTGACAACTTTATCTGCCGCTCGTCAGCGGCAGATAATATTATCTGCCGCTGAGAGATCAAGTAATTTTCTTCGAATTTTGTTCACAAAGTTGTAAATAATTTGTTGTAAAAACGTTTGAAGAAAAAATTATATATGTTATTCGGAGCAAAAGTATCTTTATGTGGCTCGGCAGATAACCCTGTCCAGCCTCGCCACATAAAATATAACTTTTGCTCCTAATAACATAATATACTATTAATTGTTCCATTACGAATGGTATTTTTATTTTCTACAAATTTTCTGGATGATCTTACCACTAATTAACGTTAAGCAAATACGAGGGAATTAGCAATCTACGTTAGCATTGGGTAATTACAGATTATACCATCGATTTGGGTGTATGTTTTCTGGATTTTGGTACTTAGAAAGCAATGGAGGAGCTGCCGACAACGATTTCCCTGGTTCTCTTCTCTTCAAGCTCACAAACAAGAGCTAGCTGCTACTGGAATTGAACGTTTAACAGTGCGTTCCGAGGTTAGTATGTTTTAAATTTCGGGTTTAACTTGTTGGTTTGTGTTAATATAAGGTGTCCTATTTATTTATTACATTGTGACCTGATAAAATTTGAGCGAGGCCACGGCATACTTTACATTATTGACAGCCCTGAGATAAGAAGTTCATGCGTATTAATTATTTTATTGAAGCGAAACGTTTAGAAGTGAAACGGGTGATTGATTTACCGTTTATTTTAATTTCAAATACTTTTATCCGGAGCTATTGTTTTCCAGTGAACGGAATATTTTAGATTACTGTCTTTTTTTAACAAACATACATATGATAAAACCATTGTTAATCTAAATGTTATAGCTGTTAGTGAAATCCTTTTATATAAAATATGAAGATAGTAATAATGTATTCAATTGTATGTTTTAAAAATTAATCCAGCCGAGCAGAGAATGGGATAATTTCTAGCTTTTAGACTATTGTCTTCGTCTGTCAATAGCGTCAGTTGTTACTAACAGCTTAGCACGTGCAAAAGATACAGAGACTATAGCGCTACTTGATAAAACTCTGTTAAGTTTGCAATTTTGCACCACATAATTAAAGGTTTTCCCGTGTAATCAAAACTGTACGGGGAAAAACCAGGCAGCGCCAGATATTTCTGCAACAGACTTCTTGGAATGCGCATTTCAAATAAGTCTGGAGGTTTGAACCACACACACATTTTTTAATGAACTGGAATGCACACGAAAAAATTAAAGTGTGTTACTGTATTGGTGGCCGGCTTTACAGGTTTAATACTTTCCAAGGTTTATGTACTCGTATAACTCGAATAAGTATATTCAATATTAATTTTAAAAGCCAACCGTTAATTGAGAAGATTAAAATAAATAGTCCTAGATTAAATTTCAACCTGCAAAATAAAGTTGGAACTCGCAATTTTACGAGTCATTTTTTGTTGATATTTACAAGAAAAACAAATAGATCTGCAGCTATGATGCATGTTCTGTTTTTTTATTATTATTACATAAATTGTGGTGTTATTTACCACTTATGTAAATTTTGTGTTGTGCTTGAATCAGGTTAGGTTTTCCGTCAGTTATGACACAAAATGACGCAAATCCTAACCTGCTAACCTCGAATTTGACATTGACGTACAGTGTCACCAACATATTATTCATACGTTGAATTTCCACAGCCCGCTGAGGAACAGTTTTTTTTTTTTTGGATCTCTCGATATAAAGGCGATATAAGTACATTTGCAAGGTAATTACACTATAAATATACAGTCAGAGCAAGATCTGCCTTTTTGAAAACCAGGTTGGGTTTCTGAAAGAATATGTAGCGTACCGAGGTAATTGACTTAAAAACGCCTGTCGTGCAAGGGATGGTCATAAATCTACCCAAACTTGACACTAAGTGCAATTCTAAATCAACTGAAACTTGACATTAAGCGCAGTTCCAAATTTGTAAACGTCAGTGCTATCTAAAACGTGAGTGACGAATGATCTGTAAAAGTCAGTGCGACATATGCGAACAAAAAGTGTTAGAACCCAAAGGTGATTTGTGTCTCCATCAAACAATGCGGACTAACTCGTCAAAAACGTCAAAGTATAAATTCGGAAAACAGCAGGAAGGATGTCACAAGCGTAGGAGCACCCAGTAACAAAAGGAAGGGTTACATAAATATCCTTGTGACCCAAATTCCAGGCAATGAAGAACCTTTGGTCACAATAGAGTAATAAATTCTTGAATATGAAAGAAGCCCATGCAATTTTATTATCGGAAGTAGCATCCCAAACTTGTCTGTCACAATAGAGCGAAGAGTGCTATTGTATCCGGAAGAATGGACGGGGCTCCTGCCATTCAAACAGTGGTTATATAAACTGGAGTAGCCTAGTTTTGGGAATCAGTCGTCCCAGATCAACGCGATCGCCTCACGTATTTGTATTTTGTATTTGCATTTGTGTAATATTAACGAATGTGTACGTGTGTATTTTTGTTTATTTCTTTAAAGTTAAAATAAAGGCAGGTTATTGTTTTCGATAAACGTGTGTATTTTACTGAACTAAATTCTACAGTAAAAATTGCTACGCATCAAATAAATTGGTAAATAATAACTAAAAATACTTTCTGAGTCGTCTAGTTACTGTAGTTGCATATATTTTATAGCATGTAAATATAGAAATTGCATTAGCTATTCCCCATTCTTCTGGTATATGGCCGTATATCCAACAGAAGTTTATAAACTTTTAGGGAGTATTTTAAAAGTATAATGCTTGGCTTATCGCAACCCGAAGAATTTTTGTTTTTACTGTGATGAATAGTTTCACATAATTTATGCATTGCGATAACGTCCACGTTTGTGTTAACATCTGCAAATGCGGAAATTCAGTGATCATTTATAATTTGTTTTAAATTTAAACGATTCATTCTCACTTCTATTATTAATTCTTTCAGTTTTATGTAGACGTGTTAACATTTTAAATGATTTCCTCTTCTTCGTTTTCGATGTCGCTAATGTATTTATTCTAACTACTATTTTGGATTCTTCCAATCTCCCTTTTCATTATTACATTATTTATATTTAGCATTGGTTTGTTTTGAATTTATTTTGAGACTTTTTAAATATGATTCAGCTGTTCTTTATTCCATATTCCTAATAGTTTCTTCTTGGAGTTTTATGATGTGTTCCTAATGCTTTAGAAACTGTTTGTATTATAGCTTGCTTGATCTCTTCCCAGTATTGGTTTAAGTTCCTGCTTATTGAATGTTATTTTATGTATTGATCTAATCTGGTTTGATATAGTTGTTTTACACTTTTTTTTCTAATCGGCGAACTTAAATTTTTTTCTGTTGTGTTTAAGCAGGTATTTTGTTCCTCCTGATTGGAATGAGCATTTTCAATATCAATAAAAAAACCGGGGCTTATGCCACTGTATTCTCGTATCTTGCACAAAATTCATCTTTTTTTTTAAACCAAGATGTAGGCTATTATGAATCTGCCTTTTGGACTTGATGTAAAGTGTAGGAAAAAATGTGCTTTTTATTTTTAAATTGTTAAAGGAACCGAAGTTAGTAGGTAATTTTCCATTACTTTCAAGTGTTACTTCTCCATGTACTATCATACCACCAACACGAACATTAACATTTCTTACTATTGTTACATAACTTTGTGTTTTATATATAATTTTTAGCAGTCATCCATTTATACACCGCTTTTTTGTATGTTTTCTTTATCTTATAAAAGAAAGAAATTTCATTATGTTACGAGCAAGCGCTATTTTCACGTTTTATATAAATAAATGGACGTTGGCCCAAGAGCTAGTGTAATTTGTTTTTATTTAAATTAGATGACGTTCTTCTTTCATGACACCCCAACAAAATTTTATCGAAATTGTCATATGTCGTTGTTATCACAATAAAGAACACGATATAAATTTGAAAAATAATTTGATGAACGCCACGTGAAAAATAAAAATCGATAGTTGAAAGTCGGCAGTATAGAGATTATTCCAATAATTTCAAAAAAAAAACATAAATTAAATAAATTATAAATGCCCCAGTGCACAAACAGAGAATACGAGATTGGAATTTTCAGGATTATCAGAAAGTTGTTTTTATATTATAATACAGCCTAAGATTTAACGACTGAGCCTTAATTTAACGGTTTACACATCTCATCAAATCAGCTAGATTCCAATGGTGAGCATCGAAAAACCGGCACCTTGTACATCACCACATTTTAGCGCATATAAATCCGAATCCTACTCATTAGCTCTAGCTGAAGAGAAAAGCATTAGCTACAAAAAGTGTCGAGCTGGAACGATATAATCGACACATCATTAAGGGCAACGAATGCACTTACTCCGAAACCTACCCTTAATAATGGACGTCATCATTCTCCGATACCTTAATCAAGAGTGGTAACACAAGTGACAGCCTATGTGACCAGCACCAGTAGCAGAGTCTGGTAGTCGCTGATCGTGCTTGGTTGGTGTCTTAATGAGGCCAGGACGCGTGTCCATATATCAGGCCAACTGATATCACCGCAGATAGCACTGCACGTTAATTAGTAAACTGTACGCTGGCGGCCGCGGCGCTGCGGACCCAATCAGTTATCACTCAAACCGCTCCCCAACTAGCTAAATTAAGATTGTTGATTGGGTGATAGGAGCGTCGTGTCTTCGCGTAGCTGAGGTGTAACGTGTGGGAACAGTAATTGACATTTTTTCAAAAATCTTTGGGCTAATCAAGATACTATCGCTGTTCCGGATACACTGTATGTTAACGGGAGAAGATAACTATCGGGTATAAAATGCGTATATACTTAAACGGGTAATAAGCCTTTACGCAAACATGCTGGGCCTATCTGCGGAGAGCAATCGCTCCATCGATAGCGCGGGTTAATGGTTTGCAATAAGTTGTCATCTCCGCTTGTCGAGCAAAACTCGTCACCTAAACGATGAAACCTAAACGCTGAAACTAATTCTGGGTAGAAGCTATCACCATTAGCTGGCAGCAGCAAAACACCACAGAGTTCTGAGCTCTTCAATTTATGTTTTCATATTTAGCATCTGTTATCCCGATTTCGAATCATATAATTATTTACTAAATAAATATTGCCTATTAACTCTCGAAAATGTACGTCCTCCAAATAGGTGCAATACTAATAATACACAACCTACAATATTTTAAATATATAAATATTAAAAAGACTACTATAACGTTTCCATTCTATACTACAAGAAAAATGTAAGTAAAATATTGACAAAAAATTATTATATTTATAGTTGTCAACATGGAATTCCAAAGGTCGGTACTTCATGGCGCAGGTAGAAATTGCCCAGTCGCTTAAAATATCCCACAAAACGTTGGGGCTGTACACGCGGTCTGCCTGCCGTTCGAATTCGACCACCGGTAACGTTTTTTTCTATTTGAAAATGTATTTAATTTATTAGCAACGTGAAGATATTTTTACTCCTAACTTAATTTGATGTTTAAAATTATTTATTATCACAATGTCGACGAGGGAAGTTGGAATACACTCCATAAAGAGGAAAAGATGAATTCCACCATTTGTATCCTATGTTAAGGAAGTATGCAGATTGATTTTTCAATTATATTATCTGAGAATATCCGTCTGAACGTTTCGTTATTTATTGAAAAGGGAAACTTAGAAATTCTTGTTGTGGACGCTGATGTCCTGTGGACGCTATTTGTTGTATTTGAATACATGGGTTTGTTTAATAGTTGACGCTGTGCTGGACGCAACGCCAACGTTTCCACTCTGAACAGGCTTTCATGCAAATCCTTTTTTGGGTTTCTAAAGTGTATGGCATTTAAGATAAAAAATTCTGGATGTTCATCTACAAAGACGACGCAATTTTAGCCGAAATTTAATTTTAATATTGACAACTATCTACGGATAAGCACTGAATAAGCAAGAATTGTAACACCCAAATGAGAATAACTAAACAGTAAAAAGTAGCAAAAAGCAGAAATTCAGAAAGGTAATGAAAATTTGAAGAGCGGAAAAGAGATGGGACAATACGGTACTATAAAGCAATTGCTGAAGGTTTAGAACTCAACTCAGCTATCACTGAACAGTTGCACACTCTGTTCAGTAAAACACTTGAGAATTAAACGTTTCAGAACATTAAGTCAGCTTAGCAAGCTTTTGTTTTCTTTTTAGAGGTTATAATTTAACAAGTTTTGGGAATTTTTAGAAACCCTGAAAAACGAGAATATAATTTAGAATGTGTGAAAAATTAAAAAACTTACATGTTTCAATACGTGATTGCTTTCATTTTCTGGATCTTCTTCTTCCTCTTATATTAGGCCAGTGGCCTGTTTATTCCACACAATCGTCGTTCTGTGAGCCCTCTTAACCAGCGGTGTTCCCATTGGGTATATTCCATATACGCCGTATACTCTCAGGATTTTCTGGGCATACTACGTATACCCTCGAACAATTTTGTGAAAACTCTTTGAATGTGCTTACAAATCAGGCCTACCATCAAGTCGAACACTAATTGAACAATTGTCCGCGACCATACGTGAAGGTTTGGCTGGGGGACCAACGATCAGCATTTGTCAGCTCCTCGTGGTTAATCGATGTTTTCCAACTATACGGAAAAAAATTATAAAAATTGTAAGCTCATTTGTTGTAAGTGCACCCCCCCCCCCCCGTCAAAAAAACATAGAAAAAGTCAGGCACACAATGTGTTAGCGGTAGTATAGTATACCTTCACAACAATTGATGGGAAAATCACTGCTCTTAACTCGTAAGTCGGGTAGGTGGCTAGCCTTGCCCTTCGAAATTGAGGAAGAGTTTCCTTGTTAGGGGTTAACGACTACCACAGGTGTTAACGTCGTAGCCGGAGAACGTACATTTTTTGAAAAATCCGTCCAAAGTCCACCGGGTATCGAACCCGGGTCGGCCGCCTGAGAGTCGAGCATATGCTCGCTGGGCCATCCGCTCACGTTCATTTTCTGAATACATTACAATATTCTTTTCCCTTTTATCTTTCCCGATCGTTGCGATGAGCACCCAACGCAATAAATTACTGACTGACACAGAATCGCGTAACAAAACTTATGAGTTCTTATAAAAAAATGGTCCAATTACTAATTCTAAAAATTTTTGCTAAAAAAATTGTTTCGTGTATTTAAGAAACTCTTTATTAAATATAACTAAAACCTTTTCTTATTATTTTTCAAGTAAGCTTTAAAATTTAATTTGTTTTATCTAACAGAATACCATTCATTAAATAAAATTTTGATATATCAACAAGTTCATTTCTGCATATTCGTTACTTCAAAAAATATACAATCCTCAAAATCTCTCATTACATTGCCTGATTCCATATAATATAAGGGTTATCCAAAAGTCATCACTTTTAGTTTTTGGCTTTATAAAAGAATGTGAAGATTTCACCCTAAAACTTTACAAATATATTTTCGTTACCGCAAGAATGAGGAAAGTAAAAAGGGAAAAGTATTGTGATTTATCTAGAAAGTGGAATAAATTAGATAGTAAAACTTGTAATTTAGTTGTTTTTCACAAATTTTAAATAAATTCTTGTTTTGCCGCTTTCCTGAAAATTGACAAAACCTATTAAATTATCTATAAAAACACAACATATTTAAAAACGACTTCCTAAATAAATTTACCATTGTTATTGCTTACAAGACCTATGTATCCTTACAAATTCATGCCCAAAAAGCCAGCATATCTTTGCGTTTTATAATTATTTTATTTAGAAAATAAATAGTATATAATTTTTTGCCTATATTTGCCAATTATTCCTTATTCTAAAGAAGCTATATAATTGGTAGCGACCCGTAAATACTTATCATGTTCCACTAAACCTATAAATTGGTGTAATAATTTTACTATAAGCATTCTTTAGAAATAAAACAAAATTATGTTTATCTTAAATTTGTTGAACGTTCTTTGTAATGCCTTCTTTCCATGTCATTTGGAGATTCCACTCTTGAAATGGTGTCAGCTTCCAATTTGTATCCGGTGCTTATAGTTTTATTTCAATCTGTTTCCTGGTTAAGCCACGGTGTTTTACTACGATGTGCATTAATATTTATCAAAAGCTGTCAGAAAATACCAATAATATTTCCATATGACCGTATTCTCTTTAATCAGTATTTATTGTTAAAATTTTCCTATAAGTTTTCTATTAATAATGGTGCCAGTATTGCGTATTCATCTAATCCTAATACTAGATTGCCCTATATACATCAATTATTTCTATATAATGTGAACATTTTACATATTGGGCTCAATATTATTTTAATATTTATTTTCGGGATCTTATAAAATAAAAGTTTAATATTTAAAATAACATATAGATAGCGTGACTCAGCGGATACCAATTCAGTTTCTCTAGTTGAGCAGATTCTATTCTCGGCGAATGCATTATGTACTTTAGCCTTTTGAGCTTCAAAACAGTCCTGGTAAGTAACAGTTTTTGTAAATACAAAGAATCAATACTTTGAAAAGAAAATATTGTTAGCCAGGAATTCGTTTCTGTATGTATTTTCAGAGACATAAATCGGATGCAGCAAATTTGATAAAGCACCGTAGCAAAGAAGCCGCGTAGCGCAGTTGGGAAAGCACTAAGCTTGCATTAAGAGAGTCCTCGGTTCGAATCCTCCGAGGTTCGAAATTTTTCCGCAGCGTTGGCGATTGGAATCGGGCTCTGTGAGACCATTTACAGTTGGGCACCAAATTTAATAACTGTACTCTACTCAGAACCACAGACCTAAGAAATAGAGTAACAATGGTTGCTGCGCTAGCACAAAAGGAGCGCTCCAGCTCTTTATCCCGAATCTGGGGCAAGTTGAGCATTGTTCCGCCAGATGCTAGCGTACGAAGCACCAGCCTCTACACCGCAAGGTAAATCAGGTTACAGATAATACATACATACATACATACATCGTAGCAGTTACCGAAAAGCTTTACAATAACTACTTATATGCCAGTATTTAGCAAAGCTATAATTACAAGACGCTATATTTTGCTAGCAATAATGTACCCAGAAGTAAGCTTTGAACGTTCTCCGAGAACCAGTTTTAAAAATCGTAAGTCTGATTTATAAACAAGTAAATTATGTATGTACACATTTTTTAAATGATTTCAGCAATGATATTATAAAACGCAAAACTTGTTATTACTTATAGATATATAAATAGTTCAACAGCTTATAAAAAATTTACAGTACAAAACTAAATTGTTAAAAAGAGGTGTACAGACTTAAACTATTTATTTTAGTTGAAATACCATACACGTTTCCAGATTTAGAGGTTTATCGCATTGGTGCAATAAAATGGTACTAGAAGTTTTGTAATGTCATACAGCTTCGTTCTAATCCGTGAATGCAGCACATTTTAAAGTAAAAATACGTAAAGTATACCCTTTCTCAGAAATAAATATATCAGCTTAGTTTGATTAATTGCTATAAATTAACATAAACTGATAGCAAACTAAAATCTTGCCAGTGATTTATCTTTCACATAATCGCAATAAAGCACACAGCGTTTGAATAACAGACTTTGTAATCGTCTATTCGTTTTCCATATCGTAATACCTACTGTCCATATAGCTCGTTTTAGTAGTACAATATGCACGTGTCACGTCCGCGTGTTTTTGGGCAACAATACGTTTTTTAATGCCAGATATTTGTCCTTTATCGTTTCCGCATGGTCAAACTTTACCGTTAAGATGCTAAAGGTCACACTTGTCAGTGAAAAATCTATTTTGTACGATATGTTTATTAGCCAGTATCTCACGCAGTCGTCGCTGGATGGCTATTAAAAATATATTACTGTTATTTTAAGCGAGTGGACTCTAAACACTGTCACACTTGTAATTCAGACTAATAAGATACGCCAAGCCTAAGTCCAGCCTGAATTACAAACTTTGGCTACTGGGACAAATCACTGTTCGGTTTTAAAATGGTAATGATTTCGTTTAGGTTAAAGTAATTTAATTAATATCAGTAGCAGATAAAGCAACACTCTCAGTTTAGGCACGTTTGTCTTTGTTTATCAACCGTAATGATATTAGTGGCCGTCCTGATATTTTTACTAACTCAATAATTTTGATTTATAACAAAAACACTCTTGATATTTTTATTTTAATACCTAATAGATTCTAGACAAAAATCAAGTAAACAAAAAAAAATTTAAACGATAGATGCACTGTTAAGAAGCGGTAAGATTAGTTTCAATACAGTATCTAAGTGCACGCCAGAGTGCACGCAATTTCTAGTATTGGGTGCACTCCAAAGGAAAAAATATAGGATCACACCTCAATCATCATCATCATCCAGCCAGTATTGTCCGCTGTCGGACATAGGCCTCCTCCAGATCTTTCCAAATTCCTCTATCTTGTGCAGTTGCAACCCAGTTTGTCGAAATCCTTTTCAAATCGTCCGTCCATCGGGTGGGTGGTCTCCCTCGACTTCGCTTGTCAGCCCTCGGCCTCCACTCAATAATCTTTTTTGTCCATCTTCCATCTGTCTGCCTCGCCACATGGCCAGCCCATCGCCACTTCGATTTGGCTATCTTTTCTATTACGTCCTCTACTCCCGTTCTTCTACGTATCTCTTCATTTTTTATTTTATCTTTTAGTGTTATTCCCAACATCGATCTTTCCATCTTTCGTTGGGCAATACTCAGTTTTCTTGTTGATGTTTTTGTTAGGGTTAGAGTCTCTGCCCCGTAGGTAAGCACTGGCAGAACACATGTATTGAAAGTTTTCCTCTTTAAACTCAGAGGGATGCTATCTTTAAAGATGTATCTGAGTTTGCCGTACGCCGCCCAGCCTAGATTAATTCGTCTCAGGAGTTCGCAGGTTTGGTTATCCCTGCTGATTTTAACCTCATGCCCCAAATATATATACCTCTCAACTAGCTCTATTTCCGCTCCTCTGATGTGTATATTTCCATTAGGGACTAGATTTGTCATTAACTTTGTCTTGGTGTAGTTTATACTTAGCCCCACCATCCGTGTTACGTTTTGCAGTTCTTGTAGCATTTCTTTAGCTTCGCCTAGATTGTCTGTAATCAACACTATGTCATCTGCAAATCGCAAGTTGTTTAATTTTTCGCCGTCTATATCTATGCCTTTGTTCTCCCAGTTTAAAGATTTAAAAGCGTGTTCCAGAACTGAAGTGAATAATTTGGGTGACAAAGTGTCGCCTTGTCTGACACCCCGCTTGATGCTAATTTCTCGTGTGGTATCATGAAGTTTTATGGTGGTTGTTGCATGTTTGTAGATGTTATAGATGACATTGGTATATCGATAATCTAACCTACTCTCTTTCAGAGCTTTTAGGATTGCATGCATTTCTACCGTGTCGAACGCTTTTTGAAAGTCTACGAATTTTAGTACTAAAGGTCTATTGTACTCGATGGTTTTTTCGATTAGTATTTTTAGGCATTGGAGATGGTCGTTTGTTCCGTATCCGGAGCGAAAACCAGCCTGTTCGCGTGGCTGGTAGAAATCAAGTTTTGCTTCCAATCTATGTGTTAATATGCGGGTGTATAGCTTATAGAGGTGGCTAAGCAAGCTAATAGGTCTGTAGTTGTCAAGCTGCGTTATATCTCCTTTTTTGTGTAGGAGGATGGTTATCGCATTGTTCCACCCTGAGGGGATCTCCTGGTTATGTAGGCATAAGTTGAGTAGTTTTTCTATTTTTTCTATTAGCACTGGTCCTCCGAGTTTTATCGCTTCAGTTACAATGCCATCTTCACCAGGTGCTCTGTTGTTTTTCATTTTCCTTAAGGCGTAATAGATTTCTGATTTTGTGATATTAGGAATATCCTCTGATCCTTGGTTTTGTATTTTCTCTAGGTTGTGTGTGTTTAGATCTGGGTAGGGATGGTTGTTTGTATATAATTGTTTGTAGAATTCTTCTGCAATCTGTATGATGTTTTCCCTATTTGACGTAGAGTTCCCTTCCTTATCTTTGAGTTGAAATATTTCCTTTTTGCCGTTTGTTAATTGTTTCCTTAGAACTTTCATGCTCTTATTTTGTTCAATAGTTTGGCTGATTTTATCATATTTGTGTTTTCTGATGTCTCTTTTTATTTTTATGGATATTTCTTTGTTGATTTCTCTTAGTGTTTGTTGGTCTACATTTGGTTTTCCTTTGAGCGCTCTCCGTTCTTCCATTTTAGTTTGAGTTTCTTGGCTGATTTTTTCCAATTTTGAGCTTTTGGGGCAGTATTTTTGTTGTGCTTCTTTTATTGCTTCTACAATGATTTCGTTTAGGATATTAATGTTTTCGTTTTTACCTTCCGCTGCTGTTTTATTTCCTATCGCATTTGTAATATGGTCGCTGAATTTGTTTATTTCTATTGGATGCGTCCATGGTTGATAGTTCCTTTTTACTTTCCCATACCCATAGGTATAGGGAAGTCTTGGAATCATGAAAATTTTGGAAATCGAGATTTTCACAGAAATATCCGTTTTGGGCCTCTAGGAACCCAAAAACGTGGTTTTTAAAAAATGTCTGTCTGTGTGTGGGTGTGTGTGTGGGTGTGTGTGTGGGTGTGTGTGTGGGTGTGTGTGTGGGTGGGTGACGCTCCTACAGCCGAAAGTATTGCTCCGATTTTGATGCGCTTTGGAATGCGGGGGTGTATCGAAAATTCATCGATAAAATAAGCTTTTCAAAAAAATCCGAAACCGGAAGCGGAAGTTACGCATGTTTTTTTGGTATCACTGTTTTCGTGATTAAAATTTTGAACATTTTATTGCGGATAACGATAGAGGGTCATAAGACAAATCTGTTAGTTTTTTTCCGAACTCGCTAGGTTTAAAATGAAGGGCGCTATGATTTTTTGAATATTTTGAGTTTAACGCCCTATTACTCAAAAACGGATGAATCGATTCAATTGATTTTTGTTTTCTGAATAGTATATGAAGGCTAACATGAGGTGATATAAAAAGTGTTTTGAAAAATATTAAGGGGCCTAAATTACAAATTTTCAAAATTTTGGAAATTTTCTAAAAATCATTTCTCAAAAACTGCCCACAGGAATTTGTTTAAACTTCATACACTGATAGACCCCGAAAAGGGCTATCGATCTGTTTTTTAAAGAATCTCATGAATTATCTGTGGCGCCCTCTACGAAGCTTTGAAGTTTGAAAATTTAAACCCCTTTAATTAATAAACAAAACAAGATAGGTAGCTGGGGTTTTCACTGGATTGCTCAGTGCATAATGGAGCATATGAATATGCAAAAAAATATTACACTCGTGGATATATGTAAGCGCACCGGCCCCCTTTTCCCTCTATTTTTGAAAAATAATTTTTTTATTCTAACGGTTGTTATATTTTTGCGTCAAAGAATGTTTTTCCGCGAAAATAAAAAAATCGATTTTGTATGCCCTAGAAAACATAATTTCCAGGTACTTAGAAAATTTCACCTCGGTGCTACAGCCGTTTTGAGGAAAATAATACATAAACTAGCACAGTAGCGGCTTGTCCACTTGGCGCCATCTACAGAAGCTCGGTGGTCACGTTTTGAACTACACATCTTATAACATAAAATCGTAGCTCTCTTTGTTTGCGTGTAACTATGTTCGCTATCTCCTCCGAAGATACTGGACCGATTAAGTTGTACGATGGCTTAAAAGTTTGCTAATTTTCAGACTTATTTAATTAACTTCTCTAGGCAGCAGTATAATTTAATTAACTTCTCTAGGCAGCAGAGCGGAGCGCCTATCGCTGTCTACTATTAGCTCGGGTGCGCGCATTATTCAAACAGGAGAGTGTGGTTCTGCGGTAAGCGTGCTGGCCTATCACGCGGGAGCCCCGGGTTCGATCCCGTCGATGCATCTTTTTTTTTAAATTTATATTAATGAATCTCTCTTAATTTTGCGAACCGAAACGTAGTTCGGGTGACTCACTAGTTCTTTTATATTTACCCGCAATTTACGTGAAAGTGTAAACGCTTATCACGGTGAAGACGTGAGTCATCGAGTTGAAATATTGATATGTTGTAAAGACTGTTGAATAAAGACGATATGAACAGTTTCCAGTATGGGAAAGTCCAGGGAGGTAGTCACGTCCACTTTTTTTGATCAGCCTGCATCTTTCGTTCTTTATATTTATTTTGAGAGTGGCTCTTACCATGCGATGGTCGCTTCCGGTTGAGAATCGGTTTAATACTGTGACGTCCTCGAAGATCTGTTTTTTGTCTGTTACAAAATAGTCGATTTCATTGTGCGTTTTGCCGTCGGGATTTTCCCACGTCCATCTTCTTTGGGGTTTTTTGTTGTAGTAGCTGTTCATTTGAAATAAGTTATTTTCCAGTAAAAAGCTGATCATGGTTTCTCCTCGATCGTTTCTGCCCGAACTTCCAAAGTTTCCGAGTGCGGTTTTTGATCGGTCTGATTTTATTCCGATTTTTGCATTAAAATCTCCGCATATGACTGTATAATGTGTCTTATTTTCTTTCATTGCTGTGAGGATGTCTTCGTAAAATATATCTATTTCGTCGTCATTGTGTTCCGTGGTCGGTGCATATACTTGAATTATTTTTATGGCGTATCTGGTATTTAGTCGTAGTATCATATAAGCTACCCTGGTAGATACTGCTTCTACAGATACAATTTTGTCAGAGTGTTTTTTATGGATGAAAAATCCGACACCTCCTATTGATGCTTTGTCGTGGCCTTTGTGGTAGAATTTGTGTCCGGATTTCAGTGTCACCAGGTTTTCGCCGCGTCTTCTTACCTCGCTCATTCCGACCATATCCCATTTTATGTTCTTCAGTTCTGTCTCCATCTCTGTGAATTTTTCTTCTGACAACAAAGTCTTTACATTATAGGTTGCAACTTTTAGTGATATTATCGACTTCTTGCTCCCCCCATATTCCTTGGAGCAGACTGACAGTTTCTTGTCAGTGTGGGATTCTGAGCTAGCTCGACCCACCTGGGGATTCTCCTCAAATTACCCACTAATTTACATAAAAAAGATGGTTTACAGGTTTACAGCTATGGGAGAGCTGTGGCAGAAAATTATGAAAGTAAATTCACCCCGTCGGCACCGTTGCATTACAAACAGCTTAAGCTCGTCGAGCTTGTTAGGTTATTTGCAGTTGTGGTTATTGTTGTAATATTCTATACCGACAACAGATTAAAACCAAATATAGGTTGACCTCAAATTAATGACGATTATGATTTGGAGTGCACCAAATATAATAAAATGCTTGCTCTCTAGAGTGCATCTAGACACAGCGTAGTTTGAAAGCAATTTAAAATACAATAAGCGTTTTAGAATGGCATAAAATAAATAAGAGTGACACGTATTAACATTATAACAACGACTAAAATATTCCAAAACTGGTTGGTTATTAAATCGTTTCGCCTTCCGTTACTTTTTCTACTTTTCCTTTGCTTGCAGATTTTAGATTCTCAGTTTTTATGCTTGCTTTGTTATTCTGTCCTAGCTTTTATTCTAATATGTGGTCCAGAGGGTAATTTGTAAAAATTTTTGTATAAAATCGAACGGTAGTAATTTGCTCTCACCTCGATTTTGTGTTTTTGTTCGATTTTTTTCCATACGTCGCGTTATCTTGAAATTACATTTTGTAATTTGTTTGCAGTTTCGACCATCTGCATATATCAGTCTACATCACCAGCATTGTACGTGAAGAAACTATGTATAGCGGTGTATGTAATTAATGTCAGAACATTATTGAAAATATGCAAATATCAAAACTGCATGATTTTAATTATTATTAGAGTAATAAAAATCACAAGTCGAAACATGTTTATTATCAATTAAAAGTTTAAAAAAACGTTTCGCAATTTTTGATTGCTTCATCAGTTGTAAATTTTAAAATTATTAAAAAAATATTGGTAATCAAGTACATTCACTTCAAGCAAAAAACCTGTATACTTACATAACATTATTGTAAGGTAGCACAAAATAATATTGTTGAAATATTACGACATTTATATTAAAATTATGTAGAACACAATAAAAATAACCAAAATTTATGATTTAACGCCCTGCACACCAATAACAAACACTCAAAAATTAAGGTTATGTAGGTACGTTGAGTGAGCATGTCTAAAACAAAACACAGTATCTCGTAGATGCTGTGTTATACACAGAATTTTGACAAAAAAGTTTGCTAGGTGTTTTTTCTAAAACACAGTAACCACAAAGCAACCACTAATAGAGGAGTTTCTTAAATGCACCTGTCAAATAATTGTTAGGGACTGGCCCACCCGTCGGAGGGCGCTAGTGTTGCCACTCGGCAAGGTTGGGAACCAAACTATAATTAATGATGGGTCGGTATGTGAAGAAGTGTTGTTTCAAATCGTGCCGATTCAGTGTAGGAGACACAAATTTGCCAAAGGCATAAAAAAACCTACTAATAGAAACGTTTTCTGAATGCATCTGTCAAATCAAAAAATTGTTAGAGATTGGCCCACCCGTCAGGAGGCGCTGGTGTCACCTGTCCGCTTTTGAAAAGTGCGTAAATAGTAAACTCATACGTCAAACTGACACCGACAAATCAATTAAAATGCGTGAAAAGCATTTTGAACCAAAGTATATTGTTACAATTGAGCACGACTATTGTAAGATTGACAATACTTATTAAACAATATTGCTATTTGAATTACTTAAAATATATTTGTTATTCGCAAATATTTTGTTTGAATTTTCCATAATTATTGTACACTTCAGAGCCATATTCGGATTTATGCGGTTCAAAACTTTAAAATCGAGATTCTGATAAAGGCAAATTATGTATATGCAAAATTTGTATTGGTGTTGACGGCATATCCTTGATTAATCCAAATATCGTAGTAATCTCGTATTTAAATTTTGCCGCTTTGCTAGAATAGTTTCTGGCCCACCCGTTGTAGGGCGCTGAAACTTTTATACAAGCTTACTATGGAAGAAATCGCTCTATTAGTGGTTGCTTTGTGACAGTAACTACCAGATACTGTGTTTTCTTTGGTTCTTTCGAACATTATAATGACTTGCTGTGTTTTGAATTGGAGAACAGAAGGAATGCATGTAGATACTGTGTTTATGGGTAGCTGTAAATAGGTAACCAGTATAGATAGCTCAAATCTGATTAGCTAGAAAGTTGCGGGACAACACAGTATCTACATATGAACATTCAGCTCAATTTCACAAAAAATGTTGGATACTGTGTTTTTCGATGGAGCAGCCGAAAGTGTTCGACATATATGCTGCATTCATCAATTTTTACAGCATGTGCTTGCTTAGCCCATTCTAGACACTTATCGTCTGAAGGCGTTTAGACGGACAATATAGCTAGAATTGCTACCCTTTTTATTCAATGTATTGCATAATGATATTTTTTTTTCATTCTAATTAAGAACAGCGAACAAATCTGATAAAACACCCTAAAATAAGTATCATTAAGTACATAATATTGCTACAAGGAAAAATTACTATTAGTCTATTGGATAATATGAAAAAATATCAGCAAGAATATCATATAAACACAGGTAGAATTATTGACGCAAAGGATTATTATTGTATTGTATGCGATTACATTTTAATAAAATAGGTATATTATTATTTTTTATAAACGGAGCTGCGCGCGCTATTGCGCGGTCTATCCTATTCAATTTACCACCATTTTTAGGCCTATTACGTAGGGCCTTTCCGTTCTGTTACACACTTGTTACACAATCTCAGAAAACACAATATTTCGCATGAAAGGAAGCAGAGGGTTCTTTTGTGGAGAAAGAAATAGGGAAATATCCGTCCTCTAAACCAAGAGAAACGTTCACGTGGTGAAGTGGAAGCTCAATGCTTTCACCTAACCGTTGAAAGGCTCCAAGAGGAGCCATCGCACTACTAATTGTCGACATGATCTAAAAAAACCACGTCAAAAAAGTCCCTTACGATCAGCACGCCATCGTATGTGCCTCGAGATGCCAAATTTGAAAAACCGCTGCTAAACATTTCGCCAGTTTCGCCAATTTTCTAGATCAGTTCGATTCTCGATCTTAATCGATTTTTCGATTCTTAATCTCATCGCTTCTGTCGAGTTATTGGTGTCACCGGTTTCATACCAACAGAAGGCGAAAAAGGAACAATGGTTGGCATCTCGAGACAACATGGATGACAGCAGATCACACGAAATACTTACACCACACAAATATCACAAAAAAAATACACACCTCGAACTAACGTGTTGACAGGTACACAGTACAGTGTGGTCAATATTGGTCCTGTTTCTGATTGGTTGTTTTAAAATCCGCCATTAAGAGTCGTTTCAGTGTCCTATTGAATATTTTTAGCAGTGTACGCATATTAAGTTTCAAAAAGTTACTAATGTCAAAATAAGACATTGACATTTTATAAATTATCTAAAGTAGCTCAGTTACTGAACACGGCCTAAGCATCAAAATAAATATTGTATCATCATTTAATTACACTTGTGTTATTTTATACACAAAAATAAAGTAAGTACGAATGCAAAATAAATTTTAACCAAGCAATAATTTTGACTTTAGTAATATTTTGTTACTAAATGTCACTGACACAGTTAAAAAAATGCACATGAAAATCCTGTCACAGTGTAACAAATGGAGTGAATGCGGTACAGACGACTCCTGGGCCCTGTAACACAAAGTTAACAATTGTAACAATTGTAAAACTTGTAGGAAATTTGCTTGTAGTTACAAGTCGTGCTTAATTCTGTAACACAAACTTAACTGAGTAACTTGTTATAACGGAGAAAAATCTTACAAGTGTAGTTCTAAACTTGTAGACTGATCAAAGGGTGCAATATTATTTTAAAAAATCAAGCAGATAGAAATAACATATAAACTAATTGACAGTATCCTCTACTCCAGCGATTTTATATGTTTATCGTTTGCAGGATATAAATCCCTTGTTTACATATACAAAAGGAGGCTGGTAACTAAGTCATAACTTACTGTACATGGCAACCATTACCGTACATGGCAACCGATAACTATTGAACAAACCACGGATGCTATGAATCATAACAGCCTTAGAAGTTTGAAATGCTCTCTCTGCGAGCTCGGATTTCAATACAACATCTGCGGTAGTTATGATACTCCTAACATTCCTAGATATGTTAATAGTTATTACCTATGAATTTGTCTGGTATCCAAGTGTAATCAAAATTAATCCCTGCCATGTTCACTTGTTTGTCCAGTTGTGGAATACAAAAAGGTTGAAATTCGTTTATTGTTGTAATAACCCTATTTATAAGTAATGGCTTAGAAGAAAAAATGTTCTGCAAGGAAAGTTGCAATTTTTAAATAAGGTTATAGAGAACAAAGATGTTCTCTTTGGAACTTTCTCTAATAGGCTAGGTACGGAAAGAGCATAAAGTCAACAAATGGAAGGAGTTGGCCAATCCGGTGATTCCGGTGCATCATCCACTGGACCTTCGTCCTCTTAAATGAGTTGTCCATTGGACGTTCGTCATGGATTTGATTCTCATGATTGCATAAAGTTGTGCAACATTTAAAAATATTTCCCACAAATACCGGATTGACTCACAAATAGTTTAAACAAGGAAACTTTTCTTTTAGTATTTCAAATGCGTTTTCCATAATTCGTCTCGTTCGTTTATGAGCTCTATTAAACCATTTTGAGCTTAATTCAAGAAATCTTCATATGTTGGTGGAATCTGCCACTGCTTTAAAGGATATGCTGAATCCCCTAAAATTATTGCATTGGATGAGGTCTTCAACTGTTCTCCATTCTACGAAATAATGAACTAATGCGGAGTACCCTAGCATCGTGTACGCTTCTGAGCCAATTACCACTCACATACTAGAATTTCATATCTGGTCCACAAACAGCCATACAGTTTATTGAGTGTTTTCCATGTTGATCTACGTAAGTCGGTTGATTAACAGTAGGGGCATCTATATTTATGAATGTTCCGTCAATTGCCCCACACACCTCAGGCATGCCTGCCATTTCAAGAAATTGCTGCAACACGCTTAATTTGTCAGCGGGCCATGCTACTATTTCATTAAATTTAATTTGGTTGACAGCATCCACAAAATCTTGAACGCATCTACAGTCATTTTTGAAATCCCATGCATATCGCAAATACTATGGTATTGTCCACCATTTCCCAGCCAGTGTAGTGCAACTATTTTCTGCGTAGGGTATAGCCCATACCAACGGTTGTTATTATTTTCCAGTGTTGGTGAAAGATCTCGAAGAAGATTTGTGAATTGTGTCCTATTCAACCTGAATCTCTATAAATTTCTCATTAGAGAGAAAGTCAAAATCAGTTATTCCTCTAAATCGATATTTTGCTCGGGCAGCAACATATTCTCACTAGAATCACTTGCACTTGAACTTGACCACATATTGGGCAATAAGTGCACTAAGAAGGATTTATTGATATTGACACATGAGAAGTTCAAACCCACGGTTTAGGATAGGTAGACATTTTTCTACAATTGTAGTAAAATCCGTAACACAAACTTACAAGTGTTGGCGTTGAGTTACAGAACAGACCTACAAGTGTAGAATATCTGCCGTAATTACAAGTGCGGCACAGGTTATTACAAGTTCCGTTGTGTTACAGAATCTCAACAAGTTTACAAGTACAAGTCTACAATTGTTACACTTGTAGGGCTTGTGTTACAGGCCCCTGCAGTTTACACAGGTCACGGCCTTCTAGATCAGCGTGCCTGCCGGCTCTAATAGCCGGCAGGCACGCTGATCCAAAAAGCCGTGACACAGGTATTTGTAGTCATATTTCAGTAATATTTCAGACGTTTTCAACTGAAAACCATTATTGTTAGTTTCAGTATCACCGTTTTAAAACAGTTTTTTTGATAAAACCGGAGTTATTTGTAGATAAACACCCGTGCAAGTTTTAATTGATGTTAACCATCTAAAGGAGATCTGTTATCATTTGAAGAGAGAACAATTGCTTAAAATGGGGCCCTCGGGGATGCGCCCCTCTCCAAGAAAGTTCACGGGGTTCCGTCTCTCTCTAATGGGGCCCTCGGGCATCCGCCCCTCTCCAAGGGGACTCACGGGGCGCCGCCTATCTCCAAGGGGGCCCTTGGGGCTCCGCCCCTCTCCAAGGGGGCCCTTGGGGCTCCGTACCTCTCCAAGGGGCCATCGCGGCTCCGCCCCTCTCCAAGGGGGCCCTCGGGGCTCCGCCCCTATCCAAGGGGGCCCTTGGGGCTCCGTACCTCTCCAAGGGGCCATCGCGGCTCCGCCCCTCTCCAAGGGGGCCCTCAGGGCTCCGCCCCTATCCAAGGGGGCCCTTGGGGCTCCGTACCTCTCCAAGGGGCCATCGCGGCTCCGCCCCTCTCCAAAGGGGCCCTCGGGGCACCGCCCCTATCCAAGGGGGCCCTTGGGGCTCCGCCCCTCTCCAAGGGGGCCCTTGGGGCTTCGTCCCTCTCCAAGGGGGCCCTTGGGGCTTCGTCCCTCTCCAAAAGGCGCTCGGGGCTCCGCCCCTCTCTAAGGGGGCCCTCAGGGCTCCGCCCCTCTCCAAGGGGGCTATCGGGGCCCCGCCCCTCTCCAAGGGGGCCATCGGGGCTCCGCTCCTCTCCAAGGAACCCCCCAAAGCTCCGCCGCTTTTCAAGGCGGCCCTCGGGGCTCCACCCCTCTCCAAGGAGGTCTTCGGGGCTCTGCCCCTCTCCAAGGGGCGCTCGGGGCTCCGCCCCGGTCACGAAATCGAGGCGACGGCGAAATGAATGCAAACGCAAATGGGGGACATCGCGTCTGTAATTGTCGTGACACACACGTTTGGATCGTTCTCCTTTATTTATATGA
>OW679198.1:24082791-24415190 GCA_940337035.1 Agriotes lineatus | reverse complement strand
CCTCCGAAGGACCACACAGCTTCCAACTACGGATGCCAATCCGCCATTTTCTTTTTCTGTACATATATGTTACCTAGTTATAAGCTTATCTGTATGTTAGTTAGTAGTGTAAATATAATAAACTTTGTTCCAATCAAATCCAGTGTCTAGCTGAGGGTAACGCCTACCCTCCTCTTCCGAAACCGACGCCATTGAAGTAACCCTACCGCTGAGCTATAAACCGAGGCGTGTTAATGTAACACGGCTATTGGAAGCCCCGCCGTTGTAGAGTCAAATTGCAACAAGGCGACTGCTATGGCGCTATGTTCTCATAGACTAACCTACACAGAGAATATCTGTTTCCACTCTGTGTTTAATATTTCAACAGCAGTTAAATCTACGCGTGAAAACTGTTTCTGTTGCGGGAGAGTATTAATGCCTCAGTCACATGTGGTAATTTAGCACTTCATGACGGGTCTAGACTACTCATAATAATATTATGGTATCTGTCTAGAAATATTGGACTCTTTGGGACGTGCCAGCAAAGTGTTCGACATATATGCTGCATTCATCAATTTTTACAGCATGTGCCTGCTTAGCCCATTCTAGACACTTATCGTCTGAAGGCGTTTAGACGGACAATATAGCTAGAATTGCTACCCTTTTTATTCAATGTATTGCATAATGATATTTTTTTCAGTCTAAATAAGAACAATGAACAAATCTGAAAAAACACCATAAAATAAGTATCATTACATAATATTGCTACAAGGAAAAATTACTATTAGTCTATTGGATAATATGAAAAAATATCAGCAAGAATATCATATAAACACAAGTAGAATTATTGACGCAAAGGATTATTATTGTATTGTATGCGATTACATTTTAATAAAATACGTATATTATTATTTTTTATTA
The DNA here is from genome assembly GCA_940337035.1 of Agriotes lineatus. Lineage (NCBI taxonomy): Eukaryota > Metazoa > Arthropoda > Insecta > Coleoptera > Elateridae > Agriotes > Agriotes lineatus. Next base: position 24,414,290 of record OW679198.1, on the reverse strand, counting down.
GATATTAGTAAATGAATTCCATTTGAAAAGGTGTAATACTGCATTGCACCTTAGACCTGTAAACGTGTACGTTTTGATCTGCACGCGAGCGAAGAATCACCTTCTACAATATGTGTCCAACACTACCCCAATAGTTCGCAAAGTGTCTAATTGGATAGATGTCGATACTTCGGGAAGAGTCCAATATTTCTGGACAGATACTGTAATTATTGATGAGAAGAGTGAATCACATCATGTATTCAGTGTAGTTAAACACTTCGCGATGTGTCGAAACAGTTCATGATTAGTGACGGGAGGTATTTCACAAACTGTGCTGTTATCAGTAATACTCGTAATACCACGACACGACTGTGAATTATCAAAAATACTTTTGCTTTCTCACGAAACGTTGAGTTTGTAGGCAAAAGTATATGATAATTCTAAAAGTCGTCGAGTGAGTATTTGATTCGGGTATACCTACCATGAATATCAATAAAAGAATTACACTAATAATGTATCTAATGCGTATCCTAAAAAAACTTGTTGGAAATGGTATAACACTGACAACTTAAAATTGAAAACACCAAAACGATAACACCACAGTGTTTTTACTTCTTAATACGTGGCTTAAATAGGGATTTTGGGCATTATTAATGGTATAATCTCTAATATTAAAAAACACGTGTGTAACGTAACTTGCTACAATACTGTGACGTGCTCAAATTTCCAATGGATGGTACCAGCTCTAAACAACGTTGTTTTGCATACATCTTGCCACCGAAAACTGTAAAAATCGCACATGATTGAAACCAAAACAGGTCTAAGATTATGCTGTCTTCCTGAATGTTTCATAATTTTTGAAATATATTAGAACTCCGAACCCGAACACAATTTTGGTAATAAATTCGTTTTTATCGGTATAGGTAACTCTTTGCAGGTAACACTTTTTACGTTTTAGGCTGTTATTAGGTACCCATATATGAGCGAAATATGAAAATCGTGAGCAAGCCACGCTTTAAAATTATTGTTATCGAAAAATCACAGAAACAATTGATAGCGTGATTAAAAAATCGCAATATCGCCCATCACTATTAATAAAGTTCTAAATTACCACATGTGGCTGCGATAGTAACACTGATTAAATCTTCCAGCCGATAGCTGTTTCTAAGACTTGTTCATGCTAGACGTCTCTGTGGTGACAGCCTACTGCGCATATGCTCAAGCGCAGTGCACACTGAGTACAACAAGGCACGAATGACTCACTCTGCTTCTTCGATGATCATTCTCTCATGTCTAATAAAATCACTCACCTGCAGTGACGGCTAACGAATGCCAGTATCTGTCTTGTTTCTCGCGGATCTCCCGTTCATGCCCTTACTATCTCGTTACTCGACGATGCTACAGCTCCTTCATTGAAATTCTAGTTTTAAATGCTCAAGCTGCACTATATGCAATAGTTCAACCGCTCTGTACAGCTCACAGGCTACTTTACAATACGTATCTCTTATCTCTTAAGCACCTTTTATAGTAGAGCGCAACCCAGTTTCCACCGAAACCTGTCAAACCACCGACTCGACGCGTTTTTCATTAACGCCCGTATTTTGCTGCGATATAATCCGTCAAATACACTAAAGCAAGTCTTAAATAATGCATAACACTACTTGTCGTGTTAAATCGGCAAAACTACCAATCTTCATTCAACGGTTTACTATTTTCAGGTTTCTCTAAACAAACGTCCCATTACTTTTAATAGGTATATTCTTATAGAAAATAATTACTTATTATGCCTATTGGTTGTGTTTTTTAAACTACGAACAGAAGTACATTTCATTTAATAATAAGGAGGGTGTATTGCTGTCTTACTGAATGGAGCCAGGGTCGCCCATACGCTCCGTTTAAACACACCCTTATTATTTCTATGATAATGGTCTACTGTGCAGCAGTCCTACATTTCAGATGCGGCATACGCCACGGGCTACAGGTAGTTATAGAATATATAACACCAAACAACAGTGAACACAGACAAGTCGGCTGTATGTTGACATGCTAAATACACTAAGGGGAAGCAGATGTAAGTCATTATAATTATTTTATTATTTTACTCCTTCTAAAACAAAATTATTACTTAAGAAATATTCAATATTGCTTATCTCTCTCTCTCTCTCTCTCTCTCTCTCTCTCTCTCTCTCTCTCTCTCTCCCTCTCTCTTTCGCTGTGGCTATGAATGTGAGCTTGGTTGGTTTGCTTACGGTAGTGTCTTGTCATATTCTGGTCAGCTATACAGTGGCTGATTTTTCTATTGCAAACACACATTTTATTTAAGCTTCACAACCTCCATTCTTCGTTACTTCGTACTCAAGATGGACGAAACTTTGAGAGAACCTGAAAATCTTATTATTGGCCTACAGAGACTCCACCACCCCATGCGCCCGTTACCTCTTTCACGACTATTTTACTATAAACGTTGAATAGCAGTGGTGGCATTATGCGCTCATGTGTTATGCGGGATTTCACCTTAAACGTATTGGAGGGTAAGATAATAAAATAAATAGAGAAAATTAGAGAAAACATTTTTACATCAGTGTATTGAGAAAAATCTAATAAGATGCTTAGTATATAATTAAAAACAGAACAACAGAAAAACAAGAAATACAAGCATCCTAATACTAATAGACATATGGAATAATGACAACAGAAGCTGAGAATATCAACGGAAAACATATAACAAAACGCTGATTCGTTACGAAGTGTAATATTAAAGTTCCTTTCGAAGTAATAAGATGAAAAGTAATGCAGCGAATTTATCCAATATCCTACTCAAATAACAGACATGTGTTTTAATTTTGCTGGTTTAAATAGATGCTGTTTCCCCCTCCACTTGTGTTTTTATTCAAAGTTAGAATTAAAACGTAATTAATAACAATAATAATAAATGCCTTTATTTAAACAAATTCAATGTACAAATGTACAAAAAAAAGAAAAGAAAATAGTAAATCATAGAGGGCAAGTTCAGTATGGCATCCGAAGATACCATCTGCTCTTACACTTAACCCTCACAAAACAAAATTTTTATATTCTAAAACTAACGATGAAGGTATGAACCAGTAAATAAAAATAAATTAACAGTAATATGACATACATTAAATAAGGGAGATCAGAAACAAAATATCAGCTTCAATTTTTAAAGATTTAAAAAAAAAAACCATTTAAACACTTTTTAAACTGTGAGATCATTAATTATGTATTGACGTAAAGCTTGCTTAAATGTTAGTTTACAAAATATAAGCCACAATAAAATAGCTGGGAAAATATTATTGGCTAATAAATACATTCTCTCAAAATCCTTGTTCTATAAAATGTGCATATGACAACAGTTTCAATTTCTAACATTTTATTCATACCTGCTTTTCTGTTCTTTTATTTCGTCAAGCGTCGATACCTAATTGAAATTAACATTAAAACCTCTATTTTGTGCTTAGCAAGAAAATTTATTACGAATTCAATTTTTCTTGAAATAACTAAGCAGATGAGATTTAGCAGCAGAATGCAGCAACGTACCTGGTGTGCCGCAACTTGCAAAGAATTGTCACTAGCACCTAATTCTCGTGGTCAGTTTTTTAGCCACAAAGGCCGAGATTCCTTCGCGAGCTCCCTGCTGGAAAAACGCACTGCAAACATTAATGACTTATTGAATTTCTTAGAAATGTAAACAAACATCTACTAAATCACTGCTACGTACAAGTATTTTCAGTGATTTATCGTGGCATCACGTACTTCAAAGTTCTTGAAATGCTTAACTTTACGCCACTGTAACAGCAGTAAAGAAGTGCAGCTTGACGATAAATAAGTACAATTTTGTCGGTTTAAAAACTAGCATTTCCACTGTTCTGCAGTAAATCATTACTCGCATTGCTAGTGGACATTTAACATTTTAAATTTCTGGAGTAAATGCCCCGAAAAATGCAACGTTATGTAGTGTTGCAGTAATGGTTAGAAATGTTTAAACTTTCCCAATTTAACTGTATAGTCTCTTCGCATGTATTTTCTATAAACACTTTTGTTATATATAGTACGATCAAAAATTTTCTTCTAGTATGGCTATAGAATATTTCCTAATTTATGAATGCAACTATGAGTCACTTAAAAATTAAATGTCAAGCTTGACATTTAAGTATAAACGCAGTTGCATTCATAAATTAAAAGTATTCCATAGTCATACTAGATGAAAATAATTTTTGATCATACTTTATATTATTATAAAACAAAATGCTCAATAGGTTCTGCACCACTTGTATATAATTCACAAAAGAATCTCTTCTTTGGTATATCGCACGCCTGCGATCCGTGACCGTTCAGAATATCCAAACGTAGGTTACCCGCTGTTCTAGTATTTGTTTATCTGTCAACTGTCACTTGGTTTAAATATATTCGTCGTTGGATCTATACACAATTTCAGAATTAATTGTAGCTGTAGTCGTCGAAAATAGCAGCAGCGATCGTCTACTGTTTCTTGAAATACTGTATTCTGCTGAAAGCGTATCAACTGTATCTATATCTCTATTTGTCAAATTGTAAAATGAGATTATGTGGGGCTTTTCCTGTGCCCCCAAATTTCGGTCAGTGGCATTGTCATTCTTTTTGTTTTTTGGAGTATACGAAACCAAGGCTATGACATATTAAAAAGCAAATATATTTCAAAGGAAGGTATTTCAGCTATTGATACAATATCAGATGATAAATCTTGCTGGTACCTACTGCGGTTAACTTGTGCCGTTGTAAAAGTTTTTTCATAAGGCCATAACTCGTAAACCAATTATCGAACGTTACATTTTACTAGGATTTTGATAGTAGAGTCATCATTATGATTCGGACAAATTTAATGCATTTTCAAGCAAATATCGAGCGGATTACGCTGGATATTTTTGAGAATATCAAAATTTAGAAACGATTGTCTCACTAATATCAACTGTTCTTTCAATTTTCAGTATCTAGAGTAATCTCTGTAACTTCTTTGTTGCGTGAATTTTTAATTCATATCCTTATTAGGGTATTTCGCCACTCTGCAAATTAAAAATATTAAATAACGAAAATAGTAAATAACCAACGTTTCGAGGGACAATCTGCCCTCGTTATCAACAATTAACAATTAAAAACAACAAGAAAATATTCGGTATCCCCGACCCAAGAAAAGCGCCCTTCCGTGCTTTCCAAGAATACTTCGACACGCAACATCCCTCCGTTTCGCTAATACAATAAAATGCTATGAATAAGTTATTTATCAAAAAAAACCCTAAAAAAATTTTTTTTTGCCGACGACCATAACTCAAAAGTTGATGTTGCCTTCATTTTCGGAGGACTTATCGTATGAAAACGATCCAAGACTTCAGGAGTGGTTCCTGGCGACCGGAATCGTGTACACATACGAACGTACATACCCCGCACAGCACGTTTAGGCACCCCCCAATACGGGGGAGGAATCTAGTGGGCTGGGGTTTTCACCAAAAGATCCGCACAGCCGAGACGGAGATTTGATGTAGTGGGTTCATTAGTCGGTTGGCACGAATTTTAAAGTTTTCAATACTTCGTACACTTCGTATCGAAGTAACTTAGCTGTTTTTCACTGCCTGACATTGACGTTTGTTGATTATCTATACCCACTTGATCTCATCTTTATGAATCGATAACAAGATATTGTCTAAAAATATTGGAAAAGACGACACGCATTTTTCTTCTTTAAGTAAAATAAATGCCGTTTCCTTAATTTTACGTTTAGTTGACATCGATTGTGCCATTGTATTTTGTGGTTTTCATTCCGTGTTCTGCCAGCTTAGACTTATTGAATTGATAGGTTTTCATCATATTTTTATGTTCTTTAACTCTAACTTCTAAAGGTCTGGATGTTTCACCGATATAATATTTCCGGCATTCGCAGGGAATACTATATATACAATTCCTTGAATGTTGTTCTTCGTTGAACGGTTTAGTTAGAATTTTCATAAAATTATTTTTACGGAAGTTTTATTCTATATCACACTACTTTGTTAAAAAACTTACTAAATAACAAACGCCTTCCGGGATTGAACCGTGTCATTATTGAAGACAAAGAACTCAAGGTTTCGCCTACTTTAGAAAGGGGTTTTATCAGGAAGAAAAGCAAAATAGCACGGTAACTCAACGTGTAAACCATGACAGATGCGAAACTTGTAACATATAACTCCTTCTCGCGGTGTTATTTGTATTGATGTCAAGCCCCAAGTTGTGAGTCAAAATGTAATAGCTCTCCCTTTTGAGCCGTATCTCATATCAAATTAAATATACCCATTTACTAATTATTAAAAGAGAAATACTATTAGATACAGTGCACTTATGCACTTACCTTACTTCTTAATGCAATAAATAGGAATTGACGTAACTTCTAAATCAATTTTACATTTAAAGTTGTCATGTGATTATTATTTTTAAGCCTCGACTAGTCAGATTTACAAGCAATGGGACTCATAACTCCCAGCTGAATGGGTTAACCTTCAACTAACAACTTTCTCTAATAGTTGAAGACTGAATTACTTTTAAAAGCTAATAACTATTTAATTTTATGAATCAAATACAAGATTCAGGTACTTCATAAAGTAAAATCCATACTTTCAGCACATTGAATTTTGATCTGACATTACAAAATAAAATACAAATTGTCAAAAATACTTTAATTAAATGTTAAATTTATCCAAACTTGATTAAAATGAAAATTCTAAAAAGAATCTAATTCCAAGATGTATAAATCCAAAATATAGGTGTTGAAAAACGTCTAGTACTCGAATCATTATTGAATTTAGAAAAACAATATAATTACAATATCTTAACGGTTTGCCGCATCACACTTGCTTTATAATTTCTTAATATTTTATCAGAAATGGCCACTAACCTTCTAAATGTTTGGTATATGTTAACAATTTTTGACTATTTTAATTAAATTTGGAAATTTTGGAGATTTTAAGTCAATTATTATGTAAAATTTAGCATGATTTATATTTGAGGAATAATACAAATCAATAAGTCGTAATCAATTTAATAGTAAAACGTTTCGCCAATAATATTGGCTTCATCAGTTATAAAAATTATGATAACATTTTGAAGAGATAAAGTAATTAATGGATTATAAAGACATTATTATAGTTACGTTGTTAAATATTTAATTCTGAAAGTTGCAAAAAATTTTTTAGATTAGCGAAACATAAATTATTTCCTTATTTAAGAATACTTACGTTTGAAAATAATGTTGATAACTAAATTAATCATTACGACCTTTTATATTAAATTATTATATTAGTTATGACATAATTGAGAGGTAAATTTATATGTAAACTTTACGATATTTGTAAAAGAACGTAATTAAAATAAACTTCCAATTGAAAACATAATTTGCAATATTGAAAATGGGATTACTGAAATGACACAAACTCAACCAAATTCAATACGTGCTAATATTTGTAATATTTTAACTAATCATAAAAATAATAAAAATCAATCTTTAACTTTTGCACAATCAAAATATAACAAAGAATTAACTAAAAATATACTTGAAACCAAATCTTTCCTAAAAAAAAATAAAGATCTTATTATAACTTCAGCTGATAAAACTCAAAAAACTGTAATAATGGCAAAAACAGATTATCATAATAAAATGACAAAATTATTAAACGACGTTAACACATATAAACTTGAAAAAAAGGATCCTACTCTAATTATTCAAAATAAAAACAACAAATTAATAAAAAATCTACTTGAAAATAATTATATTGATAATGTAACTTATAAAAAATTTATTTCACATAATGGACTTCCTCCTAAAATATACGGATTACCAAAACTACATAAAGAAAACATACCCTTAAGACCAATAGTTGCATCTTATATGAGCCCTACCTACAACTTGTCTAAATATCTCTCTAGAATTTTAACTAATATCACGAAACTTAATAAATTTAGTATTCAAGATTCATGGAAATGCAAACAACACATTGATAATATTTGTTTAAAAGAAAACCATAGCCTTTTTTCTTTAGATGTAATATCACTATATACTAATATACCCATTGATCTTGCAATAGAAACCATTAAAAATAATTGGCATAGAATTGAAAAACATTCAAATATCCCACTTAATAATTTTATTGAATTAGTTGAGTTTGTCCTAAACACTACTTTTTTTACATATAACAATACAATATACTCACAAACCTTTGGTTGTGCAATGAGCTCTCCTATTTCAACTACAATTGCAGATCTAGTAATGGAACAAATTGAAACAAAAATCCTTAAACAAAACAGAATTTTCTCTCTATTTACGATACGTGGATGATATTATTATGGCTTCCGATACGACTAACAAAATAAAGTTCCTTAATCTGTTTAATAATGTACATCCAATGCTCAATTTTACTATTGAAAATGAAAATCAAAGTGCTTCTATAAACTTTTTGGACTTAACACTATATAGACAAACTAATGGCAAAATTTTAACTAACTGGTATCGAAAAAACATAAAAACAAACAGATATTTAAATTTTAATTCAAATACTAATAAATACAAAACTAGTGTAATTAACAATTTAATAGACCGAGCAATCAAACTATCATCTCCACAATTTCACCAACAAAATTTAAATATTATTACCAATATACTACTCATAAATGATTATCCTTTAGATTTTATTAAAAAACAAATTAGAAAACGCATCAATACAATAAAAAACGTAAACCAAATTAGTCAACCAATAGATTTACAACCTAACTGTTTAGGCAATGAATTTAACAATTCTTTTAAAGCTTCATTTGATAAATATATTTCAATCCCTTACATACCAAAACTTTCTGAAAAAATTTAAAAAAACTTAATAAATATAATTTCAAAATATCATATAATAATAACAACACTCTAGGTAAAATGTTTTTTACTAATCTTAAGGATAAAACCCAAATTAATATGCAATCTAAATTAGTATATCAAATTAATTGCAATAATTGTACCTCCACTTATATTGGCCAGACAAAACAGCTACTGAAACACAGATTAACACAACATAAAAACTCAATAAAAATTAACAGATTTTCACCAAAAAACCAAAAAACTGCTTTAACTGACCATGCTAATCAAAATTTTCACAACTTTAATTTCAATAAACCTACTGTCTTATATAGAGAGAACAACTTAATAAAGAGATTAGTTCTAGAAATGATTGAAATACAAAAAAGTCCTACCGCCGTTAATTACAGAACTGATATTGACAATTTAAGCTCAATCTATAACAATTTATTCAAATAAACACCCTTTTCATATTTCTCAGATTACTGATTTTGTCTTATCTAATTATGTTTCTTATATTGAAATTCAAACTTCTTTTGAACTACCCCGCCTTAATTTAATATTCGATCCTCTACCATTTATGCATACTGCGCAGGTTTTGATAGCGCAAATATTTGTAGGTAACCTTGCCTTTGTTATCATTGCATTCACATTCCTCTTGCATCCAGCATTATGAACGCTATTATTTTAATTACGTTCTTTTACAAATATCGTAAAGTTTACATATAAATTTACCACTCAATTATGTCATAACTAATATAATAATTTAATATAAAAGGTCGTAATGATTAATTTAGTTATCAACATTATTTTCAAACGTAAGTATTCTTAAATAAGGAAATAATTTATGTTTCGCTATTCTAAAAAAATTTTTGTAACTTTCAGAATTAAATATTTAACAACGTAACTATAATAATGTCTTTATAATCCATTAATTACTTTATCTCTTCAAAATGTTATCATAATTTTTATAACTGATGAAGCCAATATTATTGGCGAAACGTTTTACTATTAAATTGATTACGACTTATTGATTTGTATTATTCCTCAAATATAAATCATGCTAAATTTTACATAATAATTGACTTAAAATCTCCAAAATTTCCAAACTTCTAAATGTTTATTTTGTACCTGAATGCTCTACCACAGCAAACACCTCCTTTGGTTGTTTCCGACCGAATCAAAGCTCGTTGTAGCTCTTTGAAAACTCTATTACTTTGATAGACAGTTCATCAGCATACCACAACACTCAATTTCACTATTTTACTGGTTTCGTAGTAATATACCACGTTAAATTGGATCAAACAATCTTGAATTATATATTTGAATAATATTTGTGACTTGAAGTCAAATTTGATCGTAGAGAATACTATATTACTACTACGTATCAAATCAACAATTATAATTCTTCACAATTAATGGGAATTTAACCCTTAACGTGCCTATTTCGCGTAGATTATAAATTCAAGTTATTTTGTTACTTACAAAATATAAGAAACCCTCTGGTTGCCCTTACAACCTAACAGTTAAAACATACAACTGTTACATCACATGATACCCATTAGATATCTGGATATAATTACTTAAATTAAATGTATCATACATACGGTATGCTGTATTACAAACTCTTAGTTAATCTGCGCTAAAATATTGTGTTAATATTGGCTATAACTAATAGAAAGTTATAATCACCTATTCTAACTCCATTACAATTTTTTCTTCAATTTGCTTGATTAACTCGGGCTTCGCCCTCGTTATAAAACTGCAAATTCATGAAAAAAGGTATGACTTTCAAAACTAGCTGTACAAATTACTATTCTTTTAAGACGGCAGTGGGTGTTTTACTTCTATGTGTTGACTTACCAGTTGGGAACTACTGCTCGAAACAGATGTCACTTTTCCTTATACTAACTGTATTTATTCCTAATTTAGGGAGTTACCTTAAACATTAATACTTCACACCTCAATCCATTCTACATGGATGGAAATATTAAATACGCATAATCAAATTGCCTCCCCCTTTTCTTCTACAACCGAAAAGTATTTATTGTTTCTTACGTTAGGTCCAAAATCTAACTATATAAGCAATGCTCTAATATATTGTGTTAAAAAAAAACTCATTTAGGTAGGCCTTGGAAGAAAGATAAAAGATCTAGTCATGTCTTAACTTAAATCTGTAGGTGAATGTCAGGTTGCATTTTGTTCATGAAAACATCTGTCACAGTGACAGGCAAAGGTTTACACTGCATTAATTTTACTTGTGTCAAGCAAGAAAGAAAATAATATGGCATTTATACAACAACGAGTGTATTAATCATAACTGTCAATAAAAATTGTTTTTATTAAGTGTTTTGTATATTTTTAGCAAAATAGTTCAAGATCAAGTTGCAATTTAGTTCTTTCTGACTTATGGTAGTTCATTTGCTTCAGTGGATATGTATCAAGTTATGGCAAACTTCAATTTGATCATGGCATGCTGCGAATGAGTTTTTTTTGGAACACACGATAGCATTATCGTTGCAATGTATAAGAATAATATTAAAAAAAAATTGTTTTGCGAGAAACATATTTAAATATATATGTGACTTCAGCAATACATTTTTATTTAGTAGTAACGGAATTTGTTTTTCCTACTATTAGACTCTAGATCTACGAAATGAAATTTTAGGTTTTGCGTCAGTTTGTGTCAAAACTGAGGGAAAACCTAACCTGCTAACCTCGAATTTGACATAATGGTGAGCTCTTGTCATAATGACTTACAGTGCCACAAACATATTATTTATACAACAAATATTTCAAATGCAACTTGACCGGAATTATTAATGAACACCCGTTACTACCGGACGTGTTTGACTGACGAACATAAGCGAGTCAGGCAAGTGACAGCGATGTACACAAAGTCACTTTTACTCCGAATAGCATATGATATTGATGTCTATCTGACGTAGACAATTCGAACAATCAAGGATGCAAATGTCAAAAATACTCGAAAGCTAATTAAGTTTTGAATAGTATTTAACATTACAAGCCAGGTAAAACAGTTTTTACTGGCGATAGGATTGGGATGACTGGCGAGCCGTTAGGCGAGCCTGTCATATCCTTGAGCCAGTAAAAATGGTTACCTGGTGTGTTTTGTTGAATATTTTATTTGTTTCTTACTTGTAAATAACTAGAAATTTACCATTTATTCAAAATGTCAAACTGACAAGCAACTAAATTCATCAATATGACACATACTAAGGAAGACAACTCTGGCTTTGCACGCTATCATTTAACTATGAGCACGCTTGTAAAATATAACTGGCTAGCCAGTAAAAAATTTACTGGCTAGCCAGTTAAGAAACATTTTCAAGGTGAATACGGTGACTTGATAAATTGATGTTTACAAGTGAGGAACAAATAAATACTTTTACACCGTTGTGTATATTTGTTATAGTAACCTGGATAAGAGAATGACAGCGGTATTAGGCATGTCTGAGATTGCTTTAGAGAAGTAGGTCACTTGTAGCTGACAGACATGACATCTTATGGTTAGCACTTCAGTTTCGTAGTTTCAACTTTCAAGCATTATTAAAACAAGAATTAGATTCTGCCATACTTTTTACTGATGAACAAAAATGGAAGTTTACTTTAAAAATGATTGAAATGAAAGTGTTTCATTCCTCAGGAGATGCATAATATTTATAAAAAGTTATGCTAGTAGTTCTAATGTTCCAAATTCAGTCTGCTTTAGTCAAACACATGTCACCCTTCTCATGGCCTGCTATACGGAAAGGTTTTGTCAAACTTTATGAAAATTGTTAAGTTAATTTGCTTGCTGTATGGCATCATTTTGTTATTTGTTAAGTTTTCCACGTAACACCAAGCTTTATGATTAACAATAATAATAATAATATGTCTTTATTTATAATGTGAATACATAAAACGTTCTCAATCCAATCTCAATGGCCTTCTTCTACAGTCCATTTCTGAACATAGCCGTCTTCAAATTTTCCCATATTTTCCTGTTCTGTGCTACTTTTGTCCAATTTAATCCTGCTGTCAGTTTCAGATCATTTGTCCAGCGTGATGTTTCAGTATATGGTCTCCAATGTAAGATCGCATTAGTCCATCTGCCGTCCTTGCATCTAGCTACATGGCCGGCGTAGTTCCATTTTAGTTCAGCAATGGTTTCAAATACATTTTTGCTCTTAGTAGTTTTTCGAATCCATATATTGCTTTTCCTGTCTCTTAAATATATTCCGAGAATTTGACTCTCCATTGCTCTCTGTGTCACAGCTATTTTCTTCATTGATTGTTTGGTGATGGTCCATGTTTGGCATCCGTAAGTTAGCACGGGAAGGATACATTGTTCAAATAGTCGGGATCTTAATCTTATAGAGAGATATTTTTATTTTTAAGCGTATGTCCCAGTCTACCGAATACCATCCACGGCAGTCTTCTTCTTCTATATATCTCGGTGGTCTGATTTTCTCTATTCAGTTTTATTTGATGGCCCAGATATATGTGATTGTCAACGTTTTCTATTTGGGTGTTTTTAATGTTTATCTGAGGGTCTATCTTGCACATCGTTTTTGTTAGGTTCATTTTTAACCCTATTTTACCCGCTTCTTCGTTTAGTTCTGCCATCATTTGTCGTAAATCTTTTGGGTTTTCGGCTGCAATAAGTATATCATCGGCGAATCTCAGATTATTTAATCGCCTGTCGTACCATTTTAGATGTTTGAAGACTTCTTCCAGGGCAACGTTAAATAATTTAGGCGATACAGTGTCGCCTTGTAGGATCCCTCTTTCGATGTTAATCTTATTTGTGTTATGATGTAGTTTGATTTCAGATGTTGCTTTTTCATATATGTACAGTGTGTCCCCGGATTGAGTTCACTATAGGTATAATTGACAAAAAATTTCACAATTTTATTTTAATGTTTTGGGATTCCGCCCTGCTTGGTCTGAAGAGAATTTTAAGAATATATACAGTTTTTAAAAACACAAGTTGGCGTTGACAGTGAAGCAAAAACTATTTTCTTTTCAGGTAAACTATCGTTTCTGTTCATGATACGGCAAAATTTTACCGAGAAATGTTGTTCAGAATGATAAATTATGGCCGCATACAAAATTTCAGGAAGATCTACCTACTTAAATTAAACCGTTAAAATTGTACCTCTAGTCCATTTTCTTGACATCTGCACTGTCAAACTGACATTATATTGGCACCACTGCTATTTTTCACATTTTAACAATTAAATTACTGTACAGTCTAATAAAAAACACATTATTTTTGAGGTATAGTCAAGAATTTTTTTTTAAATTTGACACTGAGTGCAGATGTCAAGTAAATGGACTATTTATTAAAAATTACGGTTTGATTTAAGTACGTAGAACTTCCTGAAAATTTGTATGGTGCCATAATTTCCCATTCTGAACAACTCTTCTTAGTTAAATTTTGCCGTATTATAAACAAAAAGGGTAGTTGACCTGAAAAGAAAATACAATAGTGTGTCCCAGGATTGGTTACAAGAAGTGAGATGAACTAAAAATTTTGAATTTTATTTTAAGGTTCTGGGATGCGGTCCTGCTTGGTTTGAAAAGAATTTTAAGAATATTTTCAGTATTTGAAAAACAAGTAGGCCTTGGCAGGGAAGCAAAAACTATTTTATTTTCAGGTAAACTACCCTTTTTGTTCATGATACGGCAAAATTGTATTAAGAAAAGTTGTTTAGAATGATAAATTACGGCCCTATGCAAAATTTCAGAAAGATCTGTTGACTTAGAAAACCGTTATTTTTTAGATAATTGTATATTATTTTCAGGTAAACTACTTTTTCTGTTCATGATACGGAAAAATTCTATTAAGAAAAGTTGTTCAGAATGAGAAGTTGTGGCCCTATACAAAATTTTAGAAAGATCTGTCTACTTAGATGAAACCGTCATTTTTAATAAATGCAATTTGTCTAATCTAAAAAATAACGGTTTAATCTAAGTCGACAGATCTTTTTGAAATTTGGTACAGGGCCATAGTTTTTCATTCTGAACAACTTTTTTTAATAAAATTTTGCCGTATCATGAATAAAAAGGATAGTTTACCTGAAAATTAAATACAATTATCTAAAATTATAACGGTTTTTTCTAAGTCGACAGATCTTTCTGAAATTTTGTATAGGGCGATAAACTATCATTCTAAACACCTTTTCTTAACAAAATTTTGCCGTATCATGAACAAAAAGGGTAGTTTACCTAAATAGAAAATAGTTTTTTCACATATTTCACGGCCGACTTAATTTCTAAAAATTAAAACTCTGCTTAAAATTGTTTTCAGACCAAGCAGGGCGGGATCCCAAAACATTAAAATAAAATTGTAAAATTTTTTGTCGATTATACCTATAGTGAACTCCATCCGGGGACACACTGTATATCTATATTTTATTATTTGAATATATCTGTTGTCAATTTTGGAGTTTTTTAATCCACTGAGAATTATCCAGTGTTCCACTGAGTCGAATGCCTTGTAGATGTCCACAAAAGCCATGAAAATGTTTAAGTTATATTCCATTGCTTTTTCGATTAATATTCTCACTGTTAATAGGTGATCGCATGTGCTGTAGTCTTTTCTAAATGCAGCCTGCTCTACCGGTTGACATTCGTCTAGCTTTTTCGTAAGTCTATTGGTTATTATCTTTGTAAAGAGCTTATAGAGCTGTGATAGCAGGCTAATATGCCTATAGTTTTCTAAGCTTTTTGGGTCTCCTTTTTTATAGATGAGAACAACTATAGCATTGTTCCATGTATCCGGTATCTTTCCTTCTATCAGGCATTGATTGAATAGTTCGCACAACCAGTTCATAGTCTCTTCTCCTCCTTCTTTCAAAAGTTCTATTTCTATGTCGTCATCCACGGGTGTTTTGTTGTTTTTCATATTGTCTAGGGCTAGCTTTACTTCTTCTTTTTCAATGTTTGGTAGTTCCTCCGACCCAACGTTTAAGATTTTTTCTCTAGGTGCTTGGTATTCCGGGTTTTCATCGAGTTGCGAGGTATATATAGCTTTATAGAAATTTTCTGCTATTTCTATTATTTTTTGGGTGTTATTCGTTTCTTTTCCTTCGTGGTCCTTTAAAGCTATAGTTTGTTTTCTGCCATTTTTCCTCAGACATTTTAGATTCTTATTTTGTTCTATTATTTTCTCGATTTCAGCTTCTTGGTATTTTTGTCTTTTCTGATGGCCTTTCTCGATTCTTTAGATATACGTCTATATTCTTCAGTTTGATTTTCTCTTGATAGTTTATTTCTCTGTTGTATTTTTTCTCTCGTTTCTTTACTAAGTTAAAACGTTAGAGAAACAAAATAAGTATTAATTAGGGCGAAACAATAATTTTGCAAGCTTCTCTTTGTTTAAATTGTTTAAATCAGTTTCAGATTTCTGTGCTCTTCCATATTCAGTTAGACTTGTTATAATGGTTTAATAAACCCATTAATAGTTATTTATGGTATAAGTGTGTTATATTACAAATAATTCATAAGAATAAAGTTGAACCCTCGAGATCGCCATTCCGAGAAGGGCCATTTCTGGAATGAATTATTTGTAATAACGCACGCGTGCTATACATATGTTATCCAACATTTCAATACATATCTAAAAAACACAGATGTTGTATTAACAGTTCTGAAAAGTCATAGTGACAAATTGGAAAGTATGGAGAGATCAAATACATTTCTAATTAGAGTCACCTGTCTTCCTGTCTATGTCAAATTCGACGTTAGTAGGTTAGGTTTTGTTTCTTGTATGATACAGACTGATGCAAAACTTAACCTGCAAATCTTAGTTTTGACATAGCTCCACAGTGGTACCAACAATACAGGAGTAAGTTATGGGCCACTTCATAGGTCTAAAATTGATCTAGTAATAGCCTTATAGCTAGGCGGTGTTGGAAAATAATAATTTTGATTATTACATCACACTTAATTTGTGGTCTTGCAAAATCATCAACGAAACTACACTTTCCAAATTTATAACAGCCTAATACCATATAATGCATTCTTTCTAAACCTCAAGATTAAATAATCTACAGTGTCCGCCAAAAAGTCGACATCAAGTGAGAAAAACTTTCATTATTGATTTTACTTTTTACGGCTATAATTTGTGCTTGTCTGTCTTTCTCAACTATCAGATATACCGAGTGATTTTTACTTAGTTAGAAAACCCCTGTTAATGATTTACTTTGATAAAGATATTGTAAATGTTCTTTTACAGTTGTCTAAATGAGCTTTTTATTTATTTAGTTTACGTGTTCTAAAAGTTGAGAATTTTTTTCAAAGTTTTGAGCCAACATTTTTAATTTAGATAGAAAATCATTTTTGGTAAATGTTTTCTTTGTCTTGGCTAATAAATACATTTTCGCAATTATTTTAAAATAGTCTAAAATTTGATAACGAATGTCCCATAACAACTTTTGTTATGCACAATTGTAATGTCTTTCAACCCCCTCCGATCGCCAGGGGTTTGATTTTCCAAAAACCTTTAATTAAAAATGTTTCCCATTTGATGTCAAGTTTTTGGCTATGTCTGTAGAAAGAGGTATGTCATTGTTTTTATACAAAGGTAAAGTTTCATATAAAATAGTTTTTAAAACGCATGTGTTTGTGTAGAATTCTGCCCACGATAGATAAAATGAGTTTAGAGATCTAATTCCCTAAATTATTAAATTTAAAAATATGGAAAATATAACCGTGCAAGCAGAATTCTAATTCAGTAACTTAGGAGAAAACAAATATGCCTATATGCGCAATTACAGCTTTGCCTTTTTTGCCGGAACCTTGTAACGTTCTAAACACTTTGGTGCACATTCTGACCTACACATTCTTAGTGAAGTGAAATATATTGTTAAATTCTGACGCTTGTATTAGCATACAACGATTAGTTGTAACGTAAGATTATTATCATTATCAGTAAATGTAGTGATAATTTTTGTCCAAAAAGTTTCTGTCTACACTTAGGAAAGAGAAATCTATAATTTATAATTTATGCACCAAAACAAATAGAACTGATATATAGATGCTATCAAAGGGAAACGTTACTATCCAGGAATATGTAAACTCAACATTATATCCGCTCTTAGCACTAGTATTTCCGTCGTTAAAGAAATAACTTACATGGTATTGGTAGTATCTCACAGGCCAGGTAGTATTTCCCGATTAAAGTGCTTTATTGTTAGTTGTCTCTTCATATATTTATAAAACGAGTATATTGATACTACAGGTAGATACGCGATACTTTACAACCAATAAAATTTTAACTATTTAAAGAAAACGTAATTACGGTCAAAATAAATTTAAAGATCTTTATCTAAGCGTGCACTATCGGAGTTCAGAAGCTTTTATATGATCAGATTATATTTCCTGCCTCAATGTGAATGCCTTGGAATGTCCACTTTTCACGTTTTCGAGAAGCTTATGGAAATTAACTACGTCATTTAATAAATATTGCTCGTTTATTTTACATAAAGCGGTAAGGTGTATTCTACTTTATATTTACCTCTTCATTCAGTTTCAAACATGCTGCTGCAGCATAACTAGTTTTACAATAAACAGATGTAATAAGAGATAGAAATATTAAATAAATTAAGTAGTACATGGAGTAAATGTATACAAATTAATTGGGGCAACTGTGTCAGAAACAATACGAACGCGTTTAAAATTTTTTGGGCCAGCCGCTAATCATAACCGATTCACAACCACTAAGTGGAACCACGAATACCAGGTCGGTGGTTCTTCTCTTCTGCACAGTGAGAATAAATAATCTTGATAGTAGTAAATAACTTTTTAATATCTGTTTGCTTATGGGGCCCGTTTTATTATAAAATACACATTGTTTAGTATTACCTATCATAAATAATTTTAATAACAATAACCTTATTACCAGAAATCTGGTGCTAATTAGTGACAATTGTACAGTTCAGCATGGGGCTAGCACCATTCTCAGTGCAAAAAGGAGACCCTATCAATTTAACGTGTTTAATACTCAGAAAATGTTTGATATCAAAAAATCAACTGACAACCCTATTCTGAAAACTGCAAAACTTCCGATAAATATAAAATCTATTCATATGATTCAGACTGTCACCTTTTATCAAATTTTGAAATAGGTTCTCTGAACCATCGCGAAAATCTATAGCCAGAAATAAACAAGAACTACCTTCAAGTTTCGAGCTTAAACGTCGTTACCTTAACAGAGGAAAACGAAATTGTGAAATTTAAAGAACCTTGTTCTCAGCACGATTTGCGAGTTGTATATGCACCCCAGGTTTTACCAGTGTTGGCTTGTTGCGTTATAGCCCTCGCTGCTTCGCACCTTGACATATAACCGTGGACGAAAAACACTTGTTTTAAGCCCTTGATACATAAATAACTATTACCTATATTTTAAAATTAAACGTAAAGGTTTACTCACTTTTTAACGGTAGTTCTTCAATACTTTGAAATAATGTCCGATATCCAGATTTCGGATTTTACATCTTTTAATTTATTTATTTACTTCCTTAGACCGTGAGCAATCTTTATATAGCATTTTTGACAGCCTAGAAAACCGTAGTGTTATCTCGTGGTAGTAGCTGCCTATGGCTAAAAAGGGTGGTACTTCCAACTAACAACATTTTGCGTTAATATTTATACATTTTATGAATTCCAGAGTCTAGGCCGCCGATGTGGATGCTTTGGCTCAAATATAAGTAGATTAAAAATAGCTGCATAGACATCCAAAATTCTTATTTAAACAGTTGTTATCAACATATTATTTTTTCTTATATAAACTATTTATGTAACAAGCACATAATGTATGGTCTTATATGACGAGTCTATTTTAAGGCCGAGCGAGGTCAGTAAAGTAAATAATCCAATAGTCAGATTGTGTACGAGTTGTATAGAAAGCTTTATGCTCAACTGCTAAAATCGAAAAAAAATCGTGTTTCTAATTTTTCACATGTACAGAAAATAATTAGTATCGAATATTTTTTAGAAGAAAAGCTATTTGTATTAGGCATAATTTAATTATAAGCTACAGAGAATGTACATATAAAATATATTTTGCTTTAGCATTACATAGCAAACCAGATGCTGTTCTAAACTTGTAAATTTACAAGCTGTCGTAGGGCAGATTTTGAAACAAAATCAGTCAACACTGCTGAAGTTATTTTTTACATCTTTAACAATTTAGTAAATTCTAGGACAGTTTCAGCTTCTGGATTCTTTTTCATTGTTTGCCTCAATATCTGATAAACCAGCTTTTCAACTGATTTGGGGGGGGGGGGTAATTTTCAATTACTTTTCTACTTCATCTATGCTTTGGAATGATTCGGTTAACGGTAAACCAAAAGTTTAAATTTTTTTAATACTGAACATGAAAATTTTAATGCGAGATTTAATGTAATTAAGTTATT
This sequence comes from Agriotes lineatus, assembly GCA_940337035.1. Lineage (NCBI taxonomy): Eukaryota > Metazoa > Arthropoda > Insecta > Coleoptera > Elateridae > Agriotes > Agriotes lineatus. The sequence goes on along the minus strand of OW679198.1, from coordinate 24,394,025 downwards.
TTTATCGTTTGAATCAGATAATTACTTCTGAGCTTTTTCAATTCAACTGAAACAGTTTTTATCATACCTCATTACTACCTAAAACATCAAATCAATGGAACAACATTTTCTATTAATTTATTAGGTACTTCCTTTTACGATTAAGTAAGTATTGGATTCACCCCAAAAATTCGAAATTGAGTTTTCAACAGATCTTCCCTTCTAGAGTCCCCGGAACCAAAAAAACATGTTTTTGTTCATTGGTCTGTCTGTCTGTCTGTTTATGTGTCTGTCTGTGGTGTGTCTGTGAACAGAATATCTCAAAAATAAAGAAAGGTATGACGTTGAAACTTCAGATATAAGTCTTGTGTACGATCTAGATACGACAGTAACCTTTTGAAGTAAATGGCATGCCTGGAAGTATGGTGTTTATTCTTGTGATTTTTCGGGTTTTTTCGATATTTTTCAAACACGGCTCTAACGATTTTTTTCAAACTTTACATTTTTATTACATTTTTAATGTGTATTGATGTAAGATAGGTGATTTTCCAGTTGAATACCTAAAAAATGGGTTTTTTTTGTTTTCTTTCCTATTTGTTTTTATTAACTCTTATTTTAAATAGAACACCCGGTATATTATTGCATTTTTGAAATCAGATTAAAATTCTAGAAAAAATTTGTCTCTTGCACTAACGCTCTATTTTGTACGGTTTCTGTAGAATTTGTAATTTTTGAAAATTTTTGACAAATGCTTAAAAATTAAAAATAAAATTTTTGGCTAATTATAAGATCACTGTAAAAGGAAGTTGTGTGCGTGTATCAGACCAGATTTTTTTTAATATAGAAGCTCATGTTTTTAAGACCTCTAATGAAACATCGCTGCTTCAATTCATGTTTATAATGGAGGTTTTACGAATACTTTGTTAACGTTAGTTATTAGTTCATTTACATGGATGGCATTGTGAAAGTATTCACATACCAGATTCCAGGCATGTGTAAAGCAGGTAACATGCATAAGATGCACATTAAAAAAATATATGTTTATGCTATTTAGGCATGTAATAGGCACCATATTTTTTACTTTTCGCTAAGTTCTGCCGTTTCCCACTAGAAGGAACATTTGGGATCATCTAACTTCATCTCTCTCTTTATCATTCAAAGCATCGGTTAGTAGTATGTGCTGATGAGGATTCGCAACATGCAATTTATGTCTTGACGCAGATTCATGCTGCTGTAACTGATTTGACTTCCGCATATTCTGCCGAAGTTTTACTCTCGGGACCGATCATTTTCACTAATTTGCAATTTTTGTCGCAACCGCTCACGCAATCGCGATCAAAATACATGAAGGGTGTCATAAAGTTGTGAAGACAGCAACCGCTTTGAGATTAAGAAACTTCGGAAATGGAGTTTAGTGAAGGTGCCGCGCAGGTTGGATGTAAACACGATATCTCGAGAACGACATAACCTATGAGGATGATTTCTGCGCCAGTTTGTATGGAGTATTAATGCAAACAACTGAAACGCTTGCAGGCGAGATTGATCGTTTTTCTTTGTAGGTGTCTATCACTTATATATATAATACCCTTTAAGTGGCTGCATAACTACGGAGCACGGTGGTGTAATGGTACAGAGTTGGACCACTGAGCTTAAGGTCACGAGTTCGAAACTGGATACCCGCTGTATTTTTTTAAAATTATTGAAAGTTTCGGATGCAAATTGCTATTCATTGTCGTGTTTGTATGCAATATGCTACATTATAGGCGTTTTCTGCCTCCATACTGAAAGCACCGTTTTAAAGATTATGAAGACTAAGTTAATATGTCGTAAGGAGTGGGAGTTCCAAAAAAGTATAGCAAAACCGACTGCATTCTAATACTGTGCCGAAGTATCGATAAAACGCTTTCACCTCATCTTGTTGTTTCGTTTTACAAGGAATCTATAAAAAGTATACAGTGCTGTTAACTAAGAACTTCAAATTCGTTTATAATATATCCACTTATCATTTTTACTTTCCTCGTCTAAAAGACATAGGAAGTGTTGTAATCGCGAAAAAATTACGTTTTGAGATTTCTCCTGATCTTCGCGTTTCAGAATTCCTAGATGACGAAAAACAGGTTTTCTCAATTCCGTCTGTCTGTCTGCTTGTCTGTATGTCTGTTGGCGGTATAACTCAAAAACTATTTGTTGAAGGAAGACAATATTTTGCACACACATTATATATCTACCTGACATGAAACTGAGAAATATCAGGCAAATATATACAGGGCGAGCACTCTTAAAAAATAATATTTTATTTATTTTTTATTTAACTTAGCAATAGATACAAGCAATAATTTGTACATATGGCAGACTTTATTCTTGCCAAAAATGGGACCCATAGATACATAATAAATGCTATACGATACAGAAAGGAGCAACGAATTAATGCGGAACGTTAAATACAGCTGTAACGCAGGAATTCGAAAGGTCGCGGCAGTTCTGGAAGCGAAAGCGTAAACTATTGCCAAACAAAGAACCGAAGGGGCCGGCTTGTTCACAAGCGCTAAATTCGAGTCGCATTACTGATAATATTTTTGCTGTTGTTGAACTGAGATACAGGAAAGTAACAATTTGCACATAATTCAGACTTTACTCTTGACCAGCATCCAACAGATACAGCGTAAGTGCACTCTCTGCTTTACAACGTAAGAGGTGTCAACGAAAAGTGGTTTTATTTAAGTCAGCCGGTACGCACGTAGTCACGTAGTGCTCCGTAGCGTAGGTAGAAATAGCCCATTATCCTTGGGATATCCCACAAAACGTTAAAATTGCATCCGTCGGCCCTTGGATTTCCACCACCGAAAACGTTTTTTTAATTTGAAAATTTATTTAATTTATTAGAAACGTGAAGATATTTTACCCGTAACTTATTGATTTTTAAAATCATTTAATGTCACAGTGTTCACGAGGGAAGTTATGGGTAAAGCCCTTTACAGATTTCTCACTTGTTTCTGGAAAGCTTTCTGGTTTTGTATCTCTTTCAACTACTTTGAAACCTTGTCGTTGGAAGATTCGTTGTATTTTGGAATTTTAATAACTTAATCCTTTGCCTGTCCACATTTCTATTAAGGTGTATAAAATACTATATCAAAATCGCAACAAACAAAAGAATTAAAAAAAAACAACACGCGCACCAAAACGTAAGGTTAAGCGCTTTTACGCACTTTAAAATTCGTTTTCTCGAGTTTTTATATCGCAGAAAACTACTTTCTGTGGCTCGGCAAAAACCTACGTGAACCGTTAGGTCCGTTAGCAGAAAAGCTCAAAACATCTCAATATTAAGAGGAATTTCTTGCTTTAGAACCAAAAAATTGGTTTTTAGATTCGAGTAGGTAGCAATACGCATTTAAAATGTTGAGTTTATTCCAAAACCCATACCTGTCTAGGTAATTTTAAGTTTTTTAACAGGGTGGTGAAAAACTGACGCATCATATCATTACAGTGCTCTTTCTAAGGGTGCATAGAGTTATTTCATACAAATCGTGTTTGAAGACTCAGCTCTTTTTTCTTAACATCAATAAAATAAAATGGACTTCTTTAGCAAACATGCAACAACACCGTTTAAGTAGGTAAATATACCGTGCATTAGGTTGTTGCAATGAAACATGGTACGCTGCAGAATCTAATGCTAACGTTTCCTTTGTATTTCGTTACAAACAACTGAAATGTTTGCATATAAATATAGTGTTTTGGTTGCAGAGTAATAATTAACAAAGTATTCTTAGATAGTAGGATCCGTGAATAATGTACTTATCTCTATCTCAAATATGAAAATCTCTAAAGGGCTTTACTCATAACTTCCCTCGCAAGTAAGAAAGTTTTGAAATTAACTCTTTTCAAAATGTTAAATGAAAAGACTAATTGAAAATTTTAGGCTGTTTACCCTATATCTCTTGTTCCAACAACGCTATGTGCAAAATATTACTTGTATTAATTTAACTCATAATGTTAAAGTTAATGCAAATATAGGCAGACATTTATTTTTTAAGATGCTCGCCTTGTATATATTAGACCAAAAGTATATTCAGTTTCGTGCCAGGTAACATCTAATCCGATGCAAAATATCGTCTTCCTCCAACAAGAATTTTTGAGCAATACCGCCAACAGAACGACAGACCGACAGACAAACAGACAGACGGACATACTGACGGAATTGAGAAACCTGGTTTTCGTCATCCAGGGACCCTGAAACGTAAAGATCTGAAGAAATCTCGGCGGGTGATTTTTTCACGATTACAATATTTGCTTCGTCTTTCAGAGGAAGGGAAGTAAAAATGTAGCCGCAGCTGTTAAATTTGAAGAAAAACTTTGTATTTTAACTGACATTTTTCAGTTAATATTCAATTTGTTATTAGTTTGAGAAGCCCGACAACGTAGCGCACAGCCTAAAATCCACGCCATGGTCGTGGATATTAAAAAAAAATCTGATCCATGTATTTACAATAAATTTTTAAGTTATATTTGAAGTAAATAAATTTAAATTATTTTCAACGGCCATAAAACGACTTATAGGGCAGCTTTTTGCCGAGGGCGCACGCTCATTCAGGATTCTAGATTACAGAAATAACATAAGCAGTTAAAATAAGCGGCCCATTGTATTGTAACTAGATTATGGAGTTTTTCCAGATTCCAGATCACGTGTAGACCATTAGGGTTTCCGGTGGATGCGACGGCCAGACTGATCTGAAGAGCGGTTTGTGATGCACGCCGCGTCCGCGGACGGCTACCGACCGGCTACTGTGCGCCACCCCGCCCACTCTGATTCGATAAATGCACTACTCGATTTGTTTTGTTGTTGCTCGGCCTCGGCTTCGGCCTGCCTGATCATTAGGCCGTTATCAGTTCGACGACTACCCACTCTGGACTGGCCTGCGGTGGACGCGGCACTCGTAAATTAAAATACGCGAGTTGCTACAGGTGCGTTGGCCATATCACATTGACAGTGGTACAATACCTAGATCCGATGGCCGTTTTGGTCGCTGTTTGTGTTTCCCGTTATTGGAAAAACGCAGCGGTTTGCAGCTGGAATTTAAAAGAAGTGGCCAACCATGTACGAAATGCGGTGGGCTTGGGTTGCTGACACACCACGCGGTGGCAACGTCAACAGACAAACCTACCCGTTTTTTGGAATGTCACACACGTTCCATTGTTTTTGCAAATCCAAAGATTCTGCCAATCATCTTTTGCTCCATCGGTAACGTTATTGGTATTTTCGGGAAACATCTTTACAACTGTCTTAAAACTGAAGCGGGAAGTCTCAAAATGATTCAAATCACTCCGTACAAACTTTAGTAGATAAACCTTTACGCTTTGGAATGCCGTAGGCGTTCCATTGTTTTATCAGTAACATTTTTGTGAAATTCGTTGGAACGTTCTTGTAACCAGGTTTTGAAACTGTATTGTAATCTGTAAGAGAAATTGGAAGTATACCTTAAATCACATGATCCAAACATTTAAACAAAATCTGTCCGAGTATGGAATGTCACACATGTTCCATTCTTTATGCAAAAACAAAGCTTTCTTAATCTACCATCTTTAGCTATGTCAACAGCGTTCTTAGCGTTTTTGGGATCTTCTTGGTTCTCGGGATATTCTTACAAAAAGATCTTGAAGTTTTGTAGGTGTCTGTCGTGGCAAAACTATACATAATTTAAACATCGCCTGCAAACCATAGCAAATAAACTTCAGTTATAAAAAATCAATTGTTTCTGCAATAACAATATATCGCCTTATGGTCTGTCGGTTTAACGTTATCAGTGTTCCCGGAGTATTTTTGCAATATTGTTATAATCAGGTCTTGAAACTTAGACTGTGGAATTAATGTACAGAGTTCAAACACGGAGTGTAGGTGTCACGTTTCACGTTTTTTACCTTATCAACCTTTTATCTATCGTTTGTAGTCAATCCTTTCTTAGTTCTTTACTAAGAGCTCTAGAAACTTACCCTGTACAGCCTGACAACAGCTATCAATGATTTACAAACAATCCTGCCCGGTTTTGGAATGCCAATTATTCCACGTGTCCACAAAATCAATGATTTTATTAACGCATTCCATTTTCTCTATCTGTAACATTCTTGACGTTTGGAGAAATAATTTTTCAACTATCCTATAACCAGCTTTATTTGGTGTGCAGGATCAAGTCTATAACGTGCTTACGGTTACGCCTCGCAAATTATTTCGAGTCCCTTAAAATCTACTTAGAGAACATCGGGGTTACTTGAAGTGATGAGTGAAAAGCAAAACGTCAGAAATAAATTCGAAATGTCAGACAACGTGAAGATAAGAATTTAGAGCATGGCCGACCGCTGCTTTACTTCCAAATACTATTCTGATTTAACAGACGGGTACACTATTCCAACAAACCGATAGAACCAAACCTGCATTAGATTAGGGGCGATTTGTCAGGATACTTCCGTTTACAAACCGTAACAGTTACGGAACTACGAAAAGTGTGCCTTATAGCACCGCAAGTAAATTCAAGATTTCAAAAAAGCTTCAAAACTGTGCACCGGAAAATACCTCTACCTTGAGGTTGCGCTTGAAAAATTCTTAAAAGGAATCGCCACTTGTAAATCCCAGAAATTACCAACATACGGTATAGGCAACCTGGGGCTTTTAATTTATTTCTATATATTTTTATAATAAGCGTATCATGTTTTGCTCTCGTTTAGGTATTTTCTAGAGGATGTTTATATACATGTATATCCATTGGATTGAGGGAAAATGAATTAACAGGAAACACAAATTAACTGAAAAAGCACTTATAGCAAATGCTCTAGTAAATTCAAAATTTACATATAGCGACTTATACAAACACACAAGAGGACAGATATTATATATTACTTTCTAGGCACTACAACTAGCTGGAAATCGGTGAAAGAGTAAAATCTACTACCACGAAAGGTAGTTACATTAGATAAAATAGAAGAAGGAAGAAAAAAGGTCATAAAAGAAAAGATAAAATATACGACAGAAAGAAAAAATTCGGAAAATTATTTTTAGAATCAGCAAAATAGATCTGGGCTACATCGAAAGTTGCAGCAAAATAACAAATAAAACAGCATCGTGCAAGAAGTAAGAAGTAAAAAATGGAAGAATAGATAGACAACTGGAACAAATATCTGCAAAGAGAGAAAGAGAATATAATGAAACATTAAAAAGGAGTAGTAAAAAAATGTAGTTACAAGAAATTTAGCTAGGATTGATTTAGCAAATTCTAGACAAACAAGACGAAATCAGTAAAAAACGTAGATGAAAGCCATGGCCGAAGCTAAAATAGTAAAAGCAGCAACACATGATTGTGTACCTCTAGAAAATATGTAATACGAAAGAATAGAAAAACAAGAGTGCTATCATAAGTGATCAATTGTACAATTCAACAACCAGCACCTTTGTCTTAAGGGAATAAAACAATAACAACTGCACAGTAAACGAAATTTGCTTAAGAATAGTAGAAACCGGAGTAAACTCAGAAGGAACTTGGAAAAATAGTCAGTATTCTTGCAGACCAACCAATAATTTTGCCTTGTGACGGCAAATAAAAACGTGGACTATGTTACCTCCATATAGGTGGCCTTCGACAAGATACGACAAGAAGATCTATATGCATGTCTACAGAAAATAATGAAGGCACTCTAATGAGCATTACGAAAGTGTCGTGTAAAAATTTCAAATGTAAAATCCCACATTTTCAAACTGGAGCAGGATCGCACGAAACAAAACTCTATACAATTAGTTCTAGAAAAAGGAGGAAATAATGAAAATAACATGATTAATATTCGCAGATGATATGCTGTACCGCACCCTTAAACGAGAGGTGAGCACAGCCCTAGCTAGCTTAAAATCTCGGCAAAAAATATGGTGTGAGTAAGAACTAGGCAGAGCTCCTTAGGGATAAATACAATCTCTATGAGGCAACAACATTTTGGGAGCCTCTCGTTAAAGAAGACGACAAACAATAAATATAACGGCCGATCAAATCAACACGTACGTTCTAAGCTTTTACTTAAACTTAAATCTTAAAAGCACTAGCAGGTTTATGAGGGATCGCAGTACAGAAAGTATATACCAGTAACAGTCAATAGAATTTTATATCATCAACAGTGTTGCAATTATCATCATAATTAAAGCTGGATGCTCAATAAAAGGCCAGGATTGTAAATTAACGACTAATGAGTTGGAGTCACTCAAATCATAACATACCAATATTAGTCCAGTCAAATTGTCGAAAATACCTTGTTTTTTCGACAAAAATACTACCTGAAAAGTGAAAAACGATTTTTATAGAAAAAATTTCTTAGAATTCAATAAACTATAATGTAACAGCTGAATCGGTGGAGAAGTGATTCAAAATTGCGGTGGAAGAAATGAAAAAACGATTTTTGCATATAAAAAGCAAAAAAACGATGATTTAAAAAAAATACATAGACTTATGTAGCTTAAGAAACAAATTAAACAAGCTTTCGATTAATTAGAAAAAAGTAATCGCCGAAAAACTGCTAAAAATAGCCGATTCTTCAATTGTTCTTAACTTTTTATTAAAAAAATTATATAACCTTGAAACTTTCAGAAAACATAGGTAGTACTCGGTGAGCAAAAAGCAAGTTTTTGAAATTTGCTAAAATGTTGATTATTTTTTGCACAAATCAATTTTTTCGAAAAAAATACGTTTTTGCAGAAATAGATTTATTCAGGTTCAGAAGTCCTACTGCAATCAGAGTAGGCTTATTTTTTTCCTTAAGAGTTATGCTACCATACACAATATAAGCGCGATTCTTTTTTGCACTTGTAAATATGTGCAAATTCAATTTTATGAGTGACCTTTTTTTCAATCACAAAATGTGGAATATTTTTGTCAACTTTAATTGTACCTACTGAAATTATATAAGCACCTTCGATAGCTGCCAAGCCAATTTTCTCAGAATTAAAAAAGATTACTGTACGACCCATAGAAGCCGAGGTACTTTTTTTCAAAGAATCGCTGCACATTCCTTTATTAATATTAACGGCTGAAATTTGCACACACTTTATCTGAAGACTTCTAGTGTAATATAAAAATTATTTCGCAATTATTGACCGTGTATTATTTACTGCGAAACGGTTTACATTAGGCGTAGCAAAATGCATGTTCCGTTCAAAGCGGTGCCGTTGCAAGTTGGGGAGAAACTCGGAGTAGGCCACTCCACTCGGCGTTTACTCGGCCTGCACAATGTACTCAGAATATCCTTCCTTTTATTAAATTTTTATAGTGATTCTAATAATAATTATAAGAATCATAATATTAATTAGAAGAATAATTGTAGCAACTAATTATTTCATTCTAAACTAACATTCAACATGAAAAATATTTTTATTAATAATGGGATTATAAGAAATATTTAAACAAATTATTTACAAGAACTTGTTACATATCTAATATAAACATCTATAAAAGTACAAACCCTTGCGTATGAGATAACTGTTACTGCAGTTTATTGCCCACCCAGACATAGGCTGACAAAAGACCAACCAAGTATTGTTTGACACACTGGGACTGTCATATATAATTACACTAACAGCCAGTCTTATAAAGAGCACTAATCTGAAGTTAAGTGTATTTTCTTGTTAAAATAAACAAAAGCGCATTTAAATTCGTAGAAAGTTGACATCTATTGAATGGTGCTGATGTAATTTCGGTACAATTAAAATTGACAAGCATATTCAACATTTTGTGAGCGTTAAAAATGGTCACTCTTCAAATTGAATTTGCACATATTTGTAAGTGCAAAGAAATTCGCGCTCATATTGTGTGTGGTACTATAACTCTTAAGGGAAAAAATAAGCCTACGCTGATTTTTGTAAGAATTCTGCAACCTGAGTAAATCAATTTCTGCGAAAACGTATTTTTTTCGAAAAATCGATTTATGCAAAAAATAATTAACACTTTTGCAAATTTCAAAAACGTGCGTTTTCTACCCACCGGGTACTAAGTTTTATAAAAATTTCAAAATTATGTAGGTTTTGTTTTTAAAGTTAAGGACAATTGAAGAATCGGCACATTTTTTGGCGATAAATTTTTTTCTAATTAATCGATTTTGACCTTCAAAAGCTTGTTTTATTTGTATTTGTAAGCTACATAAGCGTATATTTTTTAAAAAATCTTAAATTGATTTTGTGCATCTTTGTATGCAAAAAACCGTTTTTTCATTACTTTGACCGCCATTTTGAATCACTTCTCCAGTGATTCAGCTGTTACTTTGTAGTTCATTGAATTCTACGGATTTTTTTCTATAAAAAACATTTTCACTTTTCAGGTAGTATTTTTGTCAAATAAATATCTAATTTTACTCGACTGTATGAATTATTACCTAAAATTCAAAACACATTGTATGCAACAGGTTAAAAATTTCGAATGCCAGCAATATTAACGGCTGCACTGATAAAGAAGCGCTCGAACCCACTCTATCAACTTTTAAAATTGAAATTACAATATGCCAGGTTTCCGAGAACGCTTGTTGTAATAAGTATTAGGTACAGTTGGGGAATCAATATAGTTTACATCATGCAATCAGTCTTCTTTTTTGCTCATCGTTTAAATAATTTGGAGGTGCTTTAAGTAAATTTTAGTACTTTTTAAATTGTTTTACACATAACGTATCAAACTAAATTTATTCCAAATTTACTGCTTTTTTAAAAACTTACACTGATAAACTAAAGTGTAAACTATTTTGATTCCCCGACTGCACATACAACATTTCAGCCCCCCTAACTGATGAAATTCTAGCGATTCAAGTGTCGCAAGTAAGCTAGTATTTATCGCGTGCTGTTTGATAATCGAAGGCATTCGTAGAACGGTTTATTCTTAGGCAATGGCCCTTTACTGATAAATAAAAGAGAGAAGCTGAAAATCAATGCATGTACTCACGAAGCGTAGTTGGAAGCACTATCCTTGTCATCGTAAAGAGGGTCTCGCCAGCATCTGCATGAAATTGTTAATAGGGCCCTTGTTACGGTATTAAATTGATCTTACGACACTCACGGATGAGCGAGTGTCGAATGCTAAACAAATCCGAGAAATGGGCGTGGTTCAAAACGGCACACCGAAGGGCAAGCGTGTCGATAAGTATATAGGGCGTTGCTAAAGAAATGGGCGCCACAAGATCCAAATCGGGTACCCACGTTCAACTGGACCTTGAGGGTCAAACGGGGCAAAAAATACTCAAATAACTATTTATGGTAGCCACAGTGCAGCGACAGACACAACGACCTACCTGGAATGCTCATCAGCCGCGTCCGGGCGCCACCTTACAATGGTCGTAACACAGTGACAGGGTCACCCTGTAAACAAACATGCGCAAGACACAAAAGAAAAAAATAAGACGGTACGGTTAATACGTTTATGCGGTCACTCCAAGTGAACTACCAAACATCATACAAAAATGCAGGTATATTCGGCATGTATGCCGGCTCGTAGGAATGGCTTATAGGGTACGCCCAGCTGGAAAGCGCTTTAACTAAAGGTTGCGGCGCATAGCTGAGCCGAACAACAAATCCAGGCGAATGAGGTTAAACGTCGGCTTAGGCCTCAACATGCTTGACGCGCGATTGTAAAACCTGAACTTGAGTTCGAGTCACCAGAACGCCCTGACTTACCGTGAAACATTGGAGAATAGCAATCGCTACATTTGTGCCAGAGTGTACCGTGCATTATTTAGGCGTCAAGCGCAACCTTGAAAAGGGTTAATTTACAAAAAACAGCTATCTTGCAGCACAGAATGTTAGAACACATCGTTAGATTTTATTCGGAGTGTACTCTGCACTAGTACTTAATTTACAGAAGCAAAACTGTCTTGCAGCACATAATGTTAGAACACAGCGTTAGATTTTATTCAGAGTGTAGTCTGCATTAGTAATGTGCCGAACGCAAACTTGAATAACTAATTTACAGAAACAAAGCTGTCTAGCAGCACATAATGCTAGAACACAACGTTAGATTTTATTCAGAGTGTATTCTGCATTAGTCATGTGTCAAACTCAAACTTGAATGACTAATTTACAGAAACAAAGCTGTCTGGCAGCACATAATGTTAGAACACAACGTTAAATTTTATTCAGAGTGTACTGTGCACTAGCTATGCGTCGAGCGTAAACCCAAAAGGTTAATTCACATAAACATGCGCGCACAATAGTTGATTGCACAATTTTACTTTATTAGCGAACTCGGCCTGCAGTCGGCGATGGCATTGGAAGAAGTGTCGGTATGTCACTTCGCACCTGTGTGAGTCACAGAGCCGAAAGGCTACAACATCCTCTAGAGTCCTCTTTCAAAGAGTGAACTGTAAACGGGTCCCCTTGGCCATTATACACATACTAGCGTAGCCGTTGAACAAGGTAACTTCAGAAAGGAATCCCGTCTTACAGACAACGGCAGACAAAGCCTTTGATGAGCCTACATATATACTGAATCCCACAACGACTCGCAAACGGACTTGCATAATACCACGACACGAGTACCCACCAACTTAACCAAGCAGCGTCTGCCTCGAAACTGCCATTAAAAGATAACGAAAAACACTTGGCGGAAACCGCACAAACGGAAAGCAGGCGTCCCTACGCCAAGCGTGGAGACGCCCGCACAAATAGCAATATCGACGGCTTGGGCTGAATGAATCAAAAACTGACGCTCCAAACTAACATCTGTGCCTCAAGAGATCTCCTCCGGCAATCACGGCGGAGCGCGCGACAAGGTCGCTAAACGCGTCACCTCACGCTAGCGAACCAAGCAGAGGCTGTCCTTGTTGCTCTCACGGGGTGAATTCTAAATAACTCGAAAATAAAGGTGCTTACAACTGCGGGAACATGCAGCTGCAAGAAGCAATGATAACAGGGGTATACAAAGATTACGAATTAGAAGTAGGGATACCAGGAGTGTACAAAGTTTACGAATGGGTTAAGTTTGATGCTAAACGTTGCAATATTATGCGACATACTGTGGCTAGAATTGACTCGGACAGACGAACTCGCCAATTATGTACCAACACTGTTTTAAAGGTTTGGGTAGTTAATTAAATCACTGAGAAATGTAAGATGGCCTGACACCCTGAAGCGGATACAGGCGGCTGCTGTAGCTGATGAAAATTTAATCTGTCGCTCAAACTGGTCGCATCTGGACACACGCCGCAAAAGCCGTTTATTACGATGGAACCCGGCAGCAGGAGCAGATCACAAGAACCCGCAATCCATATGAGCTTGATGCCTAGGAGCCGGGGCTTGGTGGTATGGGGCAAGAAAGCAGGCCACAGCTGGAAATCGGTGTGAACGTGCTTGAAGAGACGCCGCTGTGCCTACTTCAATTGTTACAGAAGAGTGAGGCTTTCATAGCCTACTGTTAAAGCTATGCCAAGTCCCCGGAGACAGCTTCTAAATAAATTGTTTCGAGCCTAGTTTTTCTTGACCACGGCTCACCATCGAAAGAAAGCTTTACCTAGAAATTATTCGCAGGTGTCAATCTCGAAGGTAGAGCGTTCGTTACGCAAAATTTAAATCACGCCACGCCAAGAGCGGAGCGCGAGGGAAAACTATAATCGAGATCATGCTGCCTCGAGAAACTATTTAATAACGTAACGAAAAATGAAATGGGGCGTTACAATGGCGATACTAGAAACAAAAACTTTGGAAATACAAACCTTCTGGAAGTATTCAGTTAAAGATTAAAGAAAAAAGATAGTAAGCTGTGAAAAGATGCAATCTATTGTACACAAAATATAAGGTCATGCAAACGTAGTCTGCGAAATGTTAAAAAAATCGCAGAAGACAGAAACTAGTGGGGTGTAGGATTAAGTTGCTAATTGTACAACAGTTATGCAACTGGATGTTCAAACTTTATTTTAGAGTACAAAAAGAAACGTAAACACGATTCAAACTCCACGATGCAAATGATCAAGCGAACACACAACGTTTTGGATTGTCATATACATTAGACGATTTTCAAAGAACAATGCTTTTACTTAAGTAGAATCTTTTATTCAACAATTTTGGCGTTTCTTACAAAAACTCTTTGCAATAAGCATTCTATGATTTTAAACTTTATTTCAGTCCTCAAATGCAAATCTCTACATACTTCCAGCCGTTCCTGATATAAGAATGTCGGAGAACAAAATTACACACGGAGAGGAGCCCCATCATACACTACCAAAACCACAGCTGCTACTTGTTTCTCTTGTATTTAATTTAGTATTTTATAGACATTAAACAGACTAATTTTACGTAAAAAATGATACACTCTCACAACTTCCTTTTACAGTAATCTTATAATTAGTCAAAAATTTGATTTTTTAAATTTTCAGCATTTGTCAAAAATTTTCAAAAATTCAAATTTTACAAAAACGGTACAAAGTTGAATTCATAAATGTAATAATATACCGGGTGTTCTATTTGGAATAGGAGTTAATAAAAAAAAATAGAACAGAAAACAAAAAAAACCATTTTAGAAGTATTCAACTAAACAATCACCTATCTTACATTAATACACATTAAAAATGTATTAAAACTATAACGTTTTCAAAAAATCGTTAAAGCCGTTTTTGAAAAAACCGAAAAAAACTAAAAAATCACAAGAGTAAACACCTACTTCTGGTTATGCGATGCTTCTCAAGAGCTTGATGTCGCATCTATATGGTACACAAAACTTATATATGAAGTTTCAACGCCATACCTCTTTTCTTTTTTGAGATATTCTGTTCACAGGCAGACAGACAAACAAACACACAGACACACACACAGACAGACTAATGAAAAAAATATGTTTTTTGGGTTCATCGGACTCTAAAACGTGAAGATCTGTTGAAAACTCAATTTCGAATTTTTGGGGCGAATCCAATACTTCATTTATCGTAAAAGGAAGTAAAAATGTAATTTTCAAGTTACTACGATGTACTCTATAACGGCTCTAGGCTGTTTCGAAAATGTTATCTTTCAAGATTACATACTAAATGTCATACTAGCTCTACAGTGGCTTTTTTAAAGCAAACATTTCCTAAATTCGGTCTATATCCAGGAATCTAGTAGTTCAGATGTGGCGAACGAGGAGGTCATTCGGTACATTACAAAAGGAAAGTTGCACATAGTCTGGAAATTTTCAAACTTGAAAAAAATACTGTATTATTAAAAAAAATAGAGAATTGTATGCCTGTTGCCTTCCATTCCACTTTAAATTATGCATATATTGCAATAGTAACCTCCCTTAATAAATAATGGGGTTTTAAATACATTATAAAATTTATAATTAGGTAAAGGAATACTACACTTTATAAATTGTTAAGTTTCAATTGATTTTATTTATTTGCAATAAATTAGGGCTTAGCTCCGGTAAACATGAAACAATTCTTAACTCAGGGGGTCGGTTCATAATGCCAGCTAAATTACTCGAGGTTGGATGGACCTGGTATTCTGGAAACACGTCGAAGATCTCGGCAAAGGTATATTCTTGACGAACCTCAATTTGTATGAGGCTGTTGCTCCTAGTTTTTATGGAATCCTACTTTCTTGAAGAAGTGCTCCGCTGCTTGTTGGCACACTGGACAGACGCCACGGCAAATACTAGCTTGGAAATGGCTTGCTGGTTCCAATTCTTCTACCCAGGGATAGCTGTAGGCCTCCTCTCCACGAAGCACAAAAAGATCTGCCTTCCGATGTGTGGAACTGCCTCAAAATCACCCCTGAAGTTGGCTCGCACTCAATGGCGCACCTGGTGGAAACTTGCTGGCCTAATTGCACTATCTTGGGAACTCCTACACTTGTGAAAATTACACCCATAGATAAACGGCAACTTGGTGAATAACTTTACACATTAACTAGCTTCACAAAAGACTTTTTATTCGCAATTTTATACAATAACTGTGGAGCTCAATTTGCCCCCAATATGTAAAATTTAAGCTTGTTTGATTTCTTTTTTGACAACCGACTGTCTTATAACTTAGCAACTAGATTTTCATATGTTTAAAAGAAATTAGGTTTGATCACATGTTTGAACTTATGGACTACAGTAATGATGTCAAGTCTTTGCCTAACTACTAAAATTGTCTTTTTCTTGGAATACATGTCACTACACTTTGCTCTGCTTCTAAAGCACTTTGGTTTATAATGCGCTGATACACTTGAGCGCCTCACTAATTGTCTTTCGATCTGTTGCCTTACATTTTCCAGTGCTCCATTGCAATTATTATTTTGCTCGCACTGTTTCGTTTACCTTTCAGTTAACTTGCCGTTTGCTGGCGTATAAACTTGTAAAACATAACGCTCATACAATTTTTGTATTTAAAAATCATTCTGTATCATGTTCTTCATATTATGCTTAACGTTACTAAGCTCAAATCAGTCAGTTACAAATTAAATTGCATTGGCCCTTCCGAACATTTATCATATCTGAAACTCTGAACATACCTAACCCTTCTGAAACTTGTCTTATCTCATGCTAACTTTTATTCCTCAAATGATTAGTTACTGCTGCTCACATCAAGTGCACTTATTAATGTAAAGTGCTGATTATCTTGCAGTAAATAAAATATTTAATTCTGTGCTCATGTTGACTTTATTAATTTAGTTAATTAAGCAATCAGAATTGCTGTAGGCAGTAAACCATTACAATGTCCACAATTTAGTGGTGTCTGACGATATTTGGAACGCGACTGGTAAATTTTGCTAAACATCAACGAAGACCTTGGCCGTCTTGGGCTCGCAACGTTGCAGTTGTCGAATTGATATTTCGTGTGCATAAAATGCTTTCATTTATATCGTTCTGCTCAAATTACTTATCGGCGCACGTTACTCAATTTTGGCTATAGTGTAATCAAACTTCCGCTTCACTTACAATACAGTTTTATGTTTAGTTATGGCAAAAATTACAAAGTACTAGAATTAAAACGTTTTCGTACTGTATTCATTAAATGGTAGTGGGAAAGTTGTGTTTCAACAGTCTGAGAGGTACGGTAATTGTTGAATAAAAAATATTTACTGAACGCAATTACTGTTTCGGCAGATAAACTTTTCCAAGACAATAGTGATTACTGATTATGATATGAAATACAAAATCTCAGAATATCTCACTTTTGTCAAACAATTTCAGTTCGTTAATATTTGTTATACGTAGAAATTAAACTGCACTGTAAGTGAAAATGAATTTTGAATTATAATATAGCCAAAATTTAGTTATTTAAATCCATAAATCACTTGAGCAGAACGATGTTAACGAACTCATTTTATATAAGTAAAATGGCAGATTCGACAAATGCATCGCTGCAAGCCCAAGAACTGCACGGCTCTCGTTCACATTCTTCACACTGAATACTGTAAATTTCCTACTTAATATAAAAGTGAAACGCCTACACAAACTATGATTGAATGTGCATTACAGAAGATCAAAAAAACACTCTGAAATCAACTATTGTTGATATCTATCTAGTTACTATATTTTGTAAAATTATTGTAAGCTAGGTTGCAAAGGTCGCTTACTCGCTAATCTTGCAGTTAAAATAAACATCTCTTAGAAATTAAGCATGCGTTATGCCATAAACAAGCTGCAATAATTAACTGTCTTCGTAACGTTAGTTTACATTTTACGGGCAGTTAGTTAGCCGTTTCAAAAAGCAAACTGTCAAATAAAATTACATCTAGGTGTAGCTAACGTGCTTCTCGCTATTCACAGCGCGAAACTATAACTATAGAACTAGCAACTGCATACCTAGAACATCACGGTTGTTAATACGCAGTAAGGGTTTCTAATAGATTTATTTATGGCTGTTTTATGGCTGAAATGTGGAATTAGCTTCAATTAAGTGCTGCGCATTGATGATTAATAATAATTGGAAATATTAGTTCTGTAAAATAGGTTTAAACGGCTCAGCTTTGTTAACTTTAGAATTGGTTACACTTTACATTAGCACAAATCCCTAGTAAAGTTTCAGTTTAGTATGTTATAATGCATTTGCAAGAATGTTGTCAAAGACATTACTATACAATGAAACCAACAATTTACTTCTTCGAAAATAGCATTCCAGCAAATAAGTTGATGAACACTTCCATGTACTATGTTGTATACAGTATATTAAACAGTGTGTATGTAAACTAAATGCATTATGTATCGACACAAAATTTACCACTTTATTCATTTCATTTGTAAATCATTTTTGCTGCTACACATCAGAATTGTAACTAATCTGTAACTGTAAAAAACACGTTTCTAGTTGGCTACAATTACTCCAGGGGTCAATCACCAAGGATTTAAGTGTACAGGAGATATCCTCGCGTAAAAGATTTCCTGGGATCTCCCTCCGATATCCTCAGACCTCCCTGGACCTCCTAGATTTCCGAGGGATATCCCGAGATATCCCCAGATCTCCCGAGATATCCCCCAGATCTCCCAACATCTCCCGACATCTCCCCAGATCTACCGAGATCTCCCCAGATTTCCCCAAAGCCTCTGAGATTTCCCTCATATCTCCCAAAAGTTCTCGCGATTGTCGCAAATATCACAAGATTTCCCCGAGATCTCCTGTAATTATGTCAAATTCCCAAACTATTTGCATCTATTAAAATTTTTTGTAGCGCAAAGAGAAGTTTGTATGCTTACTAGGCTCTACGACCCTCTTCACAACATTGCATATTGTTTTCATATTTCCCACAATCATTGGTTTTCACAAATAGATTTTTGTATTGCAGAGACAAAATTTATTATTTTTACTTCCTTTTACGATAAAGGAAGTATTGGATTCACTCCAAAAATTCGAAATTGAGTTTTCAGCAGATCTTCACGTTTTAGAGTCCCCTGAACCCAAGAAACATGTTTTTGTTCACTGGTCTGTCTGTCTGTGTGTCTGTGAACAGAATATCTCAAAAACGAAAAAAGCTATGGCATTAAAACTATATATATATATAAGTTTTGTGTACTATCTAGATGCGACAGCAAGCTTTTGAAAAAATCGCATAACCGGAAGTATGGTGTTTACTCTTGTGATTTTTCAGTTTTTTAAATTTTTTTTCAAAAACGGCTCTAACGATTTTTTTCAAACTTTACATTTTTATTAAATTTTTAATGTCCATTGATGTGAAACAGGTGATTTTCCAGATGAATACCTCTAAAATGGGTTTGTTTTGTTGTTTTTTCCTATTTTTTTATTTACTCCTATTTTAAATAGAACATCCGGTATATTATTATATTTTTGAATTCAGCTTAAAATTTTAGAGAAAATTTGTCTCTTCAACTAACGCTTTATTTTGTACGGTTTCTGTAGAATTAAATTTTTAAAAATTTTGACAAATGCTTAAAAATTAAAAATAAAATTTTTGGCTAATTATAAGATCGCTGAAAAAGGAAGTTGTGTGCGTGTATCACACTAGATTTTTTTACTTGTGTCATCCATAAAACACAAAATGAGTTAACATGTGGTAGACCAGACACTTTATCCAACGGCAAAACAAAGCCCACTAATTTATTCGTTTTAGAATTATACTGAATTCGGTTAGTTATACCGGTTGCATCTTCGCTAATTCAAATCTCCAGTGGCAAATTTCTTTCTAAAAAGTTTTTAAGCTCTTAAAAGTAAAAAATTTCTTTCTATGTTTGTATTGTGATTTATCCTTCGTGTTATCGTTGAAACCGGTTGAAACGGATAGTATGATGTTTTTAAATTAGCATAAAGAGACTAGTACAGAAGCCTTCCAGCAATCCGAAAGAGGTACATACAAAATTCTTTCAGTGAATTGTCAAACTTATTACGTTCATTTCTTTCCCCATTAGAAATGGCATGATTACGTAATAAATGTAAAAAGGGTGTTAATTTATCCGTTTCGCATGTATCAGTTTTTGCAGCTGTGAAAATGTCTTGTTCCAAGTTATTTAAAAGTACAGTACTGCCAAACGTATAACACAAATCATAGGCGATTCTAATTGTAAATTTATTTTTTCCACCCCCACGTATGAAAGTGGCAGTTTCCATACAGTCAAGTAGCCACGAAAAATGACCCGGTCGTTATTATAACTAACGTGTTTGTTATGAAAAAATGCTCAATTCACCATTATACAGTGGGCTAAATATGTCATTTTAATCTAAAAACCGCTGAAAATTGTACATTTTAACCAAAAATTACTGACAATCTACTGACATTGTCAATTGTCATTAATTAATCTGCAAAAATGTGTCTTTTTGTGGTCATGGGAAAAATAGCGTACATAACTTGCTCGGAAGTATATCGTACTCTCATGTTTTAATTCACTCGGCTTCGCTACGCTTCTCTCGTTTCTCAAATATACTCGTACGTTATACGACACTTTCGCAGCTTGTTATGTGATATTCTATATCCACCACTTCCTAGTTATAAGGCTATTGCTAGATCGATTTTATACCTTCAAAGTGGCTCATAGCCCACTAGTGAGGTAAAAACCATGATCTACCAGTTAGATGAAAACCTTGTTACTCTCCACTGTATTATTGTTAGCACTGCCAAGCTATGTCAAATTTGAGATTTGCAGGTTAAGCTTTGCTTCAGTCTTTGTCAAATAACAAAGAAAACCTAACATACTAACCTCGAAAGTGACATAGGCTGGCAATACACTTTAGTACTGCCAACCGTATACTACGAATCACAGCTGACTCTAATTATAAACTTATTTGATCCCTCTGTAATTTCGACTTTGTCACTATGACTTTTCACGGCTGTCAACATATATTTTTTTAGATGTTTATTGAGTTGTTGGATACAATTTTGTATGGCACACGTATGTTATTACAAATAATGCACTAGAGAAAAGACCCTTCTTGGCCTGGCGGCGTCGAGGGCTTAACTTTTCTCTTGTGGATTATTCTATATTTTAATGGTTTACCGCCCATAGAAATTCTGATTGCCTAATTAACTAAATGAATAAGGTCAACATGAGCACAGAATTAAATATTGTATATATTGCAAGATAATCAGTACTTTACATTAATAAGTGCACTTGATGTGAGCAGCAGTAACTAATAATTTGAGGAATAGAAGTTAGCATGAAATAAAGCAGGTTACAGAAGGGTTACGTTCAGAGTTTCAGATATGATTAATGTTCGGAAGGGCTAATGCAATTTAATTTGTAACTGACGAACTTGAGCTTATTAAGTGAATAACGTGAATAAAATTATACATATTGATTGGTTAAGTACAGAAAGAGTATGACCGTTATGTATTAAAAGTGTATAAGCCAGCAAGAGACAAATTAACTGAAAGGTAAACGAAACATTGCTAGCAAAATAATAATTACAAAGAGCAATGAAAATGGAAGGCATCCGATCGAAACACAATTAGTGAGACGTTAAATGAACTCCAAGTGTATCAGTGCATTATAAACAAAAGTTATTTAAGAGCACAGCAATGTGCAGTGACATTTATTCCAACAAAAAGACAGTTTTAGTAAGTAGGCAAAGACATGACATCAAAACTGTAGTCCATAAGGTTAAACATATTATCAATCCTAATTTATTTTATAAAAATTGAAAATCTAGTTGCTAAGTGACATAAGAGCCTTTTGTAAAATACTACCAAACAAGCTAGTAAAATTTGTGTTGGGGGCAGATTGAGCTCCACATTTTATTGCGTAAAATTATAAATAAACAGTCCTTTTTTATACCAGTTGTATGTAAAGTGATTCGCCAGTGTGAAGAACATCTGTGGGTATAGTTTGCCAGGTGTTAAGAGGTCCAAGTATAGCAGTTTAGCCAGCAGCAAAATTCGTCCAAGTGCGAGTAACTTCTAGGCCTATTTCCATAAGTGAGCAACATCGGGAAGCAAGAATTTTGTGTCCAACGCGTAGAGTCGTTCCTCCTGAGTGCCTGTATAGAGAGTTTCAAAGCAAGAAGCAACCATGAGAATTACCGTCGACGGAGCGTCCTCAGAAAACGTGTCCCGCCTACGAAGCAGCCCTTTTCAAGGTAATTTCATAGGGAAAGCGTTATAGTAGGTCCGTTATTTTTGGGGTTCCAGTTGTCCAGGCTCGTCCAGCTTTGAGAAATTTAGGTAGCGTCCTTTGAAAGTGCTAGATGACGCGGCATTTTTCACTTTTGGCCGGGAACGATCGCGCTTGGGTTTCGACGTCGCACTAGAAAAAAAACCAGCTTAGTAGTTGCTACGTCACGGTATTAATCGTATTTATCCGATGACTCCTTGCCATTTTCGTGTTTTAAAATTAAATTTTACGCTGTTTCTTGCGACCACAGATCATTTTGTTGTGGCAGTCAAATTTAGAGGTTATCTAAACGTCAGATGGAAATTGTGCATTTGCCCTAATAATTGAGAGTATTTGTCATACAATGAGTTATTTGTCATAGAACGTTTTTCTTAATGTTATGAACAGACCCCCCGAGTTAAATTTTTGTTTCATGCTATGCCCGAATTTATTGCAGATAAGTAAAATGAGGAAAGAGCAGTGAGCCATTTATTTGTGGTAATTATTATGTTTTAATGTGCCCTGAGTTTGACAGGAACGTTCGCAATTGAATCTAATACAATTTATAAAGTGTAGTATAATTATAAATTTTATACTGTATTTAAAACACCATATTATTAAAAGGCGAGGCTATTACAATATGTGTAATAGTATAACACACTTGTACGTATTATAAATAACTATTGATCTCTCAGTATTTTGTAATTTGTCGCTATGATTTTTCATGGGTGTCAATAAAAAAATTATGTTAGGCCGGTTTCCCATTTACTTGTCCCAGCATTGGTCCTGGTGGTTTTCATTCCAACTGGCCCATTTTGCAACTTTTTCTACTGCATCGCTAATCCTGGTTTTTCCTCTGACCCATTCTTTTTTTTGCCGTCATTTGCCTATTCGTCGCTCTTTGAGTTCTTCTTCCGTCTAAGTTGAATTAAATAAAGGTCCATGGTTGAGCTTCACATGTGATGGCTGGCATGATGTAAGAGTTGAACACCTTCGATCTTAGAGTAGTGGGCTTTTCTGGTTTTTCAGTCGTAGGCAAATTTTCAAATGCCGTTCATTCCATACGGACTCTTCTAATTTCAACCGTTTGGTTTTCTTTGTTCGCTCTATTCCTTACTTACTTTCATACTTAAAGGTATTCAAAACCGTATATCGTGGGTTCTTGCTTGCTTTCGCATTCTTAATCGGGAAATGCCCACTGAAGTTGATTATACCTCCTTGAGATAGGCATAGGTATGGTTTACCCTATGTAGTGATCTTCGTTTGTTTGTTCTATCCTGGGCCCACTACCTGATATTTTTCGTTTTTTTGTTGGTATCACTCATTATTTGCGATTTGAACAGGTTGATTTTAAAGTTTTGTTGTAGCGAGGCTCTGTAAAGATTGTCTATCATAGCTTAGAGATCCATTCCGAGACTAATAGAATCACATCATCGTTCGAAGGTTAAAGTGAATAAATTTCTGGAAATTGTATCATCTTGACTTACTCTTTTTCTAATATGGAGGGAATTAGTTTTAAGGTCTTCATCTACCATCATGCTTCTGTATTAGATTTTATATTTTGAGTCTATTATGCAGCCTTCTCAAATGCCCTCAGTCCTATACTGTCGAAAACCTCCCTTCTTCAGTAAATTTGTTTCATTTTGCATTTCTTTATCTTTTTCTCCGTCATTACTTTTCTGAGCGTACGTTCATTGTTACCTTGACTGGTTTTTTACAGAGCTTTATGGTGGAGCTTTTTTTGGAGCTCAACACATCTACACAACGTTTTTCTGTAAGTTCATATTATTCTTATAGCTTCTTTCATTTCCTTGATAGTTTATCATCGTTCTTATCTTCTTCATCTTAGTTTAATAGATTTGAAGGTTGTGTTTTTTCCATTATCCATTCCAATATATGTTCTTTTTGTCCTTTCTTAATGGCCTTTCATTGCGATCTCCGAGCCCACTTTTATTTTGCGGTCTATTATGGTTGTATTCAGATTTTTCAACGTCAGCTACTTCATATGAAATTCTTTGGCGTTTCTCAATTTATTTATTTATTGCTTCTTATTAGCTTCCAGAAGTTTTAAGTCCATTTTTATAGTTCGCATAGACGAAGGAAGTATTGCAATCGCAAAAAAATCACCTTCTGATGTTTCTTCAGATCTTCACGTTTCAGGATCCCTAGATGAAGAAAAAAAGGTTTTCTCAATTGTGCCTGTCTGTCTGTTGGCGGTATAACTCAAAAACTATTTAGATGTTCTCTGAATGATGGTGGTCTAGTGGCAAGAGTGTCAGACTCGTAATCACAGCGATCAGTGTTCCCGGGTTCAAACCCCGGGGTAGGCACGATTGTACATAATAAAACGTTAAAAAATCAGTCCTTCTCAGGACTAACCAGGAATTCATTTATCTGAGGGCGGGGGTAGATCCCGAAACGTCGTGTGACAAACACTCGACACAGTGGAAAAGGTCCCATCAAACTTTTTGTTGGAGGAAAACAATATTTTGCATACACGTTATATATCTACCTGGCATAAAACCGAGAAAATTTTAGAGAAATATATACAGGGCGATAACATAAAAAAAGTTGTTTATTTTTGCTTGAACTGGGAAATATGTAAAAGTAATAATAACGCACGCTTTATCCTTCCCAAAAATGGGTCCCTACAGATACAGGATAAATGCGTACGAGACAGAAAAGAGCAACGAATAAGTACGTTACGTTAAATGCAGCTGTATCTCAGAAATTCCAAGCGTCACGGAGGCTCAGGCAGCGCAGGCCTGGGCTACCAGCTAACAATAAAATGAATGCGGAGGTTCGTTCACAGGGATTGAAATTCTAATCTCATCACTGGTAATACTTTTTTATTAAAAAATTGATGTAATTTGCATCTCCAAGTGTCTCCTTCTTTGTTTCAATATTATTAGTAACGTGAATTTTTTTAAATTTCTAGTTTATTTCGATTATTAAAATTATTTAGTGTCACAACGTACACTTGCGAGGGAAGTTTTGAGTAAAGCCCTTTACAGATTTTAGTTTTTTATGTTGTTCTATAATTTTTTCTGTCTGGGTTTTGCTCTATTTAGACTTTTGTCCTAACTAGCCTGTGTCCGTGGTTAATACTCAGCGGAACATCAAAACATAACACATCTTACGAAAGAGAAGAGAAAGCAATCATATACTACGTACAATATTTTCGGACCACACAGACATTTAAGATTTTTTTTCGAAGTAGTCGATGTACAATTTTAAACTAGAAATTATAGTTTTAAAATTACCGAAAATGTATGCTGTAAATCTTTAACAGAGTAACACGAAACTAATTTTAAGAACTTGGCAATTAGAAACATTCTTATGAACTAGTTTTCCAGATCGAAAATGTATAATTTTCGGCTAAAGTTTCCAAATAAAACCGAGAAATATTCAACTGTCGTTTTACAGCATCGCTGATTCTTAAACAAACCGATATCAGATACCTATATTTCGTTCTAGTTTTATGTTTTTTAATGCAACAAACCATAAAAGCACGATCACATAGCCATTTCTCCAGCCTTCCAGTAGTTTTCTTTTTTATAATAAAAAAATACACTTGTCATACCCAAGCTATTCTACGAGATTTTTTTTTCGATCCGATACGCATGTAGTCATAAGCTAAGTTTTAGAAATGGATGAAGTAATGTTGAACTTTTTTCCTTAATTGGAGGTCTATGTTTTGTTCTTACAACATCTCCTTTATCTTGAATGCAGACGTGTTTGTATATATAAATATATTTCCATTGTCCATGAAATCTATTTAGTATAAATCTATGGCTATGAATAATTAATATCTATGGCCCAATAATATTATTTGTATAAAGCTAATGCACACTAGAAATTCCATTCAAAACTGTTGGAAAACTAATAAATAAAATAACGCTAAGCACCTTACATTTCTGGGGACATAAATAACCTTATTATGCAGACGTATGTTATTAACCATTTTTCTAATGGAACTGACATCACTCGAAATGATACGACTTTATATACTTAGTATTAATAATTGATAATACGTTTGCGATGTAGCACTTTGACATTTAATTTATTACATAATAAACTAACCCATGCAGTGGTGTCTGGTTACGTTAAATCCTGTTTTAGCTTCTTCCTGATTGCAGCGTTAAAGGATGTGCCACTAAGTGCGGTGCAGGTTTTTCACGCGTTCCGAGAGTCCAGGATGCAGCTCCGCTTCCAGATAAAGGCCGATGTTTAAAAAGGCAGCGTAGATACCGCCAAATTTAAAAATACTTTGATCAGCAACTGGCCTAATGAACAATGAGATAATCCGATTGACATATTCGCGTGGAGGTAGATATAACAAAGGATGCTGAGGTGGCTGGTATCTTGGATGTAATCAGTGCGCGCCGCCGGGAGCGTGATAGTCACTAATGCACCGACCACTCGTCCCACGTACTACCACGTCTACAGGTGGACTATAAAACCCCGAGTTAGAAAAAAGTTAGATAGATCTACACAGATGGAAACAGTAAGGCATTTGGAAGGGCTTGATGGGCTACTAGGAAAGATATGAAACTTATCTAAAATTGATTTAAGTAAAAAAACTCTTACAACTCCCAGGACTACCTCAAAATTTAAAATAATCTTAATCAATGTTTGTGTTATACATTTTGGTTTTGGATTATGTCCTTTTTACTTATTATTAATATTATCTTAAATTGATCTTGTGATCACTATTAGTGTATACACATCGTGCACTTGGTTTTGTACAGTAGATGGTCATGATTTAGGTTCATAAGTGGGTCTTCAATTTACATTGGAATTGGACAATCTGTGCAAATCTCAGATACCTATGTTTCATGTAGAATGCTAGGTTATGTACATCCAGTCATGCTGTAAAATATGTCAATCTTATAAATTTATCTACTGCCCTCATTACTTTTTCTTAAAATAGCAACTGCTAATAAATACAAGACGTCAAATTTAGTCAAAATATCAAAAATAATAGCAGAAACAATCAAAATTCAAATGAAATGAATTATGTATTTTAAAAGTAATCGCCTAGATCTTACATAGTGCCAGCTTATACCTACTTGCGGATATATATTAAATTATTCCAAGATATATACATTCAAATTAGATATTTTCATCCTCATTATTGTAGATATGACGGACCTAATATAAGATATTTTTTATTATACCTGCATCAGAATCGCCGTTTAAAGCACGCCTGAGCGTGCGAAAACATGCGATTAAAGCACGCCGAGCTTTAAAGGTTGTCAAGGAAACAAGTTATATAGGTAACATTATAACTTCATCGCTATCTTTATTTTGCTGACACGACTCAATGCAACAACGGACGTGGACGCGACAAAAACGTAAACAATTCTCGTAACTATAGTAGCAATATTATTATGCCCTCTCGATTTATCACGACAAAAATTATTTCTAAGTTTTTAGTGCGTAATTTATTTCCAGTATTTCAGGTATAATAAAAAATAGCGTAAAGTATTCGTGAATAACTGGTCTTTAAAACACTTGCTCTATTTCGAGCACTCCGACTACGCCATCGTGCTCGAAAACTCGCGCGTGTTTCAAAGACCTTGTTATCCACTCATACTTCAATATACTATTAAGACAGGACAATTTCAAAAAAATCTTGTTCTATAACATCAACAAAAGATAATATAGTATTTCAGATCATATGTTTAGAAATGACCTACAACTACTTATTTTGCTCTATAATTTTAGAACTGTTTGGTTGGACAGAATAAATTTGAAACATGAAACATAGATCTATCACAATGAATTCACGATTCGTCAGATTTAAAAATTAATTCACCCAAAGTTACCAGGAACTCATTATAGCTTTATGGCAGAGGGGGGAGACAGACTGTCAATAACAATAAATGCATTTTGTAAAACTTTGTTTTACATCAAACAGCTTTATCTGCTTTGGAACAACTGCAATCTAAATGTGTGTTAGTAATGGTGAATGCTCAATGCACATGCTACTTCTATATTTTCTTGCAAGAAAATCTGATTAATCATTCTGGGCGAAAATATTAAAAATGAACTTTCGAATTGAATACAATCTAACAGACAAAATTTTGAACGAGTATGGGTATAAGATACCATGATCAGTAAAATCCAATTGAAATGGCATGGGGTTTTTCTAAAATCTGCTGCAACAAAAACTTAAATTCTCCATCCTTGTTTGTGGTACTAGGGTCTTTAAAAATACGCATTCGATATTTTATAACACACCTAATTTTGTATGACGGTCAAGTATATAAGCAATTTTCTGGATGCCGATATTCCTCCATTCATTATTTCGAGACAGCCTTGATCATAGTGATTCCGATTTAGATTCTTTTTATGAAATAAAGTATGTGGCTCTGTACTTCGGTTTCAGAAAAATATTTTGAATTTCCACTGATGACTTAAACCGTCCGCTATCCTATACACGGCCTGGACCTTTTGGTGGCGTCACTCTGTCTATATGTAGCCGGCCAACGGTTAGATATAACAATAACAAAAAATATTGCTGCATGCAGATTCGATAAGAATCAATATAGTCCCATAAAAATTTCCCCCTGACTGTCCGGTCAAGAAACCAAAAAACTAGATTGGCGGCATAATCAATCCTAAGTTATATTCGCGCTATCATAGCAAAAGCTCTACCTGGCACGTCAATTGAGTCGTGTTTGATGTCATTATACTCGAATATTAATAACATACAACATGATGTAGATCGAATAATTGTGGCTGGTTACTGACGGCAGTTACAGCCAGATTTTATAAAAGAGTAGCAAATTGACCCCCAAAAATCATACAGTCCAACCAATGCAATGCTGACCGCTGCAGACAATGGAAGACAGTCTATCTCTGCTGCTAAACCACTTTTTAGCCTAGATAGTTGACATCTGATCTCTGTGGTCGAACATGTAGTTACCCCAGGATGCTGCAAAATTTTCGGCTGTCAAAAATACTTCTTCGCCCGGGAGCTACTGCTGCACTTAGAGGCCGAACCACTTTTTATCACCTCAGTCCAGGTCGGACCTTTCTTTTGCCAGGCTCTCTGCACCTGCAGCCTTCTCAAGGGTCAAACCTCGTTTTTAGCCGCGAGATCCACAGCGTCGTCGAGGTCCTTGATCGGCCGGCACTACGTATCGTCCAGTATGCTGCACCGTGGTTTATATCTACCACATTTGGTTCAGAGCCTTTTCGAACCCTTGCCATATCCGAACCTCGAAGAACCGTTCTGCAGAGGAACCTGGAGAAGGCTATAACCACATGCCCTAATCACTTATCTTGCAATTATTGTACATATATAAATATATATCGATGAAAATTAAACCACACATAATCAATCATCGCCCCAGAGTTCTGATTACCATACCAACTTCAAGAAAACTGAGCTATATTGTGTTACCCCCATAACTTTGAGTAGTTGAATTTACAAAACCTGAACGGTAAGTAAAGAAATGTCAATATATTTGGCATAAGTGACTTGTCAACGATCAAACGTCAGTTTTGACAATTGAACAGTATAATTTAATAAAAATAAGCATTTAAGTTATTCCAAACGTCCAAAACTATACGGTAAGCATCGCGAACAGTAAGGTTTACCATCATAGGCAATATTGGAGAATTTTCTTCATTTAGTTTCCGCTAGCGCGTCGTGGTCTTAAACTTGTCGCACGTGCTTTAAAGGCGTACTTATACACTTGTATCATAATATACTATTCTAGGACCACTACTAAAAGTAGGCCTTTTAGCACTAGCTAGTTTCACTAAAAATAACGTTTCACACATCAGTTATTCTACTTACTTCTTTCGTAAGAGGTAAAGTGTTTTTATAGTAGATTATATTATAAGTGAGAAAAATGCATCATTATTTGCGAGTGAGAATTTTGAATCGCGAGTGCCCCAGCACGAGCGATACAATTTCTCACGAGCTTATAATGGCATTGCGCTCACGTGTGATATACCACGTTTTATCTTACAGTAGCAATTCTTGTGCCTAAATAGTTTGCGCAGTCAGAATATGTCGCGAAATAAATTTATAATTAGTCGCCTATGATTTGTGATATACGTTTGACAGTACTGAAGTGTATTGGCAGTACTGAAGTGTATTGTCAGTCTATGTCAAATTCGAGGTTTGTAGGTTAAGTTTTGCTTGGTATTTGACACAGACTGACGCAAAACTTAACCTGAAAATTACGAATTTGACATAGCTTGACAGTGCTACCAACAATGCAGTAGTATAAATAATGAAAACTCACTTCTGAATAAAACTTCATTTTAGTCATTGAAAACTGTTGTATAATGTATGGTAATAGGCGCTACTGTAAGATAAAAATAATTAAAGCATTATGTAATGAATACAGTAAACTTTGTAGTATTATAATCACCTTTGATAACTAACTTTGACAGCTACCTGCTGCATAAATTATAACTGCCATGAATGCAAACCTTTGTTAAATCGAAATTTATTCATTAATAACAGTAAATTTAAGGCCGTAGAGAAAATATTGTGTGCAGTTTTCTCAGTATTTGTCAATGTTACATCAGGTGAGGCATTGTTGCCTAGTTTTAATTACAATATTCTCAAGCCTTTAACACGCCTCGGTTTATAGCTCAGCGGTAGGGTTACTTCAATGGCGTCGGTTTCGGAAGAGGAGGGTGGGCGTTACCCTCAGCTAGACACTGGATTTGATTGGAACAAAGTTTATTATATTTACACTACTAACTAACATACAGATAAGCTTATAACTAGGTAACATATATGTACAGAAAAAGAAAATGGCGGATTGGTATCCGCAGTTGGAAGCTGGTGTGGTCCTTCGGAGGCGGTGCCGGCGGCTAAAGTGGCTCCGTGTCCAAATCCCACGAAGACGGCAGACTCTCTGTCCAGCGAAGGCGATTGGCTCTAAGTCCAGCGAAGGCGGTTGGCTCTAAGTCCAGCGGAGGCGATTGGCTCTAAGTCCAACGAAGGCGATTGGCTCTAAGTCCAACGAATGCGGTTGGCTCTGAGTCCAGTAGATGCGGCAGACAGCTAAATCCAGTGGATGCGGCAGGCTCTATGTCCAGTAGATGCGGTAGACAGCTATGCCCAATGGATGCGGCAGGCTCTATGTCCAGTAGATGCGGTAGACAGCTAAGTCCAGTGGATGCGGCAGGCTCTATGTCCAGTAGATGCGGTAGACAGCTAAGTCCAGTAGATGCGGTAGACAGCTAAGTCCAGTGGATGCGGCAGACAGCTAAGTCCAGTAGATGCGGCAACCAGCTATGTCCAACGAAGGTGATAGGCTCTGGAGAGGGCTGGGGCTAGTAGATCCTTGGAAGGCTGGAGCTGCTAGCTGGTCCTGGAAGGCTGGATGCTGTTGGTTGACTCTCCTGGGTTGAGTGTGGCAGGCTGGAGGCTGCTGAGTGGTCCTGGAGCTGAAGTGGCTGCTGATGGACTCTCCTGGATTGAGTTGCTGCTGGATTGACCCGCCGAGGCAGAGTTGTCCTGGGAGGCTGGAATGGCTGCTGGTGGTTCTGGAGGCTGGATGCTGTTGGCTGACTCTCCTGGGTTGAGTCGCTGCTGGATTGACCCGCCGAGGCAGAGTGATTTCCTACTGCCAGCGTCCGACTATTTAAAGGTGCCAGTCCTTTGTCAGACGCGATCTCGCAGCTCATTGGTCGAAGTAGAAGGGATGTTTTTGGCCCGTTTTTGATGTATTTCGAATTATCGCGTTTAATTGAGCGGCGTGATCAATTATCGACTTGATTTGGGTCGCAATCAATAGTCGTTGAAATGTTGATTCTAACGACACCCAATTTGCTAGGTTTTGGTAAAGATTAATTAAAATTGGAATTTTTAATTCCGTGTTCGGCGTAAAACTTACTTAAGCATTACTCTTATTGCGTATGTTAAAAAGTTAATTTTGCTTCGATTGGTTGCGCGCTAATTTTATATGAATTTTGATACTATTCACGCCTTCCTGGGATATTTTCTTCCGCTAATTATAATTTAATTTGTAATATTGCACCCTTGCCCGCTGTATTCGGTCGTGGCCCTGATTTCTTCGTTACAAAATGCGTTTCCGCTGGGCCGCTGTGTACGCTGAATTTCGGCCGCTTCGCCCGCATCGTTTTTCTCGACCTGCCTGGGTGCTAGAGACTTTATTTTATCAGGTGGCGGTTAATTTTTCCTATCGGCAGGTATCCTTATGTGGGGGTTTTGATTGGGCGCACTCTGATTTAAGAGCGTTTTAGTAATTGAACTTGGATTATTAATTTGGTAGCACGTTCGGATTTGTTCTCAGCGGCGCTGTTTTTTGTCGGCTTCCGGATTTATTGGGATGTTTTATGTGCTTGCAATTTTTTTGTTTTGGGGTCTGGCGAGCCGTTGGCCCTTTATTGTCTTTGTTGTGCAGAGGTTTGCACTTGAGAATTGGTGCTCCTTTGAGCTGGCATGCCGCGATTTATTGTTTTATTTTTGTAACGGTTTTCTTTTAAATTCTTGTAGGATCGGGGCGATTTGCTGGTGAACAGATGTTTTTGTAATTTGTTCGCTGCCTGCTTGGCGATGAAAAATTACTTCGTTGTCTGTTAACCGGTTCATATTACCTTATATTATTAAAAACTGGCAATGAACATGAGTCATAACCTCAAAAAACAAAATACTTTTAAGTCTAGTAAATAGTTGGATTTGTACAGGATCATAGCCAGTTTACATACAGAATGGTGGATAAGAATATGGCCATTAATTTAAATGGGTGTCTACTGACCTCAGTAGAAGTAAAATCGTGTTCATTAAAGTGTTGTACAACATTTGTGCTTCGTGAATATGAATTAAGTGCATAAAGTTCAGAAAAGTGTTGTTTATACAAATACGTTGAGAGCACACATCTAGCTCTACCTAATTAATGATACCGTGTGAGCCTTTGTTGAGTAATAACACAACAAGCAATAAACTTATCACTGTCTCTGTACAACATATTTTTGAACATTGTTGTACATTGCGCTAAAATTAATTGTTTACGAAACAATTCGCATTAAGGTGTGGTACAAACTTTTTAGAATTACTGGACAAATTAGGCTACAGTAAATTAACAAAATGCATCATATGCGTGAGAAATACCCATACAACTATTGTTTGCTCTTCCACTTTATCCAAATCGGTTTTATTGTAATTACCTCTGCGAACTTATGTTTATAGAAGTTCATTTCATGAGGGGAAATGAGTTTAGGCAATAAATGTTTTAATTTCTTGTGGAATTATTATTAATTTTAAACGTATAGTTTATCATGTAAGGTTTATCTGTTTGATGTCTCACCACTCTGAAATTTAATGACCGTACTTATGAATCAACCTGTGTGAAGTAGTTAGTACCCATAGTCCTATTCCAAATAATCGTCAATAGCTTTGTGGAGTAGTTTCCTAATTCTGATATTTGTGAAGTGACCATATAAACATGCAATCTATTGTATTTTACAAATGTAGTGTAGAAATGGGTGTAAAATAAAGTTCAAAATTCAACAGTGCGTTTTTAAGCTCCAGGTGCAATGAGGGTAACAATGAATTCCGTTATGCTTAACTTTGTTGACATCAAAGCTTACGTCAACGAAAGAACTACTCTAGAGACTTAACTTTTAGTGGAATAGGCGTTATTGCCGACAGTCTTCGGCGCTACTTGCCGGTTGTATGCAGAACTGCATGAACGCATAATTGGAATGCAAGATGCAGATGCAGTTGTAGCTGACTAAACCAGAGTGAGCAAGTGGTAACGATTCAATCTCCTCGAGAAATTGCGTAGTGAGACACTCGCTCAGCTGGTGGACACTGAACAGATTAAAAGGCGACATTATCATAGCGAGTAACACGGGAGCTATGCAATGCTCACTTTAAATTACTACGTGTACATGCTACTTCTGTAACGAAGGTGCTTTCAATATCCAGCATCGACCAAGATGATCGGTTGCAACTCAAAATGCCCTAGCAAGGGCAATGTGCGTTATATTTTATGGATCTTTAATAGAAATACCAATGTGAAGTTACACTGTCAAACCATTAATGATTTTAGTTGAAATAGCATATCACGGAAGCTATTTTCTAGAGCTCATTAGAATATTTTATTTATTATATTATATTTTATACAGAAGATTTAAGACGTTTAAAATTTTTTTTTTCAGAGACATTAGAATTTAGTATAGAGAATATAATACACAGTGAAGAAAAACTCTGAATTACTTAAATTTTCAATAATCTTAATAGCTTCCATCCTAGATTAAAATTTACCATAGCAAATGAAAACCTCTCTATTCAAGGAACTTCTCAGATATGCCGTTGGTAAGAGAAAATAAGGGAAAGATTAGCACAAATTGTTACAGCAAAAAATCAAAATCAGTAGATATTTAAACTTCAATTCTTGTACATACATACTAAAATAAAGTGTCAAAGAGGTCATTTCATCCCATTCAAAACATCAGAAAGAAGATTTAAAAAAGAACTATCTTCTAAATCTATTTATAATTAAATGCTATTAAAAATAGAAACAAAGATGATCAAACAATTTAATTGCAACAAAATAGTTCAAATAGGGATTCGAATAATCAGCACAGAAATAGTTAAGTCTACATAATAACTTCTTACATAACCCAGCTATGTGAAAAAATAAAAAATAAACTTAAGACAAACAATATAAAAACTACTTTTAAAAACAATAATAAATATAAATAAATAACGAAAACACGGGGAGTGTGGACGACCGTCGTCCGTGGTTCAATAAGGCAGTAATAAACCCTCCTTATTATTAAATAAAATGTACTTGTGTTCGTATTTTAGAAAGCGCAACCAGTAGGGATAATAAGTATGTAATTGTTTCCTGTGATAATATCTCCATTAAAAGTAATGGGAAGATTGTTTACAAAAACTCAAAAATAGTAAACCATTGACTGAAGCCTTGGTACTTTTTTCGGTTTAACAGTGCATGTAGTGTTGTGCATTATTATAGAGGTGTTATGGTTTACAATGAATTTTATTATTTTAAATGGTTTATCTATTTTACGCAATATAAATAGGGTGTTTGCAAAAAATAGGTAAACACATCCAAATGTATTTCACATGATAATGAAATAGGTAGATACGGTAGAGGTAGTTACTTCTTATCGTCCACATGTTGGTAGGCAAAAACAACAATTACTGAAATTTGAAATTAGATGCAATAGTGGACACAGCTATCATTATAATTATTGGCGGCGTTGCAAATACCTATTTGTGACTCTATTGGTAAAAAGTAGTGCTTTTTATCAATACATGTGAATATTGTCTGTCGAGATGTCGTATTAGACACGTATTACAACGTGTTTCATATAAGATTCTCTAATTCCGATGTAGAGCGTAAATAACAAAGAATTGCATTTTCCCTTGTCCGTATGAATATAATTTAATAGTTATGTGTGTATCTAGTGTGCGAAATGATATTTCGTTGCAAGCGAATGCAGTTTTTTTGGGACGGGAACGCTTTGCCTCGTTCTGAAATACAGAAGATGAAGAGTTTATGCCTTTGTCCCAGTAGTAACATATATAGCTAGTTCCTGACTTTTTAATTATTAATGTAATTTTTTATCACTAGTGATATAATATGTCCTGTCACATTTTTTACCTTTGATATTTCGTAAACGAATTGGAAAAAATAGTTAATATTATAGTCATTTAGCTTCTACAGATTCCTGGAATTTAATTTAATAAAATAATCTAAAGAATTTCTTGTTGCTTTTCTTGATGATTTCAACACATCATGGACATCATCATGAAAACAAGAACGTCGTGGAGAAGGTATTATAAAATTAGGAGAGCAATTTATGCATTTACTTGGCGGTGAACTAATGTAAACTTCTTCAAGCATAAATAAAACAATGTTTCCTGTTGAATATTTCAGTGTCTAATAAACATTTGTTGAAAATGATAGAACAAATTAAGTCTTCCAGCCTTTAGCTTCTAGTTTGCTATACGAAATTTAAATAATTTAATTCCAAAATTTTTCCCATTGAAAATATAATTTTTTCGTAAAAAAATGGTCATTAATAGAATTTTTAATGTAGAAAACTGTTACTTGAAATTAGGCGTTTGGTAGCCCCTCCGTCGTGATATTAATTATTTATACATTTTATATTTCCGTCGCCAGCTAGCTCAGTTTACAAGACAACAATTACTTTTTTCCAGTGGAGGATACAAATTGTTACTTTTATTTAAGTAATAGTCTTCGACTTTTTAAGGTACCCATCTTACATATATTTTACTGATTTTTTTTCGGTTTCATGCCAGGAAGTTATATAGTAGTCCACAAAACAGACAGACAGACCGTTTATTTTGAAAGTTATGTTTGTATAAGTACATACAGAATATTAAAGTGAAATAAACAGTACTGGACCCTGCCCTCGCCACTTGGTCAGAATCTAAAACCTCTCCCCCCCCCCCCTAATTCTTGAGTTGAAGGTCAGAGTTTAGTATCTTCACCCATCTATTTTGTTCTTTACATTGTGTATGTGTTTTACGTATATCGTAATATGTTGCAACTATAATACTGTTGTCTAGCCCGTTGCTCTTTTATTGTATTACTGTATTTATGTCTTTGTGTAAATAAAGCTTTTTAACATATGAGTCTCTTTCATTAAACTTATTAACCGAGGCCTTGACCTTGAACTGAAAACTAATTACTGGAGGAAAGTTTTAGACTCTGAATTCAATACCAAGTCTAGACTCTGACCTTGGATTTAAAGCTAAGTTGTGGGAGGGGGAAGAGTAGGTTTTAAACTCTGATCTTGAAATTCAGGTTAAGTGGTGGAGGGAGGTTTCAGCCAGTAACCTTCAACTTAAGACCAAGTGATATTATTTAGTTATTAATTTATTGAAACCAACTAAACAATTGTGTTGTTTGCGATTACCACATTTGATGCAAGAGAGAATTATTTTATAACACATCAGCAATTGTTAACGCTTAACTGACGCCTTAACTTGTTTTTGAATGAATAAGGAACATAACCCCCTCGGACGAATATTTGAAAATGAAAGGAGGCGAGAAAGCACATAAAAAATATAAAAATTCAATCATCGTAAAAAACAATTAGAACGCCATCAAAAATAGACAATAAATTATTAAGGGAAATAGCAGCGGCAATTGGTGGTAGGAAAATAAACAGATGATAGAAATAATAGACGTTTTGCACAAAAATTGCAAGGACCAGAGAAAAATAACAGGGAAAAAATAATTCTACTTTTGTTTGGTTTCTTGGATGTGTTCCATCTCCTGCAAAGTTACTGCATAGAAAGTACTCCGTGCTTTCCATGTACTTAAAAAGTACTCTCCCTGTTCTGCTTCTTTTTTAATTGTATGTGTTGTTCTGTTATCTGCGTCCTTTGTGTTTGTCCTTTTCATTGCTGTATACGTGATTAGGGGGTTCGGCCAGTGAAGCTTATTTACTTCTTTGCATTTTTATTCTTATCAATATTTAAGATTACTTTCCCCTTTACTGCATTCCACCCATCTACTCACAGGTTCTTGTAGCCTAATTTGAATTAGCTCTTTTTTCCTTTCTTTCCCTTGCCTTTTTTTATCATTATTTGTATATTTATCTCTTTTTTTATCAAGGCATCTTCTATAAATACTTTATTTGTAGTTCTCCATAACCTATGCTTGTTTTATTTTATAATTTTGTTAGAAGACCTGGCGAGACGAGGCGTCCTTAACTGCTTTAGCCGCTGGACGCTTTAATACCCAATAGCAAATGAAACTAAACTAACTAAACCGAAAGATTTTTATATGGAACTTCAATGTAGATCAACTAGCCGAGACAGGAAAGGCGTTCCAATAATCTGTATACTAATTTCAAAAAGCGCCACCAATTTCTTTATTATATCAACTCGCAAACCTAAATTGAATACTCGTTTATGATCTTGATTATTGTGACTTACAAAAAAGGTTTAAAACCACCCTTCACATTCGCAGATTCTCAGATAAGCTATAGATGGTTATAGTAATAATAAAACGTAAGTGCGACGTAATACAAGTGATATCTGTTTAAATTCATGAGTAAATAATTAAACAGTCCATAATCGTGTATTTGCAGTGGCAGCTTTTGCCAATATTTTGATTAATGCAAAGGATTACTTTAATAAAATTTAAAGGTCAGTCAAATACCTTATCCATGACGTGATCACGCTACGTTTACAGATACCAGTTTCCGTTTTGATTAATGGACAGGTCAATACACATTAGAAATACCCATACATTTGTGTGCATTATTGTTCATTATACATCGAGATTATCGGAATATTGCACTTTTTCAAGGTTAGCTTATGCACTTGGAATTACGATCACGAATAAGTATATCTATATTACAAAATTAACTACATTCGCTTATCTGATTTCTTCAGCATTGAAAAAGTCCCAAGTTCGCTTTGGGTCTCTAAGGACACGATCAAATCAATTTATTTGCATCGATTGAGGATGATAGAGACAAGAAAATGCAGAAGAAGTAAAAGAAAGAAAAAAACACAGGAAATAATAGGCAAGCAGCAAAGGCCCTGTAATAGTGTTACGTATCAGTAAACAACCTTGGAGTACAAATCCCACAGCCAAAACGGTAGAGGATGAACCTCGATAGATCTCAGCGAAGGATCATTTTTTAATGTTAATTATGCAGGAAGTGTAGTCATGACGAATAAACAAAACTAAATCATTATTAAAGTTGGCAACATAAAGTACCGAAATGATTCTAACATACTCGAGATTCCCTGGAAGGTAATACGCAACCGGCTCGAATTCAACGGTTATATTACGCCTAACTATTAACTTTAGGATAGACTAATCCAAAACTTAACAAGGAAAATTTAAAAGAAGCCAAGGCAATATAAGAAATCACGCATATATTTGATAAAACAAACCAGTAATAAATTCTTGGGAGTGAACCATTAATTCAAGACACTCTGACGGGTCCACAGTCACTACTAGTACAGGCGTTTAACCTAACCACGACCTGCTGAATTGTTTGACAAACGTCACTGTGACATTTGTCACACAATTCAGCAGGCCGTGAACCTAACAAACTAATCCTTAGATCCATAATCACATTAACCTTTCAAATGTCAAACGAAACTTCACTTGTCAGGTAAAATCCAACTTGTCAAAAACTCCACTCAAGTCCATTTGTATTTTTAGGAGGAACTTACAAACGAATAGAGTTTCCAAGATCCAGATAGACACACTACAACCGGCGCCAGTTTAGGTAGTTGCCAAATAAACCAACCTACCTTTCAATAGCCGTTGGGCCGTAACAATTTCCAACTTCTTGTCGAAGTTATCTAATTCTACAATAACGATTTTCCTGTCTTCTTGTCTACCCGTTTTATAGGCATTTCTAATTAGTTGCTTTTCCAAAATCTGCTCTTGTGAAAATTCAATAACTTCTTCTTTAAATTATTACTCTTTACCTTCGCACTCTTTTTATATTTTTCTCCCTTTTATTTTGCTCAAAAGCGTCTACTGTTTTTATCATCTGCTTTTTATACAACCCATTGCCGCTTACATTTCCCTAATAAACTATTGTGAATTTTTGATGGAGTTTAAATTTTTTGTTAATGTTTGAATATTATGCTATCTTCTCTGTTTTCTTTATGTGCTTGCTCGAGCCTTTCCTTTTCAAATATTCTTCCGAGGAGGTTGTATTCCTTTTATTTCCTTACTCATTCAGAAACTGCTATAAAATAGTTCTGTTTTTCATCAAATGTGGTAATCGTAATCAACATATCCGTTGTGTTTGTTTCAAAAATAATAACGAAATAAAATCACTTGGCCTTGAGCTCAAGGTTACTGGCTGAAACATTCCTCCACCACTTGGACTGGAATTCAAGATCAAAGTCTAAAATCTATTACCACCACTTAGCTATAAATCCAGGGTCAGGGTCTAGAAGTACTTGTCATTGAGTTCAGAGTATAGAACTTTCTTCCACCACTTAGTTTTCAGTTCAAGGTCAATGTCTAGGTCAATAAGTTAAACGAAAGAGACTCATATGTTAAAAACGTTATTTACGCCAAGCCATAAATACAGTAATATAATAATAAAAGAGTAACGGACTGGACAAAATTATTATAGTTCCAACATATTACAATATACCTATATGACAAACATACACAATGCAATATAGATGGGTAAAAATCCTAGACTCTGACCTTCATCTTAAGAGTAAGGGGCAAGAAGAGATTTTAGACTCTGATTTTGAACTCAAGGCTAAGTGCCACCACTGCAGAGGGTGCAGAACTGTCCATTGTAAGACATAAAAGGGAGCAACAAATAGGTGTTTTGTTTTTAATGCAGATGCATCTCTGCGTGGCGGCTTGTGGCGAACGGTTGGGCGTTGAAATCGCATTCGCAGACACTGAAGTTCCAATCCCACCGCCAGTAATGTTTTCTTTATTTGAGAATTGATGTAGTTGGCATTACCAAGTGTTTCCTTTTATTGTTTCAGTTTTATTAGAAACTTTAAAATATTTTTACCCCTTGTTTCCTTTGATTTTTAAAATTGTTTAGTGTCACAACGTCCATTTGTGAGGCAATTTCTGTGGTATACACAGAGCAATGGTTTTAATCTGCGAAACAGACATTTCAGAATATACCTAAAATTATATAATTATTACCAGATGTTGCACCGCCTTCTTCTTTTTACATCAGACTAGAACTGTAATGCTTTGTATTAAAAAAATGTAATAGTATAACACAATTAACATGTATTTTTAATTTCGTTACCGTAATTCTTCATTTTTAATTGATTAACAGTATAGTACATTTAGTCAGATTTGTTTCCATTTTTGCAGAAGCCTATTTTATAAGCATATTTCTTGCTTCTTTAATTTTCGGTCTATCTAAAATGTCAACATTGCGTGTATCTGACTAAGAATTCTGAATGATATTGGCGGATAAAGATTTCACTATAAATACATTTTTCGTCTGCTCTTTAACTCAACTCCATATACGAAAGCCTAAAACGATCTTCAAAATTTTATAAAAATTTTTGTTATATTATATGCTTCTCATATTTCTATTGATTTTTGCTATAATTTTAGAATTGAGGTAAATTTTACCTTTGGGTTCAAATGTGACGATTATTATCTTGACGGCAAATTGTTTTCTGTCGTTAAATAACTGTAGCAATACCAGATCCCACAATGATATCCCAACACTCAAGTTTAATTTCTTCAAGAATAATGCTATATTAGGCATGAATTAGAGAGGGGATGTGTGCTTCCGACGGAATATAATTGATCTTTTTATTTCGTACATAGATTTTTATGACAGTCTTTGCACTTTTTTTAAATTATGCATCCTATAAATTATACCTTGAAGTGTGACCTTGTTTATTCAAACATCTATTATTATTAGATATAAGGAATACTAATATTTTCATGTTCGTTCGATTTAGACACTTTAATTATGAATTCCCATCATGATAACTGCCTGTCTGCTATTTATACATTTTCCCAGGATGCGATTATCTTCTCAGGAGCCGCGCTGAAACTGTGCCGACACCGGCGGGACACAAACCTTAATGCCAAGTTGACAGGACAATCTTTCTTAGTGTCATTACAGTGCATACCGATGTAATTGTATAATTAGGTGCTGGTGTCCAGCAGGAGAGGGCGAGCTACCGGTGTTCGGCAAGCCACTCCCAGCAGCCATTGTGGTTGCTTCTCCAGAATACTAATCGCCAGATATCGGCGATGCTACTTACGTAAGTATAGTTTGCTCAAAACCGGTGCTCAGTGGCGGTGCACAAATAATAGTTATTTTAAAATTGCCCGGCCCGAGCTTGCAGAAAATTTAGTCTTTGTGCGTGGGAAAGTGATTGCTTTCTTCAGAAAAATCTGTGCTGCAGATTACGATCAGTAGCATAAATTATGGGAAACAGGCATTTCGCCCCCCGTCGGAAAAAGTGCTAACTGGTTACTAAAATTTTCGTCTAGGCGTATTGATTATTTCTGTTAAAATCAGTGTTAAAACTGAATTGTGCAATAATCTGTAGATCTATACGCCGGGTGATAATTTTCAATCCGTGACATAGGAAATAGCACTGTTATTTCCAAGTCAAAGTTAATTTGTAGTCCTGATTCGAGTATTACCTATTAACATACAGAGGTACGCTACTAAATAAGATGTAAATGTAAACACAATTATCTCTCCTACATTTCAGTACTACATTCGCTGCAGTTGATATTGATGGAACAGAGCTATTTGGAAATTTAGCTGAGAATAAGTCAGGCACATAGCTAGACTTACCAAGCAATGAAAATATTTGATTATAGGTGGTCTTTCTTTGATGGAAGAATTCCAATTCATTATACAACTTAATTTTGACACCCCAGAATTGGCACCCAACTTTCGCAACCATTATCTATAGGATATTAAAGTGTGAAAAACACGACATTACATGCCATATTTTTCGGTAGAAGAGTTTTTTCAGCTAATTTTATTGTTTATATTTACGCTACTAATAGTTATAAGTAAGCTCATTAGTCGTGTCAAAATAAAACAAATCATTTCAATGTTACGTTTCGCTATTTTAATATAGCTTCTTCAGATATCTAAAATTAAAAAACAGTACAATTTAGATATGTGAAAAAATAAAATTTATCTTGTTTTGTTACCTCGTATTTTTTAAATAACTAATTGGAGCGACATTACGTTGCTGATATCTGTTTTTGGTTGGTTCATGGAAAGTGTATGTTGGAATTCACCAATTATTATCTTTTTGTTGTTTTTTGTAGTTGACTAAAAAAGTTAAACATTTATTAAAAGTCACCTTAAACAAGGAAATATCTTACTATGGTAAAAAATATGTTTTTAAAGTCTTCTTTCTTTTTCTTTTTTTCTCTCTCAGGTATGTAGCAAATACGATACTTAGGAATGGAAAGTCTAATGTTTTATGGTTCTACTTATGTGTTATTATATATTTAAATCCCCTTGGATCTCTGATGTTATTAAAAATAGTAGCACTGTAAATGTAAAAATTAATGGTGTTAATTTAGGATAGGTGCCAAAGTTAACAAAGAAGTTTTTTTTATTTAATGTGGTTAAATCGTAGTAATACCTCTTGGTCATGGTAAAACTATAACTTCTAAACGATATAGAAGCATTTTGCTACACCATGATAATGCATAGTGCATACGGCCGCAAGAACTTTCTTACACGAATCTAGAATTCAACTAGTTACTCACCTTCCATACGATCCAAATATTTCCCGCAATGATTTATTTCTTTTCCAAAGATTAAAAAAGAGCAAATGCGGCCGTTACGGAATTGTGTCTGGACATCTCAAAAAAGAAGAAGCAACGGCTTCACAAAGTAGTTGATTTTTTCTTCTTGTTCAATTAATGTCAATTATAATATCCATATACGTTGTTTAATAATGAGGACGTCGATGTAGATTTAAAATTTAAAAATTCTGTTACTACAACTAATGTTTAATAATTATCGTAACATGTAAATAATATATTACTGAACGAGTGAAGAAATTAAGATTTTCACTCACGCGTTTGTAGATTTTATACACAAGCCGAGTGTAGATTTACAAACAAGTGAGTGATTTAGTTTCTCACGAGTGCTGTTTAGCGTTTTGCCACTGAAATTTTGAACAAATATTAAAATGTTATAATTTTCGTGATTTATATCAAAAAACTATTTTGGTTTGAAATAAAATTTGTTCGTGTTATACGTTTGGCAGTACTGACTACAATATTAGTATATGCCAAATTAGAGATTGGTAGATTAGCTTTTTTTGCTATTTGACACAGACTGACTCAAATCTTAAACTGCAAATCTCGAGTTTGACATATTTTGGGAGTGGTGAAAATGAGTGGACACAAAGTTTTTACCTCACTGCTACGTTGTCATAGCAAACAACGTAAGTGAGTGAAACAAACGCTTTCTCGTTCTGTATCCAAGTAAGGAACAATAAGTTTCAACAGTAGAATAGAACAGTAGATTTTATTGTGTAGATAAACGATTGCTTAAGAGAAGCACATACAATCAGCTGTCGACGGAACTAAACTGCAATTTAGAAACGTTTAACCACTAATTATAATAAATAATTGTTTCGTAATACTAGGTGTCCGCATACTTATAATTTTTTTTGTTTTTAATGCAAATGAAGCAAAAATGTAAGTATACAGTGTGCTGTGTGTTCATGCAATACAGTTTTACAATTCATTTACTTTTTGTGAATTGAAAGTTATTCCCCTTTACGATTTATTGCAGAACTTTGACAAATTATGATTTAGGTAATACGAATTCCAAACATAGACATCACAGGACGTTTGGTTTATTAGCTATT
This sequence comes from Agriotes lineatus, assembly GCA_940337035.1. Classification (NCBI taxonomy): domain Eukaryota; kingdom Metazoa; phylum Arthropoda; class Insecta; order Coleoptera; family Elateridae; genus Agriotes; species Agriotes lineatus. Next base: position 24,349,700 of record OW679198.1, on the reverse strand, counting down.
TATACGCTAAGAACATATACGTTTTTGCAATATTGCTACTACATATAATATCTGAGATTTAACCAAAGGTTCGAACACCTGCAAAAATATTTTTTGAAATGATATCGTTCTTTTCAACTGTCCTTCATATCCTTCGGCAGCGAATTTTGTACTTTAAGAAGGTTTAAGATTCTAGGATTGGCAAGGCCAGAATGTAGAATTGTATGAGTTGATACTGGATTTTTGTGGCCTTTGAAGTCGCTTAGATGGAACCCATGTTTTCTGCTCTAGAAAGATAGACCCTACCACTGAGCTATACTTCACTAATAATCTTGTACCCCCTACACATGCCTAAAATTTTTCCATGCCTATATGTATAATACAGAGGAAATGTTTTATGCTTTAAAACAGTGTTTCCCAAACTTGTCAACTTGCGTATCATAATTCACATTTATGTATAATTCGGGTACCACTTAGTTATCAGCCAAACCATTTGCAGAGTTAAAAAAGGATGACAAAATTTGCATAACACAAAAGCAATTGTAAAGAAACAGTCAATTCGAAGTTAATTTAACAACCATTTTTGAAATTACAAACAACTGCTATGAATGAGCACGTGTACATAATATTTTATTAAGTACAGTAATGTAACTTCAAAAACTTAGAATAATCAAGTAAGTAGTTCAGCAACGTAGACTCCCGCTTTAGCCACGCATAAGTGAAAAATAAATTTATTTTGTGAAAGTAGACGCTGTCAATGGACAAATCAAAATTAAAGTACGAAGATGTTTGCTTATTTAATGGTACTATAAACTTGATGGTCTTCTGAAAATTAAAAATCTAATGTTTGGGAACGTTTGGACTGTGTCACGTTTACTTTTATCGCTTTAGACATGCTTGACCCAAAATATCTACTGATTTTCACAGATTTATAGAGGTTGTATAGCTATCGATTCTTTCAGGAACATTAATTAGTAGAAACTGCTTTATGGCTCTGACTAATTGGCAACTAAAGCTGTTAAATGGACCTTAGAAACTGGTAATGCGTTTTGTAAGAGTATTGAGATTAGAAAATATCTGTGGTGTTGATCTAGAGAAGCACTTAAAGGTGATCTTGCTGGATTATTTCATTTATATATTAAGTAGTAAAGATTTATATAGCCGTGTACTGACCGTGCGGAATATCAACCTCATTTAGCGGAGTTTCCTGCATTCCTAGATTAAACAACTCATTGGATTAATTAAGAAACCTTCAATCTCTCCATTCGCTCTTAAGTGTCTACTTTAATCTTTAGTCGAAATTTGTAGTGAAAGTTTTTAACTTATTTTTGGTCGAATGGTTTCTCTACAGGCGCTTACAGCAATATCCGTTTGTATTTAAATTATATACTATGAAACTGTTACAGAACGCTTCTTATCGATTTCATCTTCATATCATGGTTGACACAGTTTACAGGATTAGCTAAGTTTTATTCTTCATACTGGGATACCTACTGCAAGGGATTAAACAATTTTGAAAGGAAAGTGTTAATTAACTAATTTTTAATATTTGAAAATTATAATAGTAGATTATATACGAAGGGACAGCAATGCATCATTTGATCCCGCAAGTGAAGTCGAGGGCAATAATCACTCAAGGAATCATGAAATATATCTGATTGTGCTGGTTTTAAAATATATACGTTCGATTCGGAAAAATGGATGGCTTTGGAAATGTGGATAAGTAACTAAGGTAATGTAATAAATAATGTCATTTTGAAAGACCAAAGTGTCACTTTTAGTCCCTGGGCGATTTAATAAAAATGTAGTCCCTCAGGTATTAAAAGTAGCACTCTGTTCCTTCAAAATAACGCCTAAAATAGGTTGTTTAGTACCTGGACTGCAAAAATGTATTTAATTTCATTGAATAGGCATGCAGCATGCAGCTGACCTATTATATTTTGAAAGCGCACTAAAGGTGATGAATCAGAAATGGGCCCAAAATTAAAGAAGTTCTAGAGTTCAGTTTGTACTAGCATAAACATTTTTCTTCTATATAGTTGCACTAAAAATTGTTGACTAACAGTCTCCACGATCAAAAAAGGAGGATGTAATACCAATTTTTTTTATTTTGAATTAATTTGTAGATCATGTTTTATTTTTATAGTTCCTTACTATACTATCAAGCAAGCTTTAAGAATAAACTGAAAACTATTTCTCAAGTATCACATCTATAACAAAAGTAAACTGTCGAAAAATATCAGTTTTACAAAAAAAGAACGTAATTCCGTAATTCAGTACAGCTAGAAGAAGTTTAAACATTTATAAAAATTAGATTCGACAAGGATCGAGTACCGATGTTGCTGCAAAAAATATGAGTTTAGTTCCATTTTATATCATCATCTACTCTAACATCGCGTCTAAAATTTTATTGCATTACTACAAGTTTGATCTTGTATGCCAGTTGAAGCATTTAGCTCAATAAATACTGAAGTTCATTCCGATAAAAATTATTTTGTAAGAGTCTGCATCGTCCTACTCTACAATCAGCAAGTACTCTCATAGTAGACACCTGTTTACCGCCACGTTACCAGAAATGGTGGACAACTATGGTTTTGACTGATTGCAGATTGAAGATGAGTGAGATTGAAAAAGCTGTGAGCACCTCTCTTTTGTGATGCACCCACATCATGAGGGAAGATTTGTGGATATCTAAGGTACTTCTTAATGAGTGCCGCAGTTTTTGACACTCGAGCAAAAACGCGTTGGAGCGACAATTACCAGAATATTTGGCACTTTTTGAAGAGACCTAGAAAGAGATTCTGCACCGATTTATGACTATGCACGAGACTTTAGGTCACTAGTACACAACTGAACAGGTATCATAGTTGCCCTACCCCAAAAAAGGTGTAGGTGGAGCAGTCAGTCGAATGGGGATGGGTTGCGAAATTAATTGTCTCGTATAGATTACTGGGGAAACAGACCACGTCACCGCAAATCGCAAAGAAGTGCTTTATCACCAAGGTAATAACCCGGTGCAAGCAGCAGCAATTACAGCCATACCAATTGAGGGCATTTAGTTGGAACTCTTTCAATATGGCTCTTTTACACCTGAGCTAGCGTGTAATGTTTCGCTCCTATTTTAAATGCGAATTAGTCATAATACAATATTATGGGCATTTAAAATTTCGCTTTCCAACTTGAAAATCTAAAGGCCTCTCGGTACTGTAAATTTGTCGCGGTGCGCGAACGACAAGACACATCGTCCCGCGCGCATTTCCATTTTTGAACTCTCTTCAGAGAGGGAGATCAACTACGAATAAAACCAAAGTGTTCCGCCGAACTCGAGAATTAATCCGAAAAATTATCCCGGCTCCCCGACCCGATCCCTCGGAGACAGCCGCACAAAGTGCATTGGTAATATGAAAGATTACGTTGACCATTTTCATAGTAATATCCTCCTTCACTTCTGTTCTTCTTTAGTACCCCTTTACTGTCTGCTCGTGTTCATAGGCCTAACATAGAATAGTCCACTTTTTGTTTTACGTCGTCTATCCAACGCATTTTTGGTCTACCAGCGCTACGCCTATTTAGCGTTGGTCATCAGAGGACCACTCGTTTTACCCATCTGTCCTGTTTTTGTTGGGCGACATGTCCTCCCCATCTCCATTTCAAATTTACGATAGCCATTATCACTTTCACTCTCCTTATTTTTTTATCTCTTTGTTAGTTATGCGGTCTCAGAGGCTTATTCTCAATCTATACAGCTATAAATATATTTCTATTAACCATGAAAGGTTATTTACCAAACCATTAGCATAACCAGTCGATGTTAACATTTGTAATACCTATTTAAAGATCTTAAATCGTTAACAAAGAAACTAAAAGGCGAAGAAGTTTTTTAGACAAGATCGCTTATGCACAAGAGAAACAATATGGTACCGAGCACTAAGCCCTGTGGTACTCCAATTATTACTGAAAAGATTTTGAGAGAGCACTTGAAAACACACTCTAGAAATATAGTAGTTGGATATTGTTCAATGCACTTTAGCAAGTTTCGACCAAATGCCTTTTTTAGTCCAGATGGAATGGATCTAATCAAAAACATAGAGCTCCATCGTATTAATCCATGTTGACATTGACAATGATCTAAATGCATTGTGTTTTTGGCACCGCCACTGATGTTTTCACGTTTCTTGTCTAATATTGGTTCTATTGTTTTATATTTCAGTTATTTCTATTGGATTAATTTTATTAATATTGCTTTATAACTACTTAAATATTTCTTTCTTTAAATTTGCATTTTGTAAATCAATTATGATCAAATATTTTGTTTGTTGTTTATAGTATTATATCCTGAAGTAACTTACCTTGTCAGAATAAATAAGTAGGAACGGGATGTTCTTCGAGGAATACTATTAGTTATTACAACTACATGTTATTGTAGAATACAAGGAATAGATAACGCAACTTAAAGTTGCTCATGCAAAATCAATTTAAATATGCTAACTTAAAAATTAAAAACCGAATTGAAAATAAGAAGCACTAAAGTATTACAAACTTTAATAGAAGGTATATTAAAAAAATAAATGTTGATTAAAACAACAATGTACCAATTTATTATATTAAATAAAGATATAGCTTTGATAGACTTGTAAAATGCAACAGCAAATTACATCAGGCCAAGAGTGGCCAAGAGAGATATATCCCTTTAGCAAGTTGTTTGAAAACGTACGTTAATTTATAAGCTGTTAAGCTGCAATTACACCTTAAAAGTTGTTATGTATAGTACAAAATGCTTAACTGATGCAGAGATTTAAAATCTCCCTTCGATCGGAAATGTACGATTTAAAAAAGATTTAAAATCGCAATTGTTTAAAGATTAGGGGTATGTTCAAAATGTATAATCACTTATAATACCATGAGTAGTCAAAGTTATGTCGACTATTTTTGCGGTGGTGTCACGAATGTCCATTGCGCTTTGATACGATTAGGACGAGTGCGTTAGCACGAGTCCTAATCCCAAGCGCAATGGACATGAGTGGTGATACCAACGCAAAAATAGTCGACATAACTTTGACTAAGAATGGTATTCGAGGGACTATTTAATGAACCAAACTACTTTTTCAAATTAGTTTTCAGTAAATCTAGCAACAAACTACGCAATTTCTATAGTAACAGAACACTAATATTGACTTTTTCTAATAAAAATCACATTTGTTTAAAATAGTCACTTGAATACCTTCTAGGAAGATATATCCGCTGATATTTTTTTGATTGGTCAAGAAACGTCAGAATTCTGGATTTTCATTGGTCACTCTTTGACAGATGATAGGTGTATTATACCCATTCGGAGTCACGTGACTTTTGTCTGTCACTGTTCATCTTTAGTAAAATAGATGAAATGGAAGAAATTCGAAGAAAAGACATGTCGATTCATAAAATTTATTTTTAAATTTGACGTTTCTAATCTGTCAGATTATATTTTTCGTGTAAGTTATTGAAATAAGTAGAGTGCTTAGAGATAAGGGTAATAAAACCTAGAATTATTGAACCGAAAACTGGAAAGAGACGCGAAAAAAAAAGATACATATGAAAGTCACTGTTTTCGATGAGACCATTTTAAAATTGGTCAAACAAAAATTCAAGATGGCTGCTTTTAAGGTACTCGTATCAACTTCCTTGCTTCCTAACCCCGTTAAATGTGCGGTATATTGGCCTTTTAGGTTACTGAATACATTTTTTTACACTTCCAGAAATCGCCCAAGCAGCAAGTAATGTAACCTCAAACTTGTTACCGGTCAAATGTAAAAAGTTATGCATGAATCGTCTAATGATTTTTTAGATTGGTGTAGCAGAAAAAACTATAAAAACTATACAGAAAACGTCTTCATCGCTTACTTTTCGGAAGTCCAGTAATTCCAAAGCATCGACCTTATGGTCACATTATTCAATGCTGAAGGCAACTTTCAACATAAATAAGAACATCGACATTAGCAAATTCACAAAACTGAATACCTTTTTAAAGCGTAAATCAGAAAATTATAAACTCAAAAAATTTAAAATATTTACTTTACAAGAAATTGAAAAATGTATCTATGATGCTCCGGATAACCAATTTCTAATGATGAAGGTAAGATAATGAAAATTTCTAATTAATTAAGTTTATAAAACAAATACTTTATGTTGTGGCACTATTTGTAATTTCGGGAGTTTGTCGTAGCCAGGAATTGTCAGAGATTGAAGCGGATGATATTTAAGATTCAGGAACTGCTTTAATAGTAACTATCCGGCAATGCAAAGGTAAAATGCCGAAAACTTTTACTGTTGTTGACAACAAGGATAAAGTCCAAGTTGATTGCAAATCTATCGAAAATATGCTTCCTTACGACTTCCAGTAACTTATCACAAACGGTTTCTCGTTGTCTATAGAAATAATAAGTATATAAAACAGCCAGTGGGTATTAACCAATTCGGCAAAATACCTTCTCTAATAGCTACATTTCTTAATCTACCACATCCTGATACCTTTACTGGACACAGTGTCAGACGTTCTTCTGCTTCCTTATTGGCAGACTCAGGTGCGGATATTCCCTCAGTTAAACGGCATGGAGGATGGAAATCCTCCACTGTTGCAGAAAGTTATATAGAAAACTCTTTGGAAAATAAAAGAGAAACATAAAAAAATATTTGGTATGGGAAATCAAGACTTCAAACCCAGCCATCAACATTTCAAACGTACTGTTACAAGAGAGGTTCTAGTTCAGGAAGAAAAAGAAAATAATCGAAATATTATACTCAGTAACATTAGATAATAATTGTACGAATTTAACAATTAATGTAAATGTCAAAAAGGCGATCTCCTTGCGATTAAAGTACTCGCCTTCGGCTCGTGCCTTAAACTTCGCAACTCGTGCATAAAAGCCCTTCTTCACACACTTGTATCATAAACTACTATTACATATAACCTGCCTCTCCATATAAGAAATTATATGTCAGTAGACACGAATATGATATTTGGTTTTGGCATTTTCTTAAACATAAGAGTAGTTCTTTCATGCGCAGCCAAGGCCTTCGAAGAATATTACCTTAATAGCTAAAAATTATACTCTACTCTAATAATTCACTGCAATTAAGACAATAAATAAATAATAATGCACCTTACGGCAGCTTAATGATCCGGCTATTAAGAGATTAATTGGAAATAAAGCAGCTATTACTTATTAACTAATTACGGTATTATGCACGGGAATTAATCACCGTATATTCTGGAGTAATGCATTCTTATTATATATCTTCCTGCAGGTGACACAAACTTGGCAGTGCTGGCAGTACGTCATAATGCCAAGCTAATCAGGATTGGTATTTCATAAATCCGAACTAACAACTCGCCTACAACTAATTATTATTTATGTTGACCGGTGGATAGCGCGTTCCCACAACCGGCCGCGGAAACTGGCCTATGACAGATAAAAATGGTCAAATATGTGGAACGTGGAATAAAAGTAGTAATCCAGGATGAACGAGTCAACATAAAGGAAAAGAGCTGTTACGCAGGTAATTGATTAGCTGCAAGCTACTTCAGGTATGCGTGCGTATGCGGATGATTACAAAATAGGCATGTTTTGACGTTCCTCTGGGAAACTGCCGCCTCTGACACTCATAATTATCTTCGCGCTCAAAACGGTATGGTTTTAAATACTAACAGGCACTAGACACCCCATCTGGAAGAAAAAAATCAAGACAAACTGTATGGTGAAATGAATGCACAATTATAATATTGTTAATATGCGTCGACACGACTTCCTATTCACATGCATACATTAACACTGAACAGCTGAACAACTTATTATTAATAATAAACAACTAATGTTACTTCAACTTCATTCATATTTAAAAAATAGTTCTGAGGATTTCGTCGAAATATTTGAAATTAGTATCTTTCCACCAATTACAAGTTCGTGTACCTACCAAAGTTACAAGCTATGATGAAATCGCAGTTATAAACGTAAAAACCGGAAAATTATTTAAACCAGTTAAAGCCCTGAATGCAATAAGTATACAGTTTTAAAATCAACGTCCAAATATTTGGTTAAGTTGCATTTACTACCAAAGATGGTTATTCTGGAACTTCAAGAAAGTACACAGGAAGATGAAGTGAAACGCCTTGGGATTCATTTCGATAAATATGATTGATAAGAGCAAAACATATTTGTTGTAAACGATTTCATTTATGCCTTATACTAAAGGATCATTAATGGATAATTGATGGCAGTTATTACTTAAAAACAAACAGCCACTCTAGAAAGTGGTTATAGATGATACATCCCGTATATTCGATGTGGCGTATTAATATTCATTGAATCTTAAGACACCACAGCAATATGGTGACAGTATTGGATTTTGTTCTTGTGAAATAACCAATTGAAATCTATTCGCAGTAGTATAGAAACCAATTGAGAAGAGCATCGATAGTGATCACATTGAATTTCCGTAAACAGAAGCTGCATCAAATTCACAAGAGCTCAAATGACAGTTAAAATAGCACATTTACCACACGTAGCACTTTTAAAAATAATACAATTGGCAGAAATTCCAATAAACTGGAAGTAGTTGGTCATATGAGAATTCTATAGTAGCTGTCAAACTGGCCAATTGTGATGGTTCACTGCCCATAGGAATTCTGATTGCCTAACTAACTAAATGAAGAAGGTCAACATCAGCACATAATTAAATAGTTTATCTATTGCAAAATAATCAATAATTTACATTAATAATGGCACTGGATGTGAGTAGCAGTAACTAATAATTTGAGGAATAAAAATTAGCATGAAACAAAGTAGGTTTTAGAAGGGTTACATTCAGAGTTTCAGATATGGTAAATATTCGGTAGGGCTAATGCAATTTAATTTGTAACTGGCGGAATTAAGCTTATTAATGTCAGACATGATGTAAATAGAACAATACAAAATGATTTGTTAAATACAGAAAGAATATGAGCGTTATGTAGTAAAAGTGTATAGACCAGCAAAAGATCAGATTAGCTGAAAGGTAAACGAAACAGTGCTAGCAAAATAATAATTGCAAAAAGCAATGAAAATGGAAATCAACCGATCGAAAGACAATTAGTGAGATAAACTCGAAGTGTATCAATGCCTTATAAACAAAAGTGAATTAAAAGCAGAGCAAGTGTAGTAACAATTATTCCAAGAAAAAGACAATATTAGTGGTTAGGCAAAGACATGACATAAAAATTGTAGTCCATAAGGTTAAATATGTTATCAATCCTAATTTCCTTTATAAACATTTAATATCTAGTTGCTAAGTGACCTAACTGTCATTTATTAAAAATAACTAATGAAGCTTGAAAATTGTGTGTTGGGGCCAGATTGAGCTCCTCAATTATCATGTAAAATTGTAAATAAAAAGTTCTTAGTTATACCAATTGTGGTTAAAGTTATTCACAAGTGTCCAGTGCATCTGTGGGTATCGTTTTCCAGGTGTTAGGAGGCCCAGGTGAAGCAGATAGGCCAGCGGAAGGAATTGTCCAAGTACTATTGACTTTGGGGCCCATTTCCTTATGCAAACATTTTCGCCGAGCGCCTGTTACGTCTAGGAAGGACGTGTAGGAAGGACGTGCAGGAACCAGTACAGGCAGAAATTCTAACCAACAAGCAATTCCCGAGTCCATAATTTCCTTGGCATTTGGAAGCGTATCCGGCGTCCAAGAAGCCTGTGATAAACATAGATTTTCACAGGGAGAGCGTTGGCGTAGGTCCATTATTTTTGGATTTTGCACGATCAGATTGTCTACGAGGTAGTGAACCGTATTCCAGTGGTCCAGAGCCGTCCAGTTTCCAGAAATTTAAGTACCGTCCCTTGAAAATGCCGTGTCATTTCGCATTTTCAATTTTGGGCCGGATATGAAACAAAAACCTGTCGCCCGTCTGTTCGACGTCACACTAAAAACAATATGAGTTTAGCAGGTATTAATATTTATCTGACGCGTGTTTGGTGGTTTTTAAAATTCAATTTACGCTGTTTCTTCTGACCACAAATCATTTTGTCTCTGAGTCAAATTTATAGGTTAGCTAAATGTCAGATGAAGTTGTACATTTACCCGAATTATTTGCGAGTATTTGTCATACAACAGGTTACTTGCCATACCAAGTTTTTCCTAAATTTTATGAAACTACGACCCTGAACCAAGATTGTCTCATATTCTATCGAACTAGGCCCGAATGTGTATTGCAAATGGATAAAATAATAAAAGGACAATAATCCAAATTATATTACACTCTTTTAATTTGCCCTGAGTATGACAGGTGAATTTCAATTGAAACTTAATAATTAAAACGTAAGTTTCCTTTCCAGTATTTATTTTAAACTCCCTATTTATTTATTAGTTAGGAGCAGAGGCTATTACACAATATACCAAATAATGTACATGTGACAACATTATTAACTGCACTGAGAAGTGAAGGGTATATAATTTAAAAAAAATTAATTCTGAGCAGTGCAGAAGTACTACACCACTAGCCATAACAAAGAAAATTTTAGATAAGCTGGAAAAGTACTTTAAACTAGCTCACATTGTAATCTACAACTGGTGCATCTTTAACTCAATAAAACTAAAAATTAGCTGATGGATATACATAGGGGAAAGGACAACGAAATAGCGTAGAAATTTTTGCGACAAAGAAAAACAAAAAATAATCGAGAGAAGAAATGTACTGCGCCTCTCCGGCGACCAGCCCTGGTGAGATGCCCGACGACTTTAAAAATCGTACGCTTCCTGGCTATCACGCTAGCACCTGTGGTTTTTGTTAACCCCTAACAAAGGAACTCCTCCTCCATTTCGACGGGCAAGGCTAGCTACCTATCCTACTTGCGAGCAAAGAGAGCTCATAGAACCACTGGCCTATAATCAGAGAAAGAAAACGAAGAAGAAACCACAAAAATATCCAGCGTATAATGAGATAGGTCAGTTGTGTAATTAAAAGAACCGCTTCATTACAGTAGATGAAAGCACAAGGAAGGATAAAATAAAGGTGAGGTCTGAAATGAGTAAAACGTTCAATGCGTCAGCTAAAAAACAAAGCAGTAACAACAGTAATACAGTATTGGAAATTCAAGAAGTCAACAACCATCAACAGATTATCAAACTAGTACTGAAAAAGGGTTATTCATACAGTACTCAACCTACAATACAATAAACTGGGTTGACCATAATATTATACGTCAAAGAAAAACCATCAAATACCACTCCGAAATGGTTTAGAGGATACATCATCAAACTCATAGGGCAACCACACGTATATTGCTTTATAGGCAAAGATGAATTCAAGCTAAAATTTCAAATCGCAGATAGCTATAAAAATGCACTAAAAACTTATACATGCAAAAGCATGTAAAATAGAAATCAAACTTTGCAAAATAATACAACAAATTAAGACGAGGCTTGAACCAGACGTGGACACCAAGAAATTTAAAGATATACTTATAGGCATAGAACCTTTACCAGGACTCTCACACTTAACTTCGAGCACCCTTATGAAAAAAAAAGTTATCAAATCTAAAAATTGGTGAAGAAGTATGTGTAAACTACTACCGGTAGGAGAAGCAAGGAATCCAGTGACGGTGCAAAGTCAATTTAATGTTAGAACCTAGTAACGATATGAGGGAAGGTACAAGAAAACATCTTCGACAGAATACAAGGTAAACGGAGAAGACTACGGTAACAGTGATACCACAACATTCGATGGGGTACTTTTAACCCAAGAGCATAAAAATGTAGATCTACAGGTATCACCTTCGAGAACATTGATGGTCGATAAAAAAGAGACATCAGACGACACTGCTGTTAAGATAACTAGAAGTGGACGAATTGTCAAAATACTTTGCAAATATTAGATTAAAATAATGTTGATTTAAGTTAAGATCATGTTTTACTTATACGAAAGATTGAGATCTTATTACTATTAATATTATTATAGCTTATCTGTTCGATGTAACCTAATATTCATTAAAGCTTTAGATATCGTTGCAATAAGAGTCGAACATTGTTAAAATACATTTTCAATCAAAGGTGTTGCGAATAATGACTGGTGTGATATGGCGTGTACCAAGTCTTATTTTCCACAAAGATCTTCACATATTTACAGAGCAGCTCGGCATAAAATACCAAACAAAATCAGAACCTATCCCAAAGCACTAGCAGACGACCCCACAACCAAAATAGTTGAAATATCAAAGATCCATTGGATCTACCAGATCATTTTTAATAAGTAGTTTTAAATTTTATGTATGGCATATTTTTTCTAGATAGCTGTAAGTGAGTGTGCCAACGGACAAATTTCCTTTAGGCATTTCTAATTATCATACGTCTTATTTAATTCTATGGAGTATCATGTTCTACTTTATATATCCCATGTATGCCTTGTTAGAGCATTAGGTTGGTATTGACATCCATATATCTATTCTTGACCAGTTTCTTGAAAGCTTTTCTATTTTGTGCCAGCTCTTTGATCTCTCGTACATTTCCACTTCATTGCTTTACAAGGAGTTCCATAATATAGTATTCTCACTTTTTTCTTGGTCTGCCTGTACTTTAATTTCTCTCTACTTTCAATTCCATCGTGATTTTCTCTAGCGTGCACCACTCACCACATGCCCACATCACTTCAACTGTTTATTTTCGATATGAATGCACTTTCTTAATATTTACCTAGTTACTCTATTATTAATTCTGCATTCTTCAGTATATTTTATAGTGTTCTTAGGGAATTTTATTTTTGCAGTAGTAATCTTTGAACTTCTATCATTTATAATTCATTCTTCTGAAGAATATCGTAATATCACAGTTTATATATTTGCGTTGTTGTTCTGTTTATTCTGTTTGAGATTTCTTGCTTTATTCTCCCGTTGTTACTCATTATTTTACGTAAATATTTACATCGCTCAACCTTCTCCAATGGTTTCTTCTCTATTGTAATCTCTTGCATTGGATTTTACTTTTTACTAATCTTCATTTCTTTACCCATACTCATATTTATTTTTAAATTTACCTCTAGTAGCACTTCCTTCTACGTATTTAATGTAATCTGTAACATTCTGTGACTTCGATAACAGTACCATGAAATTTGCGTATAATAGACTTTGTACATACTGGCTGCATACGTTACATTCCAGTCTTTCAATTTCTCCCTTTCATCACTGTATTCATTATCATTATAAATAGCAATACACTTGACAAATATTACCCACATTTTCTTGCTGTTCATGCTATCAAAATTTGTTTTTATATCTAGGAAGACTGGTATTATTGTCTTACCCTATTCTAAATCCTTTTTAGCTATAATTCCTAATGTAATTTTGAGATTGCCTTCATCTTAAATGCAGTTCGTTCTTCTGTTAATCGTATTTCCACTTCTGATTTTAGATTCATATCTAGTATGTTACTATAGTATCGTATTTGTATATTATTGCAGAGACATAATCCTCGGCAATTATTACAATGTTAGCCTACTATCGCTTTTATATAATGATATAATTGTATTTTTTATAATTTTTTTAACTGTGTTGCTTTATTGTTTTGTTCGCAAATGTTACAAATTCTTCCACTGGAATACTATTTTTATTAGCTGACACTATTTTTTACTTCTCATTATTGTGTATTGTTTCACTAGCTACTATTTCAAATATGCTATACCTATTCCTTTCAAACGTCTCTCACCTTTTCTTTGTTAGCAACTACGTAATTTTCTCTATCTGTTGCAATAGATGGTTATTTGTTACCATTCAATTGCTTCACAATATGCCAAAGATATTTTACATTTGATAATGTTGCTTATATATTGCTATGAACACATTTTAGGCCTTTATGATTATAATAGCAAATTATAATATTTCAAGCAAATCAATTATTTTATAAAATGTTCCAGAAATATGTGCTAGTTTAATTTTTGCAAATAGTATAAAATAGCATTGGCCTTGACAATAATTTGTATAGTGCTAGTAAAAATAGTGTTAGCCTTAATTTGAAGAAAACGTAATTAGAGAAGCTTGGAGATCATGTAAAACAATATACGATCGAAGATAAACAATCGGGGAAAGGAAGCCAAGCTGTGAGGTGGTGTTAATTTTGGCTTCCCCAATAAATAATTGTTAATACGCGAATAAATACCCTTTTCCCATTTCAGTGTGTTTGAAAATTAATTCTATATCCGTAGGGTATACTGTAGTATGTTGCGTTGATTTGTGGCAAGTCTGCAGAGGTAAAAAAAGTGTTTAATTTGTGCATAAAGTGTTGGCTGGTTTTTCCGAGATTGTGTACGGGGTTCGAGCAGTGAAATTGGAGCCCCGTGAGCTAGAGGTAGGCAGCGACTGTTGTGGGAAGCAGTTTGAAACCTAGGTTGAGGCAAGTGCTGCATTGGAGGCGTTTTTCACAGTGGTCGAGCTACAGGGGCCGTCCTGCAGGGCGTTCAGCGGCTTGTATCTGTAGACCAACGGAGAAATAAGGACCCAGGCATCGTGGAAATTGCTGGGGCTCGAGTTAAGTCTTAGTTTACGTTATAAATGCCTCAGAAAGGTCAGGAAAGTTTATCCTAAAAGATTGAATTTAGTGAATTTCTGAGTGGCGTCGGTTTTATGTGCACTTCCGGCAGAAGCGTCATCTGAGTGTTTGTTTGTTTGTGACATGTATTTACTTACTGCATTTGTTATCACCTAGGCAACGCTCTAATTACGTAATCACATATAATTGTCGAATAATAGCGATCCTGTTTTGTGAATGTGAGGTTGGATCACCATATTTGATTAAGTTCCCATTAGTTAAATAATATCTAGTATTGTAGCGATCCCAATGGTTAAATCAGCATTATACAAAGTGTAAATTACTAAAAATAATAATACAACGATGATCAAGTTGATAGCAAATGTATTCCAATAATTTATACAAATCAAGATAACAGTTGCTAAGATGTAGAGATCCGACCCATATAACATAGTCATTTTTTTACACAAAATTAAATAATAAATAATATCCATAATAAGTATAAACTATAGTAACATATTATATTTTCAAATTTAATGCGTCTAAAAGTGCGAAGTTTTTTTCTTAAATCCCAACTATTATCACACGACTTGTTTTTAATGCAGCAAAAAACACTCAGGACAAACACATTACACAACTACTGAGCTGTAAAGCAGCAATTTTTCAAAATTTTTAATCTTTTTTTTAGATTTTCACAGCAATCATCATATCGTTGCTAAAAATGGAATGCTTCACAGGAACTAGACTATGGCCGACACCAATTTTTCAAAACGTTTCGTATGTTAGTAACATAGTAACTTAAATAAAATTTTAATGGACTATAATGTTCTCTTTAATAGAATCAACTTTGATTGTCTTTCGCCTAGAAGAAATCTGGAAGATTTAGCTTGAAAAAGAGAACACTAATCTTATCGTTCTATTAACTTCAATGCATCATTTAATAGAATATTAACAAACATTTTTTAATAAATCGATGGACCTTCTCATACGGATCGGGTTATAGGATAACATAAATATAAATATAAAGGAATAATATGAAAAAAAAAGATATATCAATCATTAACCAATCGATCTAGACAAAGAATAAAAGTCGTTATATCTTTTGAAGAAAAACAGCCCTTTTGAAAGTTTGCCCTTATAGCAAGTATCCTAACAAAACTTTAGAATCACGGATTCTATGAACCGAAAGCACCTATTTAGTGCTTTAAGCGGAAATTGGAAATTCAGTTTTTGAAATTTATGAATATAATGTTGCTGTCGTCAGAATTCTTGTTACATCCACCCTGTAGAGACATTGGTTGTCCCTCTTTGAGGAAGTTTAGGCGTAAAGAAAATTCAAAATTTTGAAAAATCATATATAAATGTTCATATTTTGGATATATTTTGTTAGTATATCGAATGTCAGAATTTCAAGCATATCAAAGTCGATTATGGAAAATATAAATTTTTATTTAGAAAAAGTGATCAACCTGATAGCTTAGAAATGTTAAAGTAACGAAAATGGCAAAAATTGTTAAACTGACACAGCATATGCTGTACGTCTCCGGATGCACCTTGCGATAGATGTATTGAATCAAATATTTTTTAGTACAGTTTTCTTCTTTTGCAGTCTGGGCCTTCTTAGAATAAAATGGATATTTAGCAAATTACAGTTCACATGGGATCCAGTTGGCAGAGTTAGCGTAAGACGAATATAAATCATTATAAGTGGTCTTTCTGTTAACTTTATGCAAACATTTTATTAAAATAAAATATTCTAAGTTAAGAATTGCAACGATGATTACAAAAATTAACGTACACAATTAAAGTATAAGTAACAATGTCAATTAAACCAACTTTGAAATGATTCAAATAGTGCCCCACAAAAACTATCACATAATTTACTCTATAACTTAAGTTTTATTTTTCCAATGGTAAAAAGTGAAGTTTAAATTTTGTAATGCAAATGTAATAAAAGTCGGTGTATCGCTATAAGTAACTTTAATTTCGAATATTTTGTTTTATTACCTTTTTTGCGTAAAGTTAACAAAAGGACCACTATACCTACAATGATTTATATTCTTCTTACTTCAACTGGATACCAACTGAACTGTAATTTGGTAAAAATTAATTTTAAACCAATCCTAATACGAAAGCCATTCTAAGAAAATGTTGATTCTTTACACCATTTTGCAAAGTCAATCCGGGGACACACTGTATATAATACAATTGACCTTTTACCGACAATTTAGAAACATATCCTACAGAGTTACAAAATAATAGTTACTGCAAGTAACATGTCCTGTTTTCTTCTACATCCACGGCAACTGCTACAAAGTACTCTTTGAACAATGTGATTTTCATAATGCGATAACTATGTGCACCGCCTATCAAGTAGGTGTCCATCAACTGTCCAGGCGTTTAAATTGCATCTAATGCGAACGCAAGTTAAACCTACAGGTGCGATCAATCCCGGATGTATGAACTTCTGGTATTTGCAGTGATTAACAGCTTAATAATAAAATAAGTGATTGATAAATTTATCTACGCAGTTCATAATAATTCATGCGTCTACCAGGAAATTGCAATACCGCATCCGCTCAAATTCACCTTGTAAGTGATAGATTAGACACGGTTCATACACCATAAGGGCGTTTCATGTGTATCGGCTACTAACACACAAGTTAATTAGAAACGCAAGGGTGGTAAATATTAATCGCTATGCCCAGAGGCAGGTTGTGGTTAGTAATACATAGCGCAAATTAAATCAAAACTTGAGATCATTAAAAATGCATTGCTTAATGATTATTAGAAAATTATAGCATTTTAACTCACTTAAATTAATTCCATGGAAATTATAACTGGCTTATTCAGAGGCCCACGATTTTTATTTCGTCACTAAATGCTAAGTATTACTTTTGACCTCGATCATTTTTACAAATTTACAACGTTTGTTAAAAACGCTCAATCATACACGACCAACCCTAAATTATGTGAAAGATCCCGTAAAACTATTTAGGCAGGTACATAGCTTTTGTAAAGACAGCAACCGCTTCGGCGTTACAGAAAAGTCGAAAAACTAATAAATGCCGTGTATGTCACGCCGGATGGATGTACACATGGTGGGTCAAGAGTGACACAACCTATCAGGATGACTTTTGCACTAGGCTGTGTGGAATATTAGTGCAAAGTGCTGAAACGCTTTTGGGCGAGAATTATGGTTGTTTTCTTGGTATGTATTTGTGGATTTGCATTGGCATTACCAATACACACTCATGTACTGCCGCCAAAGGTCGGGAGTTCAAACCTCGACCCGGGAAACATTTTTTTTGCAAGTTATCTAAAGATCCGACTACAAATTCTATCCCTTGTCACTGTTAAATCTGAAATGCCACATGATTGACGCTGTCTACCACATTCACACTCTCCGCTAACGGTATTGATAAATCGCCGACTCCAATCTAAACAGACTTCTTCTGTCGATGCTTTGAAATAATTACTTTCCGTCTACTTTTTGAATTCTCTTTAGTCTAAGTCGATGCACATATGGCGCGATAACGGCCTTACCACATTGAGAGCCTAATTTCAACAGATTACGAAGACTCCATTTGAAGCCAGAATTATTTGATTTCTTTTCTAGAAATAAAAATTCACTGGGTATATATAAAACTAACTTATTGGACAGATGGATGCAATAAAAATACGACGCACTCATATTGCGATTAATCGGTGAATTTTACCAGTTCGAGAAAAAGTTAAAAAAACGAAACCCGAAGTGTCGAGTTTTATATTTTTCGGGTCTTGTTACAAACACTCAAAGATTGTATAATACTTTCTTCGCGATCGAATGACGACGATAGTCTTCAAATCTTTAATTATTTTATTATGTTGTTTTCACTTACTTAATGGTGAGGCACTAACACCCCATGAAGGAGCTTGGCTTGCAAGGCGGAAGGTCAGAGCTTCCGTATCCTCGCTTTCACACCCGGCTGTCGCGTGTCAAATTTATGACACGTGGTGATGTGGTGAGTATCACGCGTTAGACAACCGCATTATTACCCCGTATTCTTTCGAACGCAGGTCCCCAATTATTTAAAGCGACTAGGTAGACAGCCCGCCAGGCATCGATTTGGGATTTGAACTCCAGACTTCTGAACCGCAGTCCGATGCTCTAACCAATGAGCTACTCTGGCGCGCTTTTACTTACTTACCTCACACTATTTTTCTCATTGCTATGGGAAGTAGTCAGTTGTCGTAAGATCAACTTACTGGATCTGCATACAACAATGGTAAGCATATAAAAAAACACGATCGTGCGAAACAACATTAAAATATTTGTGAGATAGAACTATCATTATGATATCAGCAAGCTGCCATTTGAACATTGAACGGTAAAGACGTATCGCGTTCGCTACGTGTGTGCGCTCTGACCCGCTAGATATCAAGTGACCGCAAGAAAATCGGTCCATTCGCATTGCTAAAAATAGCCATTATTCCTCGTATATTAATTGAGGGTTCGTATATTTACACTAACATAACATTAATAATAAATAGCTTGCTGAGCAGGGACAATGGCCCACGCTCAAAGCAACATATATCCAGCTATCCCAACTAATTTTAATGTTTACGCTGGCCAAAGTAATCTGACACCTTGTGCACCCATGCCTGCCAACACAACACTGACGCAATCTTTTCCAGCACAACAAATGTATCCACAACATAATGTAACATAATATTCCCAACCTTACAATACAACACAAATGACAAGCCAAACTCACAATCTAGCATCCTATCCAATATCGTCAAGCTATTCCGAAAAACAGTGGCAAACGGTCACAAACAACAGAAAACGAAATAGGATTACTGAAGTTCAAACAGAACCCGAAAAAGAAAACTACTGGCTAGGCGACCCAGTATCAACCAGTAACCGATACGGGGACCTTCAAGAAGAAGATATGGGATTCCAGCAGTCAAGCTAAAGAAGAAAATAAGGAACCTAAACCGCAACCAATATTTGTAACAAGAGTAAAAAATATCAAACCTTTAACAGAGCTACTTGAAACGACAGCAAAGGACAAATACACGATTAAATCACTAAACGCTCACCAAGTTAAAGTACAGCATCTGGAGAGTACATTATATACCACCATTATTAAGGAATTAATGAATAAGAATACTGAATTTCACACATACAAGCTCAAGCAGGAAAAAAATCATTTCGAGTAGTACTGAAAAACATGCACCCTACCACTGATATAAATGACATTAAAACAATCTTACAAGAAAAAGAACACGAGGTCACTAACATATGGAATATAAAACCACATAAAACAAAAATAGACCTTCCCCTATTCTTTATAGATCTTAAACCAAAAGAAAACAACAAGGATATTTATAATATTAAGCTACTTCTAAACACTTGTGTACAATTCGAAGCCCTTCACGTCAGAAGGGAAATTTCCCGATGTCTGAGGTGCCAGAAGTATGGACACACAAGAAACTATTGTCACAACATGCCACGTTGTGTTATATGTGCATCTAATCATGTAACTCAAGAATGTCCCAGAAAAACAAGAGATGACAAAGTTGTTTGTGCCAAGTGTAAGGAAAACCCTCCAGCCAATTATCGAGGCTGCGTAGTACATAAACAACTACAATAAAAATTTTATCCAGCATTGAGAGAAAAACGAATGTCTACCAGACTGATTCAGCCAGGTTTAACTTATGCACAAGCATTTAAGCACAACACTGTCAACTACGTACAGGCCTACACTCCACCAATTGCAGCACAACCATCTAGCGATATGACTCAATTGAAAAATATGATGCAAAAGCTCATGGAACAAATGGGGACACTACTTAACCTCTTAACGTTATGGTTGCTCAATCAACGTAATGGTTCAGTTAATGAAAATTGGAATATGGAACGCCAATGGCTTGTGTCAACATGCACAGGAATTAATATTATTCTTAAACATCCATAATATCGACGTAATGCTTATATCGGAAGCACATTTCACAGATCGAAGTCACTTGAAAATACAAAATTACAACATCTATATTACGAAACATCCCGATGGAAATGCTCATGCTGGTACTGCAATAATTATTAAACAAAACATCAAACACCACGAACAAGCTCAATATAAACACGAAAATATACAAGCTACTATTGAAGCTGTCCATGATTACATCGGTGAACTAACACTTGCAGCAGTTTACTGTTCAAAAAATAATAACAAATTCGAACACTTTGACCATTTCTGTAAAACACTTGGAAACAGGTTTTTAATCGGAGGAGATTACAACGCGAAAAATACTATTTGGGGCTCAAGAATAACCACAACAAAGGGGAGAGGACTTATAGCCGCTATGAAAATCAACAATCTCAGCTATCTTTCAACAGGTGAACCCACCTATTGGCGAAGTGATCCACAGAGGTTACCAGACTTTCTAGAATTCTGTATTACTAAAGGCGTTAATACAAGAAAATTTTTAGTAAAATCATGCTGTGAGCTCAACTCCGATCATACACCAGTAATTAATAGTAACCATGTACGCCCAAATACTGGAAAAAACAAAAGAACCAAGTCTTTATAGCCGGAAAACCGATTGGGAACTATACCCAAAAATATTAGACGAATATATTAGTTTAGACTTTCCACTGAAAACTGAAACAGACATAGAAATAGCAACTGAGACACTAACAAAAATAATTCAAACCGCCGCATCAACACATGATCAAAATGAAACGCATATCAAAGAAGCAATCCCTATTGGCGTAAAACATTTAATCTCCAAAAAAAAAAATGAAAATTAGAGTAAGATGGCAATTAACACATTCACCTGATGACAAACGAAGGCTAAATCGAATTTCTAAATAACTAAACCAGGTTCTCAAAAAGATTAAGAACGACTCTATTCAAGAAGACTTGAATAAACTAGCTCCAACACAGGCCACGGACTACTCGCTCTGAAAGACCACTAAAGAATTTAAAAGACCACAAGCAATGATATCACCTGTGAAATCCGCAGATGATACCTGGCTAAGAAGTAATACCGAGAAGGCTGCTGCGTTCGCTGATCATCTCTCGAAGGTATTCCAACCGTTCAATACTGAAACCTCTCCGAAAATGAAGTTAAACTAATGCTTGATGCACCATTTCAAATGTGCCCACCAATAAAACGTATCAAAACTGCCGACGTTCAAGCAGTTATCTATAAGGAACTGAACTCAAAAAAGGCTCTAGGGTTCGACCTTATCACAGGAAAAGTTTTACAGGAAGCATCTGAAAAATGTTTAAAAGCCATTACATATATATTTAATGCAGAATTAAGGAAAGAATACTTTCCTAATCAATGGAAAGTGGAGCAGATTAGAATAATTCCTAAACCTGGAAAAAATACGATGCATATAGAATCACTTAGACCCATAAGTCTACTACCTCTCTTATCCAAAGTTTTTGAGAAACTTCTGTTAAAACGATTGCAGCCAGTAGGCGAAGAAGACAATCTAATTCCCCAACATTAATTCGGATTTCGAACAATGCACAGAACAACTGAACAACTGCACCGAATCATTAAACAAATAAGTCAAGACATGGAGACCAAGCGATATTGCTCTGTGGCGTCTCTTGATATACGGCAAGCATTTGACAAAGTCTGGCATAAATGACTATGCTAAAAAATGAAATCCAAACTACCACATCAGTTTTACAGAATACTGAAGTCGTTTCTTGCCGATAGGCAGTACTATGTAAAATATCAGGATGCATATTCTAACTTATTGTCAATATCATCCGGTGCCCCACAAGGCAGCGTGCTAGGGCCAACACTTTATCTACTCTACACAGCAGACTTACCAGTATCTGAAACAACAACTACTGCCACATTTGCGGACGATACTGCTGTTTTAGCATCGCACAACAATGTTATCACTGCCTCACAGAATTTGCAAGAACATTTAAACGATATTGAAAATTGGCTCCAGGAAAATTAAAGTGAGCGCAGACAAATCAGCTCATGTTACATTTACACTAAGAAGAACCAACTGTCCTCAGATAACTCTCAATGGCTTACAACTACCTCAAGTGCATGAGATTAAATAACTTGGTCTTCATCTAGATAGGAGAATGACATGGAAAAAACATATCTTCAGTAAACGCAAGCAATTACGAATTAAATTTCGAACAATGTATTGGATGTTAGGAAGACAATCGCGGATAACTTTAGAAAATAAATTGCTTCTATATAAAACTATGTTGAAACCGATTTGGACATACGGGATAGAGCTATGGAACACAGCCAGCAATTCCAACTTGGAAATCCTCCAAAGGTTTCAAAATAAAGTGCTTCGTGTTATATCAATGTACCATGGCACGTGCCTAATGCAGTAATTCACAGTGACCTAAAAGTTCCATTTGTGCGTGATGAAGTTAAAAAAATTAGTGTGACTCACAATGCTCAACTCCAAGTGCATTCCAGTGATCTGGCAACCACACTGTTAGACGATTAAAAAGGTTTAAACAATTGGATCTCCCAACCCGTTTTGATTAAAGTACCACTTTCATTTTGCTATATAAATCAATCATTATTATATAAGTTAAACTACTTAATTTTTAATTTGTATTGTACATAAGTAACTATTGGTTAATTAGTTCTTATAGAGAATCTTCTTTAGAAGGCTCTCTGCATGTCATAGGATTAATTCATTTGTACAGAACTAGTCATAACAAATACTTATTATCATTTACTAAGGATAGTGTTAAGGACTTTATAAACTTTGCCGCTTCTCTTGCATGCTGAATTCGTACTGTGCGCAGTAGACTGCCTCGCCGGCATCCGATTCCAAAAACACTTACGTTTCATCTGTCAAAGTGGCAGCATGCAAACCGGTCCGCACTCCGAAAGCTAATTCTTTGTAAATGTTAAACTGTTCGTGTTAATTTATGGCAATAAATTACTACCTTCGCTTTTCAACGTGTGTATAATTCAGTGAAACCTACAATCATACAGTCCACAAATTCCAAGGCGAGCTGGCGATCAGCGGTTTTCCAGATAGCGAAAAACTGAGAAGGCTACAAACATTGTACCTTCGATCCTGATTAGTGCTCAAACATTGGTCCTACAGAACCGGATTAAACCACATTAGGTCATTGCGGGTCCAAAACAGCGACAGCATTCGACAACATTGGTCATAGGCAAGTACAAAGCATATTCAGTTTGTATTGCATCGCATGCAATCGGCCGCAAGGAAGCAGCGTCCAAATTCGCAGCAACGCGTGGAACGAAGAGGGCGCATGCGGTGCCCGTAACGAGAGGAAGGAAGACAGCAGACGGTGCTATCAACGCCAAGATTCGTGCACGTGGGCATTGCAGCTGCTAGCCAGACGGTAGTAGGAACAGAAAACCGGCAAGGCGGCACACACCAATATCAAATGTAAGCCTGATTTTCCTATGCATAAATTTGGTTTATTTCGTCTGTGTTTGCATGTGCATAATTTCAGCTGCGTATTATTGCGTAAACAAATGGTTTATGAGTCATATAAACATTTTAATTGCGTGAAATGCCAAGCTATTACGTTTGTTAGCGATATACCCTGCACGTTTCATAAAATAATCCCGCGTTGTACCAAGGCCGTTTTCTGCGTCGTAGCAACAAGTTTCCCGCGTTGTACCAGGGTCGTTTTCTGCGTCGTAAGCTACAAGTTTCTCGCGTTGCTAGCAAGCGCTGTCTGCGTTATAAACAAATTCGCGCCAGAGGCGTGCGAAAGGGATTTATCATTAAAGAATATTTCAGATTCTGCAAGTAGTAAGGCTACCACACGTAGCATCTTGCCTGAAATACCACAGATAGTTGACCCGTTGGGTCCGCGTACCAGAAGCGTACAAAATTCACGCCAGAGGCGTACGAAAAGTTAGTTCGATCTGTTAAATTGTTTTAATCTCAACAATTATGGATTCGCTTGTAAGAGCACGTGGCTCTATTAAAGGCAAGCTTACGCGTTTTTCAAATCATGTTCAATCTTTGCAAAAAATTTATGATGAAGATCAATTCTTATCTAGCGCTCAGATTGTTCAATTGCAGAAAAGATTGGATGCTATAGCCACTTTGTTATCAGAATATTATGAGGTTCACGAACAAATTTTAGAAACCAGTGAGGATGTAGAATCTGAAATGCAGCAACAAGTCGAATTTGAGGATTCTTATTTTCTTGCAATTTCACAAGCTGAATGTTTGATTAATGAATACAACAAACAGTCTGATGTTGCACCAGATCGTTCTGGATCTCCTAATGGTAGCGTAAGATCAACGCATTCAAATTGCAGTTCACATTGCAATAATCAAGCTGTACGCCTTCCTGCCATATCGATTCCCAAATATTCAGGGAACGTGTCAGAATGGCTGGAATTTCGTGAGATTTTTATTAGTTTAATTCATGAGAATCAAGCGTTAACTAATATTCAAAAGCTGCATTACTTAAAGGCTAGTTTACAGGGTGATGCAAGCCAAATTATAAAAAGTTTAGAGTTTACTGCGGGTAATTATACTCTAGCTTGGGAGGCATTGTGCAATCGATACAATGATCCAAAAATTCTGGTTCATAACCACCTCAAGGCCATTTTTGAACTGGAATCTTGCAGTAAGGAATCTGCAACTAAATTGCGTACGATTAGCGATATGTTATTCAAACATTTTGCAGCAATCAAATCATTAGCTACCGAAAGCGAGCTTCTTGATTTTGTTATAATTTATGTAGTTTCTAAAAAACTGGACCCCACTACATTTCGTGAATGGGAGGTCCTTAGAAACCGGTCAAGTTCTGACCTGCCTAATCTTGATGAGTTCAAGGAATTCTTACAAAATACAGCAAATCTTCTAGAAACTCTGGAAGTAAAAAATGTTAAGCTTGTACCCGAAAAGTCTTCCAAGGTACATTCGAAATCATTTGTGTCAGGTACCCCTTCGTGTCCACTTTGTAAAGGATCTCATTCCTTGTACAAATGCGATAAGTTTGTCAAGCTGTCTGTTCTTGACAGAAAGTCAAAGGCAAAAGAGCTCCGCGTATGCTTTAATTGCCTAACTCAGGGTCACCTTGCGAGCCTTTGTAGCTCCAAATATACGTGTAGAAAGTGCAAATCAAGGCACAACACACTTCTTCATGAGGATAAGCCTCAGAACGCTTCTTCTAGTCAACCAGGATCTGCGATGTCGGCAGAAACCCCTGTTGAACTAAACCAATCGATTTCTGCATTCTGTTCGAATGCTTTTCAGGTACTCTTACCTACGGCTACCGCTAAACTCATCGCTGATGATGGTACGCCTCACGTTGAGCGAATCCTGCTGGATTCCGGTTCCCAATCGAACTTTATACGTTCAGATTTGTGTAAAAGGTTGAAGCTTCCAATTCGCGAAGTCAACGTTACTGTTTCAGGATTAAGTAAAGCCACTTCTCAAATCAAGGCTAGGTGTGATATCAAGCTGCAAGCCCCTCACACTTCATACGGCATTGGCCTATCCTGTCTTGTTCTCGATGAGATTACGGGTGTTACCCCAAGTTTTCGCGTCCAGCGAAACAGCTTCAAGGTTCCTGATAACATCAAGTTATCAGATCGGTCCTACGACCAACCGGGCACCATCGACATTCTGATTGGTTCGCCCATTTTCTGGCAGCTCCTTTGTATTGGACAAATTGGTCTAGGCCCAAATCTTCCCATCCTCCAAAAAACTCGTTTTGGTTGGATGGTTTCTGGCCCTACAGGCCCCCCTTCTGCGTACCCTGTACAGTGCAATCTTAGCACGATCGAGGATGCTTCTGACCCCATTGCTAGGTTTTGGCAACTCGAACATTACCCAGAGGAAAAGGTTCGCACAAATGAAGAGAACGCCTGTGAGGCACATTTCGTGCAAAATACTCAACGAGAAGCGAATGGTCGATTCGTTGTCTCTATCCCTTTCAAGAAGCCTGTAGAGGTACTGGGCGATTCATTGCAAATCGCTCAGAAAAGATTCTTATCATTAGAGAAGCGGTTACAAGCGAACCCTGACTTGTCCAATCGCTATTCGAGTTTCATGAATGAATATTCTGAATTAGGTCATATGTCCGTTTCAAACCCTAATTCAAACGAGATATCCTATTATCTACCCCACCACGGAGTCTTAAAAGAGGAAAGCCTGACAACTAAACTCCGAGTTGTATTCAATGGTTCTCAAGCAACCACTTCCGGGCAATCTCTGAACAGCATTCAGATGGTTGGCCCAACCGTGCAGCAAGACTTATTTTCAATTCTTGTTCGCTTTCGCAAGCATTTATTCGCTATATCAGCTGATATCGAGAAGATGTATCGCCAGGTTCTGGTGAATCCTAACCATAGGCCCCTTCAGAGAATCTTGTGGCGACCCTCCTCAGCTGAGCCTCTTCGGTCGTACGACCTGAATACGGTTACGTATGGCACCGCTTCAGCATCTTTTCTTGCTATTCGATGCTTAACCCAATTGGGCATAGAATGTGAGGCTTCAAATCCCGAAGTCTCTCGAATCATAAAGGAGGACTTCTACGTCGACGACCTTCTGACAGGTGCCGACACTCCTGAGAAAGCGCGTACTCTCTGCTCAAACTTGGATCAGATTCTTGAGTCAGGCTGCTTCAAACTTAGAAAGTGGATTTCTAACTCTCCAGAAGTTCTCGATGGAATACCAGATTCCGATTTGCATCCGGGTGTTCTTGATTTCAGTGCACATGAGCACACAAACACCCTTGGTTTGATTTGGTCCTTTAAAAGCGATCATCTGATGTTCAATATTTCAAATTCTACAAGTAGTAAGGCTACGAAGCGTAGCATCTTGTCTGAAATATCGCAGATATACGACCCGTTGGGTCTTCTAAGTCCATGCACCATGGGTGCCAAGGTTCTTTTGCAACAGCTTTGGATGGAAAAGCTGGATTGGGATGAACCCGTTCCTAAAGCCATACAAGAAAAATGGTTAACCTATCGCAGTGAGCTTCTCATGCTCAATGACTTAGCAATTCCTCGTCACGTCCTCTGTCGGAGCGTGGTCGAGATAGAGCTCCATGGTTTCTGCGACGCCTCTAACAATAGTTACGGTGCGTCGATATACCTACGTTCCAAGAATCAGGAAGGGGAAGTACAGGTTCACCTTCTCTGTTCCAAGGCCAAGGTAGCCCCTTTAAAGCCCTTGACAATCCCGAAGCTCGAGCTCTGCGGAGCTGTTCTTCTAAGCAAACTTTCCGTGCAAGTCATAAAGGCACTTGATTTGCCCTTATCTAGAATCGGTCTGTGGACAGATTCCACAATAGTGCTAGGATGGTTGAAAACCAGTCCAAATCTTCTTAAGACCTTTGTGTGCAACAGAGTTGCTGA
Organism: Agriotes lineatus; assembly: GCA_940337035.1. Lineage (NCBI taxonomy): Eukaryota > Metazoa > Arthropoda > Insecta > Coleoptera > Elateridae > Agriotes > Agriotes lineatus. Next base: position 24,321,826 of record OW679198.1, on the reverse strand, counting down.
TGTTCAGCAACTCACCTCTGATGCCAATTGGCGGCATGTTCCCACAACGTCTAATCCTGCTGATCTTCTCACTAGGAGAATCGCCCCTTTAGGTTTGAAAGAATTGAGCCTTTGGTGGCATGGTCCCACCTGGCTAAGCGAAGGTGAGGCCTCTTGGCCTGCTTCCAAACATGTTTGTGCTGAGCTTCCAGAATTCAAAAAAGAAGTTCAGAGTTTTCCTGTAACCTCTGTTGAACCATTTCCGTTCAATCAGTATTCAAGCTTTGCTCGCTTACAACGAGTCATAGCTTATTGCTTTCGTTTTCATAACAATGCGCGAGCCCCCAAAGCTGATCGTCTTTCTGGGCCCCTTTCTACAGATGAACTGCAATCATCTATTGTAAGACTTGCCAGGTTTTCCCAACGCGAGTCATTTCCTGACGAACTTAAACTGTTGTCACAGAGCAAGCCTGTGAAACAATCTTCTGCTTTGATATCCCTGAATCCCTTTCTGGATTCCGAGGGACTGCTAAGAGTTGGTGGTAGGCTCCACAACTCTCAATTACCCTTTGACAAGAAGTTTCCTCTAGTGATTTCTGGCAAACATCCATTCGCCAAACTCCTAGTATCGCATGAGCATCTTCGGCTTCTCCATGCCGGACCTCAAATGCTGTTAGCTAATCTCAGAGAACGATATTGGATCACCTCTGGCAGAAATATCGTCAAGCAAGTGGTTCATCAATGCTTACGGTGCTTTAGATTTTCTCCTAAGTTAACCGAACCCATAATGGGAGACCTGCCAGCCTCTCGTACTCAATCATCGCCCCCATTTCATACGACTGGTATTGATTATGGTGGACCTTTCATGATAAAGGATCGCAAGGGACGTGGTTCTAAACTAGTAAAGTCCTACCTTTGTCTATTCGTTTGTTTTATCACAAAGGCAGTGCACCTTGAATTGGTCGCTGATCTTTCTACTGAAGCTTTCTTAATGGCTTTTCGCCGGTTTGTAGCTCGTCGAGGCAAACCGCTCCATGTATATTCAGACAATGGCACTAACTTTGTAGGCGCTAATTCCGAGTTAATCGAATTAGGCAATTTTCTCGCGGAACAAAACCCTTCTATTTCCGAATCAGTCGCGAGCGACGGAGTAGCTTGGCATTTTATACCCGCGCACAGTCCCCACTTTGGCGGATTGTGGGAGGCCGGAATCAAGTCCTCCAAACATCACATACGTCGCGTTATAGGTAACGCTAGTCTAAATTACGATGAATTTTGCACTTTGTTAGCACAGGTGGAAGCGACCTTAAACTCCCGACCCCTGTCCCCTTTGTCCTCTGATCCAAACGACCTTCAGCCTTTGACTCCTGCTCATTTCCTGATTGGTCGTCCGTTGGTGTCACTGCCTGATCCCAACGTTACTGAGATAGCCGAGTCTCGGCTGTCTAGATACCAGAGAATACAACAACTACACCAGAATGTGTGGAAAAGATGGAGCAAGGAGTACATCTCGGAACTCCAACAGCGCACCAAATGGCGCACGCATCTTTCGGACCTCCAGCCTGGTTCCATGGTCCTCATCAAGGATGACAATCTACCCCCTCTGAAGTGGAGGTTAGGCCGGGTCACCGAGCTGCACCCTGGCCTTGACGGCGTTACGCGTGTGGCGTCAGTGAACACTGTGTCAGGGATCGTGAAGCGATCCTTCGCTAAATTGTGCCCGCTACCTAGTGTTGTGAACTAGTGCGTTAGCGTTCAGCGCAGTTTTCGTAAAGCCTTTTGGCTCCCCATTATTCGGGTTTTCTTGTACTAGATTAAGATCCATGTACTATTATGCTTTGTAGATATGTGTGTTCATGTTACATGCTTTACTCTAGCTTTTACATGTCAACTTTGTACTGTTTTATTTGAAAGGTTACCCTTTCCAAGGCGGGCGGTATGTTAAGGACTTTATAAACTTTGCCGCTTCTCTTGCATGCTGAATTCGTACTGTGCGCAGTAGACTGCCTCGCCGGCATCCGATTCCAAAAACACTTACGTTTCATCTGTCAAAGTGGCAGCATGCAAACCGGTCCGCACTCCGAAAGCTAATTCTTTGTAAATGTTAAACTGTTCGTGTTAATTTATGGCAATAAATTACTACCTTCGCTTTTCAACGTGTGTATAATTCAGTGAAACCTACAATCATACAGTCCACAAATTCCAAGGCGAGCTGGCGATCAGCGGTTTTCCAGATAGCGAAAAACTGAGAAGGCTACAAACATTGTACCTTCGATCCTGATTAGTGCTCAAACAGATAGATTGTATAAATATTTTGGAGTTATTAAAAAAAAAGATGATATCAGCATAAGTGCATAAATTTATTGACATTTACGTTACCGAAGTACAAAAAATATACTATTCAGATTATGAAGGTAATGCACGTTTAAAAATTTTATCTTCATCAGTGTTGTTATAGACTACTTACCAAATCAATTTGAGTACCGTTAAGAGCTCACTCTTTATTACAAAACAAACAATAAATTAAACCAGAATTTATTGATGAAGATAAAATATTGAACAATACACGTTTGCCTATGGCATTTAGCGAAACTCATAATCAAACTTGTATCATTAATATCTGTAAAACTATTATTTACGCCAATATTGGTTTAAGCCATATTAACTAAAATGTCACAGAATTTATATAGTTTATTATCAATTTCATCTTTAAAGATAATTTCAATTCGTCAGGATTTTGCGGTACAACGTTGTTCGTCTTTCGAAATAACGATTCGTTTTTATTATTTGGAGAATCCACATCTTTGCTTTTTCCATTATATTATATACATTCAAATTTTCCACCTTGATCTATTTATCCTGCAACATAATATTTTGACTGTCAAATGGTCAAACTATACATATAGTAACAATATTATGCACATTATATGTATATTCACATTTCTATTGATTTAGTTAATGTGAATAAGAATTTGACTTGTTTGTCAAATTAAAATACCTGTTAGCTGAGAAATTCCTTCTTATTTGTCAACGTCATTTCTTCAACTTCCGTTTGCTTTAGATATTTACCCAGTAATCCCTTTCTCCTCTTTCAGTGCTGTAGTGTAGAGATTTTACAATTTTCTAAATGCTGGCGTTATTTACTGTTAGGGCTGGTATGATAGTAGATGGTTTCCCATGTAATTTGGCATTTTTTGATGTTTATCTGTAAAGCATATGTTTTGCATGGGATATTAATGGGTTGCACTATGTTCTGCATGTCATGTCTGTCAGCAGTAATTGTGGTAGTATCATCTGAGTACTGAACGGATCACTTTGCTGTTTGTAATTATGGCCAAGCTCGATCAGTGGTTGTCTTATTGAATAAGTCCACGTTGAATTAAATGGACACAGATTATTAGAATTTCTATTTATTTATGAAACACTCCATATACGCGAATTGTTTTAATTTATGGTTGTAGCATCTATTTTTTATGAATTCTGCGTTTTGGAGTATGGCAACTTCTTGCAGAATTTATTGAACGTGATAGTTTTGGTGTAAACTGCTCTAAAACAGCATAAGTCGAAAAATGAAGTTTACCTTAGTAACGTTTACAATTTTATTTTATAACATACAGTAAGTCTCTAATGGTAATATGTGGCACATGACTTTGTCAATTTACTTTGGTAAGCAAAAAAAATTAAAAACCGTTGGACGTATGTTGTTTTTCACTTAAAAAAACTTTTTTTGCAATAAACTTTCAACTTTTCAATTATTTTGCATGACATACTACGTTATATTGGTGTATAAAAATGAAAAGCGGCACAACTCCTTCATTTTTTAAAATAATCATACCAAGTTTTATATCGTTGTAATTGTTAAAAAATATCTTTTTGATAATGTCATAGCCAACCTTCCATTTAAAACAACACCACTTTGAGTCATAACTCGAAAATGACAATCTGTATAAAATTGAATTACTCCAACCTTTTAAGCTCAAAACAATCAAACCTTTTGTTTCTAGTTTGTTTCCAGTAAACCATAGATATATTCTGGAAAACAAAAACAGCATTTAAGCATGCTCGTAAAACTGCACTACTTTCTTCATTTAACCGTCTCTCTATCTTGAATACATTCCGAGATCCCCATGCTACACGTTAAAAAAACTCACCCTGTATACATAGTACCTTTTCTTATGGTTCCTTGTTTTAAAAATGGCTTGATGTAGTTTTTCTAAGGTCAATAGCTTATTTTCCATAAAATGTATCCATTCTATTGGTAACTCATCGAAATCAACTGTTTTTAAAACTTTGCAAATTTTGATTTCTTCACAGTATCGGCTAATTTTCATATCTGTAAAATAGTTCTTTATTTATACAGCAAAACATGGACCACTAATATATTATAGTTTTAAATAATTACTTATACAAAATTGGACTTGCCTATTTGATAACTTATGTATTTACAAAATTCATTTGTAATTGATAGCAATTCCGACGTTAACGTAAACTATTCCAGTTAACTAAAATTGCTGTTAGGTCTTTTCAAGTTTTACAAGATCGAATCAACTTATGCTGGCTTAAATTGTCAAGCAGCAACTATTATTGATTATCTAATAGGTGACGGATATAATACATTTCTTAGGGTTTTTTTTTATATTGGAAATATTCGCCGACAGCACTTTCAACGCGTGCTTGAGCAATAATTGAGCACCACATAAAGCTTCATTGAAATTAATATTAAAGTATTAAACGTGCTATCGTCAAATTATTGTAAATATATGCAAACGCTGTTCAGAATCTGTTAGAAAAGAGCCCGTCACAACAGTTATTTTCATTTAAATCTTTAAAAAAATATATAGTGCGTTTAAGGGCCGGTTCTACAATCGAAGGATAAAGTTATCCCGGGAATAAATACCATAGAAACGATTGTTGTAACAAAGAAAAATATGACAATTATACCTCGGATAGGTTATTCTAAGTATATACTTGCATTGTAGAATCGGTCCTTAATGAAACAACCAACGTTAACTTTACTAACATATTTCCTTTGCATTATATTTAGTCTTCTTGTTACATGCTTTACCTCAAGCTTAACAACTTGTACTTGTGTTTGTCTTTTTAGAGCGTAAGGAAAAACTAAAGTGTATTTCTCACGCACTTCTACGACGGAGTTATCCTTTTGCAAGGATGAAAGTTAATTCGATACGCTCTGTTTGGTGTCAGTCCGTATTATCCAGCATGTAAAGTCGTTTTGTATTTGACCAGCTGCTGTTAGATTTGTATTTTAGTCCAGATAAGGAAATGACGGGTGTAGCATGTAATTGTTATGATTTAATTAATCGGATCCTTTCAAAGGCTGCGAATTACAGATTATTAATAAAAACGGTAATCATTGTATACATATGTACTTTACTAAGTTAACATGTCGCAGCATAAACCTAGTAAGAGCAACTAGCATTAATTTGCATAGTTTATTATCATTGCTACTACATTTCTGATTTAACATAATTCATCTTGCTTATGCATTTTAATTTAATGTAATGCTTCCAGGACATGCTATTAAATTATGTCAAAATGAAGTTTTATCAAATCAAATTTTATGTAAAATTTCTGAATCTTGTTTAATGAAATATTGGTAGGTAGTACGCAAGAAAAAATTAAAAATAGGTTCTTGAAGTTGTACTTGAACGCTATACCTTTCTAAACTGCGGTCATCAAGAGTGTTGAGGCGAATTTTTTGTATAGAAAACACTAGGGGTAGATTAACAAAATCCACATTAGCGAAAGAAAAGTATGGGCTAGAAAGTATAATCCGTATAATTCCATGTAGCAATTGTTCTGATGATTTATAAGCGTCAGTAGCTAAGAGTAGCAGATACTTTCCAAGGAGTTGTTTACAGTACTTGTTTTGTTAAAAGTTAAAACCAAGGTAATTTGATTTGGTTGAGAGGAAACACTTACGCTTGATTTATTTGAATGGATTCAGATAACTCGTATTGTATTCATTTAAATTATGACAGGCCCCTTAGATAAGAGTCGGATTAACGCAGTTAATTCACAAATGCTCAAAAGAAAGCTAAGTTACAGACACATCATAAAATTATAACAGAACCCTGAGATTAAGTTTCTATTAAGTATAAAACTATTATTAAGTAACAAACGATCTCCTGGATTATACCGTGTCATTATTGAGGTCGAGGTTGCTCACTTTCGTAGGGCGCTTCATCACCTTTACCTTTCTCCTTCCGACCGTTAGAAGAGTTTCGCCTCTGGCGTGGTTTACACGTTGAGTTACCGTGCTCTTCTATCCCTTCGCTTGCAAAAGAGTTTCGCTTTTGGCGTGATTTACAAGTTGAGTTAAAGTGCTCCTTTGCTTTCCCTCCTGATGAAGCCCCTTACGAAAGTGGGCAAAACATTAAGTTTTTCGGCCTCAACAATGACACGGTCCAATCTCTGTTACTTAATAACAATGGCCGTGAAAGCCTCCGAAATCATATTAAGCGACTATGTTATAGAGAGATCATAGCAAGTATTAGTGATCTACAGCTTAAGCGTAGTAGGTGTTCAAATAAAACCTTGTAACAGTAATATATTAGTTCCTTGTTTGAAAATAAGCTGAAATTCCAGTTTTACTTAGGTCTTAGCTAAGAAAGTTGAATCAAAATCATGAGTGAGGAATACGCAGAAAAGTATGAAAGCAATCTGCGGATATAGAGTGAGATATACTACTACGTAAGCAGCTGTTAAATGAGAAACGAAATCCATACAACAAATCATGAAGAATTGCCGGATGTAATAATTTCATAGAACTAACACGATTAGCGGGAAACCAATAACAATGCAAGTCTGTAACAAATCAATTCAAATATTGACCACAATGAGGGGTGGTACTGGGCATGAACAGATTGGGCAGAAATTTTTAAGACTTTCATTATGAGCATTTATTAAGTTATTAAATCCTTCTTAAACTATAGATTTAAATAGCTTATTTTCATTATGTTTTTCAGCCTTATATCGTTCAGATTTTATATATTTTCTTTAGTTTCTAAGTTCAGTGTTTTTTAATTGTAATTAGTTTTAACTTTAATTTTAATTTTGATTCTCACGTAACTAGGCAATGCCTGTTTAAGAATTAAATAAATAAATTTAGGCAGGTGCGAATTAAAAACATCTTTTGGTGACCTTTGAATACACAATTAGTATTAGTTACTATTACATGGCTAGATCCATTTCATCAAAACATCAAGACAAGATTACTAGGTGAACTACAAATCAATTTTTTCGTTATTATAGAATTGAACTACTGTACTGGGTCCTTGTACAATCAATGGTAGATATATAAAATCTTCGGAAGTCTTCTAATGTGGATTGCACAAATCAATGGTTGATCGCTAAAAAATCAGGAAATTTTGTTCCGCTGCATTTATTTAAGAAGCGCTATTTACCCGATTCACAAAAATTAGTAAAAATTTCTGTATTACAGGGAAGGCAAACCAGAATTTGCATTTCATTACGCTCAGCTGGGTGCCTTTAGTATTTTTTCATAGCGCTTAATATAATAAAAGCCGACGAAAGCTTTGCAAATGAGCACTGAAATGCTGCGGAATGTACGCAGCAGCATCCAGCGAAGTAGAGTCATTAACTCGGGACTGCAGCTACCGTAAGACAAGTCTTAATTGTAATTACATGTTACACGAATTCCAGCTCGCCCACTCGCCTAATTTATTGGCCAGGTTCGCTGTGTCCGTCTATTATCCCGTTTCAACCCAGACAGACGCAGGGGCGTCACACGGGAGCACTACTATTAATTACTTCGGTATATTATAATAATCAATTTCAAATCATCTATCCGCCTATTCGATGTTGCCTATTGGGTGGAAAACAAAAATCGGCTCTTAGTTCTTTTCAATTTAGCTACTGCACGATGCTATCTTGAAAAATTGCGGCAACTTCCTTCTCTGAGTCCCCTATATTGTTGCTTGCAATTTTTTAAATTTCCCTTGGATTTTACCATCCGCGACTATTGTTTTCACAACTGACAAACCAAAGTGTGATTTAATAAAAATTAATTTAAAAAATAAATGTTTTACTAACCTAGTAATAATGATAATAATAATAACACTAGATATTACGAATTACCATGGTATCTACTGGGATGGTAATAATACAATTCACACACCATTTTGATATATTAGACCTTCCTAAAGGACTTGTAAACACAATTGCAAATGTGGTTATACTGCAAATATGCCAAATTGTGCACAAGTTTATAAATTCCCGACAGTATAAACAAAGCAGTAATAATGTCCTGCCTTATAGGTTATAGCTGTCCCTACCCCCAAAAACCTTAGAAGGACGATATAGATTGGAAAAGAAACTAGAAAATGTGGAAGTAAATGAAAGTGCAACTCTGACCTGTCCACTACGGAACTAACACATAAAATTCTTCTGCAGTATTTTCAGGAACTAAAACTTGGAGAGGGTTACAAACTGTGCTCCAGAAGTCTTCTCAACGTGCGCATAATAGTTTGCAAACATCGGAAGCATTAATATAACCAGATAGGTGGGGGAATCACAGGAAAATTTTGAAAAAATGGGACGCTGCGTCAGCGGTTAATGAAGCCACACTAAATCTCAAAATAGAAGGAAAAAATGTTGTGTGGACGCACTACTCCGAGAACAGATTCCTTATAGAAGGTCTTCAATCGTTACACAAAGGCGAGATCTTAGTCTTTGACTAGAGATGCTGGAGAAAATCGTATACAAACGAGCACTAAACTACATACATACCATCCACATTCAAATTTGGATTCCAAAGACAACACTCGACATGCCATTAACTGCAGCATTTTAACGCAACAGTTGGAACTGTTTTTGAAAGTGGCAGTAACAGCTGCTTTCGATAAGGTATGGATTGAAGGCCAAAAGTAAAATGTATTAGACATTGCAATCTCCAACTACCTAAAAGCAACGATGCTTTAATTTATATAAAATCCAACTTGTATTGTTAGTTAACTCTTGTCGAGTAGAAGAAAAGTCCGTCTGAACCGAGGTTCCTCAGGGCAGCATATTGGGACCGGTTCTATTTAACATTTTATGTATCATTAAATCATGACTTTAAAAAAAGTTTATAGAAAGCATTAGCGTGTGTATTGGTGGCGTTCACTATAATTTGTGTCAAAGAAATATATACACTAGGTTAAACCAACTCTAAAAGAAACTGATTATAATAAAAACAAGAAAAATTTGATTAAAACCAAAATCTTTACTATTATTCAGTAATACTAAATATATAAAAGGAAAACACGTAACACTAAATTTTTGACTACATATTCAAAGTAAATTATTTAAAGGATTCAATACCGCAATAGCATACAAAGATTTGTGCAACTCATAAAAAAATATAATTATTTAGCAGCGCGTGGAAGCGATTAAGTGAATCAGAAATCCATAAAAATGACGTAAGCACAATGGCATATTAAAAACTATCAACTAATACATCAGAATTAGCATATAGCAGGTAAAGACCGTTGCAATAAACCTCAGATAAAATCATAAATCCATTTACTGTTTCATATGGTAAAGGAAAACGAACCAAGTGTCATTGAAATTTTCCAAATAACAAGCAATTGTGTGCTGAATACAACGTACAATGAATTAAAATAAAACAGCAAACAATCTTCATTAAGAGCAAATCTCGACGGAGTTTCAGCGAGGAACGTTGGTTTGTCTTACTGGTGTCTCACGCACGCACGAAGTGCCGTAAACCTATCCAACCTGTACCATACTTCAAAAGGCTAAACGATCCTCTTTTGTACGATTCAGCCAAGGGTACTAGGTTTGACACAATGCAGTGTAATTTTTTTTTAGTGTTTAGAGTGTTAGACGCATTTTAAACACACAATATTGCATATTTTGTGGTATTGCTCACAACATGTTTGTTTTCCTTGGTGGCTTATAAGGTGTTGATGACCTACGGGGCCCCCCTTTCAGGCGGGTGCTGGCCCGACGGGGTACCGGGCATTTCCCGGTAGGCCCTGAGTTGCCGGGCCCTGGGACTATTCTTACAATAGTCTGTTTAAAAATATAAAGTATCAAAATGAAGGTCACTTTCGTTTGACCAAATTAGCCAGTTTAGAGACCAGATTTGTGGATCATGGATTATTTTAAGGTGATTTAGAATGCTTCGATCCTTCTAGATTTCCTGCAATTAGTGAAAGTATGCCGATAAACTCTTTCAACAAAATTTGTGAAGTTTTCCAGCCCTCTAAAAAAAATAAATCAAAGAAATGTTAATAATATTTGCGAAACTGTGGCATCAGTTACCAAAAAGAAATTTTGAAAAAAATTATAAGACAGCTAAAGCTAAAGACTATGATCAAGATTAACTAGGACAAGAAAGTGAAGAAAGTCTTGACACTAGCATTAAAGATGAAATTCCCTCTGCAAATCCAGTCCCCGCTCATAGCTATCGTAGTAGACGCTGTTTTCGCAATCTGCAGTGCATTAGTTGTGTATCGTAAGTATTTATGGTTTGATGCTAGTATAATTTGTATTCTACTATATTCAATGTATATCATAGATTCGGAAAATTTCCAAAATGACCTTTCCCAAAATTTCAATGTCCGGGCCCTCTACAGAGTCCTAGCACGCGCCGGTTTCCTTTCGTGTTTTTCTTGAATGACTTGAAAACACCAAGAGCAAGTTTTCTTCGAAAAGCCAAGTAGTCAAGTTTATCTCTATCAGTTCAGTACAACTAAGTTATACTTGAGTTATAGGAGGAAAATACAATTTTTTCTCTTTATAATTCATATTCTCTACAAACAATTTTTTTCATTAGCTCAACCAACTCCCCCCTCCCACCCATATTTTTATTGCATTTTTTAATTATATCCGGTTGCTGTATGGACTATTTTGGATTATCTTGGTAAAACAGTTTTGCTGGGGCTGGGATGTTATTGAACGGAAGAATGACGACACTATTGCAGCACCACCTACAGACTTAAATTCCGGTACCCTTCAGTGAAGGATAGTCAAAGGTTCCTATTTCTCGTTTCTTTATAGTCTCCGCATCTAAAACTTTGCAGTCCTTTTCCAGCACGTTTTTAAATAATGTTCCTGTTTTCTTATAACTTCTGTACTTCAGTTCTTCGAGTAGTGACAGAAGAGTGAAGAAATGGTTGAAGTACAAATCATAAGACATATTTGGATTTTTAGTTTCAAAATCGCCCAGAAATTATTAAACAACGGTAGAACCTAATTATATCTTTTCAGTGGTGTAGCAGATAAACCCGGATAAGGTTCAAAACGTTGTATAAAATATATATCCTAGTAGTCTAGCTATCCCCGTTCCATACTTAAGTATTGCTGTGATATTCACTATGCTACGGTGCACGTAAGTAAAATTTAAGGTTACTTAATTGCTTTGCCTTAAGCACATGTCCTTTACCTTTAGAATATATTTTGATATCTGCCTTTAAGGTCAGTAATTGATGGGCACATGCAGCAAAGTTTCCAAAAGCAAGAACCTTTATTGGACTCTTGTTTTACTCATAAGCAACGCAAAAGTCAGGGACAACATCAGTTTTTTTTCGTGGATTCATGGAAACACATTAATAAAATTAAATGATTATCTAAAAACTATAAAACTTGGTTTTAATTTATTGAGATTTTTCAACTCCCATATTTTCCAGATTGCTGTTGAGCCCAACAATAACAATAAACGTACATAGGCTAAAAGAACAAGGCACAGAATAGTTTCGCTAACCTTTATCCTATCCACGCCACTGGTTGATAACCGGCTGCAAACCCCAACCGCACGTCCGTGATACTGCATATATCCAAACCATCCGCTGTTGCACCTCGTCTTGGCACCGATTTCTTTGAAGGAGCTGTGTAAAATTGTTGCAACTCACAACACACTGGCAATAAATTTAGATGAAAAATACCACATACAATTAACAACTGTTTATTTTAATACAAATAGGTGACAGATCACAACACAAATATTTGGCATACGTCACAACAAAGCAAAACAACATTAGTTAACCTTGAAATAAATTCGCAACGTCGCAAAATACCCCGTTGAATTAAATTAGCGAAGTCCTCGAAAATTCCGAGCGGCATTTGTTTATAGTCTCAGAAAATAACCACCGCCTTGTATTACTCTAATTTCGTGTAAAGTTTGTAACAATTGTTAAATGGCGCATAAAATAATATGAACAATTGCCTGTCGATAATTCGAAAAGGGGCATCAATTAATTACACAAAAACCTTATATTTAAACGCAAAACTAATTGCACCATTGTCTTTAGCATATTTTGAACCACATATATCCCAAATTTCATATCTCTTTGCACTCGTGTCATGTAGAGCGGTCTTTAGCACATCCAGGGCGATGCCATAAACCAAACTCAGATATACTGCCGGAAATGCCTTCCCACACCCTTGCTGCACCTGTATGAGTGACATCTATCCGGGGGCAATTTCATTTACAAATATCTGTGCCACCGCCAATTGTGGTACTGCGACCTGCACTCTCGCCTAAAATCACAAAGTCAAACCACTCTACCAGTGTATGAATGTTTCAAAAACACCTCAAAACACCTCCTTCAAGTGTGTGTCTGCTTTGTAGCTTGCACGGGGACCTCTATGTAGCACACTCGTTGCCCAACCTGGCCTGCAATAATAAGTACTAATAAGTAAACTCGTAGCTCTCATGTGTACAGTACACAATTTTCTATGTTTGTAGGTTTCTAATTATGGACACACAACAAAATCCTTAGTTACTAGCCTCAACTTCTACAGTTGCGGCCTCAGTCTTTGACTTGTCGGTGATCTCGACTTCCAATGGAAGTTTTGCACGCTCGTTAATAGCAATTACACTGCACGTTTAGTTTTTAAATCGCACTATAATACGCACGCTGAGTCACACACAAACTTTTCCTTAATGTCTAATTTTGTGCTCTTTACAAATAACATGTAGCCCTAATCGTTTTGCTGGCTCTTGTGTGGTGAAAATTGGGATTCCCAAGTGTATTTTAGCTTGATTTTGCCAAATATAACCCAACACTCTTCCGGAAACTATGAAAACGCTTCGAATCGTACTTTATGTTATGTGAGATGCAATTTTCATGTGCTAATTTCTTATTATTAAGAATAATTTTCTGTTACTTTCAAAACAAACTATGCTTTAGATTTGACTATTCGCAATTGATAACCGTAAAGCAAAGAAATCCGTTGGTGTTGTTAGTTATGCTTTGGTAAATGAACTTTGTGAATTACTCATTACCTTTAATTGTAAAAATGTTTAAAGTGCAAGCGAATATCATAACATTATATACCCATCTAATTGGTTTTCCACGTAAGAATTGTATGAAAAAACGATTACTACCAACACTGTGTTGCTGGCATTCAAAAAGGTGGAAATGGAAACACAGTTACCAACATCAACAAAAGTTGCACGTTTTAAGCTCCCTCTATGAAATTAAATACGAGCTTAGAACTATTATTTTAATCACAAGAATGTTTATTTATAGAATTTCAAATCATTAGTTTCACGAACATAGTAGAATGTGTAATATTTTTAATATTAACAAATCTATGGTATTAAAAAAAAGTATTTTAGTTTTATTTTCTGTGGAAAGCCATTGTAAACTAAATGGTAATTTTGGTTTCCTATTTTATCAATAAATAACTTATCTTTCAGATACATTTTTCATAGTATTATTATCCAGGCCTACTTCGTATCCTGTAATGGTTTCACTTTTACATTTCAGGTAACTATAATACTTCTTTAACAGGATCTACATAAACAGTAAACATGTTGGTAAACTACTAATAGAAAATATAGTAAAATCACTGAGCCACGATCTAAAATTACGTAAGTACTTCATATAGGTGACATTAAACTGGCGGGTGTCCTCATCTTAGCACATTATTCATATTAAAATATTGTTGAAGCTAATAAAAATAACAGCAAGTGAGTTACGTTCTTACGTCCGGGCAACTTTAACATTTTAATTTATTTATAATTTCCTAGAAATCTAATAAAAACTATTAAAAACCGTCCTCATCCGTCTTTACAAAAACTGTTTGTCAGGGACATTTGAAAGTTGATTAATTTTTGACAAATGGGCTACCAGTTGGAAATAAGTGGTTAAGAGTAAAAATTAATTAACAATGTTGCCTAAACTTTAATGTACTACTTCGTGGGAACTACACTGGTTCGTATCCCTTGGGCTATCGAAGAACAAATTGTTGCATCGGATTTTTATCAATAATGAAATTTCAGGCGCGGTTTAAATTGTCAGAATTAAAATTCCACTAATTCGGCTAAAATTAAATTTTTAAATGAAAAATTCCTTAAATATTTTCATTAATGCTACAGAACTTTTTATTTATGCTTTGCAGAAGCGCCATGATTAGAACTGGTTCAACTACAACTAGAAGTAGTAAAAAATTCCTGGTTATCTACATCGCATTAGAAGGAAATAAATAACCGTAACTTTCGATATCTCAAATGTATTCTTAATTAACCCGTTCGACTAAAACAAAAACTGACCACAGGCGTAGCAGATGTTCGAATTTTCAAACACCTTACTCGTTTTCTCAGCTGCGTTAGCAGCAGAATTTACATAAACCAATTTTACAAACACACCTCACATCGAGCAATTCGTTGACTGGCATCAGCAAAAAAGATGAATATTTATAATGTTAAATTATATCGCTATTAATTAATACGTTGCCATTTTAATCATGTCGGAAGGAACGCAATTCAGTAGCCGACGTCGAAAACCGTTAATATTCCTATTAAAAATCCCTAAGCGGTTATTGCGCGAAAATACTTCCTTTAATTACGGCGTTTTAACCTGCTTGATAATCTTAACAGTTCCGATTAGATATTGCAAGGTCACTCCCTCAAGTGGAAGAACAGTTAGAAAAACAGCAAAATCCGGTTTTGAATTTCTCGGCAACATTACTTTTATACAAGGCCTTAATATTTGTTGAGATCTGCACCAACAGGCTAAATAGAACTGCTCCAGGCACGACTCTTATTAAGTTGTTTGTTTAATTAACATTCCATAATAGGTTTTGCTTACTGTAAAACTGATTATTGCTAACCTATTTCATTAATTGGCACGTTTTGCGCAATTTTACGTTCCTGAATTTTAAATACAAAGTCCATTTCTCAAAGAAATTGCCCTGATGCTGAGTAATTATCTTACTTTAATCTGCCCTTTAATTGGACATCTTACTTGAAGCTATTTAAAAGTATTTTTAATATTTAAATTAAAATTAAATTGTAGTGTATTTAAATCCAAAAAATAAAAATCCTCATTAATAAAATCCTTATTTTGTGAAGTAATGTACTGGTACAGCCTACAAGCACTTAAATATCTTCGTAACAACTTTCTTTAAAAATCATAAAACTACAATTCTTTAAATATGCAAAGTATTGTAAACAAAAAATTGCAAACATACAGCGTGAGCCGAAAAGTAGGCAATATGTAGGTAAGTGGTTTGTTATTCCTGTTAATATAGAATTTCGGCTTAGACCGCGTAGTCTTTGTGGATAAATACCCAGCATTCTCTGGCTTAATGTGCCTTGCACCTTGTTAACTTGAGCAAGGATCCACGCGATGATCATACTCTTTAGTGGCTTGTGTTGTTTGAGTACCTTAAGAACAATGATACTAAGGCAGATTTGACTTCGTTGCTGTTTGTGCACCAATATTGACCAACGTTTCGCAAGACCATGCAGCTTGCACCATCAGAGTGAAAGTCGCACTAAGACCTGAAGGTCGGTGTGGAGCTATTTATAGTCTTCTGTGCCTGCCGTTCGGAGCGACGCAATGCTGATTGGTCGTTCAAGTGCAGCGTAATCCGTGGGGCGTAGCCTTATAGCGCACAGTAGTTGTGATGCTTTAGATCGTCTATCGTAGAAGTTCACGTTTTACTAAAATTAAAACCTACTTCCCTGTTTATATTGTCACGTTTCACTCCCTTTCTACAGGCGTTATAAATTTATACCTCGGATTAGCTCAAATCGGAGAACTACGTTTACTCAAATATACAGGTTGTTTCATTAATAATTGGAAATATTTTAACTGCAGAATCCTGGGCTCAAAATATTAATATTGAATTCAAATTACTTAGACAAAATGTGGCTTCTTACTGAGATATAGGGTGTTTTATTTAAAAAATTAAAAAAGATTTTTCTCCTTTACTTTAAAACTTTTTTACG
This sequence comes from Agriotes lineatus, assembly GCA_940337035.1. Lineage (NCBI taxonomy): Eukaryota > Metazoa > Arthropoda > Insecta > Coleoptera > Elateridae > Agriotes > Agriotes lineatus. Next base: position 24,305,619 of record OW679198.1, on the reverse strand, counting down.
TATCCGTATCATATTTGGCAGGAAGTGTAGACACTGTAAACCATGTTAAATTATGTTAAATAAACATCTCTGGCTACTACCAAAGGCGTACGACAGGGGCAAGTGATTGGTTGACCCTTTCCAAATTCGACGCCACTGGCGGAATTGCCATTTTAGCACAATTTTTCGATTCTCCAATACTTTATATGTAAATAACATACTCTTCCTTCGTAACGATAAAGTTATTATTTTTCGAGATATTTAAAGTTAAACATAAAGCTGAACAGTTATTTTGATTTTAATATGTATTAATTATGTCGGTGTTTTTTGTCACAAGATTGCATTTATTACGCGAATGAAAGTTTATTCCGTATTAGTAACAAGTGATTTTTACATTAATAAAAATCAATCAGTTCCTCTGGGAAACACGTTTTGTAATTTCTGGTTCTTCCGCAACCCAATTAACAGGTACGGGCCGCAGGTTGTGGTCTTCTGCCTTTAGCTGGAACGTGGCCTCTGCGCTGCACCTCTCGTGCCTGCCAACGACGTCACTCAGGGCGATATAAAGCAGCAAAATGTCGGAGTTTGTTTACGTTCCTCGCTCTTCCAAAATATGCGTAAGGTATTGAGATTATACAATACCTGAGATTCCCAGGTGGTGAATTTACAGAAGTCAGTTGCACCGGTGCCTTATGATATAAATCCGTGGCTCTCAGAATAACGCAAAAGTATAATTTTACGTTTGTGATTAGTCCAAGAACGGTCTGCAATTTTGGCCGCGAAGGTGCTGATATGTTGCGGGAGATTTCTTCTGCTGCTGTAGCGGTACCATGGTACTAAGTATCTGCAGGTTCTTACATGAATTATTACAGGTATGTTAATAGATATTAAGGAGCGGGTTAAAGCATTTCAGTGAAACGTTTCTAGACGCCGGTAATTGCGCTTAGTGATTACGTGGTCGGGATTTGCTTTAAGCGGTTAACCCTGCAAGACAGTTCAGCAACCAAGAGAAGGTTTTAGCCTCAATGATTCGATTTTCCAAGAAAGTTTAGCAACCAAGGTAAAATCTAGCGAAACTTTTGGATTCAGGGCTGATAGTTTAGCTTGCCATTTTCCATGAAGCCTGGACTGGTAAAGGTTGGAGGTCTGCTCCGTTAAACAGCTTAACTAGCCAGATCGCTGGACCCAGGTAGGAAAGGATGAGCACAGGATCAAGACTGATGGACTCAAGGGGGGATAATCTCAAGTGACTTGAACTGGCAGTGTAATCTTCTTTTATACCTTTTCTGCCGCATTATCGGGGTACTTGTCCTATCTTCCACTGGAGAGGGAAACGACGCCGCCGTTCATACACCGCAACTACGCGCATAGCGGGTGTCTTCACGTTATCGTAAACCGCGCGCTTGCTAGATGTAACGCTCGATAAGACGATGTATAAATTTAAATACATTTAATGTATTAGTAAAATTTGCTGGAGGAGCTAGCGTTACAATATTATTTGGAGCTTTTTCTATTTCTATGGCTTCACGTATCAATCGTGGGAACTAGTGAGGTCTGTCAAATGTAACTCGAGCCGCAGGATAAAGGAATGTGATATATGAGGGCGGTTTTTAAACTTGGAATTTTGTCTTTTACTGATCTAAATCCGTTACGCAAAGTTTCATTGGTCGTGAACAGAATTTTGGTGTTGCATCGTTTCAGGACATGTCCTATCTTATCAGTCGAGCCATTAACGTAAGGTAGAAATGCTAAGCCTTCCATATCATATGTTGGCAAGAATAATTCGAGTAACCACGAAAGCCTCAAATAGTATATAGGTGCTTTGTTATTTGATTTAGCAAAAAATTTATTGGGGAAATGGTTTGTATTTAGAAAAATCCGGAAAAATGGCATCCAAATAAAATTTTTGACTAAACTGCTAAACTCTGTCGCAAGTATTTTTTTTTATTTCCCAGAATTATTAGAAATATGGCACTTCTCGGAATTCTGGCATCAAGACAGATTATTCAAATAGGAAGGAATTTATCCATGCGATATATTTAGTTTCAGATAAACAATGCTCTTGAGCTGTGAGTGTGATCTTTATGCAAAATTAATTTAATTTCGTCATTTAAACAGTTTTGGCACATTGATTTGTTATAGTATTTAGCGGTATTAGGCCGATATTGAGCATATAACGGACCATGATACAAGGCCAATTAGGCCAATGCTAATAAATTAGCGGAGTCAGTTACATGTAATATCGGCAGTACATTGTCTAACAGTTTTCGTAATATTTACTGAAAGTGCCCAATTTTGAGATAATATGTTATTTTAATATGAATAACCTGTGTAATGCAAGTAATTAATTGGTACAGCAACAAATGTTTATAAATTAGTTTTCAAGTAAATTAAAACAATGCACATCATTTGGTAGTGTCGCAACTGTTATGACGGCAGTGGCAGTTAAATTTTAACTGCCTTGGCTGTTATGCGTGACATTTCTATCAAGCAGACAGCAATGATATAGTACAATAACAAGTAGGTATTATACAAAAATATTAAGGATTAATCAATTTATCTTCTCTTCACATTAACTACTGTAAAATACTTTTATGAATTAGTATTTTTGCGGGGATTAGCAACCACTAAACCTCTTCTAATGCATTATAGGACAGGCTGACAGGCTGATACCTTCAGATAACAAAGAAAACGAATTTAGTTTAAAATATTGATAAAATAAAATCAAAGGATTCTCAAGCGGAGCTTGAAAATTTATTAATTGTGGCATGAATATTCTATTTACTTGTGAGATTTTCAATAAAAATGAGAAAAAGAGAAGGAGTTATTCTCTCCTAGTCCTCTTCGTAGGCAACTTCTGTATATTACAAGTAAAACATAAACTTTCTGTTTGAAAAGTATATATAGGGTTCTTTTTGTAACCATCACAGATTGTTAGGTAATTTTGGCTCTATTAGCAAATTTTTCGAGTTTTTCGTTTTTCTTGAGACTTGTTCGCGAAAAACAAAGGCTAGGGTTGTTGATATACAAATCCGTACAGACAATTTTCTTAGCAAAATTATTAAAGGCAAGTGGTATTTTCTGTTTACATAACAATGTGTTGACGATGCGTTTGTAATTACTCCCTTGAGATTATTCTTCGAGCGGGTATATAAAGTTAAAAAAAAATCACTTATTAACCCGAACACCAACTAAGGAGTGAGTCAATTTTATAGCATAGCGTTGAATAATTTAACAAATGGTTTTTAAAGTTTCTTCTAGTTTGTCGATGTTTTTCTACGTCCTTCTACGTGTTCATACGTTTTCGTTGTCTTCCCATTACTTTTCCAGTGAATTCAGTCGCCAGAAACTATTACTTGGTCCGATTTGTGGATTAATTATGAGCTCCAAACCATCTGCAAGTTCTCATGGTTGGTGAAGTTTGTAAAGATTGTTAATAATTTAGGGAATTTAGATATTGTTGGAATTTCTTTTTCTAGATTTAGTCATAGTGTAAAATCATTGTTGGAGATGTGACTTCTACAATACATATACTTTCTTCGTGTCCCATATAATATTTTAAGCATTATTATTATTTTTGTATTTGGCAGCTCTATATTTTATATTTTATATATTTTCAATAACTGTAAATGGTATTATCCGTTAAATAAATAAAGTATTATTTTAATATCGTATGTATCCGTTTATACAACATAAAGAGGTATTGATGGCAAATAAACAATAAAATAAAGTGCACTTATAAACCGTTCAATAGTTATTTGCCAGATAGGAGGCCATGTTAGGGTGATGAATTTCACCCTGTAAATATGCTGTCAGTCATTAAGAAAAGTTAGGTTATGCCCATTTTATACAAAATGATAATTTTATGTTAATGTACAAAACGTGGTTGCCAGATTTGGTTTTGGATTTTGTGCCACTTTTATTATTGGTTAAGATAAATTTCATGAAAGACAACTTGCTGATTCTGAATACGTGTCATACTTTGTTGAGTAGGAATAATGGTATAATGAAAGTCGTTTTTTATTGTAATTATAAATTGTATACAAAAATATTTAAATATTACAATTTATGTATTTTTTTCAGTATAAATAAATAAAGCTTTTACAAGCCACTTTAGGCCCATTGCATAACAATCTCCATTGTCCTTTATTCATGATTTTATTTCTCCAGTCTTCTATTCCTTTCCTTGCTATGTCTTCCATTACTGCCTTCTCCCACCTATTCCTTGGTCGCCCCCTTCATCTAGTTTCTTGCGCTCTGCCTTCCAATACTATCTTAGTAGCTCTTCCATCTGGCATTCTCCATATATGCCTAAACCTTCTTAACCTCTGAGCTTTAATGAAGTCTACTATACTTGGCTCCCCATACTTCTCCTGTAGGTCTTCGTTTGTAAGTCTTCTCCAACCATCCTCCGTTCGAGTCCCTCCAAATATTTTTCGCAGCATTTTTTTCTTCCACCTACTTATCATGTCTTGATCTGCCACATTCATCGTCCATGTTTCACATGCATACGTAGCTGTGGGTCGAATTATAGTCTTATGAGTCGTAGGTCTGCATTTAGCGAGATTTGCTTTGAGGACATTATACTAGTTAACGCGCCCGCACATCTCGATGCTATTAACCTTGATTTAATTTCTTGTGTGTAAGTTAAGTAGGTATTATACAAAAATATTAAGGATTAATCAATTTATCTTCTCTTCACATTAACTACTGTAAAATACTTTTATGAATTAGTATTTTTGCGGGGATTAGCAACCACTAAACCTCTTCTAATGCATTATAGGACAGGCTGACAGGCTGATACCTTCAGATAACAAAGAAAACGAATTTAGTTTAAAATATTGGTAAAATAAAATCAAAGGATTCTCAAGCGGAGCTTGAAAATTTATTAATTGTGGCATGAATATTCTATTTACTTGTGAGATTTTCAATAAAAATGAGAAAAAGAGAAGGAGTTATTCTCTCCTAGTCCTCTTCGTAGGCAACTTCTGTATATTACAAGTAAAACATAAACTTTCTGTTTGAAAAGTATATATAGGGTTCTTTTTGTAACCATCACAGATTGTTAGGTAATTTTGGCTCTATTAGCAAATTTTTCGAGTTTTTCGTTTTTCTTGAGACTTGTTCGCGAAAAACAAAGGCTAGGGTTGTTGATATACAAATCCGTACAGACAATTTTCTTAGCAAAATTATTAAAGGCAAGTGGTGTTTTCTGTTTACATAACAATGTGTTGACGATGCGTTTGTAATTACTCCCTTGAGATTATTCTTCGAGCGGGTATATAAAGTTAAAAAAAAATCACTTATTAACTAAGGAGTGAGTCAATTTTATAGCATAGCGTTGAATAATTTAACAAATGGTTTTTAAAGTTTCTTCTAGTTTGTCGATGTTTTTCTACGTCCTTCTACGTGTTCATACGTTTTCGTTGTCTTCCCATTACTTTTCCAGTGAATTCAGTCGCCAGAAACTATTACTTGGTCCGATTTGTGGATTAATTATGAGCTCCAAACCATCTGCAAGTTCTCATGGTTGGTGAAGTTCACAGCTGTTGATCTGCGTTCAGCCTGGTGCGCTGCGTTGTGGAGAAGACGACTGCATCGAAGATTATGTTTAACCTTCACCAAAATCATCACAACGTTTTATCATCTTTGATTCTGTTAATGTCTGCACCACCTGATGGGATAGCTTAATTTCTTTGAAAATTTGACACTTTTCGCAAGTGTTTAATGGCGATTGCGTTTAAAACGGTTATTTGGAAATTTTCACATACTGCTGCATAAACTTTGTATAATTGACATACCATTAATATTGAATTACAACAGACTTTAACAGTCATGATTTTAATATTACATACGCGTGTTTTACTTTGAAATTGTTGGATTGCTAGCTAATTTTAACTACAATATTTTATATGAGTATATACGCATTTAAAATATTAATCAAATGAGATATATATCCTACCTATTGATATAACCCTTATTATTGAATATATATTTTTGTTTTTTTTTTGTGCTTTTTGTGTTCTTAAACTATTAGCCCAACTACCTCGAATAGCTCTATCAAAGTATCGTAAGTCACCTTATAGAAACTGGCGCCCAGTAATTAATATAGTAATTATAACGTTTGGCGTTCACTCTATTGTTCAGGAGCTAGCGGGTAGTTTACTAGCTGCATAAAATAAGACTTTGTGCTATAATTTGTTTTGTTACAACTGTACGTTATTCCAAGTAGCAGCTTTTTCCATTAAACGTTATTTTTTCGTTACTTACTGGGTATAACGCAGGCACACAAATATCCCCCTATTATTCAGTTCATTTGGTTGTTCTTTAATAATTTATCAGTCGAGTTTGTCGGTTCTTGCTAAGGAGGCGATTTCAAATCACTGTATCAAGAAAGGTCAGCTCTAAAGAAAATTTAAAAAATGGTATAAAATTCTTACAGAGGGTGTTACAAAAGTAACGCCCGTTCACTTGGGGATATATTCAGGAAGATAAAATAAACCGATAATAATGAGTGAACTATTTATTTACAGCATATTTTCGAAAAATTACTAAAAAATTTATTATTCTTTAGCAGTGTCAATAGAATGAGTAACTCAAAATAGAATTTTCTGGCAAACTGTAAAACTCAAAATGTTCTTTATTCAAGTTTTCTTTGGAAATAGTGGAAAACGATTTTGTGCGAATTCATACACCATACTGATTCAGATTGACTATACAGGGTGTTACAAAAGTAACGCTCGTCCACTTGGGGATATATTCACGAAGATAAAATAAACCGATAATAAAGAGTGACAAAACTTCAGACTGTCCTTCATTACAGAGTTATTGACCAACAAAGTATTAAAAATGTATGTTTTACAAAATCAAGTTTTATTAATAATAAATACATTAAATGTTATATTAGATGTTCAAATAAACCACGTTCCACTTCAATGTATTTTCCAGCGCGGTGTCATAGAGAAACAGTTACTCTCTCTAACATTTCGTCGTTTATTAAAGCTACAGCTACACGAATACGGTCAATCACATCTGCCTGTTCAACAACTGGTTGTAGATAAACTTTTTCTTTGCGATATCCCCAGAAAAACACATCTAACGGATTAAGGTCGGGTGATCTGGGTGGCCAAGTTATTGGTCCACCTCTTCCAATTCATCGGCCAGGGAAGTTTGTATTTAACAAATTCCGACTTGTAGACCATAATGTGCTGGAGCACCATCATGTTGATACCAACAACGCTGTCTATTAATAATAGGAATGTCATCTAATAAGGTTTTATCTAAAAATTCATAGTATAATGCTGATGTTTGACGATTTGGTAAAATGTGCGGACCAATAATAGCAATTAGCAATCCAGCCCAAATATTAACTGACAATCGTCTTTGGTAGAATCTTTGTTAAGTTAACATCTAATGTAACATTTAATGTATTTATTATCAATAAAACTTTTGTAAAACATACATTTTTAATACTTTGTTGGTCAATAACTCTGTAAGGAAGGACAATCTGAAGTTTTGTCACTCTTTATTATCGGTTTATTTTATCTTCGTGAATATATCCCCAAGTGGACGAGCGTTACTTTTGTAACACCCTGTATAGTCAATCTGAATCAGTATGGGGTATGAATTCGCACAAAATCGTTATCCACTATTTCCAAAGAAAACTTGAATAAAGAACATTTTGAATTTTACAGTTTGCCAGAAAATTCTATTTTGAGTTACTTATTCTATTGGACACTGCTAAAGAATAATAAATTTTTTAGTAATTTTTCGAAAATATGCTGTAAATAAATAGTTCTCATTGTGTCAATAACACTATAGAATTGGGCAAGGGTATATTATTATTATTATTATTTATACTCCTCATTGCATAAATAATCAGCGTCTGAAGTCACATTAACACTTGATTATGTTATTTTACTATTGGAAGATTTACTTTAGTCATCCTGTTCGTTCTCAGAGTATGTACGACTCTCTATGTTTCAGAAAATCTGTAGCTTCCTATATGAGTGTTCGTCACTGCATTTTATGTTTGTTTAAACGCTTAAATATAGCAATTGCTTTTTATATTCATCTTTGTATTCTTGGAATGTTGCACTAAGCCATTTATATATACTTTTTATTGTGTGGTTGCCATTTTCCTGGTCTTTAAACTAAGATGAGCCACTGCCCTTATAAACTTTTCCCTTGTTGAAATAACACAAAACTTCTTTATATTCGTCAAAGGATATTCTAAATTCTGGGTTATTTCAACCAAATAGAAAATTATTCAATTTTAAGGAAAATTACATTCAAAATTCTTTAGTTTTGTTGAAGATATGTTCAAAAGAGTTGATAAACTATTTTTCCTTGAGGAGAAACATTGCGAAGTTGATAATGCCTTATCCAAATACATTTGCTGCAATTTTAGTAATGAAACTCAGTATAATATGCTCCCGTGATAGTTCTGCCCCGTTCCAAATAATCTATCAGAATTATCCCATCTTTGTCCCAGAAAACTGAAGCAAGAATCTTGCCAGTCGATTTTTGAACACGGATTTTTTTGGGTCGTGGAGAACCAATATGCTTCCACTGTTTGGTTGCTCTTTAGTCTCTGGGTCATAGTGATGGATCCACGTTTCGTCCATAGTAACAAGTCGATCCAAAAAGTTTGAGGAATCTTCTGCAAAACGGCGCAGATTTCCTTTGACGTCATCTTAGAATCCATTTGGCCGAAAGTTTTCTCATACTCAAGTCGTGATGGATGATGTGACACACACATTCATAGGAAATATGCAATGATTCTGCAATATTCTTAATCCCAATACTTCGATTTTCTAAAATCATATCATGGACAGAATCAATGTTTTCCGGAGTGGTCACAGAAATTGGTCTTCCAGGGCAGTGCTCATCTTTCACATCTGATCTTCCTCTTTTATATTCCGCAACCGAGTTTTAATAGTGGCGTATGAAGGAGACTGATCACCTAAGGTTTCTATCATATCCGCAAAATTTTCTTTGGTCGATAACCCTTTCAAAACTAAATACTTAATAACTGACCCTAACTCGTTTTTTTTTAATTTTATGTTTCTCTCAGACTGGCTATTTTCACAAATTCACAGTTTGATCACCGCTCAACTTATGGATGTCAAACTTTGACAACTTATTTATAAAACATCATAGTTGTAACCATAGCAACCATATTCACTTTTCTTTACTAGAAACTTTCCAGGCTAACTAGATATCAATACTCCCTCGTATTTCCATCACAAATGGTCGACAATATACACTTTCCATTTCGGTAACGACAAGGTAGTAGTAGCTAGAGACAAATAAAATGTACTTGTGTGTCGTTAAAAGAGGGATAATGTAGATGGGGCTTGGGTATGAATATGGAGAAAACAACCATCTACATTGAGATGCTATTGCACATGAACGCTAGTCTTGCTTAGTTTTAGTTTGGGCGAATTTGAATAATTTAAAATAATAACATTAACATGTTTACCTAATAAATACTTTATTGTAATCAATATAGCGTTAAGAAGTAGTTTGATTTAGAGTCATATTAAAAGCAGTATTGAGTTGATTTAGGTGGAGCAAGAGAGGAGAAATCATAATAAGGTGCCGATTATAAATCAATACTTAAAAATGAAGTGTATATGAATTGTTACTGAGTTCAAGTAAGATAATTTTATATTTAGGTAATAAAGGATATTCAATGCATATACAAAGGCAAACTACAGTGTAGTTTCTAATAACTTAAAAATAAAGCTAATATGATATTTAAACGTTTATTTAATATGAAATGTCAAATAAATTATAATGATTTGGATCTGGTGAGTGACAGATATAACATTAGGAATAAGCATCGTACTATAGAGATATAAGAAAATGAAATCAACAACGAAAGTAAATTGTAAAAATGTTTAATAAAGAATTTTGTATTGGTACACATTAATAAAATCCAATACAATTATAGTTGATTATTGAAATATAAATAAAGGGAGTGTAAATACGTAATTGTTGTGAATCAAATAAAGAAAACCAAGGCAAGATTTTAGTTATAAGCAATATTTGGATGCTGAAGGTGCTTTCCAACATTAAGGATACGATATTGGTAGAAGAGTAGGTGCAGGTCGTTGCAGTGTGGGGCCCTCAACAACGTCTACAGGTAGAGACAGTTGGAGGTGGGTGCATCGAAAGGTACTGGATGTATACAGTTGAGTTAGCTTTTGCTTGTTTGGAGTGCTGCTAAAACTTTGTGCAATGTTAGGAGAGAACAATTGCTGATACGAGGTCCAGGGAGAACACTTTTACTGCGGGAATATCTGGCTGCAGAGGTTTTGGCACGTCGGAGTGAAGTTATTAAGTGTTATCTCCGAAACATGGCTTATGGATTCCATAAATGACGCAGAGTTTATTGAAAGTAAGTATATAGTTTTTCGAAATGACCGTTAAGAACTTACTAGTACCAAATCGCGCGGTGGCGGTGTGTTAATCGCGGTTAAAAAACATTTCAAACCTATGCTATCGATATATGTACTAAAGACAGAGAAGAAATATGGATTACCGTGCAGTTCAATGGCAAAAAAGTTATTTTGTGTGCCGTATATTTTCCTCCCTTATCTGAACACCAGATATTTTTGGATCACGTGACTATTGTCGATGACATTGCCATAAAAAGTGAAGATTCCGCTCTTGTTATTGTTGGCGATTATAATCTAAGAAATATTGTTTGGGAAGTTGAAGAGGAATTGGATGTATCTGCGACGAATCTCCCAGGTGAAATTGATCAACTTATTAATGACATGTTTTCATATTGCGGTCTGCGACAATATAATAGCGTTATAAATGTTAATGGTGTTATCTTAGATTTAATATTTTCTAATAACAGCTTGCAATATCTCGAACCTAAACCTCTGCTTCCTTGTGATATGCACCATCCTGCTGTTTCATGTAAATTAAATAGTTCTGAGCTACGTGAATTGCAAACGGCAGATATATTTTATTTTGATTTAACTTCTATTAATTGGGAAGCTATTTTACACGGAACTGATGTAGAAGGTTGTGTTGAAATATTCTATGATGTCCTATATACAATACTTGATGCATTTGTACCAAAGAAAAATGCAGGAGGTGTCATTTCCCCTCGTGGAACTTATTAATTTGATTAATCAAAAGAAAGCCGCTTACAAAAAGTATAAGCAAACAAAATGTGAACATGACTACCGTAATTTTAGCGAATTACGAAATCTGTGTAAGAATTTTATATCTGTAGCACATAAAGACTATGTAAGAGCAACAGAAGATGCTATCACAAATGATATTAAATGCTTTTGGCGTTATATAACAGTACCGACTCGAGTGTGCTATAATAATAATGTAGCGTCTGATGGAGTTGCTGTTGCAAATGTTTTTTGTGATTACTTCAAATCAACTTATATAAATAGTAAGAACGATGTCGTATCTTTAGAGCAATTTTATTCGTTACTACATATTCCGGCTCTTAATGTAATATCTGATAAAATCAGCAAATATCTAAGGGAATTGTATATTAATAAGGGACCAGGCCCGGATGGTTTGCCGCCTAGTTTTATTAAAAATTGTCCCAACAAATTAATAAAGCCATTGCATTTACTTTTTAATATGTCATTGGATAGTGAAGTGTTTCCATCTGTTTGGAAGCATACATTTATTGTACCGGTTTTTAAGAGTGGCAACCGTAATGCTGTATGTAACTATAGGCCAATATGTATTCAATCTGTCATACCTAAAATAACAGATAAATTAGTTAGTATAACCTTTCAACAAATATTTAAGAATATAATTGTTAGTTAGCAGCATGGGTTTTATCCCAGCAGAAGTACATGCTCTAATTTATTTCCCTATGTAAATTTCACTTATGATTCTATGGAGGAAGGATTTGTGATTGACTCTATTTACACTGATTTTAGTAAAGCGTTTGACAGGGTCAATCACAAGTTACTAATTGCTAAGCTAAAGGCATACGGTGTTGAAGGAACTTTATTGGAGTGGATCATTTCATTTATCACTAATCGTTCTCAGCAGACAAATGTTAACAGTTTTAAATCTGAAAAATGTATTGTACCTTCTGGAGTTCCTCAAGGATCCCATTTAGGCCCAATCTTATTTTCTATTTTAATTTATGTTTTAATTCAAAATTTCTCCTTTTTGTGGATGATTTAAACATTTTTAGAAAAATAGGAACGCAAGGGGACTGTATTTTTTTGCAAAATGATTTGAACAATCTGGTACGTTGTTGCGCAGAAAATGATATACATTTAAATACTGTTAAATGTAAACATATTAGATTTAGTAGAAAAAGAAATGATACTCCATTTTATTACTATATTGAACATGAATCACTTCAAAATGTATCTGTTATTCGTGATCTTGGTGTTCTATTAGATACTCCACTATCATTTGTTAATTACATTGATGTTGTTGTTAGCAATGCTATGCGAATGTCTGGATTGTTAAGAGAGTGACATCAAATTATAGTGACATTCGACTATAATTGCGTCATTTGGGCTCCTACATACAATGTACACATTAATAGAATTGAACGAGTACAGCGTACAATCGTTAACACTATGCTTTAAGTCTAATATAAGATATGAGAACTTCAGTTATAAATAATTACTAGCATACTTTGGATTCCACACTATGTACATTAGACGTAATTATTTTGAATTGTGTTTTGCGTTTAAAATATTAAATAGCTTAATATCATGTCCAGAACTACTATCTTCATTTAAATAATTTGCGCATTCTTTCTTTTAATGCACGTTTCAATTCTTTAATGCTGCAAGATTATCACCGGACACATTATGGTAGCAACAGTCCGTTACAAAGTATTGTAAAGATTGTTAATAATTTAGGGAATTTAGATATTGTTGGAATTTCTTTTTCTAGATTTAGTCATAGTGTAAAATCATTGTTGGAGATGTGACTTCTACAATACATATACTTTCTTCGTGTCCCATATAATATTTTAAGCATTATTATTATTTTTGTATTTGGCAGCTCTTTATTTTATATTTTATATATTTTCAATAACTGTAAATGGTATTATCCGTTAAATAAATAAAGTATTATTTTAATAACGTATGTATCCGTTTATACAACATAAAGAGGTATTGATGGCAAATAAACAATAAAATAAAGTGCACTTATCTATTTAAACAATATTGAAGGTTTGATTTATTGTAAAATACTGTCTTAGCATGTTTGAGGTTATTACTTGGATTGAAGATAGCTTTACTTGAAATTGACGTATAATACAATTCTTATTAAACCCAATAGCATTGAATACAATATTAGTAAGATACATTTACAGAGAATAAATGGCGCCAAACGTGGAGCTATTACAATAAAAGGCAATTACAGTACAGACTAAACTATTGGTTGCTCAACGTGAAGAAAAGAATACATCAGTAAAACTTACGTTAACAAATATTACATTGAAGGTTACAAAAATTAATGTTAAATATTTGTTGGGCAAAAGAAATAAATCAGTATTATAAATAAGAGAAGAATTAAAATTAAATATGGCTGAAAAAGAATAACCAGAAAAGGTTAAAACGACAGAAGAGAAAAAGCGAAAAGGAAGAACAAGAAATGGAAGAAATCGGCAATTTCTGTAGAAGCTGAGGTTGAAGAACAGCATAAGGTATGGGTACAGGGGGGATCAGGTAAGAGGCCAAAAACAACAACAAAAAAGTAAGGTAATTTAGAACAGTTAATGGAAATGATGCTATAAATGACGAAAGATGCAGACAGGACAGTGCAGGGAAAAGTTAAAAATATGCATGAACCTAGCTTGAATTGTATTCGTTTTTTTTCTGTCAGAGATAGCCGATTAAATTTGATATTTAGTTTAATGATTGAACAAAAGGGTACAAAAATAACTAATCATTAAAAACTCTAAAGCTCAAAAATAAATTATGGAGTTTGAATAGCTAAAGTGAACTATAACTTAATATTACAAATGATATTATTATCACAAAGAGCTATAATGCCTGTACCTGCTATTACTTACAGTATCTTTTTTATCCAATGTTTCAGAACATCCAGATGGTACAAAAGTTGTCAAGAGTGACATTTCTACCCATTGTACCAGGATGGTAATAATATTACATTCTGTCTTCCTCAATGATTTTTCCCGTATTTAGAACAGAAAATGCAGGTTACTTGAATAAAAAATATTTTTAGCATTCAAAATGTTTAACGAATTAGGAGTGATACGGGGCTCCAGTAGCGATTTGTGTAACGTTTGGAAAATCTGCAGTTTGCGAATTGTTGCAAGTTGTACGTATTACAGGTGAATGTTGTTGGTGTCATTTTCAAGATCTCCTCAAAGGCGAACTTTCTGGTGAGGGTATGAAAATATAAGATCGAGGGGGCGAAAATACGGGAGTTAAAACGATTTTTTTGGATACGAAAGAGTTAGGTGTGGTTACATCGCATCATTTTTTAAAAATCCAAATGTGAAAGGATGATCCAACGCTCATCGTACTGGCTGTTTTCTGGGGTCTGCGATGCACGAGGACAAAGTTACAGGGGTGTAAAGGTGAGCTTATAGCAAATTGGATGTTTGCATAAATACGGGGACGGGTAAAATATAAAATTTTGTTTTTGGCAGTATGTGGATAAATATATGGATTTTTAAGAATTATGCGACCTAGGTATATTTGGGAGTTGCAAAATGGTGAAAATCTTATAATTATCAGAAAAAATATTTGTGTGAAATTCGCTCTTTGGAGACTTTCTACAGGTCGATTATACTTTTTAAGAGAATTTTGGATGTGGGAATTATGCGGCGCAGGTGGATTGGGGTTGCAAAATGAGGAAAACGTTATAATTTTTATAACATGAATAATATTTCGTGAAGATAAGGTAATCGAATGATAATAGAATGGTAAAAATCCACTATTAGGTTGGAATCTTACTGTCAGCTGTTTTTACTAAAACTTAATGCGATGCAATAGAAAAAATTAGTGGAGACCTTAAAAATATAAATACATAAACATATGTATAAGTACCGAAAATGCAAAGTCGCTTAGTTTAGACAATGTAAAAGCTTTCCAAGCAACAAATCCTTTTAAAATGTATTATTGAACAATTAACACAAAAATAAAGATACATATCGACTAAACAACTCCAAGATCTATTCGCATCAAATCCTCTTTTCACACTGCCCAGTTCCTTCTAGTAAAAGCAGTACCATCTTTGCTCTAGTTGTTATATTTGCTATTAAAGTACGTTTCATGAGTAAACATTAAACTATTAACAAAAATATGGGAAACCGCTGAGCGGATTGCTTGTAATTATCAGAACTCCTTCAAAACAGCTAACAAATGCAATAAATAATGACTCACATAAGCAATACATCTTCTAAAGTTATATAAAAAAATTTAATGTAATTGCAGATTAATATTAAATTGTACAAGATACTGTGAAGGTTCAAAATTGTAGTACGTATTATTTATTTATGATCTGCCATGAACTTCGTAGTAACTTTTTGCGTGGGGTATAATAAACAATAATAACAAAGATGTGAAACATTTTAAAACTTTTTAAATTTCTATCGCTTGTAAATTTTTCAGATTTTGCAAATTTTACGCCAGACTTGAAAATTAGCCAAGTTCATTTTCAATGCATGAACGAAGGTTGATAAATTGCAGCTTTTGTAAATTTTTTATGTTTTAACGTAAATACACTGTGTACATGTCATTTTTCCTCTTCATAAAATTGGCATTTTTGCAGAACTAAACGTTTTAAAAGTGTTATAATTTATAACCAATTTTTGACTATTTTTATATCATATATTAATTGATGTCATGCAAAGAAGAATTCCCTTGCAGTGGAGATGTTTCCAATAAGGCCGACGATGATAAAAATGATATTGAATACCAAAAAGTCAAATGTTCGATGTAAAAGCATTACTTTTCTATATGTATAATAGTTAATTTTTAAATATAGAATACATGCAATACGCACATTTAGTTTCTTTTGCACAAATAACGGGTGGTCTTAACTAGCAGCTGCTGGTTTAAAGACCTTTGGGGCAGTAATTAAAACGTAATTTTAGTTCGATCTAGATTTTAAATACCTACACTATACTTGCATAAATACCATGTTTCCCTTTTAATAAAACCTAACTAATGTCCTATGCTAATTTTCAATTAGCATCTCTGTTTAATTGCTTGTTGCTTGTACCGTACTATATTTATTTAAATTAGAAATATCACTTAAGATGTATTGAAACAAGTTTTTAAGATCTGGAAAATTAGGTTATTAATTAGCAGTGTTAATTATTAGCTTCACTTCCTCCTAGTTGGCACGTCTCTTCACGTTCGTTCCGCCGTTTGATATACGTAGCGAAAATTATTTATCGCCGGTTATTTATATTCATAGCTTCTCAAGTGTTAAATTAATCAAAAAGTGTTAAAATGGGATTTAATTTTTATTTGTTTGCCGAGTCGGCAACAAGCAGGTAGGTTATGTGGAAGCCGTTGTAGGAAGTTGTTCTAGATAGTTACAATTTATTAGAACTTGTTAGACACCACACTTACACCGTGCGCTACTAAATCACTTACGTTAATTACACTTTAATGAAACATATTTCCTTATTGTGTACAACTAGTTAATTTAAAACTGCCTCTTCATAACGCATAATTTTCGTACGTACTCGTAATTATGAGGTTCGCCGCAATAAATTTTAAACTGCATGTCCAGGAATACGTGCTACTGTAAATTAATTTGAGCTCGACCAACGCCTCTTGGACTCCTAATAATTCAGACGAGCGAAGTCTGTGGCTCATAAATTGCTCATACTTATATGGTTGCAGATAAACGCGGTCTTGTTTGAATTACAAAAATGATCATTTGAAAATTATATAACTATTGGTTAGCTACATGCATTGTTTCTAAACCTTATCTTGACATATTTATTTACTCGCTAAAGAGCCATATACTTATATGCGAACCATCAGCTAATGTTTTCAGGTGGTAACAACCTTTATTTCTGGAAAAACAATTTGCCTGCACTTTTGGATGAAGTACTTTCGGAAAAAAGCACTTTTGGATGAAGTACTTTCGGAAAAAGTCGAATCATCTTTGTATGCACGTTTTTGTAAATAATTGACGAATATGTTAATTCAAAACTGTTGTTATGAGGAACAACTCCCACCCTTGTAGCTACCCCTACAGAACCGCATATCAATTTTTTAAGGATTACCTAATTTTGTGTATTACGTCAGCAAAGCCTATCGAAGTATTGCTTTAGATCACGACCCTTTCTACAAATTGATCATTTTTGTCGTAACTGCTCAATCGCGACCAACCCTAAATCATCTGAACGGTCTCATAAAACTACATAATTTTTTTAAAAACAGAAGCCACTTTGAAGTTAAAAGAAAGTCGGAAATGTAATAAAGCATGTCATTCCGGATTAATGTACACATTGTGTACCGAGAACGACACAATCTTTAAAATTGTTCTGAGTCCAGTATATGGGGAGTAGTAATACAAAGAACTGAAAAGCTTTTGATCGAATTCAGCCGTTTTTTCCTTGTATGCATTTTTTGATTTGCATTCGCGTTACCAGTAATACACGTTAAGCGGTCACTCAACTACGCAGGTTCGAATCTCAGTCCGCCATTTTTTTGTTAAATTATCGAAAAATGCGAATGCAAATTTCTATCTCCTCTCACATTTAAATATAAAATGCAACATTAGCGGAGCTGTCTAGCCTAGTCGTGCTTTCCGGTAACAATATTGATAAATCGCCCACTGGATTTTCAATCCAACGTCCTCCTTCTAGACGTCGCATATTGGTTTCCCATCTTCTTTGCGAATTCTCTTTAGACTAAGTCGTCGCACATATGATATGATCATCTATATAACATAATATGATAACGGACATACCACATTTAACAGGGTACGAAGACTGCATGTGTCTTAGAGAGCGGGCGTCTTGAAGAGCCCATGGCAAAAACCGCTCCATGTCAACAGTGTGCCGACGTATCAATGGGAAAGCTTGAATTTCTCATTTTGCTTTCTATATTACTTTAATCAAGAAAAGACCATTTTTTTTGTTACCATTGTCAGTGCTGTGCATTCCATATGATGCAATGTTAGATATATTTTGATAGGATCGTTTTACTTGTTTTGTTAGCTAATACTATTAGGCCTAGAAGTCTGCAGCACTCTTTATATTTATATACTATTACTATACGAGGTATTCGATTAACAAATTCGAAGTTTGTGTTACATGGGTAAATACCTCTGTGTTTTATAATATCTGTTTTAAACTTCCTTTCGCTTTCTTGTTATTGTATAGAAATCTGAATGTGTTTTGTATTATTTTTAAATACAAACTCACCGTTTTATATAAAATTGTTATAAAGCACAAAATCATCTATTCTAAATAAGAATTGAAGCCTTTACGCCCTTTCAACGTCAGTCAGGAAGAAGGGCGGGCATTACGTCATTTAGCTTTGGTATTACTTCTTAATATTGTTGTATCTTTTAGTTTTTTAAAGAAATTACTTATCTATTCCATTTTTTATTAATATTCATGATTTTATAATTGGCTTGAGTGACAATTAATAAGCAACAGTGTTGAAAATGAAAATAGCATAATGTATAGTTAAACATCTTGAGCCGTATTACTTGGGGGCTATGCGAATATTCTGCGTTGAGATGATTCCTTAACCCATCTTGATACTTCACATTCGAGGTTGAGATGCCTTCTTCAATCACAGCGACGTTACAGGTGCTTGGAACCGGAAAGGGACGTTTAGGCGCGCACCTTTAGGCGCGCATTATTAGGCACGAGCTTTTAGGCGCGAAGCTTTTAGAGGCGGACGCTATTAGGCGCCTGGACGTTTAGGCGCCGCAACTTTAGCCGCGGGGACAGTTAGGCGCCACATGAAAGAAATTCACATTATTCTTGATTTTAAAATTTTTTGTTACTTAATTATTGCAGTCATTAATGTTGAAGAAAAATTCAAACCTTCATAAACAATATATATTCAGCTTTTTACGAGCCTTCTTCAGTGTTTTCGGTGTTCAGTGTAAAGTAGTACAAATTTACATATTGAATTTACATTTTATCGATTATGAACAATTAGTTATTTACTTTTTGTGTATGGATAGTTTAACTTAGTGAAATTATATGGTGTGTATAATTCCACCACGTTAAACTAGCCATATACAAAATGTAAATAACTCATTTTTCATAATCGATACAATGTAAATTAAATATGTGAATTTGTAAAACTTTAACACTGAAGAAGGCTCGTAAAAGCGCCAAATACATATTGTTTATGAAGGTTTTAATTTTTCTTCAACATTAATTACTGTAATAATTACCCAACAAAAAAATTTTAAATTAAGAATAATGTGAATTTCTTTCATGTGGCGCCTAACTGTCACCGCGCCTTAAGTGTCGGCGCCTAAACGTCCAGGCGCCTAATAGCGTCCGCGTCTAAAGCGATCGCGCCTAAAAGTGCGCGCCTAAAGATGCGCGCCTAAAGAATCGCGCCTAAACGTCCTAGACCGGCTTGGAACCGCTAAAATATGTTGGTCTGTTGATACTGGAGCTGCTGGTAGCTTTAAAGAGCTGGATGCGTAAGTCCAGATAGGTTTTACGGTAGTCTTGAATAGAAGAAGTTTGTTCTGCATCAATAATTGAGATTTGTAACCCATTAGTCAATACATTTTACAGTAAGTATATCCTAATTAGAGACGTTTGTTTCAAATGTGTTTGAACCACGTTAAGCAGCTGTCCAAATAATGTGCCAACCATTTAACTTTGTTCTTATAATGCATGTTTTTTCGTTATAGTGCTATTCCCATTTTTTGCAACCTTTTTTTATTTTGTTTACGAGCGAGTAGCTATGTTTAGATCTTGGTGTGAAGCTATTACAGTTGTATCGTCTGCGAAGGTTGCAATTTCCGTTTTGTTGGTCATTGGAGGGCCTGCTATATACATCAGGTGCAATGTAGGTCCCAATTCTGTCTTGTGACACGTCTGATTGAAAGTGTGGTCGAATTTTTCAGATAATTTTAAATTTTATTTGATCGATCCTGACACGTTGGTATAGAAACACAAAATGATAGTTTTGTATAAGATTTATATCGATAACTAGTTTCATTCTATCCAAGAAGAGCTTTTTAAATACCTTAGAAAATGTGGTCGATGAGATGCTACTACAGATGAGCCTTTGCCTTGCTTCCATATGGGTATTATCTAGACAACCTTGCACTATGACGGAAAGTGTTCTTCTCTTAGTATGGCAGTAATATAATATTCAACGTCTTCGACCTCCTTGTCGTAGTGTTATCACTATTCTACCAGTTAGCAAATCATAACATGGGGCTTTTCTAGGGCAAAGGGTTTTTGAGAATTCTAATTTGATTTCAGATATTTTGAAGATTCTAATCGTTAGATCCATTTGGAATGGGGCACCTAGAAAATGTAGAATTGCATCTTTTTTTTCTGGTAATGGAATGTCTTTCTTCTAGAGAATGGTTTAAATACACAGCTTAGATGTTTGATAAATGTGTTGGACTTTTTGTGAGCGTTCCTGGCCCTATTGATATCGTTGGTCCTTATCAGAGGGTCTAGTTTTTATAGACGTTTAATTTTTCTTGCAACTTTCCATAAGAATTGGACATTCCTTTCTGTGCCTGAGAGGTTCTTCAAGTAACTCTTAAATCTTTGATTGCTATATTCATCGAAATGCAATCTAGGAAAACAATTGGCAACAATGATTGTCACTAGATTGAATTGTGTTGGTTGGTATACAATCTTCTGGTTATTATATTTGCAATAAAGTTAGATTTGATGTTGACTGTCATCTTAATTATTGTAAATTGTAGTTCTGACTACTGGAAATTGTTCTCAATACAACCCCTATCTATCTAAAACCAAATTCTAAAATCACACTGCAAGTTTGTAATCGACAAAACTACAATTTAATAATTAAATGTCAACGAGTTAACATGAAGCCTAAGCTCACTGCAGAAATAATGACCAGAAGCTTATATACCAGTCTAGAGATAATGCTTGTTGCCAATGGTTTTCCCAGAATTTCGGCATTTGCAGATCCGTATAAAAAAAATGACTGATTGATTGACCTGTTGGAAGTTGTTGTAGGTTGTTATTTTTCACTACATCATATAATTGTCTACCACGTGGGTTTATTAGTCTGTAGCCCCAATAATCCCCTAGGTATGATAGGTATGATCAGATGTGGAGGAGCTGATTTTGTCAGTAATGCGAGCTTTTGGGGTCATCGGGATACCTAAGTTATGGTTGTGATTAAGTTTTTAGTCATGATATATAAAGCAGTTAGCATTCCATATTGATATATTGAGGCTGGAATTTGACATTATAACATCATTGTAATTGGAACAGTCAGGAAATCTATTATATTATCTATCATTTTGATAATAATTTTCAAGTGTTTTTTGGGTTGGGCTGGTAAAGGATAGCGAGTAATTGCATTTTCTGGATTTTGTTAGCATGCTTGAATTGCTTTTCTGGTTTTTCTCGTCTTTTGGGCAAATCAATTTCCAGATTCACGCATTTAAGTACTTATAATTGTGGTGGGTTATGAGCCTTGAAGTTGACGTTTTAATGAAAAATATATGTCACATATATTGATTTGTGAAAAAATCTCGCTTAACGTACACGAATTTACAAGATTTATGTACCTATGTTATATAGTTTTTGAGAAAATTGTTAAGATTTAAAACTTTAATCATAACAATCTAGATGCATTGGAATATGGTAAAATATATAGGTGAACAATTGAAATAATGTCTTTCTGTATTATG
This sequence comes from Agriotes lineatus, assembly GCA_940337035.1. Classification (NCBI taxonomy): domain Eukaryota; kingdom Metazoa; phylum Arthropoda; class Insecta; order Coleoptera; family Elateridae; genus Agriotes; species Agriotes lineatus. Next base: position 24,283,788 of record OW679198.1, on the reverse strand, counting down.
AAAAATTGTTAAAACTAGCTTAAACGCCAAATAAATTAAAAGTTAATAACGTTATTGAGAAATGTTTCCTTCTTGTTCATTAATTTTATGCCAATCACAATGATTGCATTTAAACTGTAGCGCTAATGACACTACGCTCTTAACATAAACTTCAATTAAGATTCACAACAAATTTACACTACATTATGAAAAATAGTATATTGTAATAATACCTAAAATAAAATTGCTGGAATAACTATAATTCTAATTATGCAATTGTTCCTTCTAAAGATAATAATGATTTTTTTTAAATTTTAACAACGGTACAATTGTTCATGGCATTTTAATATCATAATATTATAAACTGTTTAAATTCTCAGTCTTGTTACATTTATTAATTTATAATAGACGTCGCTGTAATGGCTCCTAAACGCAAAAAATAGCTGGAGGAAATTATTTTTAACTGTTATAGACAATATAGTACAAGCAAGAACACGATTTAAAATTCTGACAGATGCACGTTCATAATATAAAACCCATAAAACCACAGTTTTTCGTTTGAAAAAAGAAAATTTGAAAGTGATAGTTATAGTAACTGATATGGCAATTGTATACGTATTCCAACGAAGCGAAAGGTAAAGAAATATTTAAATAAATAACTAGCTGGCCCGGCAAACGTTGTTCTGCCCAAAAAAAAAATTGTCTCTAAAACCCCGTTTCGCCACTATAGAGTCTTAATTTTGTCATGTCCTTGGTCTTGGACTTAATAACAAATGTCATTTTCGCAATCAACGTCCCAAAAAACCTCAATAATGACACCCACATCGATTTTTAGGCTTATTTACCCCATTTCACCTTCTAAGGGGTAGCGGACCCGACTGACGTTGTCCTGTCCGAACGTTGGTTTGCCTGGTAGTAGCAGGTTCAGCAAACTTTTTTTTGATTTTCGATTTTTCGATTTTTTTCATTTTAAAAAATATTGGGGGGGGGGTGAAATTTTGGGGTTATATGTTCTGATATGCGAAAAATCTTTAAAAAAATTAAAAAAAAGAAATTTGTCAAAAAGTTTTAAAAACAATCCTAGAACCCGATTGCAGCGCCACCTACCGGGTCTAATTGTGAATCCAAACCATCCAGGGACCCACTCAAATACACACAAAAAATTTCATCAAAATCGGTCCAGCCGTTTAGGAGGAGTTCAGTCACATACACACGTACAGAAGAATTATATATATAAAGATAACTTTGTTACCTGAATTACCATGTTAATAACATGTAGAATTGTAGAGCAGCTATATTCATTGTCTCGTTCTAACTATAGAAAGCTTATCTACCATGTGTTTTACATAAATTTAATTTAATAATAATGGTTTTTAGACACAAAGTTCCGTACCACCGGAGTCTTCAAAGGACCTATGTGTAAATATAAACGCTATAGAGTAATCTGCAGCTAAAGTATGTCCTATTATTTTCCGATATTTTAATATAATATAAAAATAGAACGTGTGGGTACGCATATCATGTGTTTTATCAAAAATAAATTGATTATAAAAGCAATACTTTTTAAAATGTGTTTGTTTTTCTCTCATTTACAGGCAATGGAATTAGACCAAAGATAATGTAGTGTAACTTAATTAAATAATTAAAAAGGTCATTCTACCACTTTTTCTAGTTTCTAATTTTTCAATTAAGAAATAATTCGAAAGGACGAAGGTTTTCATCGTTTCATTCAGATTTATATATTTTTTAGCACAAAACTTAAACCTAATAATTACTTCAAAGTATACAAAAAATAGAAATTCCATTAGAAGTTTGCTACTTTAAAGTAGGATTTAAAAACATATTCTCGTACATATAACTTTGAACTCAAGCAGAATATCATAATATGAATCAGTGAACAGAACAAAGCAACAAAGGGAAATTCGCGTCGCCAAGTACACGGCGAACGAAACAAAGAGCTCAAACATCTGTTCACCAGCAAATCGCCTCGATCCTACAAAAATTGTAATAAAACCGTTACCCCCATAAAACAATAAATCGCGGCACGCGAACTCAAAGAAGCACCAATTCGCAAGTATAAACCGCTGCAATAAAAGGGCCAACGGATCGCCAAACCTCAACAACGGAAGCCGACCAAACGGCGCCGCAGCGAAAATTAATAAACCAAGTTCGATCACTAAAACGCTCTTAAATCAGAGTGCGCCAAATCCAAAACCCCACATAAGGGTACCTGCCGATAGGAAAAATCAACCGCCACCTAATAAAACAAACACCAGGGCGCTAGCACATATACAGGTGGAGTAAAAGCAATTTTTCCATCAGACAGCAAATACATGCGGCCCGAGCGCGCCCGAGAGAGCGGCCGAAAATTCAGCGGCCCAGCAGAAACGCATCTTTGTAACGGAGAAATCAGGGCCACGACAAAATACAGCGGGCAAGGATACAATATTACAAATTAAAGTATAATCAACGGAAGGAAGCATCCCAGAAAAGCGTAATTGGTCTCAAAAGTCTTATAAAAATAGCGCGCAACCGATCGAAGCATAATAAACTTTTGAACATACGCCATAAGAGTAATGCTTAATTAAGCTTTACGCGGAACACGGAATTAAAAATTCCAAGTTGAGCTAATTTTTACTCAAAACATAGCAAATTGGGTGTCGTTAGAATCGCCATTTCAACAACTTTTGATTACGACTCAAATCAAGTCGATAATTGATCACGCCGCTCAATTAAACGCTATAAATCCGAAATATATCGAAATCGGGCAAAACATCCCTTCTACTTCGACCAATGAGCGTCGAGATCGCGTTGGACAAAGGACTGGCTCCTTTAAATAGTCAGACGCTGGCAGTAAGAAATCACTCAGCCAAGGAGAGTCCACCAGCAGCCACTTCAGCTTCCAGGACTACCAGCAGCCACTTCAGCTTCCCGGACCACCAGCAGCCACTTCAGCTCCAGGACCAACAGCCGTTTCACTGGACTTAGCTGTCTGCCGTCTTCGTGGGACTTGGAGTTCGAGCCACTTTAGCTTCCAGGACCAGCTAGCAGCTCCCGCCTCTCCAGAGCCTATCACCCTCGTGGACTTAGAGCCAATCCTACGCATTGGACTCTGCTGCCTGCCGTCTTTGGAAAGCCACTTTCGCCAGCCGCCGCCTCCGCCCAGGAGATCAGCACTGCCGCCGACGTTGCCGCCGCCGCTGCTCACAGCCCGCCGCCCCGTCGCCAGTCGCCACCGCCGCCGCTGCAACCGCAGAAAGAAGCCGCCAGCCGCCGCCTCCGCCAAAGGAGATCAGCACTGCCGCCGACGTTGCCGCCGCCGCTGCTCACAGCCCGCCGCCCCGTCGCCAGTCGCCACCGCCGCCGCTGCAACCGCAGAAAGAAGCCGCCAGCCGCCGCCTCCGCCAAAGGAGATCAGCACTGCCGCCGCCGCTGCTCACAGCCCGCCGCCCCGTCGCCAGTCGCCACCGCCGCCGCTGCAACCGCAGAAAGAAGCCGCCAGCCGCCGCCTCCGCCAAAGGAGATCAGCACTGCCGCCGACGTTGCCGCCGCCGCTGCTCACAGCCCGCCGCCCCGTCGCCAGTCGCCACCGCCGCCGCTGCAACCGCCGAAGGAAGCCGCCAACCGCCGCCTCCGCCAAGGAGATCAGCACTGCCGCCGACGTTGCCGCCGCCGCTGCTCTCAGCCGCCGCCCCGTCGCCAGTCGCCACCGCCGCCGCTGCAACCGCAGGAGGAAGCCGCCGGCCCCGCCTCCGAAGGACCACACCCGCTTCCAATCGCGGATGCCAATCCGCCATTTTCTTTTCTTTTTCTGTACATATATGTTACCTAGTTATAAGCTTATTTGTATGTTAGTTAGTGTAAATATAATAAACTTTGTTCCAATCAAATCCAGTGTCTAGCTGAGGGTAACGCCCACCCTCCTCTTCCGAAACCGACGCCATTGAAGTAACCCTACCGCTGAGCTTAGACGTAGGCTTGTTAATCAGATAGAATTAATTCAAGATTACTTATACTCCAGCTATATGGGGACGAGCAAAAATTAATTCTAAACATGGGGAATTTAAGAAAAACTGGAAAATTATAGATTCCAACTTATGTTTTCGTTTTTAAGCATGTAACTATACAGTTGAACATCTGAATGCATATTGGTAATGGAATTTTAAAATATAGGCATATTTTAAAGTTCCTTCTCATGTGGCACAAAAGAGAACACAGAAATATCTAGTTGCAGAAAATTTAAATAAATAATATTTATTACAGGTTATGTTTCAAAATAGTTTTTCAAAAGAAAATTTTTACTTTAATTTCTAAAACCAAAGCTAGAATTGAGAAATTCCAAGTAGTTGTTATCTAGCAGAAATTATAAGGGCCGTGAGAGAACTATGTTCATAAAATGTGTGAGTAATTTAATGTACCATTACGGGCAGCATTAATATAACCATTATGTTTAATGAGGGCAAATTGTTATTTATCGGTGATACACCTATTATTGATTGCTATTATTTCCTTTTTGCATCATGATAACGGTCCGGTCGCGAGCATTTATAACTCGCGTACTAGGAAGTTTGATGATTAAGAGTAGTGGCGTTATTTATACTATTAATAGCTAATTATTCATTTTTGAAGCGGAAAGGAATGCCGGCAATAAATTGATTCTCTTATTTCCTAAAATTATCATAACCTGGAATTAGAAACACCGTACGGTTCTGCACGAGGCAGGGGTCAAGCGCTAATATTCAGTTTTACGACAGCAATAATTTTGCTTGGTAATCAGAACTACGAGGTTTGAAGGTTAATAAGTTAATTGTCCAGTAAATAATAAACTGAGAGGCTGCAAATTAATTGCGGCAATAATAACTAATTTAAAATCACACGAAGCGGGCCGGCATATAAAATTTTTAATTTACAAAATTCTTGCACCGGGTGACATTTTTATGGGAAATAAATGTTGGGACATACTTTGTCATTAGTGAATGTATTTTGGTCAAAGTGTACATTAATTTAATTAGTTGTTTAATTTAGCAGAACACATTTAAAACGACTGAAACAAGCGATAACTTTTGGAATTTTGATTTAACGAGCCTTTACCACCTATGAAATTTTACAAACATTGCCAACAGTTTAGCACAACTAATATAATTTTACATTTTCTTAACAATTATCTATTTCAGTTAAGTTACTTCCGCTGGCAAAGTCGTTATCATGCTTTTTGCATTTACATCTGACGTTTCTGTATAAAAATAAGTAAAGGTTATTTAATTAGTGGCCGGAAAATGTATGCGTGATATATATCGTAATATTTATATTATAATTTACAGAGGAAGTGTAAATTAACAGGTTATCGACAACTGTATATTATTATACTCTAATTGAACTTATTCGAATGCCAATGAATTAGAAATTAAACATAATGATTTCTCCTAAACTACATAGTCACAGTTTGAGTTAAAGCACTAAATGAATATTAGGAACCATAAAACGGCAAGCAGTTTTTCGGGGAATGCAATTTTGCATTCATATCATGTGAAGAATTTCGAAACCACTGTATTCATGCTATTTTAAATTCTACTTTACGCAAGTCCAATCAATTCTCAACTAGATAAGTACTACTGCGATACCAAAAACAATAAGTACAAGTGTACGTTTCTAACTGCCTATTCTAAATAAAAGAAAATGTTAGCAAGGGAGGGCAAATTTCGATGTTTTTTAGGGAATTTCGATAACTATAGGAATCTTTCGAACATGTTCTGTATGCGAAAGAAGATATTTAAATGTTGATAAGTACATTTTTAGTTTGAAAGATACAGGGATTTGTATTAGGAATAACATTATCTGATAAATGGATAATAGAACTGTTTTCCAATGTGTTAAAATTTATGAAACACACTGTATATTATATGATATACTAGCAAGTTGCCCGTTCTTCGTACGGTCTACAAATGTTTGTTTCTTCTTCTAAATCTGAAATGCCCCCCCCCTCACTCAGTACGCTAAACTGACAGAGGCTGCAAAACAATATTGTAGGTAAAAAGGAAACAATATCCTTCCGAAAACAGTTCCCCTTGCCTCTTTTATGCTCCACGTACCCACTTCTATTCTTAAATTATAGCAAAATCACCGTTCCCACCACTTGGGGGTGGAGTTTTAGAAATCCTCCTATTTTATTCTAAGAGATATTGAAAAATTCGTGAAAACACAGTTTACCCATTTTCACCCTTTAAGAGTGGAACTTCGAAAAATTCTTCCAGCGCGTGTTATCCTGAAATGAACCCAGAGCGAAAAAAATTAATAATTTTAACTCCCTATCTTTTTTCAATTTTTCTCTTTTACCGCTTTAAGGGTGGAATTTATAAACATTTTTGAAACCCCTTTTTAAAGATTTTAAAAACACGTCTATATGCCAAAAAATAATGCTCTAACTCTACAAACACAGGCGATACAAGGGGTTCTATAATTCACACCGAATGCAGATTCGCACCTTTAAGGGTTGATTCGGGCAAAATTCGGAAATGTGTTTTAAACATTTGTATTGGATACCTATGCAAGCAAACACCAAGTCCATATCTTATCGGGACTAAGAGCTATTGTGGAATTCGTGAAAACACAGTTTACCCCTTTTTACCCCCTTAGACATCTATATACTAACAAAGAATGTTCTAACTCAACAAACAAAGAAGATATGAAGGGTTTAATAATTCACCCCGAATCCAGATTTGCACCTTTAGGGGTTGATTAGAGCAAAATCTTGAAAAATTTTTCTAGGTATTTGCATTGACAATTTTTGAAAGTAAACACAAAGGCGATGTATCATCGGGCCTAAGAGATATTGATGAATTTGTGAAAACACATTTTACCTCTTTTTACCCCTTGAGGGGATGACTTTCAAAAAATTCCTTCTTAGCACTACAGCAAGTAACAAATGGAATCTTCCACCTAAATTTCAAGTTTCTAGTACCAGTGGTTACGGCTCTGCGTTGATTAGTCAGGGTTGTGACTTTCTTTTATATATGTATAGATTATGATATATACCACTGGAATGGGATAACATACTACTTTATGGTATAACACGAATAAGTTAGATATAACCACACAACGAGGTGTCGAAAAATCTAACCAGTCTATCTCTTCCCTACCATTTCCTGCATATTCAAACCCATCTTCGACAGACTATATAGAAGAATAAACAGAAGTAATCTCACACCTATTTTTTATTGATCCTTGAAAAATTAAATTGAATTATATCAAGCAAAAATTTCAATTTTCATAACGCACTTGATTTAACTAGAAATTCGGCACAATCTGCTGAAGTATTATTACTTCCTTTTACTATAAAGGAAGTATTGGATTCACCCCAAAAATTCGAAATTGAGTTTTCAACAGATCTTCACGTTTTAGAGTCCCCTGATCCCAAAAAACATATTTTTTTTCATTGGTCTGTGTGTCTGTCTGTCTGTCTGTCTGTCTGTCTGTCTGTGAACAGAATATCTCAAAAACGAAAAGAGGTATGGCATTGAAACTTCATATATAAGTTTTGTGTACTATGTAGATGAGACAGCAAGCTTTTGAAGAAAATCGCATAACCGGAAGTAGGTGTTTACTCTTGTGATTTTTCAGTTTTTTTCGATTTTTTCAAAAACGGCTCTAACGATTTTTTTTTAAACTTTACATTTTTCTTACATTTTTAATGTGTATTGATGTGAGATAGGTGATTTTCCAGTTGAATACTTCTAAAGTGGGTTTCTTTTGTTTTTTTTTCTATTTTTTTTATTATCTCCTATTTTAAATAAAACACCCGGTATATTATTACATTTTTGAATTCACCTTAAAATTCTAGAGAAAATTTGTCTCTTCAACTAACACTCGATTTTGTACCGTTTTTGTAGAATTTGTAATTTTTGAAAATTTTTAACAAATGGTTAAAAATTAAAAATGAAATTTTTGACTAATTATAAGATCACTGTAAAAGGAAGTTGTGTGAGTGTATCACACCAGATTTTTTTTGGATCCGATCATCTTTACTTAACTGCAATTTTTGCCGCAACCGCTCAATCAATTGAAAATGCATTTTAGTGAAGGTGCCTCTCCGGTTGGATGTAAAACTACTCGAGAACGATATAATTTATTAGGATTATTTTTACGTCAATTTGATTGGTATTAATACAGAAAACTGAAAAGCTTTTGTGCGACATTGGTCGTTTTTCTTTGTATGTGTTTTTCGATTTGCATTTATGATACCAGCAATAGCCGTTAAGCGACCGCGTAACTAAGCTTGCACACTGGTGTAACGGTATAAAGCTGGGCTGCTAAGCTTTAGGTGTTCGAAACTTGGTACCGAACGTATTTTTCTAGTATTGGAAGATTCGGATACACATTTCTATCCTTTGTTTTCTGACCTTGGTTTTATGTTTGTCTTTTTTTTTTTTTGGGAGGGCCCAGTTGTTTAAATTATCATTTTAATGGCGATATTTGTTATCCCTGGAAAACAAAGCATCTTAAGAGGTTTAAATTGCTTTTTCATGATCAAACACGCATATCTGAAAAGTACTTAAATTTAGAGGTATGAAATAATATATCGCAAAGAATCTTCAAAAATATAAAAAAGAGAGTTCCACTTGAAAAAAATTCGAAATTATTAAATTTGCAAATGTTGAGAACGCGGTATAGCATCCAGATCCACTATTTTCAAATCGAAAGTTCACTAGAAACTAATTTTGGGTAACGTTTTCCTTTATTCAATTGTATTCTTACAGCAGCCGCCTGAATATCGGGATATTTTTGCATAAAATCGTTAATATCTCCAAAGCAATTGACGTTAGACCCATAGAACTTGATATCAAAATTATTAGTATTTCAATGTAAAACCTTTCAGCTACCCATCCTAAAGCAGCATCAAAAATTATTTTCATCTAGTATGGCTATGGAATAGTTCCTAATTTATGAATGCACTACGCTTATTCTTAAATGTCAAACTTGACATTTGATATTTAAGTGAGTTATAGTTGCATTCATAAATTAGGAAGTAATCCATAGAATAGCCATTCTAGATGAAAATAATTTTTGATCATACTACATTTAAAAAGCAAGTTTGATTCGCCACGGTTTTTGAGTCACTTTGTATAATGAAGACTGTTTTAGTAATATGCACCATATTTGTACCTACACCTTTTGTACGCAAAATATTTATGTAACTCTCGTAGTTTTAGTAATATCTTCCAGCCTACCAACCTCCCTCCCCATCTTTGCCGGACCCTGCATATAGACAGCGAGACGTTTTTTTTTCCGTCAGCCAATACATTTTATTATATTTTAAACCTAGTATTTCGCTTTTCTGTTTGGCGCTCGTTTTCCATCGAAGCTTGGTTTTTAAGATATTTGTCTGTGTTTGTATGTGTTGTTTGTCACCGGAATATATTCTAGCAGTCTGTTGGGAAAATTAATAAGAACCGATTTTTATTCATTAAGTTTAATTCGTTTTATTTTTGTCCAGTTATGTAATTGGGTGATAGATGTTTGCAAGGTTTTTGTAGACTCTTCGTTGCTTGATACTTGTATGGCGGTATTCTCAGCATATTTTTTAACTCCGAGTGGCCACTGGTATACAGCAGGTATAGGACCGGTTCTAGTACACTTCCCTGTGTAACTCACGCTTTTATTTCTTTGAGTTTAAAATATGCATCTTCTTGATTGATTTTGAAGAATCTTTCTGACAGGTATGATTTCAGGATTTCTACCTATTGCTTAGGGAGAAAAGTTTCAACTGATAGTTTGCCTTATTTCGCTTCTAGTGCTTGCTCAATAATATCAGTTACTATATGTACCTGATCAATTGTCGAGTGATTTTATTGATATATCCAAATTGATGGTTTGGAATCAGGCTTTTTCTCTCTATGGTCGGTTTTAGTCTTTTGACTAAAGTTTTCTCAAAAAGTTTAGATATAGCTGGCAGCAAAAAATGGCCTATATGATGTGGCTTCATGCGATGGTTTTTCTGGCTTTGGTATGATTATGACCTCTGCTGCTTTCTACAAACTGGGTATATTTCAGTCTAAAGGCAGCATTTATAAGGTTAGCAAGTTTTAATATACTTTTCATCGGTAGCTGCTGTAGTACTTGTACCACCTCCTTCTTGCTTTCCGTATTTCAGCTATTAATTCTCTAATTTCGTTAGAGTAGCTGTTTACCTTAATTCTTCTTTTAAGTACTGAGGTGCTAACCAAGGCTGATACCATTTGAGATTTTTTCATCTTCTATGTCTGTGTTATTCTTCTTGAATAAATTTTAAATTTAAGATTTTGCTAAAATAATTTTGACTATTCAATTCACCTGTCATCTGTCAAAAAGTGACCAATGAAAACCCAGAATTCTTATGTTTCTTGACCAATCAAAAAAATATCAGTGGATATATCTTCCTAGAAGGTATTCAAGTGACTATTTTAAACAAATGTGATTTTTATTAGAAAAAGTCAATATTAGTGTTCTGTTACTATAGAAATTGAATAGTTTGTTGCTAGATTTACTAAAAACTAATTTGAAAAAGTAGTTGGTTCATTAAATAGTCCCTCGAATACCATTCTTAGTCAAAGTTAAGTAGATTATTTTTGCGGTGGTATCACTACTCATGTCCATTGCTCTTGGGATTAGGACTCGTGCTGGCGCACTCGTCCTAATCGTACCAAAGCGCAATGGACATTCGTGACACCACCACAAAAATAGTCGACATAACTTTGACTACTCATGGTATTATAAGTGATTATTTCCTTCATATCCATAATAATGTGTAATCACCATGGCTTCTGTCAGTTTAATAATGACAATTCCAACGTCAAAATTAATCCGGAGTTAAATATGTTTCAAAATTTATTCGCTTGTGCACAATTTTTACATGATTATTAAAGGTGCTTCACCAACCGAATTTTATCTATTTATTCAGAAAATAATCACGCCGAACATCCCGCCTGCATGTAAACTAGCCTGAATAAATTTTGACGATTTTCTGTCAGAATGTTTTGCTCTGAAGAAATATATCTCGTAAATTTTCCGCCCCAAAATCCCTCGTGCTAAGCACTCGGGATTATTGTAGGGCGGCAAATGTACTAGACAAATTTCTTAGCAAAACATTCTGACAGAAAACGTCAAAATTTAATCGGCTATTTTAATGCACTTGGGATACTACTGTTGACAAAAGGTTTAATTAAGGGAATACAAGTATTACGTACAGATTTTTAATGATAAATTAATTTTAATGCGATAGGTACATTGAATCAGTGATACTCCTGCGTATGTAACACTCATTATAGTGTGGAGTACATATCAACTATTAAATAGAACAAATTTACAAGTTATAGAAATTTTTAATAGAAAATTGTCGATGTTATCAAGTACTCTAGTACCTATCGTACAAACTGGAAAACCAAAAACAAGATTTTTTATTTTCGAAGACCACACAATACAATATTCAATTCACAACTAAATACAATTGATCGATTAATTTTCTCTATAAAAAATGTAGGCAAACTAATGACTAAAATAGAGGTGCAAGAAAACCGAGATTATTGTTTACAAGTAACCAATCTACAAAAATGTTAAAAACCTCTGCCCTTTTGATAAGTACTGAATCCGACGTACTCTGTCAAAGTTATTTCTTGGAGGGTCGTGATTTGCCTGTTAATACAAACAGTGGTTATCGTAAAACAATCAACGCATTTTTTTTAAACTGAATGATTCGTCAGCGTATTAGTGCTTTGGATGAAGTGCAATCTAAAGGTTGCATAAATTTCCTACATTTTATTGCAACAAAAGCCAAATACAAGGATGGTTGATTAATCATGATATAGACACAGGAAAAAATAAAGCTTCTTCGGTTGAACGGTAATAGCTGTTATGTAATGAACAACATTTCAAAATGAGGTTCCCAGTTTATCCCTTTGGCAATATAAACGGTGAAACCTACTACAAGAATCTCAATTCTCATTCGTTGTGAAAACGCGGGGATGCAAATTTGTAGAGTTAGGGTTATTGAAAATATACATCGGACATGTGTTTCTAACCATTTTGAAAACCCAATTGTAGAGTATTAATCAGAGAACATAGGCAATCTTGCGGTTGAAAACATCTCTTCATTAATTACTTCGATAGAGGAATCTGATTCAGGATTAGATAATGATAGTGGATTTGATTTGGTTTGTTCCGATGAACTACTCCATCTACCTCTACCTCCATCAAGAGGAAAAGGAAAACAGCACGGTAACTGAACGTGCAAATCACTCCAGAGGAAAAACTCAGAAGATTTACACATTCTGTTACCGTGCTCTTCCATCCCTTCCCTTGCAAGAGAGTTTGGCCCTTGACGTGGTTCATTACCTTTTTCTTTAAATTTTAAAGCTAAAACAACGTATGAAATACTCTACGACACGAAGTATCCAACTAAAAGTTGCTATAAAGAAATTTCGTCAGTTTGGCTCTCACTTTAATACTCACGCCAGAGAAAAAAAATCTGGTGTGATACACGCACACAACTTCCTTTTACAGTGATCTTATATTTAACCAAAAATTTTATTTTTAATTTCTAAGCATTTGCTAACATTTTTGAAAAATTCAAAATTCGACAGAAACCGTACAAAATAGAACATTAGATCACGAGACAAATTTTCTCCAAAATTTAAGCTAAATTCAAAAATGTAATAATATATCGGGTGTTCTATTTAAAATAGGAGTTAATTTAAAAAAAAACCAACTCATTTTAGAAATATTCAACTTGATAGTCACCTATATCATATCAATACACATTAAAAATGTAATAAAAATAAAAAGAAATCGTTAGAGCCGTTTTTTTAAATCGGAAAAAACTGAAAAAACTTTGGTTATTTGATTTTCTTCCAAAGCTTGCTGTCGCATCTAGATAGTATACATAACTTATATAAATAAAGTTTCAACGTCATACCACTTTTCGTTTTTGAGATATTCTGTTCACACACAGACAGACCAATGAATAAAAATATGCTTTTGGGGCGAGGGGACTCTAAAACGTGAATATCTGTTGAAAACTCAATTTCGAATTTTTGGGGTGAATCAAATACTTCCTGTATTGTAAAAGGAAGTAAAAACAGAACTAAAAATCAAAAATCCATTTTTTAAGATAACTCAAAAACGAAAAATGATATTAAAGATTTTTAGGAGTCGTGTTAGACCTAATTTTGCATTTTTCCCATTTAACCAAATTTTTATATCTAGTCCAGTTACATTAGAATCCGTTTGCCGAAAAAATCCAAGTGAGCTGAAATTTTGCATACCCCTTTATTTTGACATTACAAATAATGTCTCCAAAGTCCCCATCGATATCGCGCTTGCGTCTTGAGTTATTCAAGATCAAAAGTGACAGAAATAAGTTTTTCGCAAATATCTCTCTTTCTATGGGTCGTATGACTTTTTTAGTCATTACAAGAAATGAAGGCTAGGAAATTCTCTACAAAAAAGATTCTACAGGTTTTTACGTACAACTAACCATTCAGTAAATAATACACTGTTAAATTTTGTAGACGGGCTATACTTCCTTTTACGATAAAAAGAAGTATTGGATTCACCCCAAAAATTCGAAATTGAGTTTTCAACAGATCTTTACGTTCTAGAGTCCCCTGAATCCAAAAAACATGTTTTTGCTCATTCGTATTTGTGCTTGTGTGTCTGTGTGTCTGTCTGTCTGTGAACAGAATATCTCAAAACGAAAAGAGGTATGGCGTTGCAACTTCATATATAAGTTTTGTGTGTTATCTAAATGCGACAGCAAGATTTTGAAGAAAATCGCATACCCGGAAGTATGGTGTTTACCCTTGTGATTTTTCAGTTTTAAAATATATTTAAAATAGGAGTTAATAAAAAAACACGAAAAACACAAAAGAAACCCATTTCAGAGGTATTCAACTTGAAAATTAACTATATTATATCGATACACATTCAAAATGTAATAAAAATGTAATGTTTGAAAACAAATGTTAGAGCCTTTTTTGACAAAATCCAAAGAAACTGAAAAATCACAAGAGTAAACACCATACTTCCGGTTATGCGATTTTCTTCAAAATCTTGCTGTCGCATTTAGATAATACACAAAACTTATATATCAAGTTTCAAAGCCTGCGGGGCTCCGCCCCTTTCCAAGGAGGCCCTCGGGTCTTCGCCCCTCTCCAAGGGGGCCGCGGGGCTCAGACTCTCTCCAAGGGGGCCCTTGGGGCTCCAACCCTCTCCAAGGAAGCCCTCTGGGCTCCGCCCCTCTCCAAGGAAACCTTCGGGGTTTTGACCCTCTCCAAGAGGGCCCTCGTGACTCCGACCCTCTCCAAGGGGGCCCGCGGGGTTCCGCCCTTTTACAAGGGGGCCCTCGGGGCTTCTCCCCTCTCCAAGGAAGCCCTCGGGGCTCCGACTCTCTCCAAGGGGCCCCCCTCCTGTGTTGTTGGGCTCGGCATTCGCCTCGCCCCACAATATTCACAGTCGTCTGGGAATGTTAAGCTTTTCGTCCTAGATAAACAATATACTATTCTGTCACCTTTGACCTTGAATAACTTAAGACGCAAGCACGATATCGATGGGGACTTTTGAGACATTATTTGTAATGTCAAAATGAAGGTGTATGCAAAATGTCAGCTCACTTGGATTTTTTCGGCAGATGCTGCGTTTTTTAGTCTAATGTAAGTGGGCTATATTGACTCTTTATAATCCTACTTTTCTAATTGCAATTAATATGGAAATTTTAAAGTACACCTTGTACGTCTTTTTTTTTATTTTATAGGGCAAAAGCAACTTGACCCTTAATTTGTCGACGGCGTCTTTCTCGGTCCAGTGGCTTTTATATTACTGCACAACAGATCTGTATGGTTTAGTAAAGTTAGTGCAGTTAACAAGCGTAAATCTAGTATAGAGAAATAGTTGTTTAATGTACAAGTAGCGTTATATGGATATTACCTAATAGAGAAAAAGTTTGGCCCACGACACCGTAGGCTAATTCTCTGGTGTAGGTAATACTTCCTAACACTATGCGAAAAGCACAACATTTTATCCATGCTTCTCAATAAACTCAGAAGCATCAAAACCAAAATATTGTTTGAAATCGCAGTACCTGTTTCTTTTAACCTTTTCGGTTGCCGGATGACATCAGAACACAGATGACATGAAGCATTATTATGTAAACCAAAACTCACTAGCTGAGTTATTGTAATCAAAAAGTCACCCTTATGTAATACTGATATTGCGATTGTTAAAATAGCTATAGTTATGAGGCGTTTATTGAGAGGTATTGGATAAAATAATAAACTCAACAAGACCCCAACCTAGTTGGATAACTTTTCCTGCTGGATAAACATAGTTCAAAAATATTTATTGCAATGATCATTGTTGTTTATTAAGTGATTGGTAAGAAAGATGGCTACTTACTAGAGCAGAGCTAATAGCTATTTGAATTAAGACGAGAACGATGATAAAAATGTATGTGACTGAGAACATAACAAAAATTCCAGGTAAAAAATAATGTTGATAAGTAAGAAACGATATTGATAATTTAACTAATTATTTGCGTAATGGAGGAAGCAAAAGTAAATGGAAAAATAATTTCCTTGCTCCTATTTAATATTCTTCGCTCTCTGAAAGCACACAAGAAATGTTCATTGCAAAAACAGAAACAAAAGCCGTCTAGTAATGTTATTTAATTGTAAGCAAGATTAACAAATGCTTTTCCAGTATTTGTAGGAAATCCTGGAGATAAAGAGACAAACGTTGCAATTAAGGCTTTCTTTGGCACCCTTCTTAATAATGTGTCTATTAAGCCATAACAGTACAACTGCAATATAAAAATAATTAAAACAGGAAGGAACAGGAAAATGGCAAGCAATTAACTTACTAAGGACAAGTGAAGCTTTTAGTCACACAAACTATAACATATAAATTGTCACCTTGCTAATTTTATAATTTGTTTACAAAATGAAGTCTATTAAAGCAATTGACATCAGCCACAGGTTATAATAATAGTAGTCAAACAAAACCAAAATATATTTTCTAGACATCCCAGTGAAGAGTACTTCCATAATGGATTTCACATGTTTAAAAAAATCACTTAACAGTATTTTATTAATTTTAAAACCAAACATTTGCTCTGCCGAGCCGTTGACCCTCAATTCCACGCTCTTTAAAATTCTCTTAATAAAATCATAAAAAACCGCCTCGTTCCACATGCCTGTGGTTATTTCTAGTCAGGTGTTTCGAGCAGCCATTAGTTTGAGAAACAGCTGATAGTGAATCTTCACGGCAGCCACGTGCGTACTTCCGGTCCCACATGAGGATTACCTATCAGTAACATCTTTTACTGACACGAACTGTTAAGAAACGAAGAAGTTGTGTATCTTGCACAGGTAATATTAAACCTGACCGCATACAAACTAGTTTGTATTTTATTGTGTCCAAATTCAGGTGAAACTTAGCTTTAATATAGCTTTTAAATAGATTACTACAACAGATTCATTAAGTTTGACTAAATCCCCGGGTGTATAAATGTATTAGTCATTAATAATAAACCTACTCGTATTACTTATAATTACTATTGTAAATGCTGATGAATATTTCTTTCGTACAGAATGCACCTGGACGAGCACAGGTCTGTTTCAAAAGTCAGTCAATAGAATAGCTCTAGTACAGGTAGTACTAGAGACAGAAACCCGACGAAAATCTATGTGTATTAATAAATTTCTATAACGAGTGCTTAATAAATAAAAATATATGAAAATTATTCTGAAATTTCATTCCACATTCGGATCTTCTAACATTGATATTGTACACTGTATGTGTATAACACGCATACAATTAGAGAGATATTAAATGTCGTGTTCAAGAAATTATGTACATTTTTGTAACAGCAAATATATAGAGTGAAACTCGTAAATCAACTTATACTAAGATTTCGAAACTTTCAAATATACAAAAAGCGCTTAACTAAACGACAACCGTCAGGAATGTTGATTGCTTGTACAGAAAGTTATAGGATATTCATTTAGGATATTTAATAATCTCATATAAATAGTGAAAAATGTCAAAGGATTTTCTTTTCGCTCACTGCTACCATTTTTCAGTAAATACGTTTTTATTACGGACTACTAGATTAATAATCTGCCTATGGTAGGAGGAAAAAAAATACAGCACTAATTATTACTTATTTTTCAGTTTCCATCTAGCGCGACACACTTTTCCCACTATTCTGAGAGTTGCCATATTTTATTGGAATGGAAGTCTTTCCTGTTTCCAGCAAAATCGGTGACCTCGTAGGTTTTCTTTACAAATCCTGCCCACATATGAAGTTACCAGTCTCAAAGATTTAAAAATATTTCTTGAAAATCAAATCAGAGCTGAGTTTCAAGAAGTGTGGGACAATCAGAATACGTATCTGAGGAGGTTCCTTCCGGAAATGGGAAATGGGTAAAATTCAATACTAGCATCTCCAAAAGACAACAAGTTATCTTGACTAGAATACAAACCCGACATACTCAATGATGTGCAAGTATATTTACTGTGTGGTGAAAACTAACCGTCATGTACTACCTGTAATATACCATTAACAGTACATCACATTTTAATATAATGCGTTAGATACAGGGCAGCTCCTACATTTTGAGAAGGGACATCGTTGAAAGAATTAGGGCACAGCACAATTTTGGAATTTATAAAACAAGCTGAACTTTTCCCACTTTTCTGGAAGTAATATATTTTTAGAATACAAGTTTTTCCTGTTTCCGGCAAAATAGCAACCAACAGCCCATTGAAGTTTTTACTTAAAAGAAAACCGGCTACCTCGTAAATTTTTCTTTAACTTTCTGAATAAATAATAGTTGCAGAGGGCTACATCGGGGCTATACGCTGGATGATCTAAAGCAAGGAATCCTAATGTTTACATTAAATCCTGAATGCGTTGGGCCTTGTGCACTCTTGCATTGTCGTGAAGCATCAGAACCCTTTCTTCAACAAACTTGAACGCTTTTCCTGTATAGTATAACGTGGTTTCTCCATAGTGATAGAATAGACACTAGCGGTGATTTTTCCTACTAATTCACGGTCTCGATGGAACTGTTTTCACTCATACTTTAGTTGATACATACTTGGCTCATTCTCACCATATAATGCCAAACTTCTTTTGTATATAATTTTCAGTTCTTTTAAAGTTAAGGATTTTACTACGATTCCGTGCCCTAATATAACTGAATCTATGTGCATTGAGAAACTACTAAAGAGGAAAGCAACGATATGCCATAAATTGATGACTATTAAAACGTAGTATAGGTTTTCGAAATATTGTCATGGATTTTGTATTTTACTCTGAGATTATTAGGGGTAATATAATAAGTAGGATGCCTATTATCGATGATTTTTTGATTAATATTATGAGTTATAATCCCAAAGCTGAAAATACAATGAAGCCGCAGGGCGAGTTGAATATTCATGCATTGGGATTATAACTAAATGATATTCATCAAAAATTATAGATTATTAGGCATTCTACGAATTATATTTAGGAAGAGAATATAATGATTTAAAATATATGGAAGAGAGAGTGTAATACTGTTTTATTGCATGAGTATGAACGCTAATGATCAATGTTTGTCCGAAATACACTTTTGTAGCTTTTTATGCTTAAAACGCACGACCTAACCTTGAAAAATCAGCTGACGATTCTAAATTAGTTCTTTTGACTCGTGAAATAAAACCAAGTTAGCTCGTACCAAATCGAAAATTGCGAGTCGATATATTGTCAGTATGGTAGAGGGTCCTATTCGTCAATGTCTTAAATTTAAGAGATGATTGTTGGCTCAACATTAAGGCATTATATTCTCATATAATTTTTTTTGCTGTTATATTAAATTGATGCAGTGCTCTCTGCATAACACCTTTAGTATGTGTTAGTAGCACCGCCACATCTGGTTAGCAAAGATTTGAATTCTTTCCCTTTTCTTACTTTCTTCAGTATTTCGTACATAACTATATTAAATAATAAGGGACTGAGAGAATCACTCCGTCTTATGCCTTTTTCTGCTAGTATTAGATCAGTTAATTTTTCTTCTAACTTGCTTGAATTTTGTTTCTGCTGTAAATATTCTCATGGATTTTAATAAGTTCATGGATACTTGGCTGTCATATAGTAGATGTATTACATCGTTAAGCTGAACACGGTCGATTGCTTTTGTAAATCTATTAAACATTAATTATGATGGTTTGTTACATTCCAAGGCTTTTTCTACCACTTGCTTTTAGACAACTACAGTACCTGTACAAAACCTACCACTTCGAAAGCTTTAGTGTTGTTTCGCCAGAGGTGTCGTTAAGTTTTTTTACATTTTCGTGGTCTGTTTTAGTGTCCTACTGAGCATGTTTATTCCCCCATAATTTTCAGGTTCTTTTTTATCCTCTTTCTTGAATAGCATTCTATGGTGAATATTATCTTCTGTATTAGTTTTTTTACTGTCTATCTATGTCTGTTCTTGTATTTGGCCTACTTCCATTAATTCTTCATGTCTGTTTATTCTAGAGTTAATCGCCAAACTTGTTTTTGCAAGCCGTAAAAATCTGACTCCATTCTTTCCAAAAAACGTTATTCAGCTTTAACTTTTCGAAGTAATATGAATGTCTCGTTCTTAATTCTTTTATAATTTCCAAATGCTTCCTGTGTTCTAACTGATTTATATTAGAGGTATACTTTCGTTTTCCTAAACAGTGTTGCTTAACTTATATGTACAACTATGGGGTTTTTGTCTTCTTATTTATATGGTTATTCACTCTCCGTGTGCCCAATGCTTCTACCGCGGAATCTTTTATATTTGTTTTAAGTTTGTTCCAACTTATTTCTATATCTTCTGATCTTCCACTATTTTTGCTATTAATCTTCTCTGGTACAATTTATTGAATAGTCGTCAAGCGATTCAATTTTTATCTTTGTCTCATTGCTGGGATTACCTTGTTTTTATTTTCATTCGCATTCTAATTTTGTACAATAATAAGTTGTCATATATTTGTATATTGTAATTTTACAAAATCAATATTCTTGATTTATTTCATGACACAATACGCAGAGTGGGGCACGCAGTATGTTTGTCTCGAAACGGTGATATTTTCACAATTACCGTTATGCTGAGTTAAAAATCCAAACAAATTCAATCATAAGATTGTATCGTATTAGGTGCTATTTTCGTGTTCCTAAAGTGATAGCTGTTAATAGTTCCTGTAAGTCTCTAAGTAAATTATTGTCCTATTAAAATTGAATTATCCAATGCAGCCATGATAAGCGGCTTTTCCATTGACCTTGTATTTTCCACTATATCCTGTTTTAGAATATAGTTAGTATGGAATAATGTCTTGCATAAATCAGTGCTTGTCAAGTTTTGTACAGACACACCGAAAATGACTGAAGACCGCATAACAACGTAATATAGTTAACCAATCTATTTAACATTGTTCGCAAGCATGTTTTAAAAAATAAACTTGAGAGTTAAGTACGAGTGCGGCGTGTCACATATTAAAAACAATCTGTAAAAGGCTTTGCCCAGAACTTTCCTCGCTGACATTGTGACACTAAATAATTTTAAAAATAAATTAAGTTAGGAGTAAAAATATCTTCACGTTTCTAATAAATTAAATACATTTTCAAATTAAAAAAAATTTAACCCGCTGGAGTTTGAAGCCGCCGCATCTGCAGAGCGATCGTAACCGCACCCCTGCGTAGAGATAGTATTTGCATCGATAAAGCCAACTACGCCACCGAGCTTCTTCGAAATAAGTCCGACGCGCGCCTCCCTTGGACAGAACGGTGTTATTGTTGAAACGTTTTTATTCTTTTGTAACATTATCCTGTTTCGGTTGAGTCTTATTTTCGGAAAATGTAAAGCCTGACCTATGTGAAAATTATTACTTCCATCTATTCCAAAATTAACCTAAAAATAAACAAAATTTTATTTTTTTAGGTGTTCACCCTGTATATAGTTGTATGAAATTGTACCTTTCAGACGAGGGAAGTAAAAATGACATGTTACAAGAAGTTTATTTTAATGGGAACAATTCAAAAGTAAGTAATTAAGCTCTTAAATTGGTTGCGATCATACCTAGCTGGTAGGACTCAATATGTTGTAATTAATGGCTTTGAATCACAAGCTACTAGAGTGAGTTCTGGTGTACCGCAGGGATCACACTTGGGCCCTATGTTATTGATCGCGTTTATTAATGATCTTACTTTTAGCTTAAAATCCTCCTTTCTGGTATATGCAGATGATCTAAATTATTTGCTAAAGTAAACTCACAGGGGGACTGCCGAATTCTACAACAAGACTTAAACCATGTTTCCCGCTGGTGCAAAATCAATAAAATGTCACTAAATATAAACAAATGTCACAAAAATTCTTTTTGCAGGAACAAGTCACGTATTGATTATGAATACCAGCTGGATGCAAATATACTTAGTGAAGTGTCTAACATACGAGACTTCGGCGTTATCTTTAGCAACACTTATTATTTTGATAAACATGTTTCGCACATTGTCAGTAAAGCCAACAAAATGTTAGGCTTTATATTTCGAATAGCCAGAGACTTTCAAAATCTCGATACTTTAAAATTGTTGTACTTCGCTCACATCTTGAATACTGTATTTTCGTTTGGAATTTTTACTACCGAATGTATGTGAACAGAATAGAATTAATTCAGAAGCGATTTATTAGGTTTGTTAGCAAAAAAATTGGTTTGAGGTCTAACTATACTTATAATTTAGTACGTCACAATTTATTGTCTTTAGAACATAAGACTCTGTAAGATCTTAAAGAACTTCTTAAAATTATTCATAGCTTTTACAATGACTGCACAATAATACCTCGAATTTACTTTTACGTTCCGACATACCGCACAAGAAAATCTTTACTATTTTGGCACTACCACTACTCAACTAATTTTTCTTTGCACTATGGTCAGAATTGTCAGAACTTACAATTTTTTAGCTCTTTCAAACACTGACATTTTTTCTCAATCTTTATCTAGCTTTACTAAATCTGTATCACAGTACTTTTTGGATGACTATTGCATCAAAATTAATATTCACTTCTAGGATAGTTTGTGCTTCTAGGATAGTTTGTGGTTCCCTTCAATTAAAAAAAAACATTTGGTTTTGACATGTACAGTTTTGGTCTGATATTTTTTGCTTAAATAATATTACTGGTAATGCACTTTTGTTTAATTAGTTTTCTCATGGATTGCACGTTCTTTTTTCTGTAGTATATATGTCCAAACCTATTATTGGACGGCTGCCTTGGCAGACTATCTGTTAATTTGGTTGGTGTCTATACAATAAATAAATAAAAGAACAGTTGCTAGAGCAACGGAAATAAGATGCCAAAAATTAAAAAATTACCACAATGTAATAGTTGAACACTACACCATGAATGTAAATGTTCAAACATGTCGCATCAGTACTTGCATGTAACATTAAAGTTACTAAATTCCCAAATGTTACAAATTGCGTGGTTTTTCATCATTTAGTATGTCACTGTATATTTTACTACGATGTATAGTCTCTACGGAATACGTATAATTGCCTGTTGACAAGCAATAACAATGTCATATAGCCATGTGTAATTGACAACATGGTGGAAGCAAAATATTGCATTGTTTTGATTTTTACTGACCTAGTGAAATGGAAGAAATCATTTCTGTTGTCGTTCTTCTTAAATTATTATGCAGGTTGTCCCAAGATGTCTTTACTTCCTTTGGTGGGGTAATTATTCCAAATTCCGGCCCCCGCGAGATTCGAACCGAAAGCTTGCTTAATTGACGAGATATCTGTGATTTTTCTTTTTGGTTTATGTTTTATTAAAGTTTTCTTGTTCCTATGTTCATTACATTTTGGTATGCTTTCGTTTGTCCAATACTCCTATTTTGGTATCTGAATCTTTCAGCATCAGCCAACGATAAACCTGTGACGCGGTAACATGTTTTCTTCTCTTTTTCCCATCTTGATTTAGTGCTCCACTTTTTTTCTTTATTGTTTTCTGCACTTAAAGCAGCCATTTAGTTTAACTTTTTGCTTCGTACTTGACAAACAGCTCTTTCACTCGTTTTGTTTTGAGTATGTAATATGTAATTTGGTATAATTTTGTCTAATTTCCTTTTTTTGTATTACCTATCTCCGACTATTAATATTAAAATGCAAGAGCACCATGTCATGTCACAACCACATTGCCTCACTTAAGGTAAATGGAACTAACGAAGCATAATAAAAAGATCAGTGGTTAAACATTCACTAAAAGGGTTTTTTTGAAATTTAGTTTAGCGTATTCACCTGACCATTGCTGAGAACACTAGCTTTGTTACTAAAACTTGCATATTTCAAGACAGTGGATGAAACAAATAATTACATTCTTAAGGCATGCTTATAAGGCTTTATATTCTGAACTAGGGCAATGGAAAAGTCGTTCTTAT
Organism: Agriotes lineatus; assembly: GCA_940337035.1. NCBI lineage: Eukaryota > Metazoa > Arthropoda > Insecta > Coleoptera > Elateridae > Agriotes > Agriotes lineatus. The sequence goes on along the minus strand of OW679198.1, from coordinate 24,260,334 downwards.
TATTCTTTCACTAGCATAAAAGTTTTCAGTATCCTACTGAATTAGAGATATTGCATTAACTTCATTTGTATTAGTTCTATCTCTTGATGTCGCGCATTTATTGAAATTTTCCTACCCATTTAATAAGGCTAACAACTGATTGGGGCCGGGCACCGTAGTTCAATGTTTAAGCATTATGGCTACTGATCCGATCCCGGTGAGGTTTTTAAAAATAAGAAAATGCTGATGAAAACCTCTACAGAATACCATCTTTCGGAAGTGATGTAAAGCCGTGGGTCCCATGTTACTACGATTTGTAGCATGTAAAAGATCCCTTGCTAGGGTTGGAACTCCTTAGTCTCGGCAAAATTCTTAGTATGACTTTGACCATATGACCAAAGCAGTCGGTGTCTAAGGTACCTGGTACTCCGCATGCCTAGACCTTGTCCATTACAAACAAACTGATTGGAACATGTTTTCATAAGGCATTCACCATGTAGTCTAATAATTAGAAATTTGTAGACATGCTCTTTTCAGCTTTCTGATAAAAATCTACAAATTCCCGATAAACAAAATCTGTGTTCAAATCGTCTTCTTGGAAAATAAAATCCCAAATGTGTTTTTTGACATTTTCTTTGAAAATCGTCCATGTTACAAAAAAAAGTTCACATTAAAACTACTAAGCATATAATTATCTACAGCTTCTGTCACTCCATTTTTTTTGCTGGACCAACAATAGATAGACAAAATGGCATCGAACTATTTATTGCTCCATTATCAACCACTAATTTTGTTGTGAGCTCAAATCTGTTGCAGCCCTACATTTTATGACTAAGGAAATGTGTCACATTACCATTAATATTACTAACTAAATTGTTTGGAAAATGCAGTTGTTTCAAATTTTTAAATTTTACTCATGTCGTTTGATTGCCTCGGTTTTATGGCTGTAGGCAACTAAATTTCACATTCGTGATAGAAAGTTGAACTTCAGTGTCTAGGTTCACAAATAACTATTTTTTACTCAAAAAAACACAATAAACACTTCACGGTGCTCCTATTTCCAAAACCAAAACAACCATAGTCACTCCTATAAGGTATCTTGGCTGAAATCGACTAGGCTATAAGCATACGAGAAAAAAAATGCAATATCCTAAGTTTAAACTAAAATGAAATTTTAATTTGTTTTATGTGCAAATATTTCATGTACAAAGCCGAAGAGGGGTAGGCCCCTAAACGGCAGTAGGTTAGGTTTATTTTAATTAACTATTGTATAGATCTAGCTGAATAAACTTTGAAAATTCAAATTCATTTATAACGACTTACATGACGCTATCCCTATGGGCAATAAATAGTTCAATGCCATTTTGTGCCTCCATGGATGGTTCTACAACAAATTTACTCTAACAAAAATTGTAGATAATTATATTTTTAACAATTTTTAATTGAACATTTCTTGTAACGTAGGCAGTTTTCACACACGTTAAAAACCAAATGTGAGCCTCCATTTTCCAAGATGGCGATTTGAGCACCACTTTTATTTTTAGGGATTTTATAGAATCTTAATCAGAAATCTAAAAAGAACATGCCTACAAATTCCCTTGCTTATTAATTTTTGAACTTCACTTAAAAAGTATAATTGGTCGAATACACCAATGTCAATTATTTCTTTGGTTTTTTGCGTCACTTGATTTTAATAATTTAAGTTATATTACTGGCCTCGAAAATTACGACTGTCATAATTAACTGCTAACTGTCTTAATATCATAATTTATAAAAGTGCAACTACTGCGATCAATACATTTTTTAGCTACTACATGTTGAGTATTTGAGCTACTTTGATATGTCTACCTACGTTAAATTATAGTCCCAAATGATAAGTTGCTCCAAGTTATGTGATGCACCCTGTATAAAACCATTAGATAACGTTGTTTCAGAATACTGCCTTGTGGTACACCTGCTCGTACGATTTTGGTGATAAAGATGATTTAATTTAATGTGCTGATCACAATGTTGAACATAAAAATTGAAAATGTGATTGAAACTTGAAAACAATTTTCTTGCAGACGCACAGGCATTTCAATAAATTTAACTGATCGTTACAAGACGCACTGACAAAAACCACACACGACGAATGGCAATAACATTAATTGGCAATTGGTACGAGTGTAAGCGATTAAAAAGAGAGCATACGGGTAGGTTCGATTGTACCTATTTTTCTAATAAATCGGCAGCAGTTTGAAATGTTCGAGCGGCAGGTTTAAGTGCGCGTTGGAACAGGTTCGAAAAAGCAGGCGTTGACAGTTTCTTCCTGTGACACACTCATGCGCTCAGGTCGGTAATTCCACAGCAGGGCAGCCGGCAGGTGGAGGGTTCAATTATCATCATAAACCATGCGATACGCTAGTCAGATACCAAATGATGTGTAGGTATCTACTGGTGTAAGTGCTTGTGTCTGATCCAGTCAGCCATTGCTAACAATAGCGGCAGCTTGTAATAAAAATGTGATGCCCGAAGATGGGCCATTGCAGACGCAAGGTGCACCGATGTGCAAGGTGTACGACGAAAGTGGCCTCATGCACATTAGCACCATAACGGGTACCGTGAACCTCGCTTTACGGTTGGACACGCAGAGGACATGCGTGTGTTTTTAATTTAGGGTGATTTTGTATGGGAGATTAACTGGGAGAACTTTGGTGGCAGATTTTGTGTGTTTTGTATCAGAGATCAGATCAGAAAATAGCCTTCTGTTTGAAATATTAAATATTAATAATAATTTATATGTAGACATATCCTTCCTAATCAATTATGGATAGTTCCATTAATTACTGCTTTTACAAATAAGAAGGAACGGACACAGAAGCTGCAATATAGCATAACAAAGTGTAATAGGATAGGAGTACTAGATTTTTGATAACAATAACCAATCATTAAGTTTTCAAAAGCACTAGCACCAAGTTACCCATTTGAAGTAATTTAGTTGAGCATAAACCCAGATAATCAAATCTCTTAAAAATTATTACTATTTTGTATATATACAGAAAAGATTCAGTCAATAACAATACCTACTTGACAGTCTAGTGCGACATTACTATTATAAAATAAATTATCATATCATATTAGTTTCGAAGTATATCTATAATCTTTATTTGAAATTGACAAAGTCCACTAGACACTAGGGGGTTTTAAATCATTGTTTTACTGTAATTATTCAAAGACGAATGGTATGGTCTGACTTCATTATTACATAATGTAATTTATATACATATACAGGTTGGGCAAATTCCACAACAAGTAGTACTATATTGTGAATTTTAAACCGACTTTCACAGTTAAAAAACATAGTTCACTAGATATGAGAAAAATAAAATATTTTACTTTTATTCTTTTGCTCATATATTAATTGCAAAGAGATAAAGCTTGGTATACAGTGTGTCCCAGATCGAGTAGGATTGCATGGGAAACTTTCTTATCATTGAAGATGGAGATTTGGTTAAATAGACAATGTTTTGCAGTTTCATATGCTGATTTGAAATCTGTTTGAACAAGTTCAAAATGTCGAACCAGTCACAAGTCACTTAAAAAAAACTAAAAACTGTCATTTTCTTGTATGTCAAATATCGTCGTAAGTATAAGAGATACGAAAAAAGGTTTCACATGAAAGTCACTGTTTTCGATGAGACCAATTTAAAATTAGTGTCGAATAAAAATTCAAAATGGCTGCTTTTGAAGTACTCGTATCAACTTCCTTAAGTTACGTAGAAGCCGTATTGGACTTTTAGGTTGCTGAATAGAATTTTTTATTCTCTTTTCAACGATGTAAGATAACGTATAATTGAATGAAAAATACCAGTAAAATTAATTGTTTTTACATTTTAATCAAGTAGGCTTCCATGGATCCAAACAAAATTAGGCGAAATTTATTTTAGAGGAGTTGGTCTGAGGTAGCTTGGCTTCTTCCTGCAGATTTTTTAGACGGTGTGATCATACATTTTACGTATAGTTATGCTGTCTTCCAATGCTCAACAAGTTACAGCATTAAAAGGTTCTTTTTGCTGTTTTTTTAACAAAACTTATAAAAAAATCGGGAGTGTGCTCCCCTAGACTTTCTCGCATTCGCCTTGGTACTGATAACTATTGGTGTTTAACAGTTGTATATGTATCTATCTAAAGTAGGGACAAGAAATCAGACGACGCCCGTCACCAAGCAAATTTTAGTGGCGTCATAAATACCACCATTAGATTTACAAAACCGATATTTATTTTCTTCTATACAGCTCATTTTAAATCATGCGTTTGGTTTAAGCTTAATCAATTATCAATGGAAAATTAACAATTTAATGTACATTTAGCTTTTATGATGAATAATAAATAAAAAACGTAAATGTGCCAGAGACTTTAACGCTTCAGTGTTGGTGATAAAATATCACTAACACTACGTTTATGTTTGTATTCGATCGATAGTATCGAACCTGCTGCACTGTGTTGACTGTTGAGGTTAAGTGCGTTTTTGTGTTTGAAAAGCCGATCTTTTCAGAACAAAACCTGCGTTTTAGTGTTGAGATCTAGTGTTTAACATGCCTAAACCATTGAGTAGCCAATCCAAGCAACTTGTTGCCAAGTTGATACGTTATTTCGAACGTGAACGAGATAAAAAAAAGCAATTTCAGAGGGTTGCAGATGCATTACAACTGAGCCAATCTACTGTATCATCAGTTTCACAAGCTGTTAAAAGCAACGAAGTTTCTCGCCGCAAACCTGTGAGAGATGTGGATGATTTTCACTCAACTGCGGTACGGAATGTTATTTATGAAATGTATGATACCAGTAAGTATCACAATATTGAAAAAATCTGAAACTATATTTTCTTACATATACGTTAAGATACCGGGTGGCCATAAATATCTGAGATCCCGGTAGCCATGGAATTAGCTACTTATAAATGTTGGTTAGCATTATATTTCAATTACGATAAGTATTGGTACCTATATAATGTAATAAAATGCAATATGAGGAGGGGAATGTGCCCCAGATTCTGCAGTTTAGCCTACGACTCGATTATAAAAATATCCTGTTCTAACTCCATTACTTATTGCAATCTGTAATAATTTTTGACAGATAGGAATTTTAGTTGTGATGACATTAATGACATTTAAAGGTACTGTGATATCAGATATTTATGGCCACCCGGTATTTGGTATTCCAAGCTTAAACCTACATTTCGACTAATAAATAAACGATTATATTATCATTAGGTAGTTTTTTTTTATTAATTGTAAATTATTGTAATTTTTTAGAACAACACGTAACAAGGCAGACACTGTTGCAAAAATTAAAAGAACGCGACATTTTTCAAGGTGGAAAGTCATCCTTAGGTTACGTTGTAAGGGACATAGGATGTCGGTGGAAGAAGAGACATGGGTGTTTGAAAATGGTACATTTTAAGATCCTGGCAGGATGACAATAAGAAAAGTGTCAAAAGGATAAAGGTTGATGGACATAGGTATACATTTTAGATTTATTAAAGTGTAGTACTTGTTTGCTTACAGCTATGCGTTTTCAGGTACATTGTGTTACACGCAGGAAACGGAAGAGGGTTTATTCCTGGAGCCTCTTTAGTATTTTCTTCTTATATTTATCTATATTTTATATTTATTTTGTATATCGATCCCTTAACAGTCACAACTATGCTTGGTTTTATTCTAAGAATAACCAACTCTTCCAAATATAATGACATTCAAGCTGTTATATTTTGAATATGTAAGATCAAACCTGGAATATGCAGGTGTGATATGGAACCCTTTCTATGCAATTCATTGTAATAGACTTGCCTAATTACTCAAGCCGATTAAAATCTTCAATAGAATAACTTTAGAAAATCGTAGAAAATGTTATGACATCGTTGTTCTCTATAAAATTGTAAATAATATGTTTAATTGTTCTGATTTAATTTCACATATACTTTTTAACGTGCCACAGTTTAGTGCTAGAAATTTCCGGTTATTTAAACCTGAATTTTCTAGCACTATTGCAACTCTTAATTCGCCGTTTTGGAGGATGATGAAAAATTACAATGTCTTTGCTGGGGATATCGACATATTTTGCATTTCACTTGCAGTGCTTAAAAGGTAGTTAAACCAAGCCTTTGCACCTATATAATTTTTTTTTAAACACAGATCTCTAAAGTTCATGGATTTGTTTGAAAGATCGTTTACATTCAATATCAGTAAAGTATATAATGAGTTACCATTATCATTCAAAACCCTTTCTGTTAAACAATTTCGAATAAAGTTATTTAATTTGTATCTAAAATCTCAAGAAACGTGAGTGACCTAAATTAACGAACTTTTTAAATTTACCACTTTTTAATAAAACAAAAATTATGAGTTTGCAAGAATTGCTCGGACTTGAAATATATTTGGAAACGACGGGCTTGTATTTGTATTTTGTGTTTGTATTTTGTGTTTGTCATGTGTATTACTTAAACTTAAAAATTTAATTTATATTTGCAAGGTTCAGATGAAAAACAGTTGTACTGATCTGGACCTTGAGATTTTGAAAATATTTTAATTTGTATATGGTTTTTTATATATCTGTTTATTTTCAAATAAAAACAATTATTATTATTATTATTAATTATTATTATTAATACAATTAAAATCAGATTTTCTTTTAAATAAATACATTCCCATACTAAACATCTATAGTCTGTGTAAATTTGTACAATCTTTTATAATTTTTGTAAGATTTTTTGTCTTAGTTTTTCATAATTTTTGTAAAACTTTTATAAAATTGAATATTAATTCATAAAACCGAACTATTCTAGCAGTATGAATAAGTTATAGTTGCGACTTATATGATCATGATCTTGATTATTTTCTAATTGTAATAAATTTATTGTAATTTGGGAAAATGGGTATGTTTGCATCACAACTTGTTTATTTGTATTTGTTTTTATTCGTGTCAACCTGTAATTGGGCTTGCCTGTTGGTTGATCATGTGTACCCATTAAATAAATAAATAAATATTACAGTTTTTTTATGTTGTAGTTTCTAGGCTTAAATTGTATTGTGATATAGTGCATGGTGTAGTCATAATATAGTATATAGTCATAATGTAGTATGTAGTCTATACATATTGTAGAAATTATGTAGTTTGTAGTTAGTTATGTAGATTATGATCATACGTTCTATACATTGCATGTTATATTAATAAGTATTGTACGCTTCTCATACGAAAAATAAATAAAAATTATATTTGTAATATTAATTCATAGCATGTTTATCACAGAGTAGTATTGTTATTGTGGACTTGCTGTACAAATAAATATTAAAAAAAGAACTAAATTAGTTTTACATTACACTTCTGACGCACAATCATCTACGGTTTTATCAAACTTGCACTACTTCATTGCACAACTGTGTCGTTAGTTGCCTATACTATCAGGAAATTATAATCGTTCTTGGGGTACTTTATAAACATACTATGTTTATGACGTCATTACTCTTGATGACGTCTGTCGTCTGATTTCTTGTCCCTACTTTATGTTTACATTAAAAACGTTCTGCGTAAATACAATTTTATTTTAAGTTTTGTGCCCCAAAACAACTTACTTATCTGCCTTTTCGCTACGCGCCTGTACAAACATATGAAAGTATGTGTATGTATAATACGCGCATTGCCCGGGAACCACGAACGAGGACGCGGCAGATTTAAGTTCCCATTACCTCTTAATGGTGGGTTCAATATATGTGTTAATGGGAAAATAAATGTATTTTGATTTATCTTTCAGCACTTTCGAGTAGGTACTATGTAATTGAAAGTGATTTTCGACTAGTGGCAACTGGCCCAAAACAATGTTAAATGTTTATTTTTTTTATTGGGCGCAATTACCAAATTGGTGGTAAAAGTTATCTGTACGCCACTAGTATATGTATCTACTTAACAATGTTTGTGTAACCGTATTAATGTTCTTTGTCTAAAAATATTGGTATAAAATTGTATTCATCGCGCGTCGCCATGGTTTTAAATAGGGTTCGATTATGTTCTTCGATCGAGATCCTTTTAACATGCATTGCGGTGCGCGGCAACGAATGATCTTTCACAGAAGATTTTACCAATTAATTGTTTTCTAGCAAATTTGAAAAGTTTATTGCAATGTATATACATACAGCGATAAAATTACATTTTCAGGTAACCACTACCTGTTTAGGTAAAGTGCCGCTTTAGGTTAACCTATCATACTGAAATTTTACATCTGGGAGTTTTTGTCAGTAATAAATGTATGTGCAAAATTTCGTGCAAATACCTTGAAGCAAACTGGTACTTTACTTGAATGGATACCGCTACCTGTTTAGGTAAAATGTCACTTCCGGTTAACCGATCATGCTGAAATGTAATATCTGGTAGTTTTTCTACATAGGAAATGTATGTACAAAATTTTGTTCAAATATCTCAAAGCAAACTGGTACTTTACTTGAATAGGTACCGCTACCTGTTTAGGTAAAGTGCCACTTCCGGTTAACCGATTTCGCTCAAAATTTGATAAAAATCTACAAATTTTGAATAATGACTATTTACATAATTTCAAAGGTCTAGCTTATTTCGTTTTTAAGTTATCGTGTTCACACACACACACACACACACACACACACATACACACACACAGACATAATTCGAAAAATGGTTTTTTCGGACTCTAGGAGGTCTAAAACGTCAAGATTCGTCAAAATCTCGAAGTCGATTTTTTTGACGATTACAATACTTTCTCTATACCCTTGGTTCTCAAACTTTTTAAAGTCGGGGAACACTAAACTCTGATATATTTTTAGGCGGAACATCTAGAATACAGCATAAACTTTAAAACAGGGGGCGCGGGTTGCTAACCTTTTTGAAACCAAAAGAGCAATAAAAAACAGAATAATGTTCGCAAGAACACTGTATTATTATAGTCACTATAATATAGTGCAAAAAAGAAACGGAATCGTGACGCAGCGTGTGATTGACAACCCCCTGCTTCCAAGTGCTACTTTTAGAAAATAATATGTACATGAATAAAATATGTACCGATATTGATTGATGCAAATATATTTATTGAAAACACAGTTAAAATTACAATACTTTTAAAAAAATCTCAAACTTAATGCGATCCATGAGCTTGACGATCTTTACAGATCTCAGCGATATTGGGACGAATAAATGATAACGCCACACGCATTTTTTCTTCTAAATTCCCTAGTCTCTCGCGTTTGCTTGTTTTTATATTGACCATAGTTGATATGACGTGGAAAATAACAATAATATGTTCAGGGATTTTTTGCTTATACTCGGGTATTCATCTTTAACAGAAATCCAAAAATTTTCAGGAGTGTTTTCATGGAACTGTAATTTTAATCTACGATCTGAAGAAAGCGACGCCAATTCTTCTTCCTCATTTAAAGTAAAACTAGAAAATTCAGAAGAAATAAACGGGTTTCTTATCCAATCATATTTTTCTGTATTTAACAATGGAAAATATTTTTCAAATTTTTCTTCTATTGTTGATAAATGTTCCATTACTAAAGAAACGATTGCCTCGTTGATATTTTGCACAGAGGGGAACATTTCTGTGTTTCTCTCTCTTACGTGTCTTTTCCATAGTAAAACTCTCTTTTTCATTGCACATAATTTGTCAGTCGATGTAAGAATGTTTTCATCTTTTCCTTGCATACTTATATCAGACAAATACGGCAAATTATTGCACCAATCATCATTTTTTAGATAATTTACAAAGGTTTTTTGATTTTCTGTTTAAAAAAAAAACAAGTAATTCATTTTTTAATTTCAACAAACGATTTAAAACCTTTCCTCGTGACAACCACCTCACTTCGGTATGAAGATGCAAACACACATAATCTGCTTCTATCGATGAACAAAGTTGTTTGAAAATTCGGCTTTTCATCGGTCTCATTTTAATAAAATTAACCATGGTAACTACTTGGTCAAATACTTCGTTTAATTTCTTGGGCAGTGTCTTTATGACAAGTACTTCTCGGTGCAAGAAACAATGATGAAATATTATATTTGAATTTATGGTTTTAGCTAAAGCCACAAATCCTTTGATTGATCCCGTCATGGACGCTGCTCCATCGGTACAAATACCGACACAATGATGCCATCATAATTTTAAAGCATTCAAATACGATGTTATTCCATCAAACAAGTCCTGACCAGTTGTACGACCCAAAAGTTCTTTGCAGCATAAAAATTGATTTATTATCCTTTGTTCATAAATAAATCGTACAAAGCCTAAGAGCTGCGCCTTGCCACTTATATCAGTTGATTCGTCTACTTGTAATGCAAAAGGCATATTAACAAGCTTACCTGCGAATGTTCTTTGAATGTTGCAGGACATGTCATTAATTCTTCTACGAATCGTATCATCAGATACCGGAATCTTCAAAATTTCCTTCTTTGCTTCTTCCACAAACATAATTGTCACTATTTCACTGCAGGCAGGTAAAATGAGAGATACTGCTATCGTGTGTGGCTTTAATTTTAATGCTACTAACTCAGCAATTTTATACGACGCAAGTTGAACTTTATCACTTACTTTCATTGTTTTTTCAAATTGTTTTCTTTGTTTGCCTTGCATTTCTAAAAGCCTTTTAAAATATTCTTTGTTTTTTGTTAAAAGATTTTTAGGTTGAGTTTTCAAATGACTTCGTAATTTAGCGGGTGCCATCGCGCTATTGGGCAATTTCTTTCCCCATACAATGCAGAGAGGAGTTGGACAATCTGTATTTCCGGTCCAGGTAAATCCAAATTTTAAGTATTTTTCGTCATACAAACGATTGACATTTCGAGTTGATTTCACAATTTTTCTATTTTCTTCATTCTCTTCAATTCTACTAGTGCTAGCAGTAGCATTGTCATTATCGTAATCAAGACGAGGTTTCTTTACGACGAAATTATCCATTACTATAAATTTAAAAAAAAATGCAATATAAATCAATAAATAATATGGTGCAAAACTTACCTAAATTTATTTAATTAAAAAATTGTAAATTAAGAGAATTAAAATTTGAACTGCATATGAGTCACATTAACACCCGAATATATTGATAGCTTTAATTAAATTATATGTAGAGAGATCTTTGTCTAAAGCCTATTCCACAATTAAAGTGTAGTTACGGATGTCGGGCGCGTTTCTCAACTAATTCACCGAAGGTGATTCACCCTAGCGAAATAGTGGAGTAACACGCATGCGTCCGACATCCGTAACGACGTCAGACTTTAATTGTGGAATCTACAATTAATCTACAATCGGCTTAAACAGAATTTTGATAACTGCAATAATATTTTATGTTTCCAAGAAGTAATTTTAACCCGAAAGATATTTTTATTCATACAAAGCCGAATGGTACAGCCGCGGAAATATAAACCGGGACAAGTCCTGTCAGCGTGTAAGGCAATATTTCACTATTTGAATATTGCAATTGTGCCTTCCTAATTGTTTATGAAATCCTATCTACCACATGCTTATGAACCAAACAGAACTGGTTAATGCAATATAAGCAGCTTGGGATAGCATCGACAATGAATTCATTACGACAATTTAACTTAGGCAAATTTTAGTGTCCCGCTTTATATTTCCGCGATAGTACGTGTCAATTTTACATTGAATTGATTTTTATTTTCAAAAATTTTTTAATTGAATTGTACATTTGATTTTTTCGCGGAACACTTGAAAGTGCATCGCGGAACACCAGTGTTCCGCGGAACACGCTTTGAGAACCAAGGCTCTATACTACCGTATGCGAGAAAGTAAAAAGGGAAATTCGTGTCACTTCATTGGTGTGTATATTGTACGGACGAATTATGAAAACCAGAATTGAACAAGAACTTAAGGAGTTACAGAAGCTAAGGGGCTTCAGACCAGGCGACTGATGTATAGATAACATGTTCTGTTTAAAAGAGAAAAAAAAAAAGAAAAGAAACATTGCAAACAACTAAGAACTACACTTACTATTCATTGATCTAAAGAAAGTCTACGATAACATACCAGTTTTGGGAAGCAATGAAGAGCGAAGGTATTACTACTAAGTATATAAATGCTGTGAAATAATTATATGAAGGGTCAAAGAGGACAATAAAAGTAGGTGAACGTATTTCAGAGGAGTTTTACGTTAATAAAAGACTGTGACAGAAGTGTTGTATCTCTCCCACGTTGTTTAAGATATACGTGCGTAAATTAAGTATGGAAATGGTGGTATTATTTGAATACGGCCATAGATAGAACTCTGAAATTTGGTATTGAAGTAAAACATACGGTTTTCTACTAATATTCGTGGTTCCAATTTTTTTATCGATCGTTACGACTGCAGCACGGCCAACTTAATTATTTTTTTAAATTAAAATGCAGGTAGAAAGTACCATCGTTAGAAAGCTGTTTTTGTGTAGAATCCAACGATGTAGCACTTGATATGGCAGTTTTGAAAAATACCTTCACTATACTACTATGCGGAGGTATGTAAATTCTTACACAATGGTCAAATGGGTATTCTTCATAAATGTACTGGGTATTCTTCATAAATGTACTGTTTAAAGTTGAAAAACAAAACAAATCATTCACCGCCAACTAAATTTTTAGCATATTAGCAAGCCGTTGAAAGTAATATTCTCAAAGTTTAATTTGGTATAGTGAAGTTATTTTTCAAAACTGCCATATCAAGTGCTACATCGTTGGATTCTACACAAAAACAGCTTCCTAATGATGGTACTTTCGACCCTCATTTCAATTTAAAAAAAGTTGGCCGTGCTGCAGTCGTAACGATTGATAAAAAAATTGGAACCACAAATATTAGTAGAAAACCATATGTGTTACTTCTATACCAAATCTCGGTGTTCTATCTATGGCCGTATTCAAATAATACCACCTTTTCCATACTTAATTTACGTACTGTATATTGAAATAGTTTTAGCATAATGAAGGAAGAATTGTAGCACAGTGAGAATTCAAATCAGCGGGGAAAATGTCAAGGTGCTATAGAGTGGTCCACGATACTGCATTTTTCCCCAATGTGAAAACAGTATACAGTTTGCTTTTTGATGGTGAGCAAGTAATATAGCAGAAGATGAAGACGACGCGAAGTAGAATGGTTTGAATTGTGGGGACTAGAAATAAACTTGAATAAAATCAAATACATGCTAATTGGAGCAAAAGGACATGAACAGACAAACAAATTATTCAACATTACAGAATTTAAGTACTTCGGAGTTGAGAGATACAGATCAAAATCAGACGAGGAAAAAAGTTATTAAACAGCTACCACCGTAATGTAGAACGACGCACTAACAATAAAAACAAAGAAGCAGATATTTAATACGTTTGTAGATAGTATTGTGACATATGAAGCAGGAACATGACACTGACGCAAAAACAAAAAGTTAAACAACATTGGGATGATATTTTGGCGACGATCATACAAAACAACTATCATGGACAGAGTACCAAATGAACGGGGAAACGATGGAAGCACAAGTTCCTCCACAATTTATAAAGAAGCAAAAGTTATTTTCTATATCTTAAGAGCTTTTTGTTACTATTTCGGAACCGAATTAGTCTCATAACCGTTTTTCCGAAAACGCCCTCTCGATCATACAAAAACTGCAAATGCTTTAGTTTTTAATAAATTGTGTACGTTAGTGAAGCTATCTCTGAAGGGGTACTTAACAAAAAAATAGTAATTATACATAATTTTCTTGGAAATTTAAAGAGTAATGTAGAAAAATACGTTACGTGTTTAGTTTTTGTTTAAGTAATTTATTTTTAAGGATCTACTACTCTGAATTGGGTCAGTAAACTCGCTTAATGAATTGTATTTGATCAGATATTTTAGAACAACAAATATCATTTTACGGAAATGTTAAATCAGTATTTTTTCAATTACTATAACTTATGAAGGAGTGAAAACAAACAACTGTCAACGTGACAATCCAGGTTTTCAGAATGTAAGAATTAAAATAGTAAGTAGTGTCTGATGTTGACAAAACATACTTGCTGGCTCAACAATTTATTACTTAGAAAGTTGAAAAACATATAATTTTACTTTTTCCTCCTTAAAGATAAAAGTGGCACTTCAGTATCTATTTTGAAGGAATAAACTAGAGCTTTAAATATGGGTAAGACAACAAATATCGTATACGACATTTACTATCTAAAAAAAAATGCGGAGAAAACAGAACATCCTGTATATATGTTATCTAAAAAACAAGATGAGCTACTCGATTGTGTGCAACTATGACTTACAATTAAAATAGCTTTTTTTACTTTATTATACGTATATATATATATATTATTATAAACTTACAGCTAGTGCTAAGGTTAAAGATATAGAAACGTTTTCTGATGATTAGCGTTAAATAAATAAAACTTCTTTTACGATCACGTAACTACTAAAAAGTCAAAAAGCTATTTTGTAGTACTAATGGGTTATTCCAAAAACAACTAATTCATGTAATGGTCGGTGATATCTTTAGAAACGTTAAATACTGAATGGAAATTTACACTATAGTCATAATCTCTTGCCTAACAATACTCAAAACTGTATAAATGTTTACATTGTGTGATATATACCCCTACAATAATTCTTTATTTTTAAAAAAGATAATTCTCCAATAATGCAGATTAAATCATGGTTGCAAATGTAATGTTTTGTCATTTTTGAACATTATTCATAGTTTGCATATCGACCTCACTTCTACAAAGTAAATTTGCTTAGTCATGCAAATGTTCTCAATCTGTAATATAGCGAAAATACTTCGATAAGCAATTAAAAAACCAAAATTAAGAAAATTGGAGTAGTACAATACATATTTTAATCTGCATACTGTTGTCGGTGTGTGCATGGGGTAATTTATATGCATTTTACAATTAGTTTGTAACTGTCCCTAAAGTGGTCATTATTCAAACAATTACAGGACTTCGAAGAGAAAAAATGTTAGGTGTGTGCTTAAAAATTACCAGTGGGGTGTATATGCAAGTATGCAGTATTTTTGGTACTTTCCTGTTATCGGAAGCCTTTTCTGGAACGCTTCTATCCAAATGCATTTTTGTAGTGCTAAAAAGGATGTTTACAACAGACAATTTAAGCTACATCTAACCTAAACAAGCTAAACCGACACATAGGATCTTTGAACTCAAATATTCTAAGGGACGGCCCACCTAGATGACCCTGGTATATTGCATTTCAATAATCCCCGATAACAAGAGAGTATCGTTTTTATATACATTGTTACAAAGCATCTCACTTGAAAAAATATATGTAAAGTATAAGAAATAAAGGAGAAATGTGAGTAAATTATTAAGACTGAAATTTGTTGATGCTCAGTAACTACGCCAAATTTAACAAATCTCAGCTTCTTCGCTGTAATTTCTTTGCCGGTTTATACCAGTAACCAATAATTAAATTGTGTTAAAATGCCCGGTTTACCTATTAAACATCGCGATCAGATCAAACTTGAACTAGTAAGTGTATTTATACTCTAATTACAAAAATAAATAAGTTACAACGATCTGGACTACCGCCTGTTGTCGCCTGTTGACAAATACCATTTAACATTGTTGCTTTTTGCTATTACATTTCGAAGTGATACTTGGCGGTACTCCCAAGCATGACGAATAATTTTCTAAGCTATTCCAAAAATTCAGTGTTTGACATGAGATGTGCTCCACCGGCTAGCTGATTGACACCGGAATTTAATGCAGTATAATGCCATTCCACCTTAATTGATGAATTTGTTTATGTTTGTTTATCTATTATGTTGTGAAATTATCGATCCCTGCTAATTTGTAAAAGTGATATGTTTGTATTTACACTGGCATGGTGTAAAACTCCTTTGCGTTGCATCCGTGAAGGCATGCCATAACGCGATTTCCGGTGTCGACATTTCCAATTAACCATTTGAAGTCATTGCACTAATTAAAGCTGTATGTAGCCTTATCGATAAAATTTACTAAAAAGTGTGATATGTATAGCTACTACCTTAAGTTTCTTCTTTGTGTCTGTTCCAATTTTACTAGACCTGGTTTCATGAAAATATTATTGGCCAACTATCGTAGATTAAATTCAATGAAAGGCTCACGACTGTTTATTTCTGACGCTCTTTTTAATTCACGGCATAAAAATGTAAATTCATGTTGTGCCAATATTTAATAACTGACAACAAAATTTAAACATTTTTTACGAAATAGCGACCACCAAATTTCTGGATACGTGGACATGTCTACACCTATATTGGGCATCTTTATTGATAGATTTGCCCATTTCAAAAAGGGGCATCTAACAGGAAAACTAAACATCTTTTAGCAAGCTTCTAGCTACAGAAAAAGATATAAGAAAACAAACTGTTTAAGTTTGTTTCAACTCTAGGAAATTTCACTTCCTAGACACTTTGTGTTATCAATGAATACTACCATCGTTTGACAGTCTTCCGGATTGTCGAGCGCTAAATTATATTACCCGAATTTGCCATAATAGTTGGAGGATTGATGAAAAAGCACAAAATTGGCAATTTTTCAGTCGTAAAACAATTAATGCATAATTACTCTAGCTTCTCGTCTTTTTTTCTTACGCTCCAGTTTTTGTATTTTATACGCTTACAGTTCTTTCATTTGTACATGACTAATATGGAATAAGCTGCAACCATCCATGAGCGTTTGCTGGAACCTACAACCTGAAGCAAAAATTTCACCGCAGCGGATTGCAATTATGTAATCTACTTGATTTACAACGGGCTAGACGATCGTTGCTATTTATTCTGTAAATCTGCCAACACCTGTGGGTTTGCATTACTTTTCGGTACAATCAATTTATTGTAGTATACCTAACGAGAAGATAAGGAATAGAATGGGAATAGAGAAAGACGCAATAAACACCATAGAGGAAAAAAAGTTAAAGTGGTATGGACATGTAAGAAGAAGCGACGACAACAGGTGGATAAAGAAAATAACAGAATGGAGCCCCTTGGGAAGAAGGAAAAGGGGAAGGCCCAGGAGATCTTGGAGGGATGATGTGGATGAGGCGATGGAGAGTAGAGGATTAGAAGACGGAGACTGGGAGGACAGGCAGGAATGGAATCTTAGGCTGAGAGAAAGAAGACAGCGTCAGCTGTAGAATATCCTTAATATATATATATATATATATATATATATATATATATATATAGTTACCTGGAAGTGGCATAGAATTTTATTTTGTAAAGGCAACTCGCTGTTTTTTTTATTATTGTTATATTAAAGTGTTCTGTATTTTTTTGAGATTATTTTATTGAGATTTGCTTGTTTTCTCGCTCTTATTGATAATTGCTTTTATAGACAATATATGCTTTATATAAGAATTTAAATGTGGTAGGTATATTTATTTAGTATTTTTGTATTATTTACAGCTAATTGCAATTAGAACCAGCTTAAACACTTACGAGTTGCAGATTCTGGGTACAACTTCTATTATAAACTTTAACTGGCCTTTATATGTTGAATAGATGATGTTCTTATGTCCATATGAACAGCCCTCCGTATTCTTCAGTTTATTTTCAATAATAAAGGAATTAATTAAAGAAATACAAAAATAATGAAAACTATGCTTTATTGTTCCAATTTAACTCTCTCAGCTTGATTATTGAGTACTTAAGCTTTATATTTAAAATTTTCTGTCACAATTTTGAAATCAATTTAAAAATCAATATAAAAAATTTTAAAAATGTCAAGTGTTATTTAAGTTTTAAATTATCCATATGTGGCAAATGTCTCCAGATAATAAATTTATAGCTTTTGCGATAACGATACTTGACCGGTTTCCTTGAATAAAATAGGAAACAATAACTTTCGAGACGGTTGCATATAATTACAGGAGGGTCAAGCGCAGTGACTCTATGACGTGAATCCTGTGTATGCAGAAATAAATAAAAGTAATATCCTGTAACTGAACATGCCACAAGTGACCTATGGCACCACATCCGTTGCTTTAGGTGTTCCTGCGACGAACGACGAGGAAGTTGATGCTTGAACACGCATCATCCATTGTTTTGACAATCTAATACGTTTTACGATGAGTAGAAAACTCCATTAAACCTTTTACGATTCAAGCCCATTGTGCGTGCTTCACTACTTAACTGCTCAATATAAAATTCTGAGTACAAATAGAAGAATTAGTTCCGGCGATTTTTTGCGTAAACCTAACCGCAGTTGCAAAATTGAATATAAAAATTATATTGAATATGGGTGATTATAGAGCTATTTCATAAATCTGACTTAAGAATGAGTTTAATAAAGGCTTAATTGAAGTTTTGACAATAATTTTATAATTAAATGCGGGCTTGAAGGATTGCGCTTATAATGCTGGAACTACATTCTGTTTCCAAAATATGCGATCGTTAAATACGCCTTGAAGGGAAAGTTTAAAAAATATTTCGTGTTTTCCTGTAGAAATGGGGAAATACAGTAATGATCGTTATTTGTACATTTCTATATCTTTAATAGCACCTATTAGTTTCAAAATAAAGTAAAATCTGCGGCGAGGTTACAAATATCTGCAGTAAGTTGATTACTAATACCATTGGTAAAACTTTAGTATAATGCCTTGTCCAAAGCACATGATTACAGGGAAATTCAGAGCATGCGCAGTAGAATTTGCAAATGAATGTGATTAGCAGTTCCAAAACAAGTTGCAGAATTCAATTTAACAAAACTATCAAAGGCTGCAACTAACCTAAACAAGCTAGAACGACACAGCGAATTGATGGTTGATTGTTTGAAACCACTGCTTCTTTACGTGACGTGAATTCAACTAGCTCCGCGTACAGCATCAACCAAGCAGAATCCGACTGGTGGATATGGCAATAGGCAAGACCTTATACTAAAGTTGTATGATCTTATTAAAATTTAGATCACAGGATGTACCTATGTATAATATAGCGGTAACATTTTGGCAAATTTGACAACTGTTTTGGCATACTAAAGACAGCAAAAGAGGCCATGATGCCATTTCTCTCTGATCCAAATGTTTAATAAGCTTATAATTGTAATCAAATTACTGCTGATATTTGTAACTTGGATTGCAGGGTTTGCTTTATCTTCAATTTAAATGAGCACTTGAATTTTTTACTCGTAATATACTAATAGGATATTTGTTTTTACCGCAGATTTTAAGAGCTTCAAGTGTAGAGGTAAATTTTTCTCCACTAGCTAGGTTTTTTGAAGTTTCCATCTATTTTGATAGTGAACTTCTCTATTTTTAGTTCGCGATGTAATTGATTATTAGATATAAACCAGGAGGCCTCTACCGCTAATCTTGGCTATTTTGGTTACCGGAAGTACAACTGACTTTTTTATTTGAAATAGAAAGTTGCACTTTTTTGACAGTATAGTATTCACTTTAAAATTCCCTTTTTAACGATATACCACTCTTACACATTTGTTCCACAAAATAATTTAGTAATTATATTTTTTCGCAAATTCGAATTTTTAGCATACCCCTCGTAAAGAATTTTCTTTGGAAGAGCTAGCCATGAAAAGTTAATCAGTTATTTTATCAACAATTTTTAACTGATAGGCAGCATACGTTCAGTCGTGTCTAAAGGTCAGTTTCTTTCAACACTTGAGGAAAGTTATTCCTCATGAAATGAAAATAACTTTCACCTCTTAGATCAGGGTTTCTCACCTGAGGGGGTCGCGAAGAGTCTCCCGATTGTTCTAATAATAATAGTTTTACTACATAAATGAAGACCATTTAAATAAACTAGAATAAATATACATGGATCAGAGAGAAGTAAATGCAAGTAACATCTTTAGGTGTGAAGAAATAAAAATCAGTGCGAAACTTTAGAATATAGAGATTCATACGTTTTAACCAGAAATGTTCCATTCTTACACTTTGCTACTAACTTGTCTATAATTGAAAATATATTTAATTATCTTTCCTATCGTTATAATATAACAAGGCTTAAGTAATGAGATCCAGAGGTCTCTATTCGATACCGCTTAAAACTTGTGAAACAATATTTAGAAGCTATATCAACATAACTTGAGTTATGCGTATGTGTCAACACACTCCCTCGTAGCATATGCATCCAGCAGCGGGTAGCTGCTAATTTGTCGCGAAGGCTGGCAATGTTACTGCTAAAATCGCTATAAATTCGCAGGATTATCGTCATATTTACAAATATTGCGCCCGAAATATAATGCAAAAAATGGCTTACCGTTGTCTCTCCTAAGTTCTACTTCTGCAAAATATATTTTGAAAATGTTAACATGAACGACTACAAGGACTGAGCAATCAACTTGATTCGAAAAGTCACTTTTTTAAGCAAAAAGGAACAAGTTACCTGCCATAGCCTGTTATTTTGACAGTTTAATAGTAAATATAGCTATGGTTTTCTAAAATTTTATTTAGCATGGCCCATTATAGTTATTTATGTAGCAGGGCATTATAAAGATGTTTATTTCTGAGGGTATAACATCAAGTAATGCGCGTGATGCGTACAAAATTTTAGCTCATGCTAGTGTTTCGTAGTAACTGAAATAATGAATTAGAAAGGTTATATTTTATGGATCTACTATTACTGTGAACGCATCGACGCATCGAGATACGTGATTGGTAAGAAATCTGACGTTTGCCATTTGTGACCATACCATTATAGTACCATAGAAACTCATATGGCCCGCAAGTGTTTCACTTATGGTGCGGAAATTGCATAGGAAATCGTATACCTATATGCAGATTCCTGCTTGCAGCTTGAATTGATAGAATTGATAATGGCATGAATCAAAACAGAAAAAAAATGCGCTTAATTTGATACTGCTTTACTTGAATTTGTTGCTTGTTTAAGATAGAAATAGCTTAAAAACTGTAATAAATATTTTGCATTTTATTCACAGAAAACAGGCCAGCCATGATTGAAATTCGTTTATGCCAAAATAAATGTTATTTTCTGTCAGTTATCAATTCACGCATTTAACTAATTATTATGAATAATAATACTGAAGAGGGTATTTATTATATACCGTTTGAAGCTTTCGCGGTTACTCGAATTATTCTTCTTAACATAGAATTTCGGCTTAGACCGCGTAGTATTTGTAGATGAACACCCAGCATTCTCTGGCTGAATGTGCCTTGCACATTGTGAAGTCGAGCAAAAACCCGCGAGATGGCCATGCTCTTTGGTGGCTCGTGTTGTTTGAGTGTCTTGAGAACGAGGATAATTATGCAGATTTCGCCGTTTATATATACTAATATATAGTAAAGTCGTTATTACAAAACAGAAACGTTATAGTTAAGCACACAAAGATTGACTGCATCATATTCTTATTAACTCGATTACTCTGTAAATATTCATTTGAATGACCCTCACTGGATTATGTTAAAATCTGAATGATCCCGCCTGTCGCAGAGTAAGCCCTTGACCAATTTTTCTTTTCCAGCAATGGCTAGCAAAACCCTTATTTCCACATCAGCGTGACAAATAAGACACTCTATTTGTCCACTTCGCCCTACCAATTGATTTACATCGATCTAAGTTTTTGTGACTAACTTTTTGTCGTGTCAGGAACAAATTGTGGGGTAGTTTTTGTCTGAGGGTTATTGAATTAGGAAATTCCGTTTTTTGAGTTAGCTATTCGTTTCGACCAGCATTTCGAAGTGTAATGGCACCCACCGTTCGACTCGTCGAAGGCGGTTTGTAGAAAACAAATGAGCGTTAAGCTGGAAATGTCGGTAATAGTAATTCCGTGCAGATATAAAGGTGATGTTTCTCATTTAAATTCATCGCATTTTATAAGGGTATTGTTTTAACTTAAGGCCTTTACTGCCGTTTGCAGTAAAATATTGACGGAGTACACAAGTGTCGCTCAAGAAAAAACGACGACCCCCATGCGCAAATGCAATTAACATCGATACTAATTTTTTATGGAGAAATTATCATCTCGCTATATATATACTTCTAATTATAACGAGTCATTGTATAATGCCTACCTGTATAACGTTATTCTAAGCGTATGCGTTTCCTTAAACTTACTATTATGGAATACTTGGGATTCCAACGCAGGTGGCGGTTTCTTCATGTTTATTAATGCTAACCGTAATGCTGTAATTCACATATGACAATCAATACATATTTTACGGCTGCTTCGCTATAATTGCCGTTTTCCATCCTGTGACTACCTGTATCGTGTTAAATTAACACTTTATTAGGTAATCAGCATACATCAAGGCAATTAGTAAGGATATAATTGCGATACCCACAAGTGCGACCACAGCAGGGCCACATATTGGCTAAATAGTATGCAGGATATTTTCTGAAATAAGTCAAAGTCGCTGGTTAAAATTAGTTCTGTCAAAATTAAGATACACTTGTCTTTTGATTTTGGTTGATAGTTTTGCAATATACATATAAATTAGATACACTCCTAATGTTTATTATTTTTAAAATTTTATTTAAATAAGTAGGCTTCTTTTTAAATTTCATTTCCGTGTGTAAAGTGCCACCTTTTTCACTCAGTGAAAAAAGTAACACTTTGCTTTTAATTTAGAAATGAACGATTTTAAATAGACGTTTCCTTTGTTACCAGAACTGACCAACGTACTTGACTAAAATGAAGACAAATAAAATTCTATACAAAATAGGCTTGGGTTTGAATATTTAATGAAATTTTAAAAAATCCTATAGACAACTGGTGTTAGTGTGCTTATTTTCACGCGTTGTGGAAAAAAGTTGCACTTCTAACACTTGTCGTCTAAATAACTATTTTAATGCTAGTCATATTATAATATTTAATTTTATATCTTTAACGACACACACTTGACACCCAGCTCTTTGAGCATTATTTTAATCAGGTATGCCGACGCAGTTTTATGCAAAGTATCAATTTATTTCCAGCACGCACCTTGTGTTGCCACCACGAACTATATGTTAAAATTTCAAATACAATAATTATTGGCTACGGGTCACATCTCGCACACACTGTGCGATAAGGGTCAGTTCTTACCTAATTATACCGTAGGAAATACTAACCGGCATAGAGAGAAGCACCTGATGTAATTCGAATTGCATTAAACACCCTTATAATTTTTCATAAGTTGCTTTGACGCAAATTTTTCGAAGTCTTAATAGATTTAAGGAAACATTTGTATATTAATTCGCATTCCGAGCATTACTCGGTCCTTAAATTTGAATATGCAGGTAATAGAATATTTAAGCTAATGTGTGAGAGTCTTATATAAACAGCACTGCATTGGAGGTTCACTAACAAAGTATGCTTTACTTCAAGAGCTGACAGTTCGAATATTTTTTTTAATAAGTAATAGTAGTTTACTAACCAGTCCAAAAGAGCATTTTTCCAGGACGCCTAGCAACACAACTCCGATTAATTACGTACCACATTTTTCAGACATCTGTATTTCTTATTAATTTTACCTAAACATTACAATAATAAACAAGCATAATACCTTTGTTAAAATCTAAAGATATTTGTAGTTAATTTCCTTGGTAAGCACGTGAACAAATATTACAAAACCCATCAGTCGTCCTGTAAAGAAGTATTCTCCGGCCTTAAAATTGTACAGTCATGCATGATGTTCAGGACGGGTACCTAAAAATATTGTTTGTTCAAAATAAATTTAGTTGATTTTTTATCGAACTGCAATGTTTTATATTAAATATCTGAGACCTTGTATAAAAATCAAAGTGTTGAATCACTTGTTTAACTACGATTTTCTTAGAAAACAATATACCTTTTTCTTAGGTGAAATAGAGTAATATAAAAGTTGTAAACTTCATTAATATGTAATAAGTGTAAAGAGCTACTGAAGTATTACAATTCATTAAGCACATACCATACAACAGTCAGTGAACTGTAACTAATACCAGGCTTCTTGATATATAATAAATATATACGACATACTATATAATATACAGAGCGGTGTTCAAGTAGTGTTTGCATAATATGGTGGTTAATTAAGGGTATTATGTCGCTCTGGCTGATAACTAAGAAATTAGCCAACGTAGCTGACGTCCCAGTTGGAGCATGTAGTAAGTTAAACTACAGACTCAAACAGGAATAATTTAAAAACTACCGGTACCAATTAACAACAACGCCAAAGCACTCTATTAAAAAAAACGGACATCAACAATGCGCTACTTACGAATTCCTAGAAAATGGAGGTGGCCGAAGGAAACAAATAAAACACAAACGAATCTTTACAGCAGTTTAATTTAGCTTCAATGTTCAATAATAAAACAAGTAGATAAAAAGTGGTAATCGCAATGATCAAATTTGTATAATTCATATTCTTTTTTGGGTATTTCGCCACTCTGCAAATTAAAATTATTAAATAACGAACGTTTCGAGGGACAATAGGGAGTTTTTGCACCACGTCACGTTAAAATAACGTTACGTTAAACTCGAAAATTTTAATTTGGATTAGCTGTAACGTTATTTAATAATTTTAATTTGCAGAGTGGCGAAATAACCAAAAAAGAATATGAATTATAGATTCACGCCACAAAGAAGTTTCAGAGATTATCAAATTTGTATAGTTTCAAAATGTATACTATGTAGAGATTAAGACAAATATATTTTTTATAAATAATATAAAACCAAATCTGTTATATGCAAAATAAAATAAGAATTTAGTAGAATACTGCAGCATTAATATGATTATCCAACTAACATAAAATATTGTTGAAGAGTATACGAAGGTTTATTCTAATCACAAAGATTTAATTAATTAAAAGCGCTCGGTATCAGTTAGGCGAAGCAAGAGTGCTAGTTGAATGAGCTAAACATCATCTTCAAAAGCTGTTGGTGCATAATACTGAAGTTTTGTTTGGCCGGAAAGTATTACTCTCGCGAAATGCATTATGGTACTTCAAATTCAATACTGCAATAAGTGCAATTTGGAATTAACGGGAGATTGCTCCCCAGCTACAAATGACAGATTAAAAATTTTGTAAAAGGTTTTACTCAAAACTTCCCTGGCAAGTGGAAGTTGTGACACTAAATATTCATATACAATATCGCGAGCGGTCGACGAATTGCCGAAAAATTTTTGCCACAGTATATGAGTGTTTATTGCTTCGATATAAATTGGTCGAGTGCGACAACACGAGGCCAATTTTGAAGCAATAAACACGAATAAACACTTTAACAAACATTTATGCAATTCGTCGGCTACAAGCGGTATTTGTGGACTATTCAATGAACAAAATTGGCATTTATTATTCTTAGTAATTAATAAATTGTATCACGTCTTCCGTGTAAATAAAAATCTGTTAACGTAAAATAAACTGTTCGTCAAATTTGACATTGCGTATATCATACTTTATGACTTTTACAGGAAGTTAAATACATTTCACAGGAAGAGAAAAAATTGTCATATACAATACCGCGAGCGGTCGACGAATTGCCGAAAAATTTTGTCAAAGTGTATGAGTGTTTATTGCTTCGATATAAATTTTGAAGCAATAAACACGAATAAACACTTTGACAAAAATGCATGCAATTCGTCGGCTGCAAGCGGCATTGGAAGGACTATTCAACGAAAAAAATTGACATTTCTTAGTAATTAATCAATTTTATCACGTCCTCTTTGAAAATTAAAATCTGTTGACGTAAAATAAATTGTTTGTTAAATTTGACATTTCTAATATCATATTTGATTAATTTTACAGGAAGGTAAAAAAATTGTCATTAAAACTCCGCTAGCGGAATTGTTGCACAATTTTACGCTGATTGGTGGCAAATGACATAAATACTAAATAATGATTGGTGAATAGTTAACTTGAAAAGGGTGAGTTGAATAGTCATTAAAATTCCTCTAGCAGAATTGTTGCACAATATTACACGGATTGGTGCAAATAACGAAAATACTAAATTATGATTGGTTAATAGTTAACATGAAGAGGGTGTATTGCATAGTCTGCAAAATTAAAGGCAAATAGGGTTAAAAATATTTCAACGTTCCTAGTAATATAGAAAGCGGTTTGAACTGCGGAAGGAATTTCACCAGGAATCAAGAAGGCCCCTCGTAGCACGTCCTCCGATTCTATCTTACCACGGATCTGTGCCTTGGATCGCCGTGATGCGACTTCATTACACTCAAGAAGCTTAATGTTGCCAATTTTTGTTTTTTACAACATTGTTCCTGTATCTGTTCAATTCCATCTTTGTCAAAAGCAAATCCTGAGCTATGTGCAAATTACTACTTTTATCTATTCCTCAGGTAAAGCAAAAAGAGACAACGCTTTATTTCTTATACGTATATATTTGACTGAAATTTTCTCGGTTTCATACCAGGTAGACATGTAATCCGCATGCAAAGTATGCTTTTCCTCCAATAAATATAACGGCAATATCCTGTCCAGAAATGCCAAAACATCCTGGGGACTGAGACATGAAATTTTGAGTACCATTAATACTCCCGGTGCTCACTTACGGCGCAGCAGTTTAGTAAAGCCAAAAAATTACAACTATTTTAAGTAGTCATTGCAAATTAAAAACTACTTTTTAGATTCCATATAAGCAATGACTCAATGTATATATGTAATTGAGGTGATCAAACTGTAGACCATGTGATTTACGATTGCCCTATACTAGAACCGCAAAAACTGTAGCTAAAAGTTCTAAAAAATAAAATGGGCCTGTTACCAATGTAAAATGTATACAAAAGTATTTGAAACACTTTGTTAAATTTTTAAATGGTGTTTACTTCGATAGTATAGTTATAGTTTAAATACAAACTTTAAGTTAATACATAATTTAAATATATATATATATATATGTATATTTAATGTAAATAGGTTTAAGCCTAATGTGTCGTTTACTTACTTACATAGTATGTAACTGGTTGTAATAGAAACTACATCGTTAATAATTTTATGTGTGAGTTATTGTCGTTACTTATAATATGAATCACAAACTAATGTAAATAGTACTATAAACATGTAATGTCATGCAATTATGAACGGCGTGCTGAATAATAAATGTATTAAAACACAGACAGACAATCAGGCAGACAAATAGATAGACAGACAGACAAACGGAATTGAGAAATGCTGATTTTGACATCTAGAGAAAAGCTGTTTTCGTTATCTAGGAACCCTGAACCTTGCCGATCTGAAGAAATCGCGGAAGATGATTTTTTTGCGATTACAATACCTCCTTAATCCTCCAGACGAGTGAAATAAAAAGAATGAGTAAACTGTGTTAAGATCATAATTTACCACATTTGTTAATGTATGTTTATACGAGAAATGCAGGACAAAATGTAATAAAGTTACCGATTCCCACGACCGCTGCTGTCGAAGACCGAAAGCTCCTTAAAGGTACATACATACAAGTAAGAATAGTTTGTGGGCCAAAATATATACTATACGATATATGTTGCAGAGCTTTTCAACAGACTGTCAGATGAAAAGAACCAAGAACTGAACTCAAATAAGTGTGTTTATGGATTCATTGAAGGCAAATTGAAGGTTAATTGAATGGTTAAATAGATTTTACACCTGAGATACTATACGTCCAAAACTCAAGTTGCTAAAATACCATCATATCCTCAATTAACAAGAGAGGCCGCTGTAATATAGAAAACATCTAAATAAAATCCCCTTGTGATTCGTAATAATTTTAAGGAAAAAGATACGCTTCTAAAGCGTGCAACCAGACAACGCCAAATATACGCACTGCGGTATCAGAAGAAAATGAAGAATATATGCTGCAAACTCCCACTGAAGTAATAATAAACTGGAAATTTCCAAAACAAGAATGCAAATTTTCTTAAAAATGAAGTTGAAGCGTAGGTAACCCACAATGATGATCACAATTCCCAAAAATAATGCAGAAACAAAAACAGGGAGCGACATCATTCCCAGGGTACAAACCCTAGAAATTTCTCACCGAAAAAATGTGGAACTTTGGTATAAGACAGTAGAAACTAGTGGAAAAACTTTTACCATGTAAGAAGTGATTTTTCTGAACATAAGTTGAAATGAACATTCAGTAGTTTCTTTCTCCATTGTAAGTTGTTTACATTTAATTGTACAAATTTTTTACATATTTTAAACATGCCCTAGTTTCTTTGTAACATATCTGATATGATAAGATCAATTAATAGGATTTTAATTATAACGAGTGCTGGTTAATCCTAGAACTGCTATGATATTTCTGTTTTCGAGTATTGCCATGTAGGATCACCAGAAGCCCATACATATATTTTTGTTCGGATTGTGTATATATCTTGTTTGTATACAAGGTGGGTGTAAATTAGTGTTAAAATTTTACGAAGTTGGGAGACGAAAATATTAATATATAAATCTTGAATTTGCCTTCATGAGCCCTCACGAGCGGTAAAAATCATTTTATATTCAGTTAAAGCACCTTTTCTGTGTAAAATACGTCAAAAATATCATTAAGAAATGATGTGCTTAATGTAAAATTATGATCTCGTGTAAAATTTCGGAAATATCAGATTACTGTTATAAAACCGTGTTATCACAATTATACTTCATCTAAAAATACAATTGCTTTCTATAAAAACGGTGTCGCATATTATTTTCAAAATAAATATCAAAGTAAGCTGTAGTTAAATAAGCAAAGATTTTTTTTTAATATTTTACTCGACATACATACACTTTACTAATATAAATACTGAAGTGTGGGTTTTCCATGCCCTGCCTAGGGTTAATGAAACCGTTTGAGGTTGGCCATGCCTTAAACACTGTATGTTTCTTCTTAATGCATATTGGGAAAGTGTTAGAGTAGAAAACTAAATCTATATAGGCATACGTTTGTTCGTATAAACATAGCAAACTCCAAAGGATTTTATTAATGAACACCCTTTACTATAGATTTAATTTTCTTAAGAAATCTCTTTTACTCGGGTTTTTAGAAAGTGATATAAAATTTATCATATGACTATTTACAAACAAGAACTGAAATTCCGTTGTAATTCTACTTAGGGCCGGTTCTACAATGCAAGTATATACCTAGAATAAGCTATGCGAGGTATAATTGGCATAGCTTCCATTGTTACAACAATCGTTTCTAGGGTATTTATTCCCCAGATAACTTTATCCTTGGATTGTAGAACCGGCCCTTAATAAAACGTAAGTTTTGAGAAAAATATCAACAGCTATATTTTATATTTCTTTCATTTTATATTTAATTCAACTACAAATAATTATTTCTACAGCTACATTTAATAAAATTATGTGTTTAAACTAGGTACCGATAGTGGTCCATGTTCTTCAACGCCAACCAGATTGAAAGCATTTTTCCTATAATAAGCTTTAACGATTTTTTTCTCTAAACTAATGGGACATACGTTAATCTCCAGGTTCATAATATTCTTAGTCAAATGCTTAATAATGGAAAACTATATTTTATTAAAATTGTAGTGAAATTCCACTTTTGATTTCTGAGGATCTATTTACATTTGCTGCAGGTAAAGTTTTTTATTTATTTTTAAATATTTACGGCGTCAGACTTGTTTCTTGAATAATGACTGCATAACTGAAAATCATCATGCAAGAGTATTTAGTGTTATCACAATACATCAACAGTTTTGTATTTATGCTAGCAAATAAGTAAAAATTATTTAAAAAATATAATAAAAACTCAATCGTTTAATTAAGAGAATATTTACTATTTTATCCGTTTATATATTTTTACTTACTCAGATTTAGAACAGTCTTAAGCTGTATGCTCACAGAGATCTATGTTTATATAATATTACAATTTCTTTCAACTTGAATTTTGCACACAACCATAATTAACTATTAACGTAATGCAATCGCTTCGATTAAATTCCATCCACTATCATGGATTTTGCTGTAGATATTTAACCTTTCTCTCACTGACCTATTTTTTTACGATAACTATCAGGTGGGGTGCACTTGCACCTTAGTTGTTTTAAAGCCTAAACCAAATTAAAATTATTATTTTTCTTTATTGACATCTAGTAAGACCCATACTATGGAAAGAAAACTTTATTTAGCAAAAATATCAAAAACAGTAATTTATTAACCAAGTTAACGTTTATTCATCACTATCATTTCTACAAATTTTGTTTTTGGAACACTCAATACCAACAATCTTTCTTCTGAGAGCATATCGTTGCCTCGTTTTTCTGTCACAAAGATGACAACGGGCTTTTACTTTTGTTGCAGATGCTGTTGTGCTCACAGTGGGTATCAGTTGGTGTTGTATGTATTTGTTGTTGCAACGACGAATGCTATTTATTTTACGAAATTCTTTGACAACTGCAGCAGACATTTTCTTCGTGCATCATTATCTTTCATTTCCCATTCGGGATTGGCGAACATACCTACCTTGCATGCATTTATGGCAACGATGTCCAGCATGTGATAAAATATGGCCATGAGCCATCTGTAGGTCTTCTATTGTGTTGGATGGTGTTGAGCAAGCTGATCACCTACATCGACAACTCATTGGGTGTTATTGTATGATAACTTAATTTCAGGCTTGTAGTCTTAATTTTCTCCTTCGCCTTTATCATCAGTGTGTTGGCTTGTTTAATCTTGTCTTTAACAGATTAACCAGATATAAATTTATAATTATTCATTTAAATTTTACGAAACATTCTAAAAGTTAAAAGCCACCAAAAACGCAATATTGCATTATGCAAGCGCGGCGACCTACTCACAGTCAAGTTTAAACACCTCGCAGTCGCCGCTCAGCATTTTTACACGGCTTCGCGTACACAATTACGCAAGGCCGTGACAAGGTTTAAATGCCTACAATCGCAGCTCAGCATAAAAGACGCTCGAGTTCATGGAGTCCATATCATATCACGGAAGCAAAACCGCTGAGTATTGTTTTGCAAGACTAGTAAATTAACCTACTAAATATAATACATTGCACTTGTTATTAGAAATGAACTTTGTATATTACTATGATCTAAGCAAATTTGTTTGTATATATAGAACAATTATTTTTGTAATAAACCAGTCTGCATTTACTTGTTAGATTCACTTACTGCGTCGCTGTGGGTCCAAGCCTATAAATAATTAAGGGATGTGAGGCTGCATCTCACACAGTGACGAATTATCATCCCGTTAAGTGGCATGACTAAGCTGTCTTAAAGCGGAAACTGCTGTCTCAGTTCTGCGCTTAACATAAGGGATGGAACCAGCAAAATAACGTAACGGACGCCTGATTTCTACAGCCTCCAGGCGAATCTGTTCATGGTCCTTCGAGCCGGATCTGTCTACAACTAAGAAGAGGTACATCCCGAGAAGAAAACAACATCTACCAACCCACCCGGTTCCCCGAAAATGGCAAACAATATGGAGGAATTCAATCAGCTAGCTGTCGCCCAAGAAGAATTCGGCCAGAAGATCACGCAGGTAATTTCCAACAGCAAAAAGGACCCTGCCAGCCGAAAAACAGAAGCTTACATCGCCAGCCGAAACAAGACGCTGGACGAAACTTGGAACGCCGTGACCAAAAATCACGCCAAAATGGTGCAGCTAAGTATTCCTACACATAATTATTTTACCACAGGGTATTACGAACAAATTAAAGCCATCTACTGCGAAGCAAAAAGTTATTTGCAGAGCTGTTTAAAGGCAACTGAAAATCCCGACCCCTCTGAAACTAGGAGGCGAGAGGAAACAGTTGTAAATCCCGAGCAAAAGGTTCGTATCCGAAAACTGCAGATTCGGATGCAGAATTTTAAGCAATCTTTGGACGACGCCGAACTGGAACAAGCACTCGGAAGGCCCGC
Source organism: Agriotes lineatus (assembly GCA_940337035.1). Lineage (NCBI taxonomy): Eukaryota > Metazoa > Arthropoda > Insecta > Coleoptera > Elateridae > Agriotes > Agriotes lineatus. Next base: position 24,228,577 of record OW679198.1, on the reverse strand, counting down.
CATCACAAAGAGGGAATTAAAGGAAGAATGGGACCGGGTGATCGAGATGGACGAAGAAGTCATGTCTAACGAGATGGATTCAAACCAGACGCACTTCAGTCCTGAATTTACTACGTTGAAAGACAGGTACCGAAATTTAATTAATTTGTTACAAGCACCAACAAGGAACGAGCAAGCATCAGCCATCTCGCTTCCTCAAGTTAAAATCCCCATATACGAGGGAAATTATGAGGAATGGGCCACTTTTAAGGACCTATTCACCAAATTAGTAGATGACAACCAAAACATGGATGATGTCATCAAAATGCAGTATTTAAAAACGCATGTCAAGGGAGAGCCCAGCCGACTAATCCAGCATCTCGCAGTGACTCAAGCCAACTACAACACCGCTTGGAATTTGCTGCAACAAAGGTATCAAAATAATCGCCTTATTCTAACCAAATTGCTAGACACCATCTTCGATCAGCCGGTCCTCTCCAAGGAATCAGCCCAAGGGTTGAAAAGATTGCATGACTCCACTAAGGAATGTGTGGAAGCAATCAAAAATTTGGGCATTTCCACCGACAGCTGGGGTCCGTGGATTAACCGAGTTATTACTCGAAAATGGGATCCTGAAACTAACAAATTATATGAGCAATCGCTTCAGTGCCCAAATGAAGTTCAGGATCACCAAACTCTAATGGCCTCTTACAAATGCGGTTCCAATCCTTGGAATCCATTGATGGAGCTCGAAAACCAACTCAGGACAAGCCACAGAAAAATTACGCTGCCGGATATCTCAACTGCAAGATGTGCAATGGGGACCATTACATCGATAACTGTGGTCAATTCCAGAGGCTCTCCACCCACGAAAAGCAAGAAGTGGTAAGAACCTACCGATTGTGCTTTCGATGTTTGCGACACGATTCTAATATACAATGTCGTTCGTATTATAACTGCAAAATCTGCCGCTTTCCACACCATACTCTGCTTCACAAGGCACAGCCGCCATCAAAGCCGATACCTGCTCCGAAGATGAAGACGTTTTCTCACGCAGCAGCCATGCAGACCTCCAACGCTCCAGAGAAGAAGCCAAAACCCACAATCATTGCCGCCAACCTAGGCGCAAAGAAGAGCCAAGTGCTACTGGCCACAGCAACGGTTCAAGTTAAGGCAGCATCCGGGATGACTCATCTCTTGAGGGTCTTGATAGATCCAGGGTCTCAAGGTTCCTTCATCACCGAAGCCGCAGCCGAATTATTAGCGTTACCCAGGACCAAGGTTCGAGCAGAAATCTCCGGAATTGGGAACAGCGAAACAAAAGTCGCAAAATGGAAAATCACAGGTTTGATTACGCCAAGATTTCCAAGTAAATTTTCCTTACCTGTTACTTTACTGGTACTTCCCAAACTTACAAAAACCATGCCTTCATCACCCATTCCGAACATAAAAATGGATGCCTGGAAACATGTCTTCATCGCCGATCCAACCTTCAACCGACCTGGCCCCATAGATATACTTCTAGGCGCTGAAGAATATTCCCAAATAATTCTCGAAGGAATCAAGAAATCCAAAGATGGCATCCTAGGACAGAATACCGAATTGGGATGGATCTTATCAGGAACCATGGGAAGACGACCTCCCACCAGCCTTAAGGTCAACACCATGGTTGCCAAAATTGAAGAGGATGAGCAGTTGCAGAAATTCTGGAACATTGAAGAGGCTTCTCCTCAAAGGAAACTTTCCCCAGATGATCAGGTATGTGAAAATAAATTCACAGACACAGTCCAGCGAGACGTAGATGGAAGATACGTAGTAAGGATTCCATTCAAACAAACTCCAGTACACATGGGAAGGTCCAAACCCTCAGCATTGGCACGATTCATACATCTGGAGAAAAAATTAGGACAAGATCAAGATCTAGCAGTCCAATACAAGAAATTCATGCAAGAATACTTGGATTTAGGACATATGGAAAAGGTGGCAAAGGAAGATGAGAATAACGGCAAGTATTACATTCCCCACCATGGCGTCATCCGAGAAGCAAGTTCATCAACCAGGCTTCGTGTCGTTTTCGATGCCTCTAGCAAGGCCTCTCACGGAAAATCCTTAAATGAGATGATGTACGCTGGACCTAAACTTCAGCAAGAACTGGTAGACATTCTACTTCGATGGAGAACGCACAGGATTGTTTTTTCTGCAGACATTGAAAAAATGTACCGACAAATCAGAATGAACAACCAAGACCAGGAGTACCAAAGAGTCCTATGGAGATTCAACAAATCACAGCCAATCAGGGAATATAAGCTGTGCACCGTCACTTATGGAACCGCATCAGCTCCCTATCTTGCCATTCGAACCTTGCATCAACTCGCAGAGGACGAAAAGGTCTCATTTCCATTAGCTTCAGAAGCAGTGAAGAAAGATTTCTACGTGGACGACGTGCTTTCTGGGGCCGACACTGTGGAAGAAGCGATCCAACAACAAGGTCAGCTCATTTCCTTACTAAAGCGTGGAGGCTTTACTCTACATAAATGGTGCAGTAATGAGTCAGCCATCATTCAAGAACTCCCAGAAGAGTTAAAGGAACAAACATACCTCGAAATAAATAAAGACGGCGTAAAAAAGTCCTTGGGCATTCACTGGTCTCCATATGAAGATGTTTTCTGTTTTAAGGTAGACGTTAAGCAACAGGAATCCACCAAACGCACCATACTATCCGAAGTTGCCAAAATTTTCGACCCATTGGGATGGTTAGCACCCGTCATCATCACTGCCAAGCTACTCATCCAAGAACTATGGCTCGAAAATATCAAATGGGATGACCCAGTGTCTGAAAATATCCAAGGCAAATGGGAGACGCTCAGGTCTCAACTCAAGGCAGTGGAAGAAATTACCTTACCAAGGTGGTTGTTTATCAAAAGGGAATCTCTAGTAGAGCTGCATGAATTCTGTGACGCCTCCGAAAGAGCTTTCGGGGCCGCGATTTATACCAGAGTCACCACATCATCCGGCCAAGTCAAGGTATCCTTATTAATAGCCAAATCCAAGGTGGCACCAGCCCGAGCCAAGACGACATTACCAAGACTGGAACTCTGCGCAGCAGTACTCCTTTCCAATCTACTTCAAAGGGTAATTGCAGCATTAGACCTTCCTAAGGTGTCTATCTTCGCATGGACCGACTCCATGGTTACATTAGGATGGATAAAAGGAGACCCGGTACGATGGAAGACGTTCGTCGCGAATCGAGTAGCCGAAATCAACAATCAAATTCCGGATCAACATTGGAACCACGTCAAATCCGAAGAGAATCCTGCAGACGTCATCTCCCGAGGCACTAGTCCAGAAAAACTAAAGAATCATCTCCTATGGTGGGACGGACCGAGCTGGCTAGTTAACAAGAGTTCATGGCCGTGTCAACCAGACACCGCAACCACCGAGGAAGAAGCAAGAAGTTACACTGTGCATCAAACTACCATTCATCAAGACGAGAACGAAGTCGTTCATCGTTTTTCTTCTCTAACAAGAATGGTACGAGTCATGTCACATTGCCGAAGATTCATCAACAAGTGTAAGCGACTTCCCACCCAATCAGGATGCCTATCAGTGAAAGAAATGGATGACACCATCCTCCTACTCGTTAAGGTCATCCAAGGAAGTGATCCTATTTTGAGGGCAACAGGATCTCAACTCCGGCAGAACAAATATGTGAGTTCCAGTAACAAGCTTGCCAACCTCAATCCCTTCATCAATCAGCATGGAATAATCCGTGTTGGAGGAAGATTAGAAAATTCCACCTTGTCCTTCAATGAAAAACACCCAATCATACTCCCGTACTCCAGTCATATTTCCAAACTAATAATCCAAGAGGCGCATCTACGCACGCTGCACGGTGGCACCCAACTCACTCTCTCATATATCCGAAGAAAATATTGGATCATCAACGCGAAGAAAGCAGTCAGCTCCAGCATCCAGAAGTGTTTCCGATGTCTACGATACAAAGCAGAGGCAGCACAGCAACTGATGGGAAATCTTCCATCAACCAGAGTGAATTCAACTCCTCCATTCTTCCATTCCGGAGTGGACTACGCCGGCCCAATACAGATCCGAACATCCAAGGGAAGAGGGCATTCTTCGCACAAAGGGTACATTGCTGTTTTTGTCTGTCTATCAACCAAGGCAATTCACCTAGAGGCCGTCAGCGACATGACAACCAACAGCTTCCTAGCAGTCTTCAGGAGGTTTACTGCCCGAAGAGGACGCTGTGCACACCTATACAGCGACAACGGAACAAACTTCGTTGGCGCAAGAAAAGTGTTGGACAAGGAAACCCGCCAAACAATTGAAGGCCCAGTTGTCCAAGAAACCTTAGCAACCGGTGGTACCCAATGGCACTTCATCCCTCCAATAGCCCCTCACTTCGGAGGGATATGGGAAGCAGGGGTAAAATCAATGAAGCATCATCTAAAGAGAACTATTGGCCACGCTACTCTCACCTTTGAAGAGTTAATAACTCTTCTCTGCCAAATTGAGGCCTGCCTAAACTCACGTCCTCTATGTCCACAAGGCAACGATATTGAGGACACAACTGCTCTGACGCCAGGCCATTTCCTAATAGGGAGGGAAATCATATCGCCACCAGACCCAATCAACACTCCAATATCTTCAAATCTATCGAATCGTTGGAGGATAATCCAAAAGATCAAGCAAGATTTTTGGAAATCATGGAGCTCGGACTACCTTCATGGATTACAGCAACGAAACAAATGGAAGAAACCATTGGAGAACACTAAAGTTGGAGATTTAGTGTTAATCAAAGAAGATAGTATCAATCCTAGTAAGTGGCCTTTAGCAAGAGTCACTGCAACTCATCCAGCAGCCGATGGATCAGTACGAGTAGTGACGCTCCAGAAATCAGGAGGACATCAGCTAAAACGATCCATAGGCAGCATCATTCCATTACCAGCAACTACCGAGGAATCGCAGGAACCAGAGGCAGAAGATAAAATTTCAACTAACATTATCCAGACACGATCATCCCCAGCACCAAGGAAATCTGTCGCGTCCAAATGGAAACTGCTGTTACTCATCTTTACCCTTCTTACCACCAATACATTAAGTAAAGCAGAATTTAATATCCAAAAACCAGACAGCGGGTACTATGTAGAACACATTGGACACGGGAAGATTGAGAGAGGAACATTCCGGATCGAAATCCAGTTCGAGAGGGGGAAGATCGAAGAAGACTTCGAAACAGTCACAGACATGGTAGACAAATTCGACAATCTCTGCGACTCTGCAAAAGAACTGTCCGAAGACACATTATGCAAGACACTGGTGCATCATCTTCTGGAACAGAAAAAGCAAATGGAATGGATTAGAGATGGTATGGAAGAAATAATAACAAGACGAGAAAAAAGAGGAGTCCTTGGCACAGTATTAACATCAATTTTTGGAGTCAACGATGAAGTCTATCAAGATATAGACAGGCTAGACAAGAATCAACAGGAACTAATAAAAATGGACAGTCAACAATCCAAATTCTTGCTATCAGCACTTTCCAGGTTTAATGAAACCGAAGAACGAATCGACAAGAAGCTGGAACATTTCCAAGAAAAATTAAACCAAGGAATCCGGGCCATTAACAACATGGACAAATGGTATAAAGCAACCGACTCCAACCGACTAAATATTCACATCATCAGTGTGTACCAAGTCGCCACAAATGTAATTAGTGAACTGTGCAACTACCATATTCACATCTTAAACGTTCACTTTCAGCAAGGTAATCTGTACGAGCTAATAACACCTGCTCAAATTAAACAGATCCTCGCTAATGCAACCAGTAAACTTTCACCAAATTTGGAGATATTACCAACGCCAATTCTAAAGGTTGACATTGGGCATGACGACATCTACATCAACGTCCAAGGGTATTTCATCATAGTGGAAAAAACGGAATACTCCTTAATTAAAGTGACACCAATTCCTCTCCAAATCAGCAATGGATCCTACTGGATGATCGATGTGCCGAAAGGAATCTTCGCTGTGGATTACAACCTACAAATGTACTTCCACGAAACAGATGAAGAATTCAAAGAAGAGCTACAAATTTCTCCCACTACCTATGTTTGCAGTCCAACGGTAGTTAAAGGAATTGAAAACAACCCAAACTGCATCATTGACGATATATATCACCGAGTAGAAACCAGTCAATGTCTCCTACGAAGACATCGCATCCAGTCCATTATTTGGAAACAATTGTACATGGAAAACACCTGGCTATTTGTAGTCAGTAAACCAACCCGCATAGCAATCACTTGTAGTGGAAACAGGGAAGAAGTCACCGTCAACACTACAGGTGTCATTCAAATTTCATCGGATTGCATCATCCAAACTGCGAGGAATACATTAACCCCAAGGCACAACAGAAAATACAAGATCCTGGCTGGATACTCCAAGGCTATCAGTATCAATATTACCAACCCAATCACAACAAACTCATTTTCAGAAATCGCAGAGGAACCTGTACTAACTCAGTCAGACCACTTCGAAGACCTACAAGCATCGCAGTTAGATTTCCAGGAGCATATAAAAAACTTCACCTGGAAAGCCATCCGACATCATTCTCACCTGTCTATTGGGGTCACAGACAGCCTTTTGGGAACCGCTGCCCTACTAGGAGCTATCTACTACATTCGGCAACGAATAACACGAAGGAAGCCACCACCCGCACAACCCCAGGCAGAAGAATATCCTCTCAAAACGCTCAATCTCGAAGAAACAATATAATTTATCGGTTTGCTTTTTTGTGGCTTAAAATTGGCAATATGTTTAATCTTGTCTTTAACAGATTAACCAGATATAAATTTATAATTATTCATTTAAATTTTACGAAACATTCTAAAAGTTAAAGCCACCAAAAACGCAATATTGCATTATGCAAGCGCGGCGACCTACTCACAGTCAAGTTTAAACACCTCGCAGTCGCCGCTCAGCATTTTTACACGGCTTCGCGTACACAATTACGCAAGGCCGTGACAAGGTTTAAATGCCTACAATCGCAGCTCAGCATAAAAGACGCTCGAGTTCATGGAGTCCATATCATATCACGGAAGCAAAACCGCTGAGTATTGTTTTGCAAGACTAGTAAATTAACCTACTAAATATAATACATTGCACCTGTTATTAGAAATGAACTTTGTATATTACTATGATCTAAGCAAATTTGTTTGTATATATAGAACAATTATTTTTGTAATAAACCAGTCTGCATTTACTTGTTAGATTCACTTACTGCGTCGCTGTGGGTCCAAGCTTATAAATAATTAAGGGATGTGAGGCTGCATCTCACACAGTGACGAATTATCATCCCGTTAAGTGGCATGACTAAGCTGTCTTAAAGCGGAAACTGCTGTCTCAGTTCTGCGCTTAACATAAGGGATGGAACCAGCAAAATAACGTAACGGACGCCTGATTTCTACAGCCTCCAGGCGAATCTGTTCAGGCTGCATAGCAAAATTACTGATCTATGTTTTTGAGCACCTGGTTTGCAGCTAATTATACATTTTGCAACAAATATATTAAATATCATATCTTTCTTCGCTGGCTTCGAAATTATCAATACGAAAAAATTGTGTGAGTTCGTTGTAGCGATACGAGATACAGTAGCTGGAATGATAGCCCTACAGTAGGCAGAGTCGCTACAACCATAACATCTCGACATATTCCTTATATTACTACTTTTGAGAGCACCAATTGTAAGTGAAAGTCCAATATAGGCCAATATATAAGTACTATTTGTTGGCTCAAATGTTTTTGGTTTCGGAGGGTTGGCAACATTCCATCGTTTATAGAAGTCAGTACCCTTACGGTTTTCTTGGTTACAGTAACATCTACGAATTATGGCGTAATAAACAACAAAAATGCATTCTTGCTGCTAGAAATTCCAGAACTGTAGACCGTTAGACCAGGAGAAATATTCAATATATTTGTTCGAGGTCTCCCAATCCTATTTTTTATGTTTTGATCATTCAGTGCTTTTGGCTACATATGTAGGCAATTCTTTCGCGGCGTCATCAATTTCATCTAAACTATAAGCAGAAAATTCATCATTCTCCTCTTCATTAGCTGACACATGATCACTTTCCTTGTCGCTGTCTTCTTCTTGCAGAAGGTAGTGGAATTCTGGGTCATCATAATCCAGCAGCGTCAAGATATCCAAACCGGTAAGGTTCTTTGGATCACGTATTTTTGGAACAGCACTGGTGCCTTTCAACACAAAAGGCACTGATACAAATTACTATGAAGCACACAACATAATCAATGCAGCTAAACTAAATTAAATACGTAGTCAAGTAGAATTTAAGAAATGTATAAGAAAGGGTATTTCCCGAAACCAAGCTGGTAATCCCATAAAAATACGATTACAGTGTCATGTTACCAGGTAACTACCCGAAATCCAGCATACACACCCACGTAACATACTAAATTTTTATAACAGCTAACTACCCCGTTCTACAAAAATTTACTTTTTTTAATGACTGATACTTTAACCTAAAAATCAATTAAATGAAGCTACTGAAAAGCTCAGGCCTCCAAAAAATCTAACACTTTATTCTCACAAAATTTATGTATTAGGTGCACGTGCACACCGTTTGAAAATATAAGGGTTAAAGATTGTATTCTCGCATGACTTTCATTAATTCTAAGGCAGATTTTTATTTCCTTTCACAATAAAGAAAGTATTGTATTCACCCCCAAAAATTCTAAATTGAGTTTTCAATAAATATTCACGTTTTAGAGTACCATGAACCCAAAAAAAAAACAAGTTTTTGTTCAATTGTCTGTGTGTCTGTGTGTCTCTATGTGAACAGAATATCACAAAAACGAAAAGAGATATGACGTCAAAACTTCATATATAAGTTTTGTGTGGCATATGGATGCTACAGGAAGCTTTTGAAGAAAATCGCATAAACGAAAGTATAGTCTTTACTCTTGTGATTGATCCGTTTCCTCCGATTTTTCTTTTTTATTACATTTTTAATGCGTATCAATGTGAGATAGGTGATTTCCAGTTGAATGCCTCTAAAATGGTTGTCTTTTGGTGTTTTAGATAATGTTATAGGTAAGCTGAAAACAAGATTTTGACTAATTATTGTAAGATCACTGCAAAAGGAAGTTGTGTGCACGTATTACACTATCTTTTCACTTCCCTCTTCTAAAAGACGAAGGATGTATTGCAATCACGAAAAAAAATCACCTTCCAAGATTTCTTCAGATCCTCACGTTTCAGAGTCCCTAGATGATGACAAACCAATTTCGTCTGTCTGTCTGTCTGTTGGCGGTATAGCTCAAAAACTATTTGTCGGAGGAACATGATATTTCGCATACACATTGTAAAGGGTGTTTTTTTAGAGGGATACAACTTTAAATTGAAATAAAACACAGAAAGATGTTTTTAATATCCATGAAATTGGCTTTATTTGAAAGATAATTTTATGGCATTTATGTTTGAATATGATTTCGGGCATGTGACCGCCGCGATTGGCGTATACATGACGTAATCTGATGGTCCAATTTTCACACACTCTTTTCGCAGTAAATCAGGCTGTATTTCATTTCAGCAATAACGCGTCGAATTATGGCTTTCAAGTGCTCAATTGTTTCCGGTTTATCGGTATAGACATGCGACTTTACATATCCTCAAAGAAAATAATCTAACGGCCTCAAATCGCACGAAAGAGGTGGCCAGTTAACAGATCCACAAAATGGATCCACGAAATGGATCTGTCAACTGGCCACCTCTTTCGTGTGATTTGACGCCATCAGATTATTTTCTTTGAGGATATGTAAAGTGGCATGTCTACGTCGATAAACCGGAAACAATAAATTGAGCACTTGGAAGCCAACATTCGACGCGTTATTGCCGAAATACAGCCTGATTTACTGCGAAGAGTGTGTGAAAATTGGACCTCCAGATTACGTCATGTACAAGCCAGCAGCGGCGGTCACATGCCCGAAATCATATTCAAACATAAATGCCATAAAATTATCTTTCAGATAAAGCCAATTTCATGGATATTAAAAACATCCTTCTGTGTTTTATTTCAATTTAAAGTTGTATCCCTCTAAAAAAACACCCTTTACATATACAGGGTGTTAATTAAGTATGTAGACAAACTTTAAGGGGTGATTCCTTGATCAATTCTAAGATAAAAAGTTCATTTAAACATGGGACCTAAACAGCCTCGTTTACACAATTTTTTTTTTTTTTAAATTTGGAAAACGGCTAGAGTTATTCTAATGAAACTTGGTGTAGTTTAGTATTTCATAAAGTGGAATTGTTCGGTCAAAATCAATTTAATATATTTCCACCAGTGGCGTGCATCGGGGCGACCTCAGTTACCTTATTTTAGAAAAATCTGGTACACCACTGTTTTTAGCCAAAAGTTTTGTAGCTACTGTAAGATTGTTTGTTTTTAAATAATATTTTTTACCGGTTTCAGCCTATTAAGCCTTTATTTACATATACAAAAGTGGACTGGTAAGTAAGTTTTAACTGTGTCTGCACGGTACATGGCAACCATTACCATATTGCAACCGATAAACTATTGAACATACCACGGATGTTACGAGCTCGGATTTCAAGACGACATCTGCCGCAGTTAGATATTCATAACATTCCTAGATATGTTAATAGCTATTGAAAACCTCTTTAAACTGTATTTTGAAAACGAAGCCGTTTAGGTCTATTAACGAACAATGGACGAAATTCCTGTTACAGATTTTTCCGTTTTTCTCAAAAAAGGTTTATTCTATGAAAACATCTTCGGTATAGTTTCAATGGATGAAGCTAAAAAACATGTCGAATTGGTTAAAAAACAGTGACGTACCAGATTTTTCTAAAATAAGATAACTGAGGTAGCCCCAATACACGCCACTGGTGGAAATAAATTAAATCTATTTTGTCGAACAATGACACTTTATGAAATACTAACCTACACCAAGTTTCATTGCAATACCTCTAGGCGTTTTCCAGAATTTTGAAAAAAAGTAATTTTTGTTTAAACTTCAACATCCTGTATCTTGAAAACGAATCAGTTTAGATCCTATGTTTGTATAAACTTTTTATCTTAGAATTGATCAAGGAATCACCCCTTAAATTTTGTGTATGTACTTAATTAACACCCTGTATGTACCTGGCATGAAACCGCTACAATTTCATAGAAATACAGTGTGACCCAGATCGAGTGGGATTGCATGGGTAACTTTCTTATCATTGAAGATGGAGATTTGGTTAAATGGGCAATGTTTTGCAATTTTATATGCTGATTTAAAATCTGTTTGAAAAACTTCAAAATGTCGAACCAGTCAGAAGTTATTAAGAAAAACTAAAAACTGTAATTTTCTTGTATGTCAAATATCGTATCATACGTTTAATTTATTTTGTGTCAAAACTCACGCAAAACCTAACCTGCTAACTTCGAATTTGACATAGACTTTGTTAAGTCATTTTGCTGTTGTAGATGCTTAATTGCATTTCACGCCTTTAGGGCAACCTGTTGCTATGTTAAAACCATTTTCAATCTTTGCGCACAAGTACAATCTCATCTTCCGCACATTTGATTCAGGTCATTTTGGTATTTTAAATAGCCACCTAGGCTTTAGGGCAGCGTGCCCGTATGCTAAACCCTTTTAGTTACTTATTTGGCTCCATCGCCTAATTCCAGAATCATGATTTTGCACATATTTGGCCCCAAACGCAGTATTTCTCGTCGGTTGGAGCGCCCCTCTGATGGCGCTTTGGCAGCCGCGCGTTATCGCTCGCAAGAATTCCGAATCTTCTAGAAAACACGCCGTTGCGGCGTGCTACCATTGTCGCCGGCATTAATTTGTTTCATCTTATCGCCTCGCGATTGGCTGCCGAGGTTTAGTCACGTGGGGACGCGACCGATGTGACCTGTGGCAGCGCTTCCCTCTGGGCAGTTGATCGCAGCCCGTTGCAGAAAGCGTTCGTTTGGTGGTTGTGTTACCCAGGCGGCGTCCTTCGGCCCCTTAGGTGCCCGAGGACGCCTGCCGCTGTCCTTTGAGTATTGTTGCCGTGGAGGCCCTCTTTTCCGTTTTCCGTCTCGAGCTGTGGCAGCGAGCGCTGCGAGAATTGTTTTACCTTCGAGAGGTGTTGTGTTTGTGCGGGCTCAGAATTATTTCGGCGTAGCGTGGGTGCATCTTGAGTCCAGTTTCTGCTCCCGTAAGTAAGGGGTCGTCCCCTTCATCTCGACATTCGAGGATCTGTCCCGCAGAACGTAAGTGGCCCATTTTTGTCGTCAAGTTGTACGCGTCCTGACGCTTCGCACGTCGCCATTATGGCGGATGCCCACTCATCACTATAACCGTCGAATATCGAATGTACCTGCCACCTAAGACTGCAGCCTGTCGCAACTCAACTGTGCCAGGCTCCCCAACCGCCTACATATTAAGGTATGTGTCTTTGAACTGATTACCGCTGTGAACGCGAGTGTACCTGTCCCGCGGAGAGCATTAAGCCCCGCGTACGAGCTGTATTGGGACGCCGCGAGCGAGCCCGTCACGTCTCTTGTGCCTACAGGCACTGTCGTAATATTTGTGCGTTCATTCCGAATTACAGACTGTCTATTTTACAAGGGCTTGCATTACTGTTTGTTGCATAAGGCGTCGCGCCCGCATATTTGTACATTCATTCCAAATTACAGACTGTCTATGTTACAAGTGCTACTTTGTTCATTACTGTTCAACATCTGTCGCTAGGTTTAGAGCGCGCGCCAGCTGGTGTTTTCTTAGATATAATCTATTCATAGATATAGGGCGACGCACTCCGCTGCCCCACTGTAACCCGTGATTCAATACATGATTTGTTAGTTAAGGAAACTATTGTTTTGTTTCGACTTGTGCATGTTCTGTTTCAGATAAGCGCCCCCTTCAGTGTACTGATTATTGTGCGACGGGACGAGGGAGCTTTGAGCGTACAGGTGGGTGAGACAGCTGCGTAGTCGCGGTCGGATTGGCACCTTATTACAATCTTTGCATAAGGCAATCTCGAAATTGTTATTTGACCTTGCAACTCTTGAGTAATCCTATCGTCGGAGTATTTTGCGTGCTTCGCTCCCGTCTAACCGTCCAGGCCCGGTTAGTCGGGTTAAGACAGGCTTGGTGGCGCCCTCATAATTCTGACATACCCTATATATATATATACCGCAACACGCTTGCCCAGAAACGTATCGTGTGACTCACGCCCGACTCCCTGAGCGTTCCAGCAGTGGCCTTTAGCCTATTTTGAGCCGATCTCAGGGCAAATGTGCCAGTTTTTCAGGACTGATTCCGTGGTGCGATGCTCACCTTGGGTGGGTGTCGTAAAGTTCTTTTAATACCGTAACAACTTACAGTGCCATCAATGACATGTAAACAGAAAGTTGTTAACTTTGATTCAATTTATTAATCATATTAATTATTGTATCAAGTGATAGGCGTTCTTTGTATTTTGGGTTGCATTCAACTTGTGTTCGGAAGTAATCCAGTCATGACTAACCCTGTATAGTCTAAAAAGAAAATAGTTATGTATGGTACATGTAAATAAAGAAACATTTTATCCATAAGGTGAAAACATTCCTTGAATATATATCATTTTTTCTTCAAACGACAGTAAAATATGGCATTATACTGCTGGATTGATGATGCTAAACTGTCACTTTATTGCGAAGCGGCAGATAATATTATCTGCCTCTGACGAGCGGCAGATAAAATTATTATCTGCCGCTGACAACTTTATCTGCCGCTCGTCAGCGTCAGATAATATTATCTGCCGCTGACGAGAAAAAGTAATTTTCTTCGAATTTTGTTCACAAAGTTGTAAATAATTTGTTATAAAAACGCTTGAAGAAAAAATACTATATGTTATTCGGAGCAAAAGTATCTTTATGTGGCTCGGTTGTACTTATCTGCCTCGCAAGCTCGGCAGATAACCCATCCAGCCTCGCCACATAAAGTATAACTTTTGCTCCTAATAACATAATATACTATTATCCACGTGCGGAATATACAGTGTGTCCAAGATAAGGAGGGCCAGTATGGGGATCTCGGTAATGGTAAGAGATACAAATTTGGTTAAATGGGAAGAAAGTTGCGCAATTAAAGGACTAAAAAAATGACGTCTAGAAATCCTTGATATGATTTTTCGTTTTTGAATTATCTCAAAAAAACCGAATTTTTGGATTTTATTTTTTATTTTTTTCTGGCGTTAATATTAAAGTTAGAGCGAAACTGATTAAACTTCTTCATAGCAACTTTTAGTGGACTTAATGATTACGTTATCAATTTTTTTATCCGACGTTTCGTCTTCGAGAAACCATCATCAACTTCATTTTTTTAAATACGGTCCTGGTTTTTTTATGCTAAATTTGCAAAGCCCTTGTTACTCTGAATTCAACAATGTGCCACATATTATGGTTTAATTACGTTTCGAGCTTTTTTCTGATCATCATCAGAAAATTTTTTAGATACGGACCTGCATTTCTCATAATTTTGTAAAAATAAGTTCATACAGTAAGTTAGGCCTTTTTACATGCCGTTAAAATATTAAAATGCACATCATAATGTCATAATTCTGATACATTAATTTAATAATCAACCAATAACTATTAACAATAAACAACAAATAAATAAACAAAAGATAGGCAGAAAGAATGAGAAAACGAGCCTTGAAACAATGTAATAGGTATTTAACGTTTTGAAATAGAAGAAGAACTTAGAAGATTGGTTCTTGAAGCCTTTCAAAGTATAACGCCACTATTGCTGAATAATCTTTTAGATTCTACAGTTAGATGTTATTTATGCATAGAGAATGATGGCAACCTTTTTGAATACCTTCTGTAAATTTAATACCTATTAAATGGTTTCGATGTTCGTTTTGTTATTCTTTCTGTCTATCTTTTGTTCATTTATTTTTTGTTTATTGTTAATAGTTATTGGTTGATTATTAAATTAATGTATCAGAATTATGACATTATGATGTGCATTTTAATATTTTAACGGCATGTAAAAAGGCCTAACTTACTGTATGAACTTATTTTTACAAAATTGTGGGAAATGCAGGGCCGTATCTAAAAAATTTTCTGATGATGATCAGAAAAAAGCTCGAAACGTAATTAAACCATAATATGTGGCACATTGTTGAATTCAGAGTAACAAGGGCTTTGCAAATTTGGCATCAAAAAACCAGGACCGTATTTAAAAAAATGAAGTTGATGATGGTTTCTCGAAGACGAAACGTCGGATAAAAAAATTGATAACGTAATCATTAAGTCCACTAAAAGTTGCTACAAAGAAGTTTAATCAGTTTTCCTCTAACTTTAAAATTAACGCCAGAAAAAAATAAAAAATAAAATCCAAAAATTCGGTTTTTTTGAGATAATTCAAAAACGAAAAATCATATCAAGGATTTCTAGACGTAATTTTTTTAGTACTTTAATTGCGCAACTTTCTTCCCATTTAACCAAATTTGTATCTCTTACAATTACCGAGATCCCCATACTGGCCCTCCTTATCTTGGACACACTGTATATTGTTGAGGTCTCTATTGTCCTATATACTATTAAGGTTTCTTTGTATTATATTTTGGTGCTTATTTAATTCAATATCAAGTTTTTTTTTAATTTATTACAAATTATTGTTAAATATTATTGCAATTGTATGAGTGCTCTTACTCAGGGTTGGTTCGCCAAAATCTAGTAAGTTTGTAGTTGCTATTTTCTTTATTTGAATTGAATTTTATAAAAGTCGCTTGCCGTAAAACTATTAATTCAATACAGTGTTCAATGACACTTTTAAATCAATATGACATAATAAAATTCTTTACAATGTTTTTATGGCCCAATAATGTTATGATAAGTATTCAATGATATTGTAATAAACCTTTCTAATTGTCTTTTTATTTTAGATTACTTTATATCTCTTTGTATTGACCCACCTGGAAACAGCTCCAACTCACCTTGGTGTGCCTCTATCCTGCTATCCAAACTCCTACACCTCAGCTATAGAAACACTGGTCACCAACAAACCGCCTTCCAACTTGTTACACCCCAAGACACCGCCAGACATTCACTCCTTCTCGAACCCCAACACAGCTGTCACTCCTGCAACCTTCCTGCGTCCAATTCCTCCTTGGTAAGTATACTTCCAATTTAGATAGTAAATTAACTGTGTCCTTCCTTAGCTCCTTGCATCTCCATACACGTCGCCAGCATCCAGCACAATCTGCAACCTCCAACGGCTCCTCCCTTCGATGCAAGCAAGCCGATCCCTGTCAACTGATCCTTGGTTTCTCAGGCGTAGTCCTCGAAAACTCCAAACAACAATAATACTCCAATGAATGTAACTCTTGATGACTTGTAATATAACACCAATTCAATTATATCCAAATCTATACTTCTTGCTTCTATGCCTTGTTAATATGTAGATCCACCATTCCATATCTTCATTTTAATTAAATATTATGACCTTCTTTTAATTCACTTGCTTATACCTTGTGTATATTATTAGTAACCCTTTTATTTATTTATTTATTTCTTTAATTCGCACTCAGCCAACAGACGTTAGGCCAATTATAGGCGTCACTGTGCAGTTATGAGGACTTCCAACCCCACTAACGACTGTCATGATGTTGTTATGACCGCCGGGACCAACTTTTTTCCGTGATAGCCGTACCACGAGGCGCCGAGAGATGCAACCGTGGAACTCCCATCCAAATTCTGACCAGAGAGAGCGTTGCTTAACTCTGCTGATCGAACGTGGACGCTTGTTCAAGCTACACCGCTCGGGATCAATTGTAGTTTAAATTAAATAGATAAGGGCAAATTTATGATTTATTTTTCACCAAACTTAATTTTTACAGACTGTTTTTCAACTTGTTATTTTCAATAATTACACCAATTTTTATTGCTATCTTAGACTACAATTATTCCTGCCTGCTACATGTTATATAAATTTGAATGGTGCCCACTTTATAAATTGTTACAATAGAATTTTA
This sequence comes from Agriotes lineatus, assembly GCA_940337035.1. Taxonomy (NCBI): domain Eukaryota; kingdom Metazoa; phylum Arthropoda; class Insecta; order Coleoptera; family Elateridae; genus Agriotes; species Agriotes lineatus. The sequence continues at coordinate 24,211,539 of OW679198.1, read as the reverse complement.
TTCTGTCATATGCAACATTAAACTTTGTATTTATTATTAACTCTTGTTACCATCATCAAATAGTACTCAAATGCAATACCTTTCTTTTAAAATTTGCTTTGAATCTTTAACTCCAATTATATCATTGAATTAAATAAGCAGTCATTAATACAATTTTCTACATTTAATCATTTCAATATAATTACTGTATTTACTTATATACCATAGCAATATTTTTTCCAATGCTTCCATTTAATAATATAAAAAAGTATTAAATATTAATAAACGATTTTAAATAAATAATCATATTTTCTATCTGTGTACCACGATACCACGATACCATACAGGTACCTATTTTATTAGTTGATGTAAAATAAGTACTGTTTTATTCATTAGCGAGTAAAGTGACATTTTATCCACCATCATCATTAAAATGTTACTTTACCATGGAGAATGTTCATATATAAAACACAACTTTAGAAGCAGATATTAGAAAAAGTATATTTATCCATTAAATTTCCGACGTTTTTCGGTTATTTATTTGACAGTAAATATGTTATCTGAGCATGCTTCTAAGAAAGAGAACAAAAACCTCATTCAAACGTCTAAAATCCGATTCTGAAGATCAGGAACTCGACATTTACAATGGAAATGGAGAATTGACCATTTCGAATAGCAAGTGAGAGAACATGTCGATTGGATACAAACTTCACAGAATTAATTTAAAATTAAACTTAGGAAAAACGTAAGGGGTAAAGAAACCAATAGACTAATAGCATTATCCTAATAGTTACAAAATCCAAAACATGAACGTAGAAGACAGAAGAGTGAAGTGTATGGGTGGATAACGCTTTAACACCTAAGCGTTTGGTCAGGCCCAGCAAATAAATGCCTTCAATTTGCAATTTGTAACAGTTCATAACATAGAATGTCATTATTGGAAATAAAACAATTGCTTGGTAATAGGTCGGATAAAAGCAGAACAAGATGCAGTGTTTCAAATTAAGCATCATTAGCTCTTATGGGAAGGTAGTTTTCATATTGAGATGACTTCTATGAGATCAAACATTCTTTCGACCTAGCTGCATAATGGGTACTATTATGGTCTCCTTTTAACTTTTATCTAGTTAATACAATGAGTCCCGGGTGATGTAGCTTGAACAAACGTCTACGTTCGATCAGTAGAGTTAAGCAACGCTCTTTCTGGTCAGAACTTGGATGGGAGTTCCACGGCTGCATCTCTCGGCGCCTCGTGGTACGGCTGTCACGGAAATAGTTGGTCCCGGATGTCATAATAACATCATGACAGTCGTTAGTGGGGTTGGAAGTCCCCATAAAATGTACTCCTATAATTGGCCTAACAGCTGTTGGCTGAGTGCGAAATAAATATATAAATAAATAAATAAACAATATCGTTATTAACGTTGCATAATGCTTTCAAAATACTTGAATACCTTATTGAGCACATTCTTTCAGGGTATAATCTCTAATTTTACTTGCAGATGAAACAATTTGGAAATTGTGAAAAAGTTAAGATTGGGAGTTCACCGTACTCAATTTCTTCTACTTACACATCGTCCAGAACGAAGTAACAATTGTCTACGATTATCAATTTCTAGTTGGTTGTGGGCGAGGCGCTCAAAAATACAATTGGCATGCAGCACCCCTGACAACCATTTTTGAAAAATTTTGTTCATTCTAATAAGCTTATGAAATGACTTCAATTACATCATTTAAATATCTCCTAGTTTCTATTAAATATGAAACAGAACTCAATTTAACACTTAGTCGACTATACTAAATGCCATTACAACAGTTTTGACACTTTTACTTCTATCTTTACGTTATCATATTTTCGAGTATTTTCCTCGTTGAACTCTTTTTTTTTTAAATAATATTTCATTAGCCGCGTTTCAGTTTTATTCACAATAGCAATAATAGCGTATAAAAAATCTCTTCCTTGCAACTAAAGTAACTACAGGTTTAAATTTGATAGCTAACATATTGAACTCGTGACCGAAAAGTAAAATTTACCGAGCAAAACTCATACAGACTTATTCTACTAAATTTTAATTTCGTGCGTATTTCATAATATATATCTGCTATTCTATTGATCGAAGTATGCATGAGGTCCCGAAACAATTTGGCAACCCGTGTCTTGAAGATAATATTTTAGCGGGTCATTTGCTGACCCCAGTCAAGAGGTTGCTGGGGCAGTTCCAGCGGGACCATAACAGGGTATCTCTGTATCGGTCCTCCCCTGTCTGCGTCACAGGCTATCACACTGATGTTCTCAGTGTGTGCTGTTTACTGCGCCTACAGCTTAGATCACAATTTACACTTCTTTTTATTTCGGCTTTAAACTGCTGTCGAACGGCACTTTTATTGTGCATTGCAGTTTCGGTACGCAGCCGTTCTGCTGAGGGAATGCAATACATTCAACTAAAACGCTTCTTGGCGTATTACGAATTGCAAACTCAAGGAATTTAGTATCGGATGGATTCTTAAACGTTTCTTATCCGTATAGGTGTTATCGACTGATGAGCTATCGACTTCGATCAAAAGAATAGAATTTTTGTAATTGTCTAATTGAACTGGTGTGACGATGCTAGGTAGAACCTTCTAAAATTAAATGTTAAATCATTGCTACTGGTACAGTCTTAAACGATATAATAATAATAGAGACATCGATCTCTACCAACTTTAAGTACGAATAAAAGTAAATCTTTGGTAATTAAATTGGATACATTTTCTTAAAGAATTTCTGCAACCACAATAACAAGAGAAATTTTTTTGTATATAACATATAATTTAACATAAATTAATTAATACAGTTATGCTGTTGAAAATGCAAATAATAATGTTAATGTTTATGTAGCAGTTTAGCGGTAGTAGCAGTTTTTAAACATCGTGTTTGTGAAAAGTTTATGTTATATTAAGTAGAACTAATTGAAATAAGAAACTGACTGTAAAATTTTGTAGAAACCGTTTTGGTAAACATAAAACTTTAACTAAGTTTCTTTCTGAGCAATATTAATTTTTTTTCTGTAGCACATGTTAAAGTGTGCTTTTATCAACTCAAAACAAAAGTTCAAGTTTTACTTTAACAGCAAGAGTATATAAAGTAGCACTTTAACATCAAGGATAGATAGAGTAATTTAATTTTCTAACTTTTGTTTAAATTAAATATGACAGCTTCGTAGCAACCCAATCTAGCTACTGACATTTTGAAATGTGAATGACTGTCCTTATTTTCTTTTGAAATTGTTAAAGTTTTGCTATAGAAAAAATTGTATTATACACGACGATAAAGTTATTTCTATCTACTCTTGAATCATTAACGTCTCGACTTCGTCTCGACGTTAAACGATTCACTCGTGGATAAAATTTAACTTTATCGTCTTGTATAATAAATTACTATTAGAGTAAAGATTCTAACAAATCAGTCTTTTTATATTGTGGTATAGATCACGCGTTTCCCGCATTTTAACCTCTCGTTCAGAATAAACTTACATAAAAGTCATGCAGTATGAAAAGAACAAAATACTTCTCTCTATTGTAAAATATGTTAAAATTCCCTTAGTTCTTAGCTTTATTTTATTGTAACTTCTAAGATATTGTTCTACAAACCAATAGAAATTTTTCGTTTCCTACCAAACTGGTGATGAAATGGCGTTTAATGAAACATGTTTGTTTTGGTGGAGATACGAAACTACGTTAGTCACTCTACGTAGTCTTCGATCGGGCTTATCAAGGTTGGTAAACCTCACAATTCGTATATGATAGGTTGCCTCGTTAAGGAAAAATGTGAAAAGTGATGTGCGGGGGAAAAATAATTCGTGACTACATAAAACCCGGGCAATATTTCCAGTTGTAAAATTTTTTCATAAAGTATGAGAACATTTTTGATTTCCTTCTTTTAGCGATTTTTGATTCGTTACTGGTGTTTCTCATTTTTCATATATTCCGATCCTTCATATAAAAATCATTGTAGTTTTTTCTAATGTTTGTAGTTTTTGAAGTTTGTAACAGTACTGCATTGCTTATTACAAAATGAAAAAGACGTTTCTACCTCCATGGGCTCCTGTGGTTCTAAACTTCGCAAGAAAGTTTTCAAAGCATTTTCTGCATCACGAAGAGAAACTGGAATAGTCCATACTCTTAGTAGTTTCACCTTCGGTGTATAGTTTAATAATTCCGCCTGAAGGTTCCTCCTTGCCCTTGCATTGGCACGATAAGACGCATTTTTACAATGGGCTACTGCACAAGTTACAGACATTTTTACATAGTTTTGCAAATTTTTGGCTTTCACAGCTACATTTTTTAGATTTGCCGCCCATCATATGACTTCACGAGTAACTTTTGCTAGGTAAACGTTTGAAACTATGTATTTAAATACGAGCGAGGCAACCTACTCCACGAATTTTCAATGTGAGTTTTACTATCCTTGGGCGCATTTTCATCAGCGTCATCTAACGTCAATGGCACAAAGTGTATTGCTGAGACTGAGACTTCTTCTCCTCATCGTGTCTTTAAAAAAAAATTCAATGTCACCAAATCTTATAATTATAGAGCGACTATCATAATTTTTTAATAGTAACCAAATAATCAATACACGCTAAATAATTCGTTTAGGATGGGTAGTGCAGAGCAAAGACTGGGAAAAGTAAAGGCTTAAAGATGAACAAGAAGAAATGCTAAAGGTAGAAGTAGAAGAAAGACTGATGGTAGATAAATACCCTTCGAAGCTAAAACAGTTGAGCAAGATCCCATCCCCTTCCGTCTTATGAGAAGCGAGTTAAGCTACTAAGTAGATCATGCTTAAACTTTGGGATTGTGCAAACTTGATACTTTTCCTTCTTCTTCTTCATCCTTTCATTATACGCCAGGGGCTTCTTTTTAATCATAAAATTGTTCTATGCACCCTCTTTACCCGTAAGTCCGGTAGGAGGCTAACCTTGTCCATCGATAATTGAGGAAGAGTTCCCTTGCTAGAGGTTAACGACTATCACAGGTGTTAGCTTGGTAGCCGGGGAGCGTACGATTTTTTAAGTTCGCCGGGAATCGAACCCGGACTGGCCGACTGAGAGCCGAGCATGTGCTCTTTGAATCACTAGCTCACCCATACCGTTTGTTATGTTTAATTTATTTTAAATAACTGATTTCCATATATTGCATCGCTTACCTATAGTAAGTTGTTATGTCATACGCTCTACGATGTCCAATGCCCAGGTTTAAGTTTCATATAATTAAACAGGTAAAATACAATCATTGTAAGGTTTAGCCCCTGAATGAGTAGAAATAACCTACAAAAAATAATAGTCTGCGCAGTTATGAATTCCACTATATATTTTTAGGTCAGTAATAGCTATTTAAGTAACACGAAATGTAAGGACCTATTAACATTTGAGGTAGCCAAGTACAAGCCAAGGCAAAGCCGCGGCTTGTTGCCTGCCGAAAATGTTAATAGGCGATACATTCCGAGTTATCTTATTATATTTTTCCCGCTGCTTATCGAAATTTTCCTAGATTTTTGAAAAAATCGTTTGGTTTGTCACCTGTCACCAGGATTAATTTTCGTGAGGCGTGTTAGCTGTGAGTGTCACATGTCACATAAACACTTGCAATTATTGTAAAGAAAACGTCTGCATCTTGCGTTGTTAATTTTATTATCCTATGAACTTAATAATAATATTAAGTTCCGTTGTCAAGAGAAAGCAGCAAACAAATATAATCTCAGACTTACACGTTTTGTTACTAAGCGGGAAAATAAAAGTTAAGAACTCCTAATTTCGGTTCTCAATCCCCAACAATAAAGTGTCATAATTATTTTATGAAAATTCGTTTAAAATACGAAGAAGGTATAGATTTGACATACACTTTGTAAGTATCCGACCTATAATAACAACTTATATCTGAATTTATCTCGGAATAATCAAGAGATTGATGTAGTGAATAGATACCTGAGATTTTTTGGCGCAAAATGTCTTCCAAACAGCCTGGTATTTGAATGATATAAATCGTTTGTCCGTTCACGTGTAGCCAGTTCTTGTATATTCACTTTCCAATTTTGGTATATTTCTCAATTTATTCTTTCAGAACTAGAAAGACTGTGAAAACCCAACGACGTGAACTATTGGTATTGCGCTCCATGATAATGCTTGTCCGATTAACCTGAATACCTTAGATAAATTAGCGTGGAAAGTGTTGGATTATACACCCTCCAGTCGTGAATTATCGTACAGCGAATATCATCCTTCTGGACCATTTAAAGAGTATATGGTAGGCAAAAGCTTCAAGTTGCATGAGATAGTGATCGAATGGTCAAAATTTGGGGTCACAGACAACCAATACAGGTTTTTCCGTCGGTGAGCATTGAGATTAGGGTGTGTTGAAGCAAAAGCATTATTTTAAAAAATTAAAATTGTTTTCATCAACTTTATGTTGTTGTTGTTAATGCGATATAAAAATCAAGGTCCAACCTACACTCCTCTCGTAAAAGTAAAAAGTACATCACAATCTGGAAAGTTTTTATTCTTTTTTCAATGAGCAACGGATCATTTTGCTTATATTTCCATATTTTTGTAAGACGAATTTTCTCTGAACCTGGTATACAGGGTTATTCAATTTCGAACCATTGAAATTTCCAAAGCTGTAGGTCGGTTAAATTGGGGAAAAGTTGTAGATTCTAATGTTACAAAATATTCATAAAAACGATTAAACTTATGCCCCTTAATTTTTTAGTTATGTTCAAGATACAATTTTTTTTAGATATTCTTGTTATACGTTGGTTATTATGTTACTTAGAACCAAGCTAACTTGTCATCATTACGACGAGTCCAAATCTGATTTTAGATTTCTATTATAATTTTTCATAATTTTTGAAATATTGAACCTTCTTATTCTAAATGCACATCAAGGATGATTTTCATGGATATAAGGTTTGCTGCACTTATTTTTATAAATAAATGAGATATGGGAAGAAGCAGTTTTCTATAGTAGGCCGTGTATGTTAAATCGGAAAACAATAAAGTATTTCTCACGTATCTCGTTTATATACGAAAGTAAGTATGGTACACCTTATATCATCAGTGACTCTTCACTGTTCTTCTTCATGGAGCCATAAGCCCATAGCCATACTTGATGTGAATTTAAAATAAGAAAGCTAGAATAAATGTCTTGTAAATCATGAAAATAGATGAAAAAATACATTTGAACTCTTCTTTAAAAAGTGTTGAACCATAGTAACATAATAAGCAGCGCATAGCAAGACAAACCAAAAACCAAATTTTCGTCCAATTTCTTTTATCAGTATTAATTAGCAGTAGAATCAGCAACTTTGTCCCAAGTTAGCCCACCTTGTATCTCTTACGGTTTTCGAAATTGCAATTGTGAGCATCGATATTGAATAACCCTGTATATTTTACAATCTCACAGATTTCAAAGCAATTGTGTTCATTAGAGGTAGCAATATCTAATGTTCTCTCTACTCAAAGCGTCTCGTCGGCGTCATAGGGAGTTTATCGCCATGGATATGCAAGCGCGCTAGTAATTTCAAACATTTAATACTACGTCATTAATAAACTATATTTTGACTAGCTGCAGGATGCAATCCGTGAACCAATTTTTCAGAGCCATTATTTGCATTATATGTTGAATATCTTAACATGCTCATTACTAACATCGAGATTCCTGTCGGTGGTCGTGTCGGAACAGAAATAGCTCGAAGTATTGAAGTAGCGGTCATTCCCACATCCCTGACATGCAAACTTAGCGCCGCAGGATAAGCGATCGTCCTGTCGGATTCCGTGAATTCCGAGATGCTGCTCTGCTTGTCAGATGTCCCCCACGGCCGACCACGCATCCTACCACTTATATTACATTTCAAGAAGTGCAGAATAAAACCACTATAGTAGCTGCGTTCGTTCCCGTATCCAATATTTGTTTTGTATTATTACCTTATCGAGTTTTAATTAAACTTACCGTAACACGCCCTGAGTCAAAAGTGTCTACAACTGGCAGGGTCGGAGTGTTTTACAATGCGCAGAAACAGCTTGCATATTATTTATACCGTAGAATTTATTGCAATTATGCTGAGATCAACAATGAATTTCATCCCCTCTTAAACCTATATAGTGTGCAACATATTTTTCAATTTTCCCTTTTCTCATGTAACCTACCAACGTACAAGTAGTAGAATATCTAGCACACAAATATTTTGTGACTTTTATCCAAATGTGGTACGGCAATCATTTATAATATATTTGTAATTGCTTCTAAACAAATCAGCAGAGCCCTAATCTTTTAGAACAAAAATGATCAAAATTAGAGTAAAAAATAGATTTTAAAATATCTTTCCGTACAATGTTTTGCTTTTTAAAGTGTGAACGTTAGTATTTCGATAAACACAACTCTCTTTTCCTGCAAAAAATTTGTTCTAACATGTAAAATAAGCTTTTTTCCCTCAACCACACAATCCGAGGGATAGTATATAAACTCCAGCACGTTCACTGTTTGAATACCTATGCGTTTAAAGCAATAGGTCTCATGATGCATTAAAAAAGGCAGCTATATAAAATCTCACAATCGTATACTTATGACAGAATGAAATTGCAACATGCTCGTTGAAGAAAAATATATAAGTTGAACTTATGCAAATTAAGTCAATTACATATACTTCGCCTTGAAATAAATAAGGCTCTTCTAAAAGATCTATATTTTATGGTGACCAAATGACCTTATATAACGCAAATTGCTAATAAAGTTATAGTCAAGTTATATTATAAATCTGAGTATATTGAGACGTATAATAGACATAATAAATAGCTCAACTGTTAAGGATATGTGCAGCTATATATTTGATGAAAAATTCCATCTTGAGTTAAATAATTGGTTAAATATGTAATGGTAGATATATATTTCAACACTTCTGTGTCTTCTTCGGTCTACATTGTTTAAAAACTAAAAACATATTTAAATCTGTAAGTAAAAAATAAGTTAGTGAACAATTAAAATTTTCTCAAATTTCTGTTTACCTTGCAAATTTAAAAAAATAGCTACATCAGTAAAATGTGTACCATTTTCCTCCTTTTCTTATTATGAAAATCGCTACTAGAGAATAACGATAAGGTCTCTGGGTATTTTGAAGTAAGTAGGTAGCTGTAATTTAAATGTATTAAGAACATCTGATAAAAGTTAAGTAAAATTATATAATTCATCCAGTGTTACGTTAAAAAGTTCAAAACCTAAATGGAAATTTCCAAATGTAGAACAATGAAAACCATATCTAAAGCTCCATGTTTAAATGTTTCAAGGAGAAATGTTGATAAATTTGTGGGAACTGATTTATTTGATATATCTGGAAATTAAAAAAGAAGTATTACTCAGCAGGTTATAAAGCATATAGAATTAAATATAAAAAAACTATCCTTACCTATGGCAGCGTATTTGATTACTTTAATACGTTTCTTAATGGAAAATTGTAAAAGGTGAGACTCCATTTTGAAGTCTACAAAAGTGGTGCATTAGTCTTCTTCTTTAAGTGCGTACTCTTCTGGGAAGAGCGTTCGCAATCGTCAGCCGCGATACAGCTGCTGTGAATAGCTCGGTCGATGTTAATATATATACGTCTGCGACCTAGAGGGCGGCGTCCGTTGATTTTGCCTTGCAACATGAGTTGTAATAAACGGTATTTAGGATTTCTCATGGTATGACCTAAATATTGAAGTTTGCGACTTTTTATTGCATTAACACATTCTGATGTTTTCTGCATTTTTTCTAGAACACATTTGTTGCTCACTCTATCTACCCAGGGAATGCGCCACATTCGCCGATATGTCCACATTTCAAATGCTTCTATTCTTCTTATTGCCTCTTTGTCCAGGTCTCTGCTCCGTAGAATAATACCGAGAATACATAACACCGCAGTAGTCTAGTTCGTAGTTTAATATGAATTTGTTGAAAACATAATGTTGGTTTCATGTTCATGAAGGCTGTGCGTGCGGCTTCAATACGGCACTTGATTTCCTGGAGACAATTGCTACGGTCGTTTAGCATTGGTCCTAGGTAGCGGAATTGGGAAACGTTTTCAATAGTTTGGTTGTTATGTTGTAGTGCCATTCTAGGGATAACGGGGTTTCTAGTTATTACCATTTTGTCGTGCTTTACTTTATCGAAAGCCTTTTCATAAAGAGAAAGAAAATATCTTTATTAACATCGCGAGCTCTTTCTAACAATATTCGCATGAAAAGTAGTGGTTCACGCGTGCCTAATCCGTCTCGGAAGCCAAATTGTTGCTCAGATAGTGATTCCTCGCATTTTCGGTATATTCTTCTATGTATGATTTTTAAAAAACTCTTTAATGTGTGACTCATGAGGCTTATAGTGCGGTAGTCTTTGCACATTTTTGGTTTTCTGATCTTTGGAAAAGTTATAAATGTTGAAGTTAACCACTCTTTTGGGAGTATTCCTGTTTTATAGATATTGTTAAAGAGATCTACTAGGATTGAGATATTTTCTTCCTCTATTAGTTTTACAAGTTCAATTGGTACTTCAGCTTTTCCCGAATTTGAAGTTCGTATGGAATTCCGTACCTCCTCTTTTGTTATTTCAAGGATTTCGTCGTTTTTTATCTTTATTATCGGCAGTGCTCCCCTATTGTCTTTGAAGAGGTCACATATGTAGTTTTTCTATTCCAACAGTTTCTCTTCAATAGTTGTGTGAATTTCGTTATTAGCGTTTGCCAAAATGTGTCGTTGGTGTATGTGTGGTCCTCACGAACTTGTTTGTGTAGGTTGGGTACATCGTGTAGTTGTAGGTGCATTAATAAGCATTATTTATGGAAAATGTCTGTAATAAAACGATAAAAAATGAAGTAGTAAATATATTGCACTGTTAATTGTACTGACAATCGGATACGTTGCAATTAATAGAAAATTTGTTAGCAAAATACTTGTAGACATCTTTTGCAAAGCGTCTTGGAGGAAATGTTTAGTGCAATTGACAGATATAATTGTGCTGGTCATTCAATATGCACATGCGCTAAAAATGGTTTCAAAATTACAATTATAATAATCAAGTTTAATATAATTTACGTTAATTTAAAAATAAATATTAAAATAATGATTAATTAAAAAGTAATACAAAAACTGCAATGAAAAATTGATTAAAATAAGTTGTGATAAATTTATGTCTAATTTTTTTGTCAGTCTATAGCTAATTGCTTTGGGACTTTTTTTGATTTCAATCATTTCATATATCAAGCGTTTATGTAAGTTATTTTCTCTACATAAAATTTTTGGTGAAGAAAACTTAAAATTGTGTAGTTTTTCAGTAGCGCGATCTGATAGCGCAGTCTATTAGGAAAAGTAATTTTTATGTTTTTGTGTTGATTCAATCTTTTAATTAATCTTTGTTTTGTTGGGCCAGTGTAATTGATTGTGATGCCAATAATTAACTAAAAACGTGGGCCATTGATAATGAAGGCGGCGTAACACCATACGATAAATATCAAATAATAAACTGATAGGAGGAATACAGCAAAAAGCTCTTCAAAGAAGACAAAGCTGAAACCATACTGAGAAACTTATCAGACATTAACACAATACAACATGAACCAAAAATAATTAGAATAAAGTAGAACATGAAATCAGCAAACTTTGCAATAACAAAGCTCCAGGGGAAGATGACATCAATGCAGAAATGTTGAAAACACTAGGATAAAGAGGTATTATCCTCTTAACCAAACTTTGCAATACCATATGGAAAACAGGGCAATGGAACACCGATTGGACACAATCTAACCTCATTACTCTTCACAAAAAAGGATCCACACGAAAATGCGAAAACTACCGCACAATAGCCTTTATATCACCCGCAAGCAAAATATTGCTATGTACAGGGTCTATACCAATTGGCGTAAAAGCTCTAGGTAGCGATATTTCTTGTACAAATCTGAGTTGAAAATCGTAATACGATTGGTTTTCATGAGCCCTCACGAGTGGTAGATAAAAACAATTGTTTTTGCAGGTAAAGTACCCCTTCTGTTTTAAATACGACAAAATGTCATAAGAAAGAGTTGTTCAAAATATAAAATTATAGTCTCCTGCAAAATTTCAGAAATATCGACGTACTTTCATAAAACCATGTTATCACAAAAGTACTTCATGTAATGCACCGGTTTCACGAATCACATAGTAGCAGCCACGGTCTTCTTCTAACTCGGTACATGCTTCAAATGATATATCAATCCATACTATGAGAGACTCTCCTTCAAAGCTCACCGTATAAATCGATTACGAACACCAGCACTATGTAAACAGAACCTCGATCCATCTGTAAAAAGAATCCAATTTTGGTAAACTGCCACGAATTCGAAGTTCCCAAAAATGTGTGGGTCCCGCAGATGGTTTGTATGACTTTAAGTTGGCTTCTTCGAATTGTCCATCCACTCACATTCATACCACAAACTTCAAGAAATGTATTTTTGACCTTTACTACAATGCTGTGCCTGTTTCGTAATACTTCACATACACTATGATAGTTATCACGCCTTAACGTAACCCTCCTTCATCTAGAATCTGGTTTTCTTCTCAAGGAACATGTCTTCTGCTAACGTTGAATAACCCTTTGACTCTTACAATGGTTGATTTCCAGACTTTGAGTAACATAACGCAAGCTTCGTACATCTTCAACTAATACAACAATGTTTGCTGGTTGTGCTACTATGTCCTTCATGTTTTTAAAATGCTAATTTTAGGCTAAAACAGTTTTTCAAACGAGAAAGCGACCACACATAGCAAAAATAAGCGCTGAAATCAACGCAAACCTTTCATTCAACATTAGATTTTAGACAACTGTAATAAAATTTACTGTTTTAAATTGTCTGGTGATGTAATTGTTTCTGGCCTAGTCTATAGCAGATTTAATGCTCGATTTTTTGCTGGCCAACTTATTTTCTGACATGGTATGCTACCTATCGCAATTCTGGCTTCTTTATTATTATTAAATAAATGTTAATCAAATAAAAATCAAACATGAACGGAATTGGTACTTTATTAATCGTTACAGATTGAAATATTATCCGGATTAAACATTGATACCTTTATAAACCGTAATTGATAAATATTTTATAATTTAATTAGACTAAGAATTGCAGGTAGGTTCCGAAAAACGATATCGGCAGGGTTTCGTTTAACTAAATTCAATGTTATAATTTAATATGATAAGTGCTACTATAATTTTGGTAAATACTCAGATATTTGAAGTAACGTAAGACATGCTAATCAGATTGTGTTGGTAAAAAAGGTGGCGAAATGTTACAGAACAAATTGCAGTTAGCTTGCATTCACAGCCACATACTAGGCTGGTGGTCAATGCTGTTACGGGTAATGATACACTGAATAAATTGTTTTACTTGCCTAAGCGCATAAAGCAACTTGTATAAAGAAAACTGTAACGATAGCAATTAAAGAGTGACAGTGCTTAATAAAACCAGAAAAGTGAATATTATGTAAATTAGAACAAATGTGAGGTTACCGCAACAATATTTGACAATTCAACAAAACAAAAATTTTATTTATACGATCAAGTATGTGTACTCAAAAATAATAGAATGTAGTAGGTTACTAACAACGCTTGTAAATAAGAGAAAAAAAAGAAGCTGGCCCAAGCGAAGCCAAATAGAATGTTGTGTTCTGGCTTCCAAATAAAGTTGTTGAAAATCTTCGCCTAATTAAAGTCCTTTTGAGTTCCAACTGGTTGTATTATTGTTATCCAGACGGGGACTAGTTTGTGTATGTGCAGTGTTTCCGGTAATCAGCTAATAATCAAGATTGGAGCAGAAAAACTTCGGAATTTGACACACAGCCACGATTTGAACCAGCAAATAAAGCCTGAGAGCAGGTTCGACGAATAGCAACGACATCGGAAGTACCAGTGAAGGCAGTTCAAGCAGCAAAGCGCTTCCAGCGAGCAGACGACGCCGCAAACTAGAAGAAAGGAGCGCATTTTGGGCAGTTTCCAGCATCGGGAGCCCAGAAAGGCTATGCAACAGGTTGGCGTCCTTTTGAAATTCGGACCGAGACAGCGTTGGATCAAACGGCGTCCCTGGTTACCGATAAACAAGTTTGTATAGTTGAGGAGTTGCATTTATTTTCATTGTTATTTACCTGTGACGTAATTATCAACAGCTTGCTTGGATTAAATTTAAATTGAACACAAAATTCTGTGTCGTTTCGCTACCATTATTTGAGGTTAAAATTTTATTAAGAAGCATTCGCCATACTCGTGCAATTATCATATATTTGCGTAAATGTTCAACTGTGTATAAATTCAACCCTGGGATTAGAGTTTTGCGAACCTAATGGCTAGTCGGAGCAATATAATTAAGTAGTGTGATTGATAAATTATTAAAGGGTGGCTGATACATTTTTATATTTAAAAAAATAATTTTTTTCACTATCAATCAAGTAAGCAACACTTACAATACGTCATTTTAGGGAAGTAGCTTAAATTTACACAATGTCTTCAGGTTGCCATACCAACAGGGAAATAATATTATTTCCCAAGATGTGTAAATGTTGATAGTTAAAAACTGGATATCACCCTATTTATTAATTCAATTTATTAACATTAATTGTAAAAGTACAATCTCTACAATTGTTAATACTTATAAATCTATTATTAGCAATATCTTCAGAGATTTTTACATTCTTGGACATGTTATTTAACTGAGAAATTTCTATGTCTTTATTCCTAATAAGGTATCCACTTGCATCTCATTGAATGAAGTACTGGAAGCAGTTGAAGGTGATGGGACACTTTGGCAATCATTACTCAATTTTTTTTTAGCAATATTGAGCTTCTGGCATATAGAATCTCCAACATAGCTTTCGGATATTGCCGATGACTTCCAGAGCCCCCATGTTTCTTTAAATTTAGAGTATCTACTCCGCTATTTGCCAATAACGTTGCAGATGTGCGTCGAAAAGCATGGTCAGAGTACAAGTTCGGATTAGGGAGATTCAAGAACTTAGCAATGACATATGGTATTTTATAGAATGTATTTTTGCCTACCGGTTGGTTTTGGCACTTTCCTTTTTCATATCTCATAAAAAATCTTGACTGTTTTGCAACGTTTGCATTCTTATTTTTAACTGCAACATATTTTTTAAATATGTCTACAAAACCAACATTTGCAGTGCTGTTAGTAATAATAAATGATCTAGAAACTTTGTTTTTAGTTTTTCGTATATTAACCAAGACAAAATTGGGCTTCTCTTCTGTCTTCGTTCAAGAGATTAACGAATTCGTCTACCCGACATGCCCCTGCAACACCTAGTACCATAACTACCTAAAAAATACAGAAATATTAGTTATAGATTTTCATTAATTTGACAGCTGCTTACGTACCTTGGTTAATAAATAAATTTCATCTGGGGCATCAGTTAAAAAGTGGTTAATCTCTTCCCGTGTAATCACATTCGATTTTTTCACTGATAATCATCGTTTTTCCGCTTCAAGAAGGCGTGTAGTCTCAAATACTTCGAAATGTCTTCATTGTCATTTATTGAAATTGTTGTTTGTAACATTGAGTACTCACACCACAAGCTTGAAGGGGATTTAAGCTTTTGAGAACGTTCCAGAAAATAGGCCAGAAGCATGTTTTCTTCAATCGATCTAACTTTCTTCTCCTCGCACCACTGTTTAAATGCTTTTTACATTGCTTCGTAACGAATTTTGGATTTTTCTGGATATAACTGCAAGGATGCAGCTTGTGCCGCCTTATTGATATCAAAATCATCTACTTTGTCAAGTTCACCACTAATTATTACCGTTTCCATTATTTTTAATCACAATGATAATGACTGACATGACAATTGATATTGTTTATGTTTTTCTACAAATGACAAACGGTTACTATAGTACCAATGCAAAGAGCACTGATGAAATTTCTCTAACAAATGTTTGGAATAAACTCATAAAAATAGATGTTAACAGATAATATAATGTGTTGATAGTGAAAAAAATAATATACTTTACACAGGAAGTAAGGATTTACTCTACCTCACCTTTTTAAATCCCTCGCTAACGCTCGGGATTCAAACAATGTTCGGTAGAGTAAATCCTATTTACTTCCCTTGTAAAGTAATATACTATTTACTTCTCCATCTACATAGCTATACACCATACTACAACAATATATACATATCAATAAATGTTTAAAGCACAAATGTCTCATGGTAACTGAAGTGTCGTTCTATTTAAATTTTTACAATTGGGGAACAAGGGTTATGTGACCGCAAATTTGATATTTTTATTAAAATACATTTTTTATTCTAGAATTTACTTTGATCTGCACCATGTGTTACGCACTACGTGATTTTCTACGAAATAATAATTTAAAATTAATGGCTGAACATTAAATTATAAACGAAAAAAATCTTAAAACCGCTTTTGTCATTAACCTGATGATTAAGAGAATATTTTTTCATATGACAAAATCAGCAGTGATAAAGTTTAAACCCACATATATATGGAACGCAAAGCAAACCAAAACAAAAAAACACAATATCGATGTTGCTCATTGACTTGAAACAAATTATTCGCCACTTTAAGACCTCACACGCAAAAAAAAACTAATGCACGTAATGCTAAAGATTTAGACGCACTAAAAATTATTGCAAAATTCAAGATGTGTGAAATGCTTCTATTGTCGAGTTCCACCGCACCACAAAATATTCGAGAAAATTCAAGTGTAATTGAGTAAAGTGTACCAATTGCAGAGAGGGCCATCCCGCCAATTATATGGATTGTATTGTCCACGAACGACTGCAGCAGAAACTTATCTTAAAATACAAGAAAAAATGCAACACAAAAACCAAAATGGAGATTTCTAACAAACCAAGTATTTATTACGCTTGGAAATCGAGACCAAACGAAAAGCAAATATACAAGTAAGTCAAAATGGTGAAATAACTTATTATACAATTGGAACAGTAACATTAGTTAGCACAATAACCAAACTTCTAAAAATCAGAGTGTGAAACGCCAACAGCCTGTGCCAACATGCACAAGAAGTAAAATATTTTCTGCATAGTACCGAAATTAACGTATTATTAATTTATGAAACTCAATTCAGAAAAAAAAATCATGTTAACTTTCCCAAATACTAAATATACCATACAAGATGAAAGAAATTTTAAAAACAGCGATCTTCGGTGAAACTAAACACATGCACCTTATTCACGTTTATTCACTATTAACACTAGCAAATCACCCTGCGGTGACACTGCATTTATTTTAAAATAACCTGTAACCGTTATTTAATTGTTTATTTGTGCAATACTGATGGTAAATCACTCACACGCAAACAACGAAAGACCCGAAGGCACGAAATAACTTGCCCATTAAAAAAGCTGAATTATAATTAATAATAACTTACTAGTAAACATTAATAATTACATAAAATATGATTAGCAATAAATGTAAAATTAACAGAGGTTAGTGATTGTATAGAACGATATCGTCAGGGTCAGCTTGTATTCAAATTTGTGCTCAATATTTCAAATGTAGCTAATTTTGTGATGGCTGACAAATTATTTGTGTAACGTCATGACACGATAATGAAATCGCCTTAGTACAAAAGTTTTTCGAAGCGTTACAGAGGTTGAATGTAGCGCTAGCGGCGGTCGGCACTCGGATGGGTGTCCGACCTATAGTGGTAGTAAAATTGTAGCCAGCCGTGCCTCAGAGAGCACGTTAAGCCGTCGGTCCCGGTTGTCATTTTGGTGACAAAAAAAATCTAATTGAACTTGGGGCCATCCATTTCTAGCTATTCTGAGGTTGAATCGTTACTGTTTGAGTTTAATATAAGGACAGTGCGCCTACCGTTTGGCGTAGTTTTTGAATCCCTATAAAAATGGAAACGTTGGTGTGGACGTATGGATCTGGAAAATAGGTTAAGATAAGAGTATAACTTTGGTGATTCGCCGAACCTGCTGCCCATTTATGAATTGTTACTCCTTAGTTATGCTATGTTTATAGTTAGTATACGTTTAGTAGGTGTATGTCTGGAGAAAATAAGAAGTAGCTAAAGTTGAGAATTGTTGTTTTGAACCTATAACCGTAATCGACTATCCACATTAATTAAATGTTGTAACTTAATTAGGTGTAACTCCTTATTTTGAATTTAATCATCGAATTATTCGACATATACGTTTACTGAAAGCTGGAAAACTAAACATTCTATTTTCATTTTAACTTAAAACTAGTTCATCCCTTGTTTCAAGAACGCGAACCATCCAGAAAGGTGTTTCGCTTAAGAACATATGTAACAGAACAGGAACGGTACATTTCGATTCAGTGTGGCAATTCACAGTTGTGCCACCGAGCGTGGGATTTGCTGACACCCCCGAGTGTACTTTTACAGCTCAGCTCATGTTTAAATAATTTATTCTGCTATGAAACTGAAAGTGTTGCGATCAGCTGTTTGCACATGGAGATGGTGGCCTTTCAGGATTATTGATGCGCCTCCCTTCAAGCTCACTTTGTTAGGAACGCATTTCTGCAGATAATTTCGTAAGAGTGACTTATGAATGACGATGCCGCACGAGCCCTGAAAAGGCGAGGCTGCCATACCACATACTATCAACTTCCAGTAGCACTAACCACAAAACGCAATTTCGATACCCATTTACGATGTGCTTTAAATCTGAAACGCTTGCAGAGTTTACTGTTTCCTCAGTTGTTGGTCACACCTGTTGACAATAAAATGATGCATGTCTTTGTGAGACATGTAAAAAGCGATGGCTGCACTTGTGTAAGTTCATTACAAGTAGGTACCTATCTAATTTCGTTTCTCAAGTATTTGGAGCCTACTTAATTACAAGAGAAGTTTACTTCAGACCAACATCATATTTACTTCCAAATATTCTGATTGAATTGTCAAAAAATAGCTGCTGGGTTAATCTATAAAATAACTTGAACTTTATCTAACGTACTACAACCAAAGAAACCATGTTTTTGCTTTTTTCATAAAGGTATTAACTAATTTTGACCGCACACCAAGTTTCTCGGCGTATTTTGTACAGTACGGCTGTAATTATAACTAGTACATATTACTTTGAAATTTATTTATTGTAAAAGGATAATAATTTGAAATAAATATCTATTCAAGCATTTATAGCCACATAAACTGAAACAAATAAATAAAAATTATAAAGGTTCAGCCAACATATATATATAAAAAAAACTAATAAAGCAAGCCAAAGTAATGGACTGGAAATTACAATAGATTCCATTTCGTATTTCATCCATCAAGGACCAATAATGGTCAACTACCAATATATCAAAACAAAAAATTTTATTTTTTATTTCCCTTAGAAACTGTCGAATTTGGATGCAACTCATTTTTCAAGCAGGCTTTTTAATAAATAATCCTGAGGTACTAAGCTTCTTTGGAGTAAATTTTATCAGTTAAGTACTATAAAAATTGTTAGGTGTAATAAAGAGCTACATATTAGCTAAGACAACAATAGGTAATAAGCTAAATAGCTAAAGATCTACTCTACACTAATCGCAGAAATATAGGCAGCTCGTGGGATCACTAAAATAAAATATTTAAACTATAGGTATTATAAATATACAGACATAAACCTCAGTAGCGCGGTGGTAGAGCGCTAGGCACACAGCGAACGAGTTCTTGCTTCGAATCCGGAAATAAGCGAAAGTTTTTCCACATAATTATTCTGACCTGGGTACGTAATCCAGCAGTATTGAAATTTAATTATCGGGGCTAACCGATTATATATGTAGATATACAGGGTGTCTCAAAAAGAATGGGACACCGATTAGTTAGAGATTCCTTAGGTTATAATAAATCGATTAAACCTAATATACCTTAGCACAAAGTCCCTCCAGTAAAAAGTTACAGGGCCTTGAAGTTCAATTTTTTATTTCTTATTTTTTTGTTAATTTACGCAAATGTAGAGATATCAATTTAAATTTTGGTATACATGCTTACTATTATTTAATGCACTAATAAAAAATTTTCATTAACTAGACTTAACTGTAAGAGGCACTTTACCTATCTTTGAAAATTTTTTTAGCTTTAACTTCGTTATCTGTAACATTTTTTGAAATTTTAGGTTATTATCTGAAAGAGAATTAAAATACACAAAAATAATGTACTCTTAGTTCATAAGCGTAAAAGCAACCGTTTGCCTTAAAATGCTCATCAAAAGTTTTTGGTTGTCATTAAGACGTGCAATTATCAAGTAGCCATGATCACAAAAACAATGGTCATCTATTAAAAAACAATTATAAATCAATTAATGACATTAGTGACCAGAATTTGTTCTTTTATGTTTAAGAAAATGCCTTTACATAACGAATTCTCCAATGCTGCGAGGTTCGTTATGTTGCAGCATTTTCGTAAGCACAAAAAACAAAAAAAATGATAACACCAACGTCATTAATTGCTTTCTTGATGTTGTTTACTAGATTACAATCATTATCCATTGTTTTTGTGATCATGCCTACTTGATAATTGCACGTCTTAATGACAACCAAAAACCTTTGATAGGCATTTTAAGGCAAACGGTTGCTTTTAGGCTTAAGAACTAAGTGTACATTATTTTTGTGCTTTTTCATTCTCTTTCAGATAATAACCTAAAATTTCAAAAAAAGTTACAGATAACGAAGTTAGAGCAAAAAAAGTTGTGAAAAGTAGGTAAAGTGCATCTTACAGTCAAGTCTAGTTGATGAAAATTTTTGTATTAGTGCACTACATAATAGTAAGCATGTATACCAAAATTTAAATTGATATCTCTACATTTGCGGAAATTACCAAAAAATAAAAAATAAAAAATTTAACTTCAAGGCCCTGTAACATTTTACTGGAGGGACTTTGTGCTAAGGTATATTAGGTTTAATTGATTTATTATAACCTAAGGAATCTCTGACTAATCGGTGTCCTATTCTTTTTGAGACACCCTGTATAGCACACAGGAATATTTTACTAATTGCGACTAAAGAGAAAAAATCTGGTGTGATACACGCACACAACTTCCTTTTGCAGTGATCTTATAATTTGCAAAAAAAAAAATTTTTAATTTTTAAGCATTTGTAAAAAAAAATTACAAATGCTACAAAAACCTTACAAAATAGAGCATTACTTGAAGAGACAAATTTTCTCTAAAATTTTAAGCTGAATTCAAAAATGTAATAATATACCGTGTGTTCTATTTAAAATAGGAGTTAATAAAAAAATATAAAAAACGAAAGAAACCCATTTCAGAGGTATTCAACTGAAAAATCACCTACCTCACATCAATACAAATTAAAAATGTATAAAAATGTAAAGTTTGAAAAAAATCGTAAAACCCGTTTTTGAAAAAATCGAAACAAAATGAAAAATCACAAGAGTAAACATTATACTTTCGGTTATGCAATTTTCTTCAAAAGCTTGCTGTCGTATCTAGATAGTACACGAAAGTTATATGTGAAGTTTCTACGCCATAGATCTTTTCGTTTTTGAGATATTCTGTTCACAGACAGACACACACACACACACAGACACAGTTTATGTATAAGACGTACTATAAATACATAAATATACACAAATACTAATTGTAATTTAAAAAAATATATTGAGTTTAAAGTGCCATAACGTGTCACCATACCAGTTATA
Organism: Agriotes lineatus; assembly: GCA_940337035.1. Classification (NCBI taxonomy): domain Eukaryota; kingdom Metazoa; phylum Arthropoda; class Insecta; order Coleoptera; family Elateridae; genus Agriotes; species Agriotes lineatus. Next base: position 24,189,869 of record OW679198.1, on the reverse strand, counting down.
TTCAGCACATTTCAAATTTTAAAGTCCAACTGTCCTCATTCATTTGTGCTTTGTTCGTTTCTGCATGAGCCCCCCGCATTTGCGCTTCTTTTATTTTCGAAATATGTTAAGATTAAATTGTGGTCAATTGTTTGAGCTTCGTTTGTGCTGATTTGTGCTTCCATTCCACCCATTTGTGCTTCTTTCATTTTCAAGATTTAAAAAACAAACACTGTTGTAAAGCTAGCATCCGCACATCTCATACTTTAAAGTCAAATTATGGCCACCCGTTTGCGCTTCGTTTGTACTCGTTTGTGTTTCTATCTCCCTCAACTGTATTTCTTTTCTTTCTGAGATATTTGAAAATACTATGTGTGGGGCTAGTGTAACGCCAGCTACCACATTTCAAATTTTAATATCAATGTGTGGTCTTTCGTTTGGACTTCGTTTGTGCTCATTTGTGCTTCAGTTCCATCCATTTGTGCTTGTTTCATTTTTGAGATATTTTACAAACACTATGTGTGGGGCTGGTGTAATACTAGTCCCCACATTCCAAATTTAAGTGTGGTCATTCGTATGTTCTTCGTTTGTGTTCACTTGTGTATCAGTTTCCCCCATTTGTGTTTCTCCCCTTTTTGAGACTTTTTTTTAAATACTATGGCTGTGGCTGGTTTAAAGCAAACCCCCCACATTTCAAATTTAAAAGTCATTATTCCATTGTGCTTTTTTCGCTTATCTGTGCTTCCATTGCCCCCAATTGTACTCCTTTACTTTCTGAGATATTTTAAAAACACTATATGTGGATCTGGTGTAACGCTAGAGTCCTACATTTCAAGTTTTTATATAAACGTGTGGTCATTCGTTTTTGCTTTAGTTCCCCTCAATTATGCTTCTCCCCTTTAGGAGATATTTTAAAAACACTATATGTGAAGCCGGTGTAACGTTAGCATCCTACAATTAAAAGCAAAACTATAGAACTCCGAAGGAGGAGGTTTTTTTCTCAGAGGCATGCAAGAATGCTTTTGTTAAAAAAAAATTACTGCGGAACCATTTTTGGAAATATTCCCATAGGAATTGTTTTATGCACTCGTTATATTTTGATAGAGAATTTCACGAATAAAAAAACACAGTAAACGAAAATGTTCTCTTTAAAATAATAAAAAAACTAAATCCAAACACTACATTTTTTCTGCCTTTTGTGACGACAGTGACATAAGTGGAAATTTCAAGGTAAATTTCCAAAAATTCCCGATTATCAATAATCGCCGTTGCTTTGGAAAATTTTCAATTAAGTAGAAAACTAAAGACTGAGAATAGTGGTTTCCCAACAGGAAGGTAATGGAGTCAAGCAGCAAAAAAAGTATATCCAAAGAAAAAGTGGGTACCAATCTGTTTATATGGTCGAAAGAGTTTCAAATGAAGTGGAATAAAAGGCGAAAAAACTTCTCGTTTGCCCGTCATTGGTTAGAGATGCCAGTATAGTTGAAAACGGTGCATTATAAAGCATCTACTATTACGCAAGAATTGAAATCGGTAGTCACACCTGTACTGTTCAATAGAGATTTTTTACCAACTGCATTCGATTTAACGATATAGGAACGACGAAGCATCGATTGTCTAGCCTCCATTCGTGCTACTTTTAAAGTTATTATGTCAAAGTATTTGTCTTCAAAACCAGGACCGAAAATTGTTGCGTTATGTGATGCCAGAACTTTTATCTTTTAAGTGCGGAGGTAAAGACTCAACACTAGAAAATGTTTCTGTTGCTGATACAAACGACAACGCTTATTCCGGATACAAAATAAACATGTGCTCACTTCGGTCAGCACTTCAAGAAACTAATTGGAGATTATTCTTTAACCGTTCTGGAACTGTCAACAAGAAGTTCTACTTTCCTTTACTGATATTACAACTAGACAAAAGAACTTAGGTATGTTGTCTATAGCAACGTATACACTTTGCTGTAGTACTGCTCTCTAAAAAAAAAAATGCAGGAGAATCGCTCTGATAAGCCAAATACGACAAAGCTTTCTGAGATTACCGAGTTTTATAATAAAACAAAAAGAGAGGCTGATTCATTCGACCATCTATCACACTGTTATACTGACTCAGATAAAAAGACGGTCTGTTTGGAATACTTTACAAGTTACTTGATGGAGTTGCTATCAACTTCCATCCTCTATTTAGAAAATTGCACTGCTCTTGATAAAAAATAGCTAAATAGAAAATCATTTGAGAAGAAATTGGCTAGCGACCTTATAAGACCACTTATGAAAGAACGCCCACAAATACTAACTTTAAACCCTGCCTTCCGCGAAATTATCTACTGAATTGTGTGAATTATCTAAATCCAAACTGCATTTAACACCGAAACAATAATGTAACGGGCTAGTTCGTGTCACCTTGGTATTTAATAATCACATTGGTATTTAACCATTATTCTGCTAGGTATAGAACTAAACTGAATTTCTTACATTGTAATAATTAGATGAAAACGTATTGCGTATTTAAAACTTGCAACTAATACACAGCGCACTCGAATAGGGAAGTGCAAGCCAGCTGAATACTGATCCACAGCATGGGAGTGTAACGCCCCGGCGGTTCGCGCCTTTAAAAGCATCAAGAGGCAGTCGTGCAGTAATAAGCGACCTGTGCGTACGTCCAAGCAAACAATGACGCCATGCGAAGAATTATAAAGTGGCAGCTTAAGGAAACATCTCCGAGATACAGCAGTTCATAGCAAGAAGCTGCTATTCCAGCTTTAGTTTCAAGTTTAGTTACTACAATTACATTTTACGAGTAAATGCACGGTGCAGGAAGATTGTGAAAACCCAAAGGAGTAATAAGGAATCAACTACGATTGCAACAAATTATGCAATAACTTTAACGGACAAATTACGCGTCTGAAAGGAACGGCATCCTGCTGAGTCAGAGCATCAGAAGAAGGCGTTTGATCATTCTATTGACATATCACGTTAGCTTATTTCAAGCTACTGGAGTCAGGGTCGCATTAAGTGAATTTGTGTGCGGAATTTAAACATAATTAACACTATGGATTTTTTGACTTGGCGTTGATAATTAATAAGTCATACCTACACTTGATGAGGGCATTCAAGCATGTAGTTTCAGCATTAAGCTCATGAACTATTCCCTGGTATTGTTAATAGCTCCTATAATATTTATATATTGCCAATGTGTACCCTTTTTGTGTATTTTCATGTCTGTATGTTCCTTTTATAGAGTATATGTATTTTTATGTTAAATGCTTTGGATTTTATTTCTGGCGGCATTTGCATGTATAATTACAAAATTATAGGTGGCAACAGACTGGTCGAAACATTCTATATTGACATTGCCCTTAGCGGCACTGAGGTAAGAGCGGGTCTTGTGCTTCTACGATTGAGTTACCTAGCAACCGAATGGTAATCTTAATTCACAATAAAGTAATGCTACATTACAATAATCAACAGGAAGTTGTTCTTATTGTCTTAGGAAAAGAAAGAAAAAATCCAAAACTTTTGTGCTCTATGTAGAAGGTTTATATGTGCTATGTGCTGAGTTTCAAGCCAGCGTGCGTGCAAAGTGCGCAAAACCTTTAGTATTTGTTATTGAGAATGCTCTCTGTATTCTGTAGAATGTTGCTTGAATTTTGTATTTATATTAAATAGAAGCTTATTTTCGTATAGTAACCTTTTTTAATTGCGTAGCAAAATTATAATTTGCTACACTATTTTAAGGTTAAAGAAAATCCCATAAAATTGAAACTGATATAACTAACTTGCAAGCAGCAAAACGCTATTCTAGCAACTCAGTTAAAAATGCATACATTAACACTTTTTGAATTTCGAATGGACTGGAAAACAAGCATAATGCGTGATTACAGTCGGAATTAAATCATATCAATTATAGTTATTTACGTAGCAAGAGCGTAAGAATTAGAGTCCAAGACGTTGCCTAAAAAATGGACGCGATGATAAAATGAGCACTTATGCCTATGAGTAGATCGCTAACTTATACAATGGAGTAGTTAGTTCAGATATGCTTATCTTCCTGATTTATTTGCATTTAAAATATCAAACTGAAGCCATAGGATCTACTTTTATACTTTACTGCACGAAAATGTAAAGTTTACAGCCGGTGGTTAATAAACTAATAATGCTGGTTGCATGGGTAGGTACTATGGGTGTCGGTTAAAGCATTGAATATCCAGACTGGATATTCAATGGTTAAAAGTTGCCATTTCGGTGACAGTCATCAGATGTGCTGGCATTACCAGGATTCCTACAAGCCACTTGGTATTATTAATAAATCAAGGATTAGTCGTGAAAGTATAGAAGAGTAGTAGAAATCAAAATATATTTATTTTATTGACTTATGCACTTTATTGAAAATAAAACAAAAAGGAACTGGGGAACTTTTAACAATCAATGAAGAAATCTAAAAAGCTTGACTGTACGTGCTGCGATTTTTTAGATCCATTGTTATTTCACGGCCACGTGTCGATATTAAATTAACTGATGGCGCATTTTATAGAGGCAGACGTCCCTCCACAGGAGTCAACAATATCCATAGAGCAAGAAGCGACGCTCATCCCACACAAGCGCCAATATTAACCCACCAATGCATTAAGCGCCCCAGCTAAGCCGGACCCTAAATTAAAAATCACTTTAGGCAATTTCAAACAGTCATAATATTCTGATTGAAAAATTAAAAGCCCCTATTGTACAAATCTACGGTTTAATGTATCGGCTATAAAGCTCAAGGAGGAAACTTTAATCGCCTACAAGTTTGCCCGTAACGAAAACATGTTTGATCAATACATTAATAGCAGCAGTTGGTACACCACCTACTTCAATAGAAATACCAGTCAGAAATTTTAGTTGTTAAATAACAAGTAAATAGACGTTTGGATTTTGCTTTACATTATTGTTGTGTTTATCTACTTTTCCAACTCTTCTTTGTGATATCCTTTACTAAAGTTCCGAAAATGTGGATTTTACGAGAAAAGTGATCATTTGAATTTAAAATTTTCCAAATTATCAGTTATAATTTTAAGTTGCAAGTCTAAAAGCAAACTAAAAGAGATCGACATAATTTATAATAGTGCTTTTACTATAATTTCAGGCAGCAGCAATTTATTTGGTAATTTACATATTTATTAAATAGATATCAAAACTAATTATTCCTTAACGACGTTATGTGCATCTGGTGAACAACTTGTAATTTGAGCACTTGTTCTATCGGTTGACATCCCTACAACTTCTGTAAGAATATAAGATTTCTTTTGAATCCAAGTTTTACACCATATAATCATGGCATCTTGAAAGTCGAAGCAGTGATTACGTTGTACAAGTTTTATTACATTGTCGTTACTCCTTTCTATATAATTTGAAGCTATATTACCTTTTTTATTTCCCTTTCCACCTGTCTTATTTGATACTGTTTAAATAGGCAAAATATGACTTTAACTGGCTCACAAAGCAGTAGGTTTTACCATCTTCTATGCATTTTTAATTACGAAACTTTAAAGAAATTTTTGAGATTTAAAGAATTCCCTCGTCAATTTAGAATGATACAAGATAAAATGGTACATTAACAACTTTATATTATTACGTTTGTAGGAGTCATTTAGTTTACATCTTTGAACTTCAGCTTTCACAAAGGGACCGAACGAGTAACAGCAGCAAAGAGTTCACTCGGCGGCTAAACGCTATCAATGTCTCAATGTCTTTAACCCACCTCTAATTTGCATGTGACTGTTATCCACGCGCATATCTCGCAGCTTAGGCGCCCCAAGTCGTGCTCCATTATTGTGTGGAAGGCAAATATTGATGCCACGTGCTGGATTACTCCCGTAAAAAGACAGAGCACCATCTGATGTATTGTGATAACGTAAAGTGGTTACAGGGGTTTGTTGTGACGGTGGAGGAGGATTAATTTTTGAATTAATAAAGTTCGAGCGGGATGAAACTGTCCAAATACCCTTGACATATTACCGAGATGGAAAGCAATGCTTAGGAGTTGCTGCAGTTTGTGTTGATGAAGTTTGCTATTACCTACTAAAACAAAATTATTAGATTGCATAATGTCATTATAACTTTTTTAACTCCTTTACTCAGTTTACACGACTACTATAGGTATTTATATAACTACCCCTAGTACTCACTGTAAAGAAAATATTATGTCTGAGAGAATTTCATACAATTTAAGCAATCATCAAAATTGGGCTTTCTATTTGTTATAGATAACAAAAAAGTGTTAGTAGTTAGCATTCTTCCTATAAGTACTTTTTATAGTTGTCAAATCATATAAAGTGGTCGTTCACCTAAGATCATAAAAAAGTTTATCCAAGAACTGTTGATAACATGTCACAGTATGAAATATTATAGCTTTTCAAGGAAAATGGTAAGATGTATTCCCTAATTATTCTTGTTGTGAAAACGGATACGGTGTATTGCTATTAGTGACAATAAAACAAACCAGATATAATATTTTCAGTTCTTATCAATGCAGCTCTTCATAAGATAACGGTTTAAATATACTTAGAGGTAGATTTTGAATCTGCTTCAAATTTTTATTAGCGTCGAATAGCCAACTTTGACTGTCACAGTCTAAACAAGGTAATCAAAGGGCAACGTCTTTCAATCGTAGGTTGGACAACCTACTATAGTTTCCATAGGAATAATACTATAATGGAATTTCACAATTTTCACATCCTGGCCAACTTACGGCTCTATTGGTCATCCGACAACAATTTACACGTGTCGTATATTTCGAATATATCGTCTTTCTTTCTTTCTCCCCTTCCTTATACCATTTCGAGTGTTGGATTTGGATTGGGTTGTCCTCCACTATCCTTCCGGCCATTTCTTCCATTCCTTTCTGTTTGATGCCATTTTCTTCATTTATTATATTGCTCTGTCCCTTTCCTTTTTTATTTCTGCTATTTGCTGCGCCACATGTCCTCCTTGGCCTATCCCTTTTCTTTTTCTTGTAATCTTTTGCTGCCCAGACTCTTCTGGTCAATCTGTTTGGGCTCATCCTTGTCATGTGGCCCAACCAGTTTAGTTGTCTTCTTTACATTTTGCTCGTTATGGATTTCTGTTTAGTGATCTCTAATTGTTTGGTTCGCTTATCTGTCCCATTTTGTTTTTTCCGCAATTTTTCTTAGGTGTTTCATCTCCATAGCTTCTATCTTTTCTACGTGTATCTGCTGCATATTCCAGTTTTCGCATGCATATAACAGTGTTGGAGTTGTTATGACATAGATTCTTAGTTTTGTTTTTTGTTACAGTTCCTTTTTTCCTAGTAATTCATTCAGTGCATAGTAGAGTTTAGTAATTTTCTCGCCCTGTTTGCTATTTCTGCATTTGTGTTCCCATCATTGTTGTTACTTTTTCAAGTGTTGTGCCCTTACATTTTATTCTTGTTTTATGTACTTGTTTCTAATTTATCATCATTATTTTATTTTTCTGTGTATTTATTTATTTCCATTTTCATCAGTTCTATTTGTTCCGTTCATATGTCCACTTCTGCATCTTCTTTCTTGAGTCCGCTATTGACACAATATGATCTGCATACATTAGAGTGTGTATTTTTATCGGCTCTAGGTTTTGATATCCTATCGTTGTATGTAGTTGTTTCGCTCTTTTTTCTAGTGTATTTAATTAGTTTGTTTATTAGTAGTTTATATAGTAGGGTGTTAAGGCTATCACCCTGCTTGATTCCTCTCTGCCAGGCAAATTCTTCTGATCTTATTCCTCTTATCTGGACCTTTCCTTTCACTTTATTGTTGGTTCGTTTAGGCACCTCCACACAAAATTGGAAACGAAGATAACAACATGACAAGAATGGGAGAACGAATCGTGTTATATTTGAAAACACTTTCTAAATAAAAGTTATTGCTTATACTCGTATTTTGATTATCTATTATTCTCAAAGATCCTTTAAAAAATGGTTTGCTTGTATAATCGTGTGGGTCAACCGGAATCGGTGTACAAGATGGCTAATGTGTCGATATTCAACTAATTACGAAGTGATAGAAAAACGCCTATATGTCTTCTACAATTTCGAAACATAATCGAAAATCACTTGATTAATATGTTTTGTCGTATAAAATACAACTTGGACTACAACTTCGTAAACTATATTGGTTAATTGGAAGAAAATCAAAATTATCATTGGAAAATAAACCTCTAATCTATAAAACAGTTCTCAAACCATTATGGACTTGCGGGACCTGCCTATGGGGAACTGCTTCTACATCAAACCTGGAAATCTTAGAAAGATTTCAAAACAAACTACTTCGAACGATCGTCGACGCACCGTTATATGTCCCCAATAAAGTGAAAGTGAAATGTGAAGTGCTCATCCCAATGATACTGTGCATTAATGGACAATAACAATTAACCAAAAAAGTTTAAACCATCGGAGCTACCAACACGGTTTCAACAGTAATTAAATTACTTATGTCAAACAATATATCATTTTCATAAATTTCATAAATTACACATACAATATTAAGCTAATGTAAGAGGAGGGTTTTCTGGAACTCTACCTCACACGCCTAAATGTAAGCAGCAGTGTAATTGTATTTTACACATAATCCCAATAAAATACTTATTGCCCAATTATAAAGTGCAGATTGTATAATACTTGGAGTTAAAAAAAAGTGTAATCGTATGAGTCAACCGGACTCGGTGTAAAAGATGGTTAATGAGTCGATATTCAACTAATTACGAAGTGATAGAAAAATGTCTATGAGTCATCTACAATTTCAAAACATCATCGAAAAACACTTGATCAATATACTTTGTCGTATAAAATAGATGAACGACAGTGTAGAATTCTTTAAAAAGATAAACATTTTCTTACAAAAACTATATTACCTTAGCACTACAAACTAGATGGCTACATTTACAATAGCTAACACGATATAGCGACCATACAGCTATGAGCGGCTACATGATCACCAAAGGAGAAGTAGACCATGCGGTGATGAAGGCGGAGAACAAGAAGGCAACAAGTTCTGACCAAGGCAACATACCATACGACTGACTGAAATCAATCTTCCGAAGAAACCAAGTACTAAGGAATGTGGGCTGTGGAGACTGCCGAACTATAACAATACATCACCATCACCATAATAGAGCACAAATTGAAAATTATCGTTCAATACCATTGCTATCAGCACCACCTTTTAAAATCTTATTTAATATACAACAGCACGGATTTATTAATAGTAGGTCAACCGAAATAAACTTGACAACATTTCTAAATTCGACGACGCATGCATTAGATAACGGAATTCAAGTAGATGTCATATATATCGAGCTTTCCAAAGCATTTGATAAGGTTAATCATAACGCTCTACTAAAAAAATTGTATCAGTACAGATTTTCATTAAATTTAATTATTTTCTTTATATCCTACCTACAAACCCGTTTCCAGTACGTTATATATTGTTACGATTTGCGTTCTTTAATGAAATGAACTATGTAGGAATATACTGTACTTTAGTTAGCTGTAAGCCATCTGCATAATATTTTAAGGTAAAATTCGTAGGAAAAATGTCATATTTAAATTACAACAAGCGGATGTTTGGAAACGTGCCTTTCGTTTGGGAAGCTGGAGATATTCCAATCTCACGAATAGATTAGAGTAAGTTTATGCAGGGTTTACTTCATAAACCGAAATATTGAGTGATGTATATGACCGGTACGTGATTAGAAGAAGCAACGGTTGCAACTCGATCATAAAAATTATTTGCAGCTGGGACCAACTGCTTTTAGTAGAATTGTAATCCTTTATAGCGGTAATTTACGAAGGGTTTGAGCAGGCCACATTTCACCGTGGGAAAGCCTCAAACTTATAAAATTCATAGAACTATTATGAACTGTCACGTCCGTATGTACGTGCCAAAAGTTCCAAAATTTAGACCAGCTCTGATAGGTTATTGGGAACTTTGTAAACGCCCACCGAGCTTTCTTGGTCAAAATGGACTTAGAATTAAGTTAGTTAATAAGAAGATGTAAATACGTAAAGTTAAGAAACAACGCTATTAAACTTAAGTGTTCTGTAAACGGCAGAAAAATAAATGCAAGTATTTGTATCTACTTAAGTGTTCTTATTAATCTCGCAACAGTAGCTTTGGTCTTCGTGTCCGAGTGTGTTTTAACTAAAAGGATTGCCAGTCACCCCGACTTTAGGCGTCTCGCAATAATATGCATACAAATATAACGGAAATTTGTCTTGCTTTATCGGGAGTGCCTCAAGAAGGCAACCTGGGCCCGCTGCTATTTCTATTGCTTATCAATAGCCTTCCACTGATTATTAAATACTCGGATAGCTTATTCTTTAACCGATCACTTGAAGACATTTAAAGAAATTCACATGATCAAGGATGTACAATTACTTCAAACAGATGCTTGCTTGGAACAATGAAAAATTAATTGCATTTTAATGTAAACAAATTTGTAGAGGTATATATATATGGAAATTCCTTTTCGCGGATTACATCAATTTGCAAATAAAATCATGCAGGTGCTGGAATTAGAATTCGGGCTCTCAGGCTTGCTCTCACGCGTTCAGGCAGACCCGGTCAGAATAGCAACAGAGGTAAGGCAGGAATGCACGTTATGTCTCCTGATCATCAACTGCTACTCTATGCTCTCCATTACGTAAAAGATGGTATCAACATTAACGGAAAGCTGGTAAACAACATATGCACATGCAGGTGACACCTTTCTGTTCACTGGCGCCCAAAAAGGACAGCAGAAACTCCTAGATTGTGTTTTTCTGGCATGTGGGATGGAAGGGCTACAACTGAACGTTAAGATGGCTTATTATAATATGGTAGTGACTAAGGACCCAGTATCAGATAGAGGCGTAATAATAGAAGCTGAACAACTCCACCGGATCACCAAATGCCGTACTCTGGGTCTATAAGTAATTTACCTCTGCTTCATGACATTTTTCTGGTTTCGAGTTTTATTGATAAAGAAACAAGTTCATTTCTTTAGGTGTAGGCGTTGACGGTCGTGATTCAACATGATGGGTCTTTAAAAGTAAAACATTAAAATTAGAGTATCACATGGCATTACTGTTATGTTATTGCTTTGAGGCCATCTAATCGGATAAAAAAATGAAATGGTAGAACCTCAGGGACTCACTTCTTGTGAATATGGGAACTAGCAATCTCGAAGTATCTTAGCTGGATTTTTGATTTTCTTCAACTATTGTCCAGTCAGGTCCATCCACTTTTACCTTATCTCTGTAGTTGACCAGAGCAATTTTAATTTTGATTTTAGCTTTAGAAGTGGGTAATGAAGGTTCGGTTCTTGTATACTTTTCGCTAAATTTTAATATATATGAAGGCCCCATGTTAACTTTCTATCTATCTAAATACGCGTTTCAAGGTATTCCGATTCCGTTGGATTGTAAGAGTTTAACTGAATTATCACTTTATCCTACACTTATTACTTTTCACATTACTGGCAGTGTACATTAGTTACTGTTTGAAGATCACTGATGTCATTATGGCTGTTGAATTTCTGAGACATGCGTGCGGCGTCATCCGCATACCTTGCAAGTTCACGTTAACAAAATGTGAAATGTTGTACAGATGGTCCAAAAATCGATCCATTGGGAACTTCAGCTGAGATGATTTTTATATCTGAATAACCTTTCCTGTCGGCTTTCCTTGACCAACCTTTTTCATCTCCCGACTCTAACGTTATTAGTTTAATCGAAGGCTAGGAATTTCTACTTCCAGCACTCCTTTTAAACCTCTTCGGCATTCTCAATTGAGAAAAATATAGTTCTTTAACTGCTACGAAAGAGGAAGAACCACTGCATGAGCTTTTCGGTAAAGTATTATGTCTATTCTCAGAGCACCCAGATAATCGGAACGGAACAGGGAAAAATCGTGAGGGATGTGGATGGTATCGTTTGGAGACATTACTGCCAAAATTTGTACCCACGCGATTTCCAAGAAACAAACACTTACTACTTGCCCCGAGCTATACAACGAGCCAAATACCTTGCACTCAGAGCTAGAGGAAGCAATAAGGTTAAAAATTAGTTAGTACAGAAGAGATCACTATTGAGGTTATAAAAACAATGAGCGAGACTATTGTGTCTTGCGCCAAATCTGTAGCGAAATATGAAAGACGGGGAGACTTTCATTGTTAGCTTCATAGAAGATCACCGGAATATGGCAATTGCAAATCTGCGGTATCTCTGATTTCAGATGCAAGCAAGATGCTTCTGAATATTATTAATGGCAAACTTTTAAACATGCCACACATATCAGAAGAACAAGCTGGTTTTGTTCCGGGAAAGATAAAAAGAAAACAAATCCTTAGCACACGGCAGTTAATAGAAAAGGCAGGTGAATATAAAGTACCTACGTTTATTTGTTTTGTGGACCATACTAACACCTTTGGTAATATTGAACCATCCGTGGCAATTAATGGAAGTCAAGGGAACACAACACCTTACACAGTTGATGCTGCTTTTACGAAAACAACACAGTTATAGCAAAGAGCCTTTGGTTATAGTAAGAATAAAAGTAACACATGCTCAAGGAAGCTTAAAGTGGCTGGGGTCAGGCAAAGCTGCATCGTTTCTCCATTGCTATTTAACATATATACCGGGTTTTCAAATGCCGGGGTACTCGATACTTAGAACGAAGGTGTCTCAATCGGATGGTAAAATCAACAACCTGAGATATACTGATGATATTATCATTATTGGCCGAGAACTAGAGGGGTTGGAAAATGTAATGAGGCAAATAGCGAAAACGATGGATTAAAACTGAATAAAAACAATACGAAAATAATTACAGTCAACCGAGCTAAGAAAAATTTGCCACAAAACTCAACAACAGCGAGCTTTGAGGTAGTGGACAGCGCTGTCTAGCTTGGATTTCTTATCACAAACACGGGAGGCTACATACGGCAAAGGAATGCGGCCACAAGGCTTAAGCTGGTTAAAGCAGTTATGCAGTAGAAACGTGGATCTTGCAAAAGACAGACTAGAAGACAATAGCTGCGTTATAAATGTGGGTCGACGCATACTGAGCGTGTATCCCCTATTCTGGCAGAGCTGATAGTAGGAACGCATCTGCTGATGCTGATCAACCTGGCCTATCTGAACTATTTGACGTGAAAGGAAGTGATTCAGATATGATGATGTCACTACATCACTACAAGGTAAAAAGAACAGAGAAGGTGGAAGAAAGAAGATTCGGATAAAAATTCGGAAATACAATATCACATCAAATTCTACTGTTAAATAGTGAGCGTTGTTGGTGGTACTTTTGCTTATAATAATATTTAAATTGAGTTAAAAATATTCAAGTAGAATCAAGAATAACAAGATAAGTAATGATACAATTTTAACCTAGAATAAAATTGTACGTTAAACGTTAAAAGAATTACGTTTCTCCGAATAGAATGCACTGGAAGATATTTTCCATACATACATTGCTATAGAATTTATGTTTTTCTCTATACTATTACGAATGCTAAACCTGAAAATGACTTTTCGTAGAAATTGTAAAATAATGATAAAATACATATTTGAACTTCGAGGTTTTGGTAGCTCTGTGACAGGAACTCAAATCCTTGCTACAGATTAGAAGGGCAACAAACAGTGCTTTGTAAGGAAATCGTTGAAATACGAGTACTTTAGATAAAAATCAATTGCTAGGTAAGCAACTTACTGTACGGAGCTTAATCAATTCCGCTTCGAAAAATATATAATTTATTAGCACTTTGGTTATACTATTAGTAATGAGTGTAAGTTGATATTAAAATAGATTATAGTTCAGTAATTATAAAATGTTATTGGAATACGCAAGAGATATGCGACTATTTAAGAAAAAAGTTGAATTTTTTGCAAGTCGCATAATTTCAAGCTTAAAATGTGTTTATGACGTTTGCCGTCTTTGTTTAACGGCTCTCGAACATCGCCCTTTTAATTATTAAGCAAGGTTTGTGGAAATGAACCTGACATCTACAAAGTTCTGCGCGAAATTCAATTAGTTTCGGTGTCTGGGAGACACATAAAATTATTTCGCGAGTAGAGCAATAAAAACTTCATATTCGCCGGTAATCCTAAATATAAGTAATGGTACAAGTATTGCCAATTTACCAGTAAACGAAAAACAAATTTAATTTCGGTCCGCGGGAACGAAACGCTATTAAGCTAAATTCTTATACGACTTAAAAAATATATTGCTATTGTAAAACGCCCTCATCTTACCCCGTATGCATACCCTGCCTTAAACGGCTCCAGAAAATTACTGCAATTGTCTCGATCATTGCCTGCGGTGTAAAGGTTACTTTGGGCCTTCTGTACGTACGGTTTAGGAGCAACCCGCTGCCCTGCGAGCTATATATTTTTATTTCCCCATTGCCTACTTAAAGAACTGATTAAAATAGGGGATATGTTAAAGCCAATATTAGAGTGTAGGGGTGACACAGACGTCAAGCGGGATTATAGTTTTTGTTAAATAGGTAATACTTTGCAAACTTGTTCAACTCATCAGCGGCGATCATCTCCGCCAAGAGCACAGAAATTTTGCATTTGCAGTGAACAGAAAACACATATTTTAATATGATTGCTGAAAGAATTCTCCCATAACAAATAGTACTGCACCCCTCTGCTCTTTGACGTATTTAGACTCTGATATCTTGTTTTAATTAAAGTTTCTACTTCTTTGCCTTCTCTCATACTGAAAGGAAATTACTTTAGGTTTCAAAATTTCTTATTAACGTCAGTTTCAGGATAGCCGAGCTTTCACAACCATTCATTAAAAAATACTAGTGAGCACCAATTATATCTAGTTTTACTAATTCCTTTGCAAATATTTTATTTTTGAATGACAGTAATGGCATTAAAACTACAACCATTATTAATTGATTCTCTATTATACACTTCTATCAACCGAATACAGTACTTAATCGTAAGATAAAACTCGATTCTAATTAAGTGTGTCACCATACTATTAAAAAGGGGATCTGCAAAGGATGCACCAAATCCTTCTATAAATTTAGGGTACAGTAAAACTGGGCTACAACGGAAAATCAATAGCAACAGTTATTGCCCTTCGTCTATACTTAAAATAGTTTCAACTAATAGAATTAGTTCAAAAATCGGTTTTTTAACATTATGGTTATCCACTAATCATAAATGAGATAAAAATTTTCGTCCATCTAATTGTTAGTCAGTTAGTAGTTATTGTATTTGTTATTTGATTTCGAAATTGTGTATAGTTAAAAAAATTATTACTTACAGAATACCTTGACTAATCGATAGCAAGATGATTTGCGTCTCAATCGAAAATGGGAATAAATTTACACAATTTCTTTTCTTTAAACAGTGACGATGAATCACTTTTTTTCTGTTTATTTTCATAACATGCTAGGTAGTCGATGAAGCAGCAAAGGTATGTTGAAAAATCTGTACGACCTGAAATAAAAGAACATTACTAAAACATACTGCAACTAAGAAAGAGAGGTTATGAAGAAAGTGAATACAAGGTTGACAAGCAAAAAGATAACGATGAGCAACTGATTATGTGAAATATCAGCTCAATGTGTGAAGATGAAAACAATAGTGACTGTTTGGCAGTGTGTGTTTGAGTTGACACTTCCGAGGATATAGAAAGTTTATGATGTGGTACTTCAATGGTGTTAATGTGGAATTTCGATGGATAAATTACAAACAAAGATGAACATGCTTGTAGCTCTGGAATTTGAAGCTTTAATGTGGACAAGTGAACGTATATATTCATGTTCACTTCAAATGTTTTAAGACGTGCTATGTTTGGAATCGGGAGTTGTAGATAGAGTTGTTTGGGACAAATATAGAATTTATTGGCTTAGTTGTTGAAAAGATGCAAGCTAATTTAGTTTTTTTTAACATTACGCAGTAGCTAAGAAAACCATGGTAACGAGGCTAGTTGCCTAGTGAAATTTATTATTTTATGATATAAATAGTGTATTTTCCAGCATTACTGGTGATGAATGCAGATGTTTAAAATTCTTGAGTAATGTAGAAAGCTGATAACTTTACGTATATCATAACATTGTTTAGGTTATCCTAAAATACTAATCCTTTTCATAAATGAGATTGTTTTTATTAATAACAACACAGCGAGACATATATCTGCTATGGCTAGGGTAGTATCACTCAATACTGTATTATTGGGAGCACTGTCAGGTTATGTTAAATTCGATATTAGCAGGTTAAGTTTTGTGTCAGTGTGTGTTAAATAACAAACAAAACCTAACCTACTAACGTCGAATTTGACATAGACTGAAATTGTCACTAACAATAAGTCAGTACTGTAAACATGTAATTAAATGCCAATAAAGTATCGGTATGTTATTTTTCTTAACAACACTAGTGGTGTTAAATGCATCTTAACGCAACTCGTTGCTAAGGAGTTATTATCATAGTAACATAACAGGATAAAATAAAGTAGTATATGATACGCGTTGAGAAGTGGTTTTACTGAACTCGAATGGCTGTTTTCGTACTCGCTGATGCTCGTATTCAAACCAGCTATACTTTTCGAGTAAAACACTACACTTTAAACTAGTTGCATTGTCTAATATTTTACTACAAAGCAAATTTTCTGTATGCGAGATCTCAGCTTACACTTAAAAATACCTGCACTAAGCGATTATATTACCGGGGTTGGTAGCTCAGAGGTATCCTTTTTTTTTCGTTAGTAATGTGGATATTTTTTTCATAAAACGTTCGTAATTTAGTATATTTTTTTAAGTGGCTCTGTAAGACAAATATACTAGCAATTTAATTAAATATTTGAGTAGAAGTAATATATTTTTCACAATTTACTGATTTAAATGCCGCAACATATCTTGAGTTGGATGCTTGCCTTCAAATAGAGATGTTGTTGGCACATGGACTAGTTAGATTTTAGGGGCTATTATGCAATGTGTGCGTGTAGCATGTGAATTGTTTAGATATAACACTTTGTTGAAGCTTAGTGTAGCGCACAGGAAAATTAACATAATTTTTGAATCTACCGTCTTCATAAACGGCACAGGTTATTAATATTGATGTTCCCATAACTGTTTCATCTCGAGCTATCGTGGAAAATTTATGTCGATCTTCCAATCTGATTTAAATAATTCTAATAATTATTGCCTAGCTGTACTGCAGCCATTTTGTATTATTGCCGCATCTTAATACATCCCTGGAAAGACACCTCATAAGCATGTATTTTGAATGAATCTTCAAATAGCCGTTCTATTTGTTTTATCGAGAGCCGACCACTCGCCCGATGTTCATTTTGCGACACTCGAATACCTCACCTAACTCGCCGAGCCGACGATTAAGCTCGATTTTGCTCGATGCCAGGAGTTTGACTATCTCCGATCCCTCGAATTTCGCATCTGTAAAGGCTGCATCCAGATATCTTACATATGGTTAGTAATCTCCGCTACGTATACTAATATTGTTTTCGTTGTGGAATGTGCTGTGCAAATAGCAGCACTTTCTTCTCGAATGGCATCGCTGCGATCAGGTATAAAATTATATCTATTGTGAACGTGAGTTTAGTGTTGTGCTGTGGTTTTGGCCTTCAGCTATTACCTGAATAGAGATTTTAAATGACCGGCTGATTTTTATTTGTACAGCGCAGTACAGTTGTGCGTATTTTTGAAATTCAAGCAGTTCAGATATTTAAAGTTCAGTTCTTGTAGTCGAGCACAGTGTCTACTTCTCATCGTCGACGAGATTTTCTCTCTGGTGAAACCCCTAGTAGATCACCGACATTCAACCACCAAGGTGGCGCTTAATCAATAATAATCATTTATACGTTTTTACAGACTCGACTTTTATAGGTAAAATCATACATTTGGAGCTTAAGGACCAGCCCTTTTTACATTGCAGCCAACAGTGTGCAGATTTATTACAGGTAGTAATTGGCTTTACACCTCTAATAATTCGTTTCTTATCATTCTAAATTAAGGTATGCGCCATTCTTTTTAAGTTACATCACACTGGTTAGTTTCTATAAGTTTTAGCTTGATAGATTGTCAATTCCTGATTTACCAGTCAAATAAATTTTTCTATAGCGCCTGAACATCATGGTCTTATGGCACTTGCTTCTAAGTTGTACAATATACTACATTTAAAGTATAAATTTACATTTTTTGGAACCGGTTGCACAATCATATAATAAGATAGTAAAAGTTATAAATACATTGCCAGGTCTATAAATTCAGTTTTATTTTGTTACAGTGTTTTTCCATTTTCTCCGTTCAAGGTTCTGGTTTGTTTACAACTAGTATATTTGACCTACGAACACAAGAAAACTAGCAACATAAATGCAAGAGCATTGTATTATTCGTAGAATAATCTAGTTAGGGATGCAGCTGTAGAATTTTACATTTTGTGGGAATTTATAAAATTTTGATGCAAGTAGCTCAGATCTGATTTGTTTTGGGATTACTTGTATTCTTACGTTAGTTCAGCTTATCAAAAAAAAAGTTTTAAAGTTATTGCTAATTTTAAAAAAAAGATTTTTTTCAAAACCAATTATGTAATATAACCATTGGTGAAAAATGGTGCACAACATGTAAGTGCACAAATTATAAGAACACACAAAGTTAAAATTCCAATGTGTCACTACATCAATTTCAACAACAAGATGGAATCGTGCTTAAGCAAGACGACAACATATTTTTATGCCCACTGCTTTAACGTTGCTGTGTATTGTTTCTGACTTCTTAGAGAAGGCATGCAATTTACAGAAGGCAGATAAAGTTATTAACAGCGGCGAACTTAGTTTTAGAGAAGATTGATGATTCGGCAGAACGACTTCCCATTTCGAGTGTGTGAACCCACTCGGAGTACTTTATATTTAGAGATTAATTAAAGTGCAGCCTACATCTTCCTTCATAATACCAATTAGAGCTTCCTTCCTTCAAAACATCACAATCTGTGAGAATTTGCCAAAGTTCAGCATTTAGAGCTGGGATTTCGCGGACGTCGACTTAATAAAGGGGATTAATTAGCGGTTTAAGAAGAATTCCCTGGATCATGCAAGTTATGTTTGTGGTTTAATTCGCTGTAATTAGTGAAAAGCGGAGTTTTTACTCTTTAGGCCTCACTTGGCTGATCTCAGCCCAACGAGGCGGAACTGAACGTGACTCCCAGATTCGAGTCTAAGAAAATTACTTTGGAACGTATTGCCTTTTTAGAGAAACTTTTAGTTTTAATTATGAGGTCTTTTGTCAGTCTCGTTCTCGTCGTTAAGCTAGAACTCGGGGGAGATGAACAAGATATAAAAAAATACAGTCGAGGCGGCGCATGAATAAATTTTACAGTTTGCGCACACAAGTAAGAATAGCAACCGACATTATTTACTATTAGATAATCTGCTATGAAATAACCTTTTTTACATTTGAAATCATAATAATGCTTTATTATCCTACAGCATACACAATGCCTTAGTCATAATAGCAAATTTAAAAAAAATATTATTGCAGAAAGTATTCTATTCATACAACTAATGTTTTGATTTTTCTAATAACTATTGCTTGGTAATAGTAAAATTTAATACGGATTAATTTATACGGGGAATTTATTTTAATAGTTAACATATGGGTTTCGTTTCTATGCCACCACTTAATCATACAGGTCATTTCCATAGTTATAAATGAGACCAATAGATTAGAGCGTGTATTTTAAGAGTTAACATAGGAATTATTACTTATTAAAAAGTCAATTAAAAGTTATCCTAATCTAGACCACTGAAGTAAAAATACAACACACAAGTTGTTCCTACGTATCTGCTTTATAGTTGCATACCTACATTCCGGTAACAAAATTAAAGTTTCTTATTAGCAAGTACCTAATTCTAATTCGCATATTAACTCGTAAAATAAATGTTCTAATCTATTGATTTCATTGGTAACTATGGAAGTGACCCGTATTATTAAATGCTGGCATAGAAACGAAACTGCTATGTTAACCATTAAAATAAATTCACTGTATTAATAAGATAATGATGATCGTACTTTTACAGAGTTAGACACGATTTCCCAAAAACTGAATTACCTGTATTTAGAGGTTTCTGAGAGATTTAATCACGGAATATCAAGGTTTAAGTTTAAAAAATATATAAGTCTCCACCATCTAATCTAGGAAAAAGTAAGGGTTACTATTGCAATAGCGTTGGAAGTTTTACGCCATCTTTCATTTCTCTCTACCTGCTACAATTGTTTAATTCTTTCAGATACACTCTTTTTATCTTCGCTTTTGTATCTTCCCTATCGATCAGCTTTGATTAACATACTGTTCTGGATTCTTGAATGTTCTCTCCTCTCTAGCAGGCCATTGATTTTCTTGAATTCGGTGAACAGAGTGTACACACGAATTTTGTCTAGTTTTAAGTTTCCTTAATTTTGTTCAGAGAATTTCCTTTCCTATATTTCCAAGTTTACCTTTGTTACCGGTGTATGTTGTTACTATACTTTACATTGTTATTATACATTACCTCTTCATTTACTTTCACTTAGTACCTACTTTTGACAAGTTTATTTCTGTCTGTATGTACCTATATTGTATACCCATATCGTTCCTCTGTTGTATAAGCCGTTCACGACCTTTTTGGGACAGAGTTGGCTATGATTTTTTCTTTTCATGTTGGACTCACTGATTCGATGATGTAGCAGATGTAACTTTTTTTTCTGTCAGTGTCTGTTCGACATTTTCTTGCCACCACATTGCCAGATTTATTATTTTAATATTCGTAAGAAAATAAATGATTTATCAAATGCGTAAAAATAATTTTAATTTCCGTCAAAGGAAAAGTCAAAATGCCCAAAATAATTTTGTTACAACAAAAAATTTCCATTAAACGATGCTACTTCCAATTTAAAAAGGACAGATCAAATTTAAAAAAACCCGAGTCGATGTGGAGACTAGAGAATATCCGGCAACAATGTACCTATTCAGAAAATATAACCTTAAACTGAAAACAACCTAACCTAACACAAAAAGTATCAATTTCCATTAGGGAGTTTAGTTGCAACAGAGGTTCTGCCTACAAAATTACTAGATGGTCATAGCCTCACCTGACCCAAAAAGATCGTGAACGGCTTATAGGTGGCTCTATGATCGTTTTGGTTGCCAGCAGTTTTCGTCTGTTCTGAAGGTGGGTTCTACTACGTAGTGATCAGTTCCTCTTTTAAGTAAACTCTTGTTCTTACATCACTGGTGTCTTTAAAACTGGTTTTTAGATAGAGTTTTTACTGAACGTCCTGTTTCACCAATGCATACAGCATTACAAGAGCAAGGAACTCTATAAACACATTTAGATGACATAGTGTTTAATTTACTTTTCGGTGAAGGAAGAACCTGCGAGATTGTGCTCGGGGGTTTGAATACTGTTTTAATGTTTTGTTTTCGAATAAACTTTCCTATCCGATCGGTAACTTGGTAGATATAGGGAAGAAAGACTATTACTGAAGGAAAATTGGTTTTTGGAGGTTTGACTGGAGGTTGAGTTACCGTGCTCTTCTATCCCATTCCTTGCAAAAGAGATTCGCCTTTGGCGTTGAATTCTTCGGCCTCAATAATGACACGGTCCAATCCCAGAAGTCGTTTATTACATAATGACAATGGCAGTGAGGGCCTCCGAAATCATAAGACAATTTTATATGGCAGAACTGTGTTGACAACAATGACGTATGTCTTCTTCATTGAATGTATTTCCATTCACACTTATTGGCCTTGTAGGTGAAATAGATTGAAATAAGACCTAGCATTTAAAACCTATATTTCTCGAAAACAGTATGACTTTTTCCTAAAACATTTTCATAACAGAATCGGCATAAAGCTAGCTGAAAGAGGTTTGGGTGAAATATTGAAGTCAGTTGCGTGGTATACAGCGCTATCTGTGAGCATTCTGAAGAATAGATGATTTTTTCTCTCATTCGAAAACATTTCTTTACTGATTTCGAGACAAAGGCCAATTGCAGGTGAGGATACCGTATGCGAAAAACCAGATGCTGAAAATACACGCATTCATATGGACCTTTTGACACTACTTAGGGCGACGCATACAGTACCGCTACACTGAATTTCGGCCGCCGGTGATTCTGTATCTCGGATACCGATTTACCATTAGACCATATGAAGCCTTTCAGACAAGCATATTTTTGCAAGCCAAAACACACGATATCATATCATAGGTGTAGAATATCTTCTTCAATTTTTATTAAATCGAATGAGTAGTGTGAAACAGTGCGTTTGTTACTATATGTACTAGTTAGTGCGATCATCGAACATAGAATACGAAGAATGTAAAACCAATCCCTGTTTCTGGGATACCCAGACTATTTCAACAGAAATAAAAAATCTGTAAATGGCGTTACTTGAAACTTCCCTTGCAAGTGAACGTTGTGACACTAAACAATTTTAAAAATTAAAGGAAAATAGGGGTAAAAATATCTTCACGTTGGCAATGATACTGAAACAATAAAAGGAAACTCAAGGCAATACCAATTAAATGAAATATAAAATTTAAAAAGAAATTCCACCGATGCGATTCGAACTACAGCGTCTGCGAACGCAAATTTAATTCCGGGCGTCTGATCCACGAGCCTATCGAGGACTTTTTCCGGCTTCGCGATGGACGGTTATATTGAACACAGCCGACTTGAACTTTTTTATTCTTTTACATTACCTTGTATCTGTTGTGTCTTATTTAATTTTTTAAAATGCTCGCCCTGTAAGTATTTGTACCAAATTCTCTCGAGTTCATGTCAGGTAGACATATAACCTGCATGCAAAGTATCGTCATCATCCAACTTATAGTTTTTGAGTTATACCGCTAACAGGCACATAGGCAGACAGACAGACAGACAGACACGCAAAATGGACATATCCTGTTTTATTTTGTAATCCAGGGAGCCTGAAACGTGAAGATCTGAAGATATCTCGGTGATTTTTTCATCATTACAATACTTCCTTCGTCTTTTAGACGAGGGAAGTAAAAAACAGCAAGGCCAGGTCTATAACTGCACTGCACTGCACTGCCCTGGACTGTGCTCGTAAGTGACTGAGAGTCCCACGTATCCGATACAGACGTAACTATTTTCCACCGCTATTCTGTATCTCACATACGGTATCCACGTCTGAAAAGGGCTTTATAGTTAAAATAGCATTAGAAATAGTTTTTAATGCTTTGTATCTCACTAGTTAATATTTTATTAAGATAAGTTCATATTCTTGATACCTGTGTCCTGTATACTTCGCAGTATAGTTTTGTTTAATAGGATAAATATCTTATAAAAGTAAGAAATGAAAATTTAGTTGAATTTTGTTACTTTAAAATGTAGATTTATATTCTTATTGTTTGTCTGGAAGCTATTTTTAGTTACTTAGATATACAGGGTGTTAGGGAAGTCGTCCGAAAAATTTGTAGGGGTGAATTCTTGGCCCAAAATACGATGATTTAGCTCAACTTACCTATATACAAAGTTGCTTAGTTTAGCCGCTAGAGGGCTTTAAAAACTATTAGCTTTTTTAAATGTTTTAAGCCCCTGTATAATCACTACCATTTTTTTTCTGGATAGTTACTTTAATTTAGAAGCTATTTTCTTTCTTACAAAATTTTAGTTGGGTAAACGGTTTAGCCACAAAAAATATTTTCTAAATCCCTACAAACGTGTTCAGTTACAATTACAGATTCAGGCTTGTAGGGATTTAGAAAATATTTTTGTTGTGGCTAAACCGTCTACCCAACTAAAATTTTGTAAGAGAGGAAAGAGCTTCTAAATTAAGGTAACTATCCAGAGAAAATTTTGGTAGTGACTATACAGGGGGTTAAAAAGAATATGGATGTATAATTAACTGTGACAAAGTTTTTTAACATCCTGTAATTTTCGAAATTAGGGTTTATTCCACAAAAAGCTGTAGTTTACTAGTAAAAATGCATGGCCAAAAAATGAATAAAGTCTATCAAATATTTTTCGACGGGGTTAAAAAATTTAAAAAGCTAATCATCTTTAAAGCCCTGTAGCGGCTAAACTGAGCACATTTGTATATAGGTAAGTTAAATTAAATCATCATATTTTAGGCCAAGGATTCACCCCTAGAATTTTTTCGGTCGGCTTCTCTAACACCCTGTATATTTTTTTAAATATTCTCAAACAAATTCCATGTAGAAATCAGAGTGAAATAAATTAGTTCTTTGAATACTTTGAATAACAGGGCATGAATATTACATATATTATTAGCTGTCCAAGAATAATATTACATCAAGGAGATGTTCTCAACAGGCTTAAGGCCTAAAACGCAATGGAGGAAGAAGAAAAAAAAGAACAAGAATCAATATCAATTTTATTTCAGTCCGAAAATCAAATAAGTAACAAGTGACGCATGCTGTTTCTAAACTTTCCCTAACAGCAACAATTAATTGTCTCTAAAACGTAACTAAAGTCAGGGTTGTTACACCTGCTAAAATGTAGAAAGCCAACAACATCTAGACGGTCCACATCAATCATACCAGCAAACAATGCAGCGGCCATTATAAATGGGCGCTCTTGTAGGTCAGTAGACTAATTAATTGGAAATGCATGTGCAGGTATAATATATCATTCATTATCTAATGCAGTGCGTAATTAAATTTTTCCAGCCATTCTTTCACCTTGAAACTGCGATCGCAGAGGTTTCTGCACGCCTTGTTCTCTAGCATTTAGCCGTGTTGTAATAACGGATGACGAAAGGTCCCACCTTGGCGCTGGTGTATAATTATAAATCGTTGTAATATGTCAACCGCGCATCCCACAGATGACGCCGAGCCCGTGGATGTGGAAAGCCCTAAGACCGCTTTTGTTCTCACCGCGACATTACAATTTACGTTAGGTGAACGATAATGTGCAATCGATGCACATTCTATAAATACTTGACAACCTCTGGAAATTCAAGAATTCGTGTTAGGTAAGACAGTATTTGTCTTAAAACAAATGCCTCTTTAGCGATAACGCGCATAGTTGGTGTCCGTTCTGGAAGAGGCTCAACTACTAACTCCTCAGGAATGCGGCGGATTCCCTAAATGGGTGCTGATGCAAACGGATAAAAACCTATAAATAATACCTTGTGGAAAATATGGGAATTGCACTGGCAGTTACGGAGAGAAAAAATCCAAATGCTCTAGAGGAATGCCTTCGATCACGCTTTTAAAAATCGTGGTTGTGTACTCAACATACTACATTCGATTTTATATCGTGACATATATAGTTATGATAGAATCAGTTTCACTTTAAAGCAGATCAGCCTTAATAAAATAGTAAAAATTTTACTGTTTAGTAACAACATCTTTGCTAATTATGCAGGGTGTCCCGAAATGCTTTTCTCATTTATTCGTTGAAAATCTTAAAAAGTGGTGAAAATATGCCCATCACCACACCTTGTGGGTTCACCGTTGAACAACGTGCCATATGTGTTACAGCAAACCTTTCTATGGAAGTCGTTTATACCTTATTCCCAGAAATATTGACCTCTAAGCTGAGGACATTAATTGGCCGCACAGAACTTCAGATTTAAGACTCATGAATTCCTTTCCATGGAATTGTCTGAGATCGGACTTGTAATGCTCTGAATTTTTTCCCGATTCTTTATTTAAATCGGTTGAAATTCCTTGGGATTTCACTGTAAACCTGATTTGAGATACCCCAAAGAAAGAAATCTATGGATATATTAACGTACCCCCGCTTAGAGATCACTTTTTCTGGGAATACGGTTCGAACGAATTCCATGGAAAGGTGCGCTCTAACACATATGGCACGATGTTCCCAGGTCAACCTATCCATTGCAACTAAATGTGATAAAATAGACTAAGAGGCGCTGTTAAAAATAAAGAAACAATGTACTTAAAAATAATTTAAAAAATATTTAAATAACATTAAATGTAGCGACTTTGAGCGTCACTACCAAATACCTTATCTTTCTGTTTACTTTCTTCCAAACCTGATTCAATGCTTCAATTATTTGTTTAAGTGGTTATGCAATTTTAGTTGCCTACATTACAAGCGAAACTAATAAAAAAGTCAATTAAGAAATACACCTTACATAAGTCGCGCATTGAAAATTAAAATATACTCGTATTCTATAAATGAACATACCTCTCCATGCTAAATTAAAACTCTACAATCAATATAATATATTATATATGTATAAGTATGCCGTGACAGGCTGTATATTATACAGCCTGTCACGGGATACGTATAAGAAACCTAGGTTTTTACTAAGACAATAATAGACAAACTCAGAAGAGCGATCACAAGGAAAATACTTAGAATAACTTTAAAAAGGACTTTGAGACAAACGTTTGGATTACGGGAAGGACCAAAGTAGCAGATGTGGTCCATAGAATAGCGTTGCTGACATCGGAATAGGCTGGGCATGTGGAGAGAGAAGAAGACAAATGGAGTGCAAAATTAATAAGATGAAGGTCGGAGGCAAAAAGAGAAACATGTAAAGGCCGCTAGCAAGACGGGTCGACAACATTAAAGGAACAGCACTTGACAATTACTCCAGTTGATGGTTAAGAAGTGTCAATATTTGCCAAAATAGCAAGATGGTCCACCCCTTTAGTGTTCTCAGACTGAAACTGACAGCAAGCAATGCACAAGAAAAGAAAATTTGCTTACACAAATATTGTAATGATGCCCTCAACTAATGAAGGTTTTAGTGAAAATATAAATAATTAAATAGAGCAAGTCACCACAAAATACTCTGGGCAGTTATATTAAATTTAGAAAATGTAAAACATTGCCTGTCAGTATCTTAGGCTAATAAAAGTAAAATGTATTCATTACTCTTTAATAAAATGGTTAATTGCCCCTTTCTATATTTTATCGAATTGCATACTCGACGCCGTAAGGCATAAGGGAAAGGAAAAGAAGAAGAAGAATCGAATTGCAATATTTCCTTAGGCTTGCTCCGGCAAAACACAAGACTAATACCTCAGGTTAGATTCAAATTTGAGTTTTATTTTAAAATTATTCTTTAGAATATTTAACTCACAGTAGCTCAAATACGCCAAATTTTAGTACAACCGCGCTATTCGCTTCAATTACTCATAACTTCACAAACTTGACTTAACCACAAAAGGTTCGCGGGTGCATACAGCGTTTTATTTTGATTTTCAAAAGCGAAATTTGCAAGAAACCACAGGTAAACCGAAGCAAATCTCCCTCCTAGCAACAACTAACTTCATTTTATTTCAGATATAACGTAAAACGACGCTAGCTTTCTCTTGTTCTACTTCCTGTGATAGCCCCGAATCCTGGCCAAAATCGCATTTTCTGGTGACGCAACGCACTCGAACTGGAACAGATCTGGATGCTCGGAAATACGATGAACCTCTTCAGCAAGGTGTATTCTCGAAGGACACTAGTTTTCCGGACTCCAACCACATAAAACATGCCAAATCGTACCTATGAAATTCTCGCCGATCTCGCCTCGGAGCTGGTGCAGGTGACGCCGATGTCCTTATTCGCTGGAAGTCGCTTCCCTGGACCCAAATCTTGTTCTAGGATGCTCTTACATCTCTTCCTGGCCAGTAGGACTTGCGATCTCTGGCTTCTGAAGTTCAAATAAACCGGTGTCGCAGCTCGAAATCTCCAGGTGTCGAAGCCGAAACTCAAGCTGAACTTGGTTTGCACAAATTTCGATTTTTTTACGGGGGAAACTTTCGCTAACACTTCCACATGTGCCCGGTAACGTGTAGAATAATTCTGCATACTTTTTTTACTTGGCGAATAACTTTTATTGTATTAAAACATTAAAATTTAGGAGCACCATTTGCCCACAACTTGACAACTACAAGAATTGATTTCTTATTATTTAGCAAAAGTGCATCGCATTAAGTAGTAACCGCGATCTGATGTTGTTTAAAGGAAACAAGTATTAGTTACAATTTCACATAAAGGAATAAAATTTGATTAACATGTTTGTTGCTTAAATTGTCTTTATTTCTTATACATAAAAATTGTTCTTTCTCGTCACATAAAACGTTATTTATCACTGCTCTGCTATGAACACTTAGTTTTAATTGCACTGCCACTCGAGTTCAATTTTAAACCAGTCACTAATCATTCTTCATTTCAGTTGCTCTCGTTCTGTATTGCTCGGCGTGTACTTTTATTAATAACTCTAAGCTTATATTCATTATGCACATAACCAACCTTTTGCATTTATTTACCTTCATTTATACAAATATGCTGAAACGTAGCATATTACTTATATTATATTAGCCATCTTAAATATTTCTTTTACTCAAACTTCAAATTCAATTCTTTTAAAATCTGCTTTGCTTATGCCTGCTTTTATCTCTCTAATTATCCTTCTTGCATCTCATTACCAATGCATTTAATAACTTCAACTACTGGTTAGATTGCAATTAAATAAAATATGTCAACTCTGTGCTTTAATTGACTTTGTTCAATATTTCTCTCTGCATACAGGGAGGGCACCTTAAAAAATAAAATATTGTTTGTTCTTCATTCAACTTAGTAATAGATACAAGTAATAATTTGTACATAGTGCAGGTTTTATCCTTACCAAAAATGGGAGCCAAAAGATACAGATTTTTTATAATACAGAAACAAGGCACATATTAGCGCGGTACTAAATATAGCTGCTACGTATAAATTCTAGAGGTCGGTTCTTCCTGGCGCAGGTAGAAATTTCAGTTATGATATCCCACTAAACGTTGGGGCTGCACACGCTGTCCGCCTGCCGTTCGAATTCGACCACCGGTAACGTCTTTTTTTATTTGAAAATCCATTTAATTTATTAGAAACGTGCAGATATTTTTACTCCTAACTTAATTTTATTTTTAAAATTATTTAGTGTCACAATGTCGACGAGGGAAGTTCAGGGTAAAGCTTTTTACAGATTTTTATTTAAGTGGCAGGGGTAAAATGTTCAAGTCCAATTTTGGAATAACCAATAAAACAATTTACTAATCGAAGACCAAGTTAAAACATTTGATATGTTACAATTACCAAATGAGACGACAATAATTAATGAATAAAACATCATCCAAATTAATAAAAATAGCAGAATTAAATACCAATAAATTGCACCACGAAAGCTAGAGCCGCTGGAAAATTAAGCAAGAAGAATAAGATAAGACTATTATCTACTAGCTCTATATCGTTTAACTTTATTATCGACAGAACAATGGATAAAGTGCGGATACTAGAAGGATAACTCTAACCCAATATGGGTATTGCAATAGATATGACGAAATGTCCAACCATTTAAAAAAATCAAAATAAGGAGCAAATTGGAAGATTAGAATAAAATAATAGAACAGATATCAAAGTTCCAATACTTAAGTATCGATATAACGAGTATTGATAACTTTTACAGAGAAACTTCATCTGAAATAAAGAGTCACCGTCATCTCTGGCGCAAATAGAGATGTAATTTGGAGAAAAGTACTTAAAAATGGCATCCAAATCCAGAGTCTCCAGACACCTGTTTTCCTCCTGCTTCCATATGCCATTGAGAAAAATTAGATAGCTGCAGAAGTAAACGGGCCCTCCGAACAACAGAAATGAAAATTCTAATATCTCTAGTAGAGAACACGCGACGCCGACGCGATCAAATACGCAACCATGTCGTCAAACAAAACTCCGAAACCCAAGACATTGTAAGATGGGGGCAGCAAGGACTAAAAGAGAATTGAAGATATTGAGAATGGACAACCAACGGTAGACTGGTGTGGGCAGCGCGAGATGGCAAACCGCAAGCCATCATGCCATCCGGGTGCCTACAAAATTGTAAAAAGACAGTGGGTCGTTCTAATCTTAAGACCAAAACCAGTAACACACCGGTATATGATCTAATGTAAGAAAAAGAAAAAGAAGAAGACGACAATCCAAATGTCATACACCCAAAACAAAGTCTTGTCTTAATACAAACAAGCTCGAAGAGAATTTACAATGGATTCTTGATATTGATATAGTGTGTTGAAGAGAGCTACCAATAAAATCGCAACATCAGCTTCTAGGTGGTATATTTCAGAAAGTTGTTGTACAAATACTTACAACAAAAATGTTATTCTCATATCACTTCAGTTCGAATAAAATTCCAGCAATAAGTTTCTTTAAAAAAAATAATTATATGATGGCTCATTATGAGCAAAAACCAAACAATTTAATATCTAATTCGATTTATAGACAAGTCTACAAAATTAAGTAACTATAC
Source organism: Agriotes lineatus (assembly GCA_940337035.1). Classification (NCBI taxonomy): domain Eukaryota; kingdom Metazoa; phylum Arthropoda; class Insecta; order Coleoptera; family Elateridae; genus Agriotes; species Agriotes lineatus. Next base: position 24,159,614 of record OW679198.1, on the reverse strand, counting down.
ATCAGTAAACTCTCCATTCCATAGCTTATACTATGACGTATCATACAATAGCCGATAAAAAACATCAAAAGAGAATTTAAAAATTGGAGGTCCTAAAGAATCTACTGAAAATAGTTTATAGCTTATGTCACCTATTTAGAAAACTAGTGTAACGAATATAGTCAAATTTCTGCAAACTAGGTTTGATTATATTTTTCATAACATTAATATATAAAATATTTATAGCATTAACTTATGGATTTAGTGGAATTGATACAGTAGTTTGCTTGCAGAGCTTATTCAGGTTATTTTACCCATCATCAATTTATTCCTAGCGGTGACAGCAAGCGATTTTGTTTATTTTATAAACGTATCTACTTTTTCAATAGTCCCAACAGCACTAGCCCATGTTCAGGCGCTATTTTTCATGTTCAGTTTTAATTATGCCGTTTGTTATGATGACAAATTTAAAAGAAAAGTTAAAATTTCGTTTTACTCTGCACGCCGCAGCCTTTCGCAAAGGGATCGTAATGGAATTTTTGCACTCGTAAATTATATTTTAATAAAAATTAGCATAAATTATAAAAGTCGTAAACACAGATGCGGTGTATTTTTAATTAACAAAAGTAGGCAACACTTTAGAATAAGTGCGAGAAGCTCCTCTTGTTAAGTAGGGCTAAAAGAGCTTGGAAAGGGCGACCTAGGAAGGGTTGTTAAGATATTTAAATTGAGATGTTACTTAATTCCACTCTACTGACTCGCTAATTGCCTCGCTCTTAAAATATAACACATAAAATAACCCCTTAAACCTCTGACTCTGAAAGCATTTAAACAAGTGGGATTAAAGCAGTGCGCCTTGCAGTTCTTTGTCGATATAACTTAAATTTGTCGCAATTACCATCCACTTTAAGACTGACGCAAATTAAGGCAGCGCGACGTATCGGCGCTTCACGAAGATTATCTAACCAGATCGTCTTATTTAGCAAATCTTGCTTTATATAGCCCATTATACGAACATAACAGTCAGAAAATTATTACTCACCTACCAAGCAGATTTGAACGTCATGTGATAACGTAACAGTAGCCCGGGGTCCCTAGATATTAATGGGACATTTTAATTAATGGGGCTCTCTCATAAATCACGACAGGGCGTTCATGTAATCTCTAGTGCAAAAACTAGTAGTCCTCAATTTACAAATCTTAATGAGTGTATCTCGATCTTATTTTTCCGCTACATACATTAATGGCATACGCCTAGTTGGCGAAAACCGACTTGGGCGTTTACTTCAAATTTATAACACTAAATATATCTTCTCTGGAAATGTTATAATACTTTTTTGTTCTGCTGCTGTTTGTTTTTGTATTTTCACTACAGTGAAAGTGTTATTACTTATATTACATTATCTACTATTTTTCGTATTTATTACAATTGCATATTTTGCATATATAGTATACATAAGCTCACAATTGACAATAAAAAAATCTGTAAAGGGGTTTACACGAAAATTCCATCGCGCGAATTAGATCAATTTAAAAATTTTGAAAAATGTAGCCCGCTGGGGTTTGAACCTCCGCCGCATCTGCGTAGCGATTGTAACCGCATCGACTTGTCGTATTGCGCCATCCAGACTTATTGGAATGAGTGCGGGGCGCGCCTCTATTAAACAGAACGGTCTTATTGTTGAAACTTTTTTACTCCTTTGTGACATTATCCTACATCTGTTGAGTTCTATTTTCGGCAAATGTAAAGCCTGACCTATGTGAAAATTATTACTTCCATCTATTCCAAAGTTTACTCAAAAATAAACAATATTTAATTTTTGCGCTGCTTACTCTGTATATTGTTATGATATGCAAAAGGTAGTTTTAAAATATGGATGATAGAAATGATAAATTTGGAAGGTTAATTATAATCAAATTGTAAAGGGTTTAATAAAGATTGGGTGTAAAGTTCAATAAGAATGATAAAATTAATTAAGACAATGAGTAAGGTAATTTGAGGTATAAATAGCAATTGAGTATTAAAATTTTGATGGTTGCAGTTAATTGTAATAAGTTTCAAGCCAAGGTTACAATTGACAAATGTATTTGTTATAATAATAAGAATTGATGGCATGTAATAATAGGATATTTAAAATTTATAAGAGGGCAAGAAGAATTGTATCTAATAGAAAAGAAAATTTTGTTTAGTCAGTTGTAAAAACAAACTCGAAAAAAATGTACAAATAATCTTGAAATGTTTAACTTTGATCAATACAAGTTAGAAATTATGCCTTATTTGTATAGTTATTGGTAGTATACAAATTTAAAGGCTATTAACAAATCTACAAGGTGCAGAAATGAAAATTAAATAATAATTTATTAAAACTAAACAATCAGTGAAGAGATTGTTTAATACAGTGAATTAAATAGAAAGAAACAGAGAACTATTGAATTGGAGGAGATTGGATTTATTGGTGAACGTGACACATAATTAAATATTTATTGATTACATTGGTGGTTGTATGAAAGTGAGGTCATTCATCTAGAAGGAGGTTAGTAGGAGTGCCAGCTGGAGTTGGACAGCTTCTGTGGGGGTTGCTGAGTGCGGAAGACTATCTAGGAAATAAACAAGATAATAGCAGATTCATTTATAAAGCTGAAACTTACCAGGAGTCTATTGGCGTGAAAGTGACGTTTGATGAGGGGAGCGACACCGGATTCTGCGGACGTTTGGCAGGAATAAGCTGTAGGTGTTGCATAAGGTGAAAATTGGGATCTCTTGAGAATAGGAGCAGTGGTATTTAAATACTGGCAGTGTGAGCTGAAGAAGTGATAAGGTTTGTGTTAGTAATTAAAATCAAAGCATTTTGAATAACGAACAATAAAAGATAGAGTAAAGTACAAAACAGTAATTACTTTGGTGAGTTAATTGATGGTTATATCAATGTAAAAAATAGATTTTTAAATCCCTGGTTTGAGTGAATGTAGAAGTCAAGTTGACATTTGATGTCATTAAATATAGTCAAGAATAAAAATAAAAATTTAAACTTCAACTAATAGAGATCTAGATTTGGCGAACCACCCTGAATAGGAGTACTTAATTGAAATAATTGATTTGAAAGTAATTATAGGTTTACTAACATGGTGCATTGCATTAATTAAGGGCAAGCTCAAAGTAAAATAGTCACTACATAAATTATATGACTAGTTCAAATGTAGAGCTATCACTAAAGATAACAATGTATTTGTTTGAAATTTTCACGGTTTTATGCCAAGTAAATATATAATCTGCCTGCAAAACAACGTCATCCTCCAAATAATTGTTTTTGAGTTATACCGCCAACAGACAGACGGAATTGAAAAAACCTGTTTTTCGTCATCTAGAGACCCTGAAACGTAAAGATCTGAAGAAATCTCGGAAGGAGATTTTTTCGCGATTACAATACTTTCTTCGTCGTTTAGTCGAGGAAAGTAAAAATAGAGGTGTTAGATCATTAAAAATATTTGGGATATAAGTTAAAATTAGGAAATTAGGTAAAGAACATAAAGAGGTAAAAGAGTAAAGTTAGGTTGGCAACTGTACTAAAAAAAGCTCCAAAATAGTCAAAATGTAAAAATATATTAGATATGTGTCTTATCAGAACCCAACCTTGACATATCTGTAATCATCAACAAAATAGAATAGAGCTACAAAGAAACAGATGTTGTAACTAGTTTCCTGAAAAAGCAAAAGAAACGAAAGGATTCGGAATGAAGCAGGCGCAGCAGTGGAGGTTGTAAAATTTAAAATACAGCTGGGCAGAATATACAACAATAAGAACTGATGACAGATGGCCAATCCGGCTGTTACAGTGATGCCCAAAAATGAGTAATTAAAACGTAAGAAAAACTTCAGCTACGTGATTAGATGATATCAGAAACATAAGGGAATAATAACAATGGTTCATCTTAACAAGCAATAGAGATGAATGGAAACACATAATTGGACCAATAATGCCTGATAAAGGGAGAGTGAGAGGGAAATTTTTATTTCTACTTTGTGTATGCACAAATTGCGAAAATGGGCGAGGGGCGTCAATTCAAGAACGCTCATAAAAATTATCTTCACGTTTTAGCTCTGCATAGAAGGTATAAGAAACTTTTGCTGGTCGTAGAAGACAACTCAGCTTAAATTATGACGTTTACATGAGTTCTTGATATTGTTAGCTTTTAGTAAAAGCAGTAACTAAAATAAATACACGTTTACAAACACAACTGCACTGAACAAGGCTTTCAATCTTTCTGATGCATGTCATTTCGTCGTACAGCACTAATGGATCACTATTTGGATTTGCATCATAGTAATATAAGAAGAGGGTTAGGTGGAAGAGCAGCTCACTGCTTTTGCTTTGAGCTGAATCTCGCCCTCCATATATTTCTTTTTTATTAGCAATTGAATATATGTATTTTTTTCCTCTTTTTTTCTTTTTAACTTATGTAAATTGTAAATCATTGTTATATGTGCCAATAAAGACCATATTATTAAGATTATTATTATTAGCTAATCATTGCTCGAAGCTAACACGGCCAGCCTGGCGTTGGGACGTTCTCGGCTCAATAAGCTCGGTTCTTACTAACCATTAGAAGATGTTTCTGAACAACTTCAAACCTTAAAAATCGCACAGCAATTATTAATGAATTTTGTAATATTCAAAATGCAAATTCCACAACTACCGTCAAATAGTTCCAGTCACCACAACATGAGCATGCAGGTTAAACAAATCAGAAATTGAATTAGGCACAAAGGTTATTATCGTCCGGGTTAGGTATTTATATCAATCTTTCTAAAATAATCCCGTGTTATACCCGTCAAAAAGCACATGTTCCCAAGCATGAATATGCTAAACTCTGGGTAAATAACTAAAGTATAAACAAAATTCAAACCTCTAATTCACAGGGATGACACAAGTAATTTCACTCCACCTACAACAAAAAGACGCGTAATTTTTGAGAATAATTCCACTTCTGATGTTAGCGTTTACTAAGAGCGATGAAAATTAATATACGTTTCCAAACACAACTGCACTGGACAAGGCTTCTAGTTTTTCTGATGCATTATATTTCCTCGTACAACACCAATGAATCACTACTTAGACTTGCAGCACAGTGATATAAGAAGATTATTAGATAATCATTGCTGGAAGCTAAGAGATATATTTTTATATAAGCGTTAAGAACTCTTGTCTCAGTATTGTTTAAGTAAATTATTAATTTCTATGCAAGATTTCTTATTTTTTCTTAAAAAGTGTCATTGCTGAAGTAAGTATTATAGAAAATGATTTATTACATTGAGGAAACTGCTTTTAAAACAATATATGCTCTATTATATAGCTAATGTTAAACCTAATGTTTTATTGGAAAATACAAGCGTTAAAAGATATTGGACAGTATTTCTAACTGCTTACAGGACAGATTCATATATTACATATTTAAGAAATCGGTAAAATTAATATGGTAATCGTGTAATGGGCACATAGCAAGAACAAATTTTATTGTTTATGCCGAGTTTTACCTTTGTACTTTTCATGACCAAAGAATCAAATACAAGACAAGGTGGAAAGAACACGTTTAAAAAATGAACCCAGAAAGACTCTCGAAACTGGCTACTCAATAACATCCAAGAGAAATCCAACATATAGAAAGACCTCGGAAACGATGGCATATTGAACCAGAATAGACCATGAAAAAGACGACGAAAACGAAGTGGAAAACAATCTTCCTATAAACAGTAGCGCACTTTCATGTTATTGCGATATGAGGTTTTTCATTTACTTAATGATGGTAATTATGATGGGTTATAACAAAAAGTCGCCAAAAGTTGAATTCGTCAGTAAACAAAGTGTGGAAATAAATTCTGGGTCTTCGTCAGGTCTATTGGAAACTGCAACCTTCGTGGATGAGCACTGCCAAATAAATAGTTTTTGGGTGCGCTAAAGCCACAACGGAAAGTGTCTTCCCTTTGCTGAAGAGTAGCTTCCTTAGAGTCAATAGCTTGCCATAGTCAAATCTATACTAATATAATAAGCCGTGTTCACCCCTGAGGTATGCACTTGGTATGCTACATGGCTCTAGAATTTCCTTCATACTTTCGATGACACTCTGTATTTTTTAGATGAAAGGTTTTATATGTCTTCGAAACATGAACAAAAATTCCCAAGAGAATATTTTTGTTTACAAATTGAAGCAGAATAGAATATTGGTAGGTACGCATTTACGTAATGTTTTCTTCTTCCTCCTCCTCTGGTAATAGAACTTGGCTCTGTTAATTCTATTATCCCCTTGCTGCTTAAGATTATAACGCCTAACTTTTATACCAGCGTTCAGATGGTCTGTCTACTGCACGTTTAGTGCTTGATCTGATAATTTTTCCCATTTGAGCAATCGTTCTGGGCCCATGCTATCGACATGGTTTCTTTAAAAGCTCCACATGCTGTATCCTAAACCCCTTAATATTGTATCACTTCTTGTTTTATCTTTAGTGTAATTGCTTGGTGAATCACAATATTCTCATTTTGGTAGTTCTCATTGCTTCTTTTGTTTCTGTTTCAGCTCTTGTGTCCACGACATAGATAAGAATAGGTCTGATGCAGGTGTTATATGTATATTAGGATTTTGCTCACTGTGCTTGTATATCTGCTCTGTCATACTATATCTTTATGGTAATCTGCAATTCTAGCTGCATTGTTTGAATGTTTTCCAATACCATATTTGGGCTTTTATAGTTTTATAGTCATGTACGATACAGATTCAGATTAATGTTCAGTTATCATTAGTCAGAGTCACAGTTAGTTGCCAATAAGAAAAGAATTACATATTTCTCCAGAGTAAGTTACATTGCATAATGTAATAAAATTAGCGTTATTTAGTTGTAGAACTGGAAGGAAACATTAATTAACAAAAGAAAATTTAGTATTCTAGCTTTGGGTGTTTTTCTACTTTTATACTTGTCCATCTTGTTTACTAACGTATTGATTTGTAGAAATTGGGATCTATAGAAGATACGAGATTATTATATTGTTTCTATGGGTATTATTAGAGCTAATTTTCCGTATCCATTGTTGGACATATGACTTCCTAAGCCGTTCACATACCTTTAAACCTAGTACTACTATAGTTCATTCAAATCCAAGATAGAGCAAAATCTGCAACCCAAGTTACAAATATCAGCAGTCAGTTGATTACTAATTTGATTTTATTAAAATGTAGATCATGGGATGTACTTAGTACCGGGTGACCATAAATGGTTGTGATTTTTTTTAGGTTGTCACTGTTTATGTTGGTGGTACTGTAAGTCTATGCCAAATTCGAGGTTAGCAGGTTAGGTTTTGCGTCAGTTTGTGTCAAAACTGTTCTGTTGTTAGTAGATCCTGCGGTAACTTGCGTTTTAGTGGTGAATAGTGTTTCTAGTTTACTATAGAATGTATGTACTTTCTAATAAAGACACGTATCTTTAAAATATATAGATTTGGACAATCTTACTTGGCATTTTAAATAACCCCAACACTTGATTGTTGTTAAGTCTCGGATTCATAATTATAAATTCGAGACTTACCAGTCATCACCCGTAACAATATTAAACTCATGTTCTGATGATCCTGGATTGAACTTTCCAACATAAATCTGCACCAGTCTACCAGTGCTTCGGCTAACAAATGTGAAATCCACCGACTTGTTAGCTTCCTCACAACCAGCTGTTGGTGTAAAATATTATCTGCTGCGGATGATTGAATACCTCGTGTTTGTTGAATTTCTCTATGTTACATTCCGATTTTCATTCATTTCGGTGGTACTAGCGCTTTAAGCACAAAGTGCTACTGGAGATCGTTCAGGTCTCGATGCATCTTCTAACGTACACCGTCCAAGTTTAAGTTCACGGAACCAATAACTAACTGTGAACAAGAAAGATTATGGTTGCCAAAAGCTCTAACTAAATTTTAGTGACTTTAGTCATACGATAAACTTCTTTTGCAACCGTAGAAAATTATTATCCAAAAAGCATTCTGTGGCAATTCCATAAATTCTAATGGACAACAAAAAACTATAAAAATCAATGATGTGTCTCCCTACATGCCTTAATCCCAACATATCTAAGTTGCAACTTTACTCTGTCCAAAGAATGAACCTTCAGCTTATGCAATTTTTGTTTGTTTGCATTAGCATCTATGGCTTGATACTAAGCATTAACACAACATACCCTATATTCCTGTGTAATTTGGTTCGGTCAGCATTATTTCGATATGATCTGCTAATATCACAATATCAGTCACAAGTCTGATGCCTTAATCTTTCGCAGTTCGCATTTGTACTCATGTTGTGTAACTCTTTAATGATTAATATATCCTTCAAGCATAGTTGCTATATTCTATATACAAAATACTACATCACTGATGGAATCTACTTCTCAACGATATCATTCGTACTCAACGAAGTTTACTAATCAGTTTAGTCTCACCGATCTAACCTGTCTGTTTGATAAATTAACTACGAACTAAGTGCCGCTTCTAAAAATTATACAGAGATGATTCGTAAATTTACAACGCCGCTAGCGTTACTCGACAGTAGGACAATGGGAAAGAGAGAGGTACTGACACGATAAGACTAAATAAAAGTTTCTTCGGCATTAGAGGTCCCTAACGTGTCGAAGAGTGATTAGGGTAGAGCCGAAGGTGTAACTCGCAAGCCGGCTTTCGACCCACGTGTGCAAATCTGGACGCAATCATCGGCAACATGAGTGTTCAGTGAGCAAACCATGTTCGCGGCATGCAGATAAACCAATAAAAATAACGGCGATTTATGCACGGCGACAGTATTTATAAAGCACACCTTCTGGTACGACTTCATGCAACGTTTTGTTAAAGCGCTTTTATCTGAACATAATAATTGTACATAACATTTTGTCTAATGGTTTGAGAAGTATCTGTTTTTTATTGATTGGTAAAGACTAAAAACAAACGTGATACTAAACTTCGAATAGAAAATAAATTATGGTCGTGTGTTTATCATGTGTCATTTAGTGGCACAAAATTTACTTCTACAGAATGCTGTGCATGCCTGCGTCCCTTTTTCAGCTCCAATTAACGTTAGGGGACAAAACCCACCCGAGTTCATTTACAATACAATCTAAGAAATGCAAAAACTATTTTAATTTCAAACGGCATAAAAGTGACAGATTGTGTGACTTGATTGACAAAGTAAATGCCTTACTTTTATGCCTAGTAAAAGTACTTCAGAACTTCTTGACTGTCGGGAACTGATGTATACGTCAGTTCCCGATAACAGCAATTTTTGAAATACATATTGTTACTTATATTAGTTTGGTTATTCAATACTATAATGAACGAACCAATGAAAATTGTTCAATTTGTCAGAACCGGCCAATCAAAATTGACTGTCATTGAAAACACCTAGGGCCGGTTGCAGAAAGCATTGTTAAGTCTGGTGTTAGCTAACATCGCGTCAAAGTGAACAAAATCGCATCAAATTTTGTTTACTAATGTATTAGTTACCATAAGCATTTGAGATTTGATTCGTTTTTGTTCACTTTGACGCGATGTTAGCTAACACCAGACTTAACATTGCTTTCTGCAACCGGCCCCTAATGTCACAGTACTTTCACGCGAGCCCGATTGGTTTTAATGATTTCAATTTAGTCAGTAGCCTTTGACTGACAAAGTTTGCAAATTAGCGTCGTTCTAAAAACTCATAATAATCGTGTTGGAAGCTCCAGTATTGAATTAATAGTGAAAAACGTTAAAAATGTGTGCTGTCGAACACGGTAAAAGTCATCTACGCTTATTGTTGAATAATATTTCCAAATACCACTCAAGGCAAAACTTTTTAAGAGAATTTTCACCTTTTGTGGTATTACCCTTGAAAATAAAATAGCAAATGTAATTCGGAGTAAGAGTGAATTTTGGTGTCTGGCTCGGACTTTTAATAAAAGTTGACCTCGCTTTTGCTATCCCTGCTTTTATTTCGTCCGAGCAGTTATTGTTGTTATTAATAATAGTACCTAGGTAGTTGTATTTTCCCACTTTCTCTATAGGTTCATCATTTATATAAATGTTTCCATTATTTTGTATCCCTTTAGTTATTATCATAAATTTAGTTTTCTTTATGTAGAGGGTTGGTTCATATTCTTCACTGGTTTCTATTATTTTATTCACTATCAATATCTTATACACTCACTTTTACGACATTTTTAATGTTTATTTACATATACCTGATACGTCTTCCACTTAAGTGTGTTTTCAAACTGCCTCAGTTTAGCTAGGACCGATGGCCTGCTCATTACTGTGCTCTGGAATAACAGATAAGTAATGTTCATTCCTTTATAACGACAGCTAAGCTAATTGCCCCATTTTGTAGTTCCAAAGATGATCATATCTCTGCAATACGCTGCACCACAGAAACTGCCCCAGTTAAAACTGCGCCGGCTTCAATCAGCAACCCAAACTGCTTAGATGAATAGAATCCATATCCAAATCAACCCCATGTGTAGTTATGCTTACTCCTCAACCAAATCACAAGGATGACCTACGACGGAATGGTGAAGACTAGCTCCCCCAATTGCCACAACACAACAACTCCACCGCAGTCCGTATCCAAATCACCCTGTAGATTCCACAGCACCAACCTTTAACATCGATTAATGACTCCACTACAGTTCACCTCCAAACACATCCAGTTGTTTATAGGACCAAAGATTGTTCTGCTGCTCATAGCTGTTCACCTTCTTCCAATACCATTATTACGTTTAATTCATACTCCAGTAGTCACTTTATAACTTTTTAATATTATAGTTTGTTTAAATTTCTTATTTTTAATTCATTTGTGTATCTATATTACTCAGCTATAACCTTCTATGATATTTTAAATCAGAAAATTCATATTAAAAGGGGCATAATTTAATTTTTACTTATTACAAAATTTCTACATGTACATTCTTCTAAATAAAATTTTGTTGTTATTTGCTTAATTAAAATTCACCATAGTAATCTCTATTCATACATTTCTAAAAACTAACACTCCTGGATTATTTACATTGCAAATTATTTAAATTATTTTGACAAATCATGTGACTTTTTAAATATTTATTTAGCTTAGGCCATGCACATATCAAATGTTGAGTCTTATTTTAGAACCTTTTGCTAAGAATAGTAATTGCTAATCTATATTTTATTAAATTAAATTTTAAATTAACCCTTTATAAAATATAATGTTTTAAAATTTAGGTACTCTATCATTACATAATTAGTCTTGAGGTATGATATTTTCTTTTAAAACGTTTGATTAGTTTTGAGGTACTATACCATAACAATATGTCGTTTTGCAAACCCCTACGTTACAATGCTGTCCATTTGCTGTTCTATGTGAATTTTCTCCAGACAATGACCAGTCACGGATATGACATTCTTCCAGGAACTGCCGCGAGTGGTTTGCAAACTAAATAGCGCGCGTGTGGTAAAAGTCCGCAAACACATTTAACTTTTCGTAAATTTTCATCGTCTGCATAGAATGGAAATGTATTGGATTATTACACACCACTGTCACATGACTAATATCATCCAATGAGAACCATGCATTTTTTGAAAGTCGACCAATCCAGAACTGATTACCTTATAAACAACAAAACGTAACTAATGTTTCAGAATTAATACAGAAATTGGAAATGGGTGCCACCTTTTTTCATACATAGCTGGGCCCTTTTCTGAACGTTATTAATTAACAATCTTAGGAAATTCAAACTGGTTGATATTTATTCATTTAAAAAATGGTACAGGGCGCTAGATCCTTATTTTTTTTTAAATAAACATTGCGGCAATCTTAAATATGGTTGGTAATAACCCCTATTTAATTTTAATATATTTTTTTTAAATATTTCGTATACTATATAAACGTAAACAAATGTTTTGATGTATTTCAAATTTTAAACAAATGAGAATGGGTGCAGAGTAATTAAATTACCAGGAAAACAAAAATATAAAAATAAGCTTTTGGAAATACTTACGACTATGGCAGTGAATATATGTATAGCTATATTTAGTAATTTACATTTTTACAGGTATTGTACCAACTATTGCAACCTACCTTAAGAGGCTCACATAAGTCCGACTAACTCAATCCTCGGTTGCGATACAGGTATGCTAAATGTGGAATTTTTGTTTACTTCATTTTCGCATAAAGGTTTTAGGTTCACTAAGAAAGAAGCAAACAACTTCATTAAATTGTTATTTTTTTTAATAATATTTGTATATACATTCAATAATGCAATTTATGGGTTACGTTAATGGTTAATTACGAGTTTAAAATAATAAAGGTTTATCCACTATGGCAGTTCATATGTGATACTTTATACTGAAATATCGAATTATAGTTCATATCAGTTTTATTTAAATTGATAATCAATCATTTTATTGAAAGGTTTTCTTTCTTTTTCTGAAATTCGGCACATTCAGGTAACATAAATGTAAAGAGCGCTTTATACCCTCTTAACCTATTTCTATTCGCAATGATAGCTATTAAATGATTTATCGCAAAACTCAATTCACATTTCTAAAGTATAAGAAATGCCCATTATTTGACAGATACCTGCGGTAAAACATTAAACCCTAACTGACATTCACAAATATAACCTGGTGGCTATCTATTTGGTTCCTTTTAGCATTGCTACTGAAAAGGTAATTAAATCTTTCTATTACATTATTATGAAGTTATTAACGGTAGATTCAATTTAATATGTACATTTTAAACTTATAACTTGACATGTTTTGGGCTATGACTGAACTGAATAGTTTATACAATATTCCTGCGGTTTAGGACTAACCTAACTAAAAAGGAATCGATCTTATGCTGCCAGGAACTGTTTTCTTGCCCATCGAGTTGAACTCTACGTTAACAAGAGACAATTTAATCGCCAGATTAATAAAGCTGCATTTTGGGTGAGGAGCTCTTACCGAGATTTAATGATGGTTTAACATTGTCTTCTATTTCCAAGAGGCCCTCCAAAAAAGTTTCATCAAGTCTCCGTGCGACTCTATCCAGCTGAATCATAACGTTTTTGCTCAAAGATAGCAAACAATAACAGAAGAAGGAAAAAAACTAAATTAAAAACACCTCTATTAAGATCTATACTGATCGCCAATATATGTACCTACCAGTTAATTTGAAACTGCTTTTTCTAGGAAGAATCTGCCCAATGAATTAATTCTATTTGTCTGAAAAATCGTTACTCTTTAATATAATGTAGAATTAGATTAATTTATTGTGAGCGCAGAGATTAATTTTTTTAATGTTGTGTAGTTGCAGGTGTCCTTAAGGGTTTTTGTGCCTTCCATTGTGATTTTCAACACTATGAATGCCATTGTATTCCATATCCTTCATATTCTTATCATCTGATTTTTCTCTAATTATCAACAAAACAAATGATGAGATAACCAGCATATGTTTTATTGCCTGCAATATATTTTTAAAGTTACAAAAACTTAAACCGACATTATATTCTTCATGATGTTACTAGTAATCTGTTGTACTCGTCATTGTTGCCTGTTACTGAATTTTTAACGAATCTACTATTTCACTAAGATCCCAGAGGAACATACCTGCATACTTTGTTAAATCACGTACAATTCGAAAGCCGGTCATAAAGACGCTGCTGATTTTCATGTGCTGTAAAATGGTAGACGAAGGGCGAAAACTCTCCAGGATTTTGGAAGAGTAAAAGCGAAGGAAATGGAAAATATCAAAACCTCGTAAGAGTTGAGCTTTCTGAACTATGGAAAAGAAATGCTTAAGCATTGTTACTTAGTATCAGTAAACCTATTCTACAAAACTAAGTGCCCAAGCAGAGATTGGCTTAAGGCAATTTTTATCAGTTTTGTTATTATACTTTTTATTAATATTGCAAACTATTCAACCCTGTTGACCAAACAATACACAAAATCTTCGAACAGAACTGTGACGTTTCTCAAGATTTCTTAAACCTTTGTTATTTTATTTATTCTCAATTTCTTTGGGAAACAGGTGCTTCTTTATAATTGCCTGAAGAACGAATTTTTACTCACTTTGTATACATATTTATTACCACCAAACTACCTTATAAATTCAATATTCGCTTTAGCAATTCGAGATGACGTTCCTCTAAAAATTATAGACGAATTGACATTTCCATGCAAAATATGTCGTTAAAAATATAATAAAAACTGAAATTTTTTTGCTTAATCTGTATTATCTGTAATTCCCAAAATAATGTTTAGTTCCCGTCAATATTGAAAAGCAAGATGTTTTTACAGTTTCTATCCTATTCTATTAAAAAAACGAATTTTGAGTCATTCCTTCCAACAGTATTACCATTTACCACCATAGAAAAGGTGTTTTATATCGGGAAATAAACTGAGGCCTCCCAGCGCCGTTCGAGCTCTAAAACACACCACGGAAATCCTATTTCTAGCAATTTCTAAAAAGGCATGAAAAGACTATAACTTAAATGCATTAATGCGGCCATAAATTGTGGCGCTTTAGCGTTTGGCTGGAAGGAATCGCTATCGAAGGAGCTAAGGCCGTTCCTGCAGCTCGTGAAAATACATCTATAATATTTTTAATTGAGCATTATAGCAGCAGTGCGCCTCGTAAAAATCAAGGTTTATCTGTAGCATTCATTTTGACAGTGGCGACAAATTCAGTACAAACAGCCCGCTATGTTTATGCGACGGCGGCCATAAAGAAGAGGTGATGGGACATGGGACGGGGCAGCGCCCTCTTGTCGCGTGAGAGCTGCACATCTCGCCGTACATCCAAGATTGGTAATTCATAAAGGTGTTCTGTACGTGCCGAAAGCGGCCAAAAGCAAATTACATTTACAGAATGGCCATTTGTCGGGCCAAAAATCCGCGGACCAAGATGCTTCGGGACGCGCTGCGCCTCGACGCCGCGACGGGGGCGATGAATCATTTTTTATCAAAATTGGTGTCAGGAAAAGTGGTTCGGAATGCTTAATTTAATAAAGGGCGCCCCATTACGAGCCACCTTATCTGTACAACCTTGAGGATGCATTATATGGCGACACTGGGCAAAAATGTAGGTGTGCATGCGTTAATAAGCAACGGTGTGTGTCATAAATTGTGGAATTACAGACCCTTGCTTTATTTAAAAAGAGCAAAGCGTGTACTCACGATATGTACGCATAACTAAATTGTCTCTAAGTCATTTATATTATTAAATATAAAGTCATACGAATTTAAATTAAAAGAAAATGCTGAAAAGAAACAATAACTATGTGCCACCTGGATTTTCCTCATCTATCCATTCTATCTCTTTTTTAGGAATTGTAATAACGTTCAAGCTGTTAAGTATGAATTAAAATGTAAGAGATGCCAACGAAACTCATCCATTTTTTTTTCTAATTTAGCTAGTTCAATATACACAATTCTCGATATGGCTATAGCGTTGGAATATATAATAATATAGTTGAATCAAACAGTGCCAGAAGCTACGTGAAAGGATACACCTAAACATTGGCTGTTCTGTTATAGTACAAAGAAAAATTGCTGAAAGAGGTAAACTATGCAGAAAGTACCAAACTAGAAGTCACCCAAATGACAAAGAAGCACTGAATGTAACGACCAAACTATCAGAAGAGAACATTAGATATCTTAGTTACTTGTACTAAGTAATTATCCTGAACAATGGAGGGTAGCTATAATTATACTAAAACCGGGAAAGCCTATTGAGATTTCATTCTATAGGCCACTTAATCTGCTACAATATTATCAAAAGTCTTTGAAAAATTGCTGCTTGCTAAGATTACACCAATACTCGTAGATAATAACTTAATACCTGAAAATCAGTTTGGATTCCAAAAACATCATTCTACAAAGGAAACACAATAACAGATCGTTATTACATGGCAATTTTCTTGGACGTAAAGCAAGGTTTAGATAAGGTTTGGCACGGCGATTTGCACTAAGAAGTTAAAAGCGCATTACTGAATATATATTATGAAATATTTAAATAATAACTCTCTAAAAGAAATTTCCTTGTGAAACACGGCGACTCTTAAACATCGTTACATCCCACCAATTCCGGTATCCCTCAAAGAAGTGTGCTGGGGCCGACCCTGTATCTTATCTTCGCATAAGATCTACATACCCTACAAACAACAACTTAGTTGAAGTTGCCCTTTTTCTGTGACGTCAGAAATAACAAAACATAGCGTTTAAAACGTATGTCTGATATTGCATTGAAATTCATAAAGATCATTTCGATCGCAGGTAGTAGACTTTAGAAAGGATTGAACGTATACCTAACCTTTAAATTAAGGGATGCTCTAAATAGCGCATTATTAAAACCAAGACATTCTTGGCCTATGTAATTCGACGTTTCTCCTCTTCGAAGAACACCCTGACGCTTAAAATAATATTTTAGGCTTGCTCGCTTGCTTGTTATTGTGCGTTATTTTACTGTAATTATGGACAAATGTCACAATGACAGTATTATAAAACAAGCCATCCTTAAAGCGGACCTGACCAAAAGCTGCACATTTTTTGTTTGGTCCAGTTCATAATAGTTAAATAAAGAGAGGAAATTGTTACGTCACAGCAAAAGGGTAATGTGTAGACCTTGCGTTTGCCACATGTGATCAGATACTACCAACAGCATCAGGAAAACATTTTAATAAAAAGCAAACTTATTGGTGGAATGATGAAACAGCATAGTTGAGAAAAGAATGCCTAATCCGAAGAACGAAAATGGCGAAAATGAAAAAAACAAAATATAACCGAAGATGAGAAACACAAGTACAAAACTGAGTACTACAATCATAGAACTACTCTCAGGATTGCCAAAATCTGCGACGCGGTCGATCAAAGCATATGGGGACAAAACTAGAAGATTGTCGGCAAGAAGCTAAAAACACTGCCCAAAATACAACTCACGGAAGAACAAATAAAAAGAAGACGTAAACTTTCCAAAAACACCAAAAAGCCACAATGAGAAGAGAAAATAAGGAACCTGCCCAAAAATGAACCAACAAAATTCACCACGGAAGAACTAACAAGAGCTGCAAGCAAATTTAAAGCAAGAAAAGCACCTGGGCCCAACAACATTTCGGGAGAGTTGATAAAATTTTTTTGCAGAAAGGCAGACGGAATACTGTCTTGAGGTAATTTTGGAAATTTGGAAAGAACCTAGCTTGCTTCTACTGGAAAAAGCAAAGAAAAGCAAAGACGAACCGCAGACCTATCGTCCACTATGCATCTTAAACACAGCCTGTGAGTTTGAACAGCTAATATGTCAAGGCCTACACGATGAGCTGGACTTGAATGGAGAATGGTGTAGGATGCAATTCGGATTTACAAGGGGTCGGTCCACCCTAGATACTATGGAGGTAGTAGAAACATAACAAGGAAGGCCAACTCCGGAAATCTCAGAACCAGAGATTTCTGTGCGATGATCACATTAGATACCCAAAAGGGATAGTAAGCGATCTGAAAAAACGAAAAATATCCACATACCTAATGAAGCCGATATGCAGTTACTTCACAAACAGAAAGATACAAATCGGGCAAAAGTACGAAACTGAAGTAACATGTGGGGATCCACAGGGGTCCATAATTGGACCACATACTACGACATCATTCTGAAGCTGGAAATATAGCAAGGAGTACACTTAGTAGGATATGGGGATGATCTGGCCATAGTGGCATGTCGAAGATACAGAACAACACTGGAGTAGAGATTAAATATTGCAATACTAAGAATCCAAGATGAAATGAGACGAAAGAAGCTACAGTTAGCGCCCTACAAGACCGAGTAGTTATATTGGAAGGACGTAACAGGCTCAGAGAAATGACAATTGAAATGAACGGAATAGAAGTCAAAACGATTAAGGTTCTGAAATACCTGGGGGTCCGTTTTGATCACAATATGAAAATGACAAACCACAATGAGACCGTAACTAGAAAGGCAGAAAAAGTAGTCAAACAACTTTCTAGAATCATACCTAATGTAGGAGGGGCGAGGAGCAGTAGAAGGTTACTGGCATCAATAGTATATTCTATAATATTATACGGAGCACCTATCTGGAGCACCTACGCTTTAAGAAATACAAGAAAATGCTGGAAAGAAGAACGCTGTTAAGGTTTCGCAGTGCATATCGTACGACATCCACATAGGCACTGCAAGTAATCGCTGGGGTTCCACTCATCGATCTCATGGTCGGTGAAAGATGTCGAATACATAATAGAACGGAGGGGCAGACGATGAGGGAAATGACAGAAGAGACAATGAGGAAATGGCAGGATAGTTGAGAAATAACGTAATGCAAGGCAGAGTGGACAAAGGGACTCATACCAGATGTTCGAGCGTGGACAAACAGAAAACACGTTGAAGTCGATTAGGTCGCTACACAGCCGCCTGGAAGACATGGATGTTTTGCTGCATACTTAAATAGATTTAAAATACAAGAACCAGAAAACTGTATTTACTGCGGGGACATAGATACCGTTGAGCATACGGTTTTTTACTGCCTTAGATGAACAAGAGAAAGAATTGAAATGCAAACACCAATAGAACGACAACCTAACCGTAATAATGCTAAGGGGTGGGGAAGACTGGGAGGTGATAAAAAGTGGCATAAAGAACATTATACGAGGGTAAGGTGAATAGTTCTCGGCCTTGACATAAGATGGCGTTCCAATCTGCAATTATTTATTTTTCTTGCCTCCGTGTTATTAGTTCGTATGACAAGTTTCAGCTTGTTCTCTCAAGTATTTTGTTTACACAAATTTTCGCCGTAGACGTCTTGCGTGTTTTTCGTTAAAATGGATAAATTTGAATATCGTGAGGTCATACAATTCTTCGTTTTGAATGGATTAGCCCCTAAGGAAATTCATCCGAAGTTGACAAAAGTTTACGGGAACTCTGCTCCTTTCATGTCAACCGTTAAAAAGTGGGCAGCTGAATTTAAACATGGTCGCACGTCCCTCGAAGATGACCCACGTGAAGGACGGCCAAAAACCGCATCCACACCGGAAACCATCGAAAAAGTGCATGATATCGTGTTGGACGATATGAGATTGAAGGTCAGTGAGATAGCTGAGGCTGTGGGGATATCGAAAGAAAGGGTGCGAAACATCTTGCACAAAGAATTAGGAATGAGAAAGCTCTGCGCGAGATGGGTGCCGCATTTGCTGAATGCCGATCAAAAGCAAATGTGCAAACGAGTTTCGCAGCAATGTTTGGACCGATTCAATAGGCATCCGACCGATTTTGTGCGGCGATTTGTCACCATGGATGAGACATGGGTTCACCACTACACCCCGAAACGAAACAGTAGCCGAAACAGTGGGTGGAAGCCGGTGGTTCAGCGCCAAAGAAAGCGAAGTCGATCGCATCTGCTGGAAAGGTCATGGCCAGCGTGGCAGAACAATTACAGGCGAATATTACTTCAATCTTCTTGACCAGTTAGATGCCAAAATCCGGGAGAAGAGGCCTGGCTTGAAGAAGGAAAAAATTATCTTTCACCAGGACAACGCACCTGTTCACAAGAGTGCGTTGGCGATGGGAAAACTGCGGAATTTGGGGTACGATTTGCTCGGCCATCCCCCCTATTCTCCTGATCTGGCACCCTCGGAGTTCCATCTGTTCCCAAACTTGAAGACATTTGTTTCTGGGAAGCGCTTCGCGTCCAATGAAGAAGTTAAGAGGGCCGTAGATGAATATTTTTACAGCCTTCCAGACTCTCACTTCCGGGAAGGAATACTGATGTTGGAGAAACGCTGGACCAAGTGTATTGGAGTCAAGGGAGATTAAGTAGAAAAATAATATCATTTTTTAACTGAAAATCGCAGTCTTTCATTGTCAGACCGACAATTTTTCATTTTACCCTCGTAGGCCAAACGGAAAAAGAAGAAAGGAATCGACAACAAGAAAATAGATCTCAGAGATAAGGGGGTAGTATTCCCCCTTCTTCTTGAAGTGATACAGATGTCTCCCAAGGGAAATAGGAATGTTTCAGACAGCGCTGGCGACTCCTCCTAAAGAAAAACTAGATTGCAGATGACACAGCTATAATGTCATTTACAGCAATTAGAACTCTGGTGTAAGAAATGGCGCATTGAAGTGAATTAATCAAAATCGACACATGGTACTTTCACGACAATAAGGAACACATGTCCGTCTGTACAGTTTAACAACCAACAGGTACCCCAATCAGAGTGTGTCAGCTATCTAGGAATGCATCTTGACAGACGCCTGAGTTGGAGGAATCATCTTTAGAAAAAATATGGAGAAGGATTTACCCAGAACTTCCCTCGTCAACATTGTGACACTAAATAATTTTAAAAATCAAATTAAGTTAAGAGTAAAAATATCTTCACGTTTCTAATAAATTAAATAAATTATCAAATAAAACAAAACGTTACCGGTGGTCGAATTCGAACGGCAGGCGGACCGCGCGTGCAGTTCCAACTTTTTGTGGGATATTGCAAGGGAACGGGCTATTTCTACCTGAGCTACGGAGTACCGACCCTTCGAATTCCTGCGTTGCAACTATATTAAGTAATGCACGAATTTGTTGCTCCTTTTTGTATCGTACAACATTTATTCTGTATTTACTGGGGCCCACTTTTGGTAAGAATAAAGCCTGCGCTATGTACAAATTATTAATTGTATCTATTTGTAAGTTACATAAAAAATAAGCAAAATTAATTTTTTTAAGGTGCTCACGCTGTATATATTTGTCTCGGTTTTATGCCAGGTAGATATATGATGTGCATGCACAATATTGTCTTCGTCCAACAAATAGTTTTTGAGTTATATAAGCAGACAGACGGACGGACAGACAGATAGACGGACAGATTGACGGAATTGAGAAAACCTGTTTTTCGTCATCTAGGGACCCTGAAACGAGAAGATCTGGAGAAATCTCGAAAGGTGATTTTTTTAGACGAGGGAAGTAAAAACGAAGCAACTCGGTCTTAATTTTAAAAAAATGTACTAACTTTTAGTTGGTAAGTCTCAGTTGTCACTTCTTAACAAAATATTACTATACAAGACTACAATAAAACCAATTTGGTCATACGGTATGCAGTTATAGAGTACTGCTAGCAACTCAAACATCAACGTCTTGAGACGCTTTAGTCCAAAGCGCTCAGATCCATGATGAACCCACCGTGGTACGTTCCCAATACGGTCATACCACAAGAGCTTGGTATTCCAACGATCAACGAAGTTCTCATTACCGGAATAGGCTAACCGCCCATCCTAATACCCTTGTGGAGAGTCTTCTCGACAATTGCATTGAACAACCAACATATAAAAGGTTTAAGTTTTCACACTTGCTAAGACGTTTTAAGTGATATGTGCAGTGGAGTAATTATGTTTAAATTTTGGATTTAAGATAATCGACACACCACTAATGTTTATCTAGGTAATATTCACTAGCAGAATTCCTGCATGTCATAAATTATTAATAAAACTTGCTCCGTAGCTCAGTGGTTAAGTATTCTGGGTACTGAAGGATTATTAAAAATCTAGTGTGATACACGCACACAACTTCCTTTTACAGTGATCTTATAATTAACCAAAAATTTGATTTAAAATTTTTAAGCATTTGTCAAAAATTTTCAAAAATTACCAATTCTACAAAAACGGTACAAAATAGAGGGTTAGTTGAAGAGACAAATTTTCTCTAGAATTTTAAGCTGAATTCAAATATGTAATAATATACCGGGTGTTTTATTTAAAATAGAAGTTAATCAAAAAAATAGAAAAAAAACAAAAGACCCCCATTTTAGAAGTATTCAACTGGAAAATCACCACATCGATACATATTAAAAATGTAAGAAAAATGTGAAGTTTGCAAAAACCGAAAAAAACTGAAAAGTCACAAAAGTAAACATCTACTTTCGGTTATGCGATTTTCTTCAAAAGTTTGCTGTCGCATCTACATAGTACACAAAATTTATATGTGAAATTTCAACGCCATACCTCTTTTCGTTTTTGAGATATTCTGTTCACAGACACACACACAGACAAACCAATGAAAAAAATATGTTTTTTGGGTTCAGGGGACTCTAAAACGTGAGGATCTGTTGAAAACTCAAATTCGAATTCTTGGGGTGAATCCAATACGTCCTTTATTGTAAAAGAAAGTAAAAATAGAAACCCTCTACAGAATGCCATTATTCAGAAGTGATATAAAGCCGTGGGTCCCATGTTACTACGATGTGTAGCATGTAAAAGGTCCTTTGCTAGAGATGGAAGTCTTTGTTCTCTGCAACATTCTAAGTAGGACTTTGACCACACCACCACAGCAAGCGGTGTCTAACGTGCCTGGTACTCCGCATGCCCAGACCTTGTCCATAACAAGCAAATAAACAAATGATTAATATTCAAACTATCTACTGAACGTCGCTAAGCGACATGTTGTAAAATGCATTTATAAAAAACTGCTTGTAGAGAGCTATGGTTGTACAACAGAATTGTAAGTTTAAAAAAAACTATTACAAGGACTTAAATACATACGAAAAGACATAAATAAAAGCAGAATGATTTGAGCCGTGGTAATTGCATCTGGAAATACCGGGTGGCCATAAATATCTGATATCACATTACCTTTGGAATCAACACCGCTTTATTAAAGTGATGAATCCAACTAAACTAAATGTCATTAATGTCATCACAACTAAAATTCCTATCTGTCAAAAATTATTATAGATTGCAATAAGTAATGGTGTTAGAACATGAGATTTTTATAATGGAGTCGTATTTAAGAAATTGTGTCAATAACCTTGCATTTTATTACATTACATACCGATACTTATTATAATTGAAATATAATGCTAACCAACATTTATAAGTAGCTAATTCCATGGGTGCCGGGATCACAGATATTTATGGCCACTCGGTACATTAGAAGTATTGCAATATAACTTGAAGAAGTCGTCGTTTCATCAGCACATCAGCCATCAGAATTTAGTCTTCTTAAACTAGTACCCAAATATTAATCGCCATTCTAACATAAGTGGATCAAGGGTTGCCTTGGCGCGCAGTTTTCTTCAAAAATGTCCAATAAAGTAGGGCAGGTAACGTAATTGGGTTAAATAGTTATTAATTCTCTCCTAGTTGTATTTTGAATACGTACAGCAAGATATACAAATATTGATATTCTTGAAATTTAATAAGTTCACACTTAAAGTAGAAAGTGATAATGTATTTTCAAGGATCAACACTTTTCTTACAAAAATTAGTTATTAACTACTTAAGCCGACCAAGTCATTACGATAAAAACGATGGCAACGATTGCCTCTGCTGCAGTATTTTTAAAAATTCAGTTATTTCAAAATATTGTTGAGTACTGTAGGTCGTCATGAAATTGTATTTCGGGTAATTTAATAAAGCAAGACCTTAAAAGCCTAATTAAATTAGCACTTGAAAATAAATCGAAATGTGTATTACGTTGAGATTTTGCAATACAATCTGTTTGTTTATTTATGACCAATTAAATTATAATATCAAAATTATTGTGATAGCAGATACACCTAACGGAAACAAATTATAAAAAAATATTGAGGTATAATTAATGGGTGTTTTTTCAAAATATTGGGTCTAAATATTCGCAACCACTCAATAATCTCTAGGCATTGTCATTTTGGGACGATAAATATAAATTTTCTAATGTCAAGGATTGACTTGGTTTTCAAATATTGTAAGTACAGTGTCGTACACAGTATTAAGTATTGAACTGAAACATAAAATTCTTCTAGAAATTTATGTATGTATGACGATCATATTGACAGCAAACTAAAGCTATTGTAAATTACAGTAACTAATTTTAATTGTATTAAAACTAGACATCCAATTAACGCAAGTGTTCAATGATAATTTCTAAGGATATGCACATACGTACTATTCCAGTGGTTACAAAAGGAACTAGAAACTACACGCAATTATACTTAGACCTTCAATAAAAATGTATTCCAGCAGGAATTTAGTGAACTAAGGTGAGCAGCTTAGCTTAGGCTTAGATAGTCTAGTTATAGTGGAGCATTCGCAGCCGATGCAACTTCTCAAGCCATAAAAGCATTGCTCTCCAAAATAAACTAATAAACAGCAGAAAAGCACGTTATAAATAAAATCCACCCGTTCATAATCTTACAGCAGTCTACCTACTGCAGACCTTAAAAACGCAACTTTTAAATTTTAAACTTAAAAGGGGAAGGAAACATCTTCAAAGCTTTAATGTGAGTTCTGCTTCAAAACAAAACACTTGCCGTTCCGGACATTCCGATCACGTACACTGCGAGAAAAATTGCGACTCACTACCCAAACCCCCAGGCCAGAGGGATGGGGTTTATCGGAGAGCTATTTCAAGGGTGGAAATATATATAGAAGTGAGGGAGGTTAAAAAGATTTCATTTTTCCGAAACTGAACATGTTGCGGTTAGGAAGTTTTATTGACGTTTTTATTTCTGGCATTTTCAAGTGCCTAGGGTGTCTTAACGCTCTGTGCGCGATTTTAGAAGCTTAGTTGTTTTTGATAATTTTACTAATAATTATTGCTGGTAGATGCACAGCATATAGTTACATCGGTAAGATATCTGTAAAATACTGAATGAAAAAGGGTAAGACACAAAGCTATACCTAATAACTTAACGATTTTTGGTGTAGAAATGGTATAAGGTAAATGATGTCATATTTCAAGTTCAACTCTGAGTATTGGAATATTATATCACCAAATGCAGTTAACAACAGCTACTGGAAAAATACAACCTTATTACATTATTCAAATCTACCATTTATTTAAGAGCAAAGCGTTTCACGGAACATATTTAGCACCCCAAAACTCTCTCTCTCTCTTTCTCGCTCTCTCTCTCTCTCTCTCTCTCGCTCTCTCTGTTCCTCGAATAGATCGTACTATCAATTATAATTTTTGACGAATTTCGAAGCTACCTTCAGCTGATACTTATTTATAGACAAATTTTAGTTAAGGTGTTATTGTCCTTACGACTCTAATTTGTAAACCTAATTACTTTGTATTTAAAACACAAAAATACTCACCCCAGATTTGTATAATTTACCGAATTTTCAAATTCCATTTTTACAACCCTCCTAAACAACTAACGAGAGAAGTATAGACCGGTTTAAAGCAAATTAGGATAGGACACAGTGTACTAACCCATGGAAACCTACTTAACAAACACTCTCCTCCAGTTTGTTACATGTGTAAAGTGCAAGTGATCGTAATACACACAGACAGTTTCCCAAGTCAGCTGCTTCTGGAGGTACATTGCAACATGAAAAGAAATACAAAACTCCTCTAAATTGTTTGCCTCAGATTCGTTGTTTTCTTATAAACCAGCGTTAAAATTTTGAGAAAATTAGCAAGGGGCTAAAAAATTAGCTAAAGTGTTTTTATTAATTAATGACATTTGCTTGAAACTTGTGACATCGCTTTATTAAACCACGTTAGATAAGTTTAAGGTTTTTGTTACCCGCTTGCTTTTTACTTCTCTACCCTAAGGAGAAGAAAGTATTGCAATAGATGCTTCTTCAGATCTTTGCGTTTCAGCGTGTTTATCTACCGGTCTATTTACCTGTCTGTCCGCTTGTAGATCTATCCGTCTCTGTGTCTATCTGTCTGTTGGCAATATAGCTCAAAAACTACTTGTTGGGGGAAAACGACATTTTTCATGCGGCTTATAAGTTTAACTGGCACGAAACCAAATATACTTCCGCTCAAATATATACAGAGTGAGCAAGTTAGAAAATAAAGTTATGCATGTTTTTGCTTTAACAAAAGAACTGAAGACGAAGACATATTTTGAACCTAATGTATATAGGGGGAACATTAAAATTTGTTTTTTCTTTTTTTTTAATATTTAGTTTTAAAACTTTCACTTGCAAGAGAAGTTCTGAGTAAAGCCCTTCACTAATTTTTTACAAAAAATTATTGGCTTCCAACACTTTTTTACAAAAAAAACTACGGAACTAAGGGACAAATGCCACACCATCGACTTACGAAACACTGTACAGTATAATGATTCGCGTAAAATAGAATAGCATCAGAACACAATACCAATTATCAAACCCTCATCAAGACAATTGAAATAGCAAAAATTGTATTCAGATAGAGAAACTGATTGCATATCTTGAGGAAACTAATTTATATAATTTATTGTAAACACATTTTTCTGTACCAAAAACGATTACAGCACAATAAACAAATTTAAAAAACTATATACAGCTGAATCCTTTCGCCGACGTCAAAACCGGATACATATGAAGTAATATTCAAATAGATACCTTATTCTTTTAACCTTTATAATATCTACCTGCCTTATTTCCTTGTCTAATAGCATATTTATTTGTATGTAATGAGGTTATGTTTCAGATTCCAATGAAAATACATAATATAAAAATAACCTAATATGTAGTTTAAGATACAGTTATCACTATTCTAAGCAAGGAGGTCTAAATAACACTAATACATGTTGAATATACAGTGTAATAAAGCCCTAATAAAAAGTCCACATATTACTGCATAATTGAAGTCATGAACACCTACAAAATAATATATTAAAAGGAAAAAATATCTAAACTTGAATTCATCTTACTTTACATCACCACACCGTTTATTACTTAGGTTTTTTTCGTAATTGAAAGTTCTTTGCAGACAAAATACTTGCACTTATCGCATTACTTCTGATTTTCTTGGCTCAGTTACATTAACTTCGAAATCGTCTGTATATAATCTTCTAGCATCATATTTGCCTTGTGTAATTTTAAACGCACTCGTGATTTTATTAAATGTGTAATTAACTCAAGATTCAACTCTCGAAGGACAAGTCTCCTTCGTAATGATTGTCCTCTCTTATAGTTGTTATACAGGGTGAGTCAATATTCACCCTCCAGCCCTCGTATATGTTTTCTGCAATTAAAAATAAGACAAAAATAAAGCATACTAAAATTCCGAAAGTAAAGCCGTTTTCCTAATAAATGGATTGGGCGGGATGGACCAATAGCGTAGCCACCCTGGTTTCCCAACTTAACTCCAATAAATTTTTGGTTGTGGGATACATAAAAGGAAAGCTTTATTTTACTGCGTCTGCCGGAGTGGATGACGTTATTGGTTGGATTCACGTAGCAATAGCAGAAATAACTGATGTTAATTTCAATTCTGTGCCAGGGACTTTAGTCATAGGTTACATTCGTGTATTAACAAAAATGGTAAAATTTTTTTAGGGTTTCTTGAGGAATTAAACTTATTGCTGATGTTTATCTCGACCCAGATAGTTTTAATTTTTTTAAATATTTTAAGTTTTCTCTTGTATTTGAAATTATTGAGATTAAACAAAACTTTAAAAAAATATTTCAATTTTATCTGAAAGCGACTTCGCTTTCGGAATTTTAGTATTATTCATTTTTGTCTCATTTTTAATTGTAGAACACATATCGGAGGGATGGGGAGTGAGTATTGACTAACCCTGTATTTTCCAAAATACAGAGTAAAGGTATTTATTTCGCCTATGGCCATCGTTTTGTATTCCAATAATTCCAAAAATATTCCTATACCATCTTGCCTAGGTTATCAACTGTGCCTTAATCTTTATTGTTGTCCAGAATAACTTATGTCAGTTTACAGATTGTCTCTTCACCGGTCACATTTAGATCAGTATGTTGTGTGCTTAGTAAGAGCGCACTTGTACTTTTTCAGTATTGATCTTCGCTTTACGATAAAATTCCGTCTTCTGTATCATCAAAAAGTCGCTAATTCAAACGTGTTAAGGATCGAGCCATTTTACACAACTCTGCAAAATAAAAAATGTATAAAGGGGTTTACTAAGAACTTTTTTCGCAAGTAGCCATTTTAAAAATCAAAGGAAATTTTAGTTATGCCGGCAACAGGCAGGCAGGCAGACAGACAAACGGAAAACAGGCGATTAAATCTCGCCGAGCTTTAAAGGTTGTCAAGGGAACGACTAAATGCAACAACGGACGTGGACGCGACAAAAACGTAAATAATTCTCGTAACTATAGTAGCAATATTATTATGCCCTCTCGATTTATCACGACAAAAATTATTTCTAAGTTTTTAGTGCGTAATTTATTTCCAGTATTGCAGGTATAATAAAAAATAGCGTAAAGTATTCGTGGATAACTGGTTTTTAAAACACTTGCTCTATTTCGAGCACTCCGGCTAAGCCGTCGTGCTCGAAAACTCGCGCGTATTTTAAAGACCTTGTTATCCGCTCATACTTTAATATACTATTTCGTTATCTAGGCACCTTGAAACTTAAAGATCTGAAGAAATCTCGGAAGGTGATTTTATAGCAATTACAATACTTCCTTCGCCTTTCAGACGAGGGAAGTAAAACAAAACGTGGCCGAAGGCTAGCAAGAAGACACAGATGCAAACATAATTCTACATCATCTCCATGATTGCTCCATATGCACATGGAATCAGGGAGAGGATGCCTAAGACAAACTACAGTTACTTAATGTTTAGTATAAGGTATAGGTTAGGGCCATGATATTTCCTTGCTTCTCTGTGTAAATTATAAAAAACAGAATATCAAGAGTTCTATCAAAAATACGGGAAGATAGTCTTCCCTCTCTAGGAGTAGTCTATTAAATCATGAAAACGATACTGCAATTCGGTTACAGAACACGGAAATTCGATTCTGCAATAATTCTACTGAACAATAGAGCACCATTTCCATGAATAAAAAAATCAAAGCCAAAGCACGTTTATATCTAGTTTACTAAGGATGTATGAAACTTTTGCACCACTGTTAGGAAAAACATATAAATATATACTCACAATACTTCCTATTCAAAAAGCTTCTTTTTTAAAATACAATACATTACAGCTGCTAAAACAATGACTAGTTTTGAAATAATTTAGCATCCGTTCGGTCTTAACAACGGTAACTTGGTTATGACAAATCTATTACAGTTCCATAATTCTCCCAATTTTGCAATTTTAACTAAATGGAATGATCGGAGCAGCACTTCTTTCTCAATATGTAAAGTGCAGAAAAAAAATACAAACAGTTGTTTATTTAGCTCCACTATGACAAAAACCTATTGATAACTAAATCCACAGATGAAATCTACATATGCTATGTTGAAACTACTACCATGCGATTCTGCAATTTTGAGTTGTTTTAAATAAACAAAAAACCTTAATTTTGTGTTCAAGTATTTTTTGTAGCTGGACTAATATAAATATAAAAAATGTGCTGCAATCTCGAGGCCAGCATACTGTTCGGCACAATACTCTAGGCAACCTATAGCGTTTTATGTACTGTGTGAGGCTTTCGCGGTTACTCGAATTATTCTCCTTAGCATAGAATGTCGGCTTAGACCTCGTAGTATTTGCACTCAGTGCGACTTTCACTCTGATGATGCAAGCTGCAAGGTCTTGCGAAACGTTAGTGAATATGGATGCACAAACAGCAAAACGGCCAAATCTGCCTAAGTATCCTCGTTCTCAAGATACTCAAACAACACGAGCCACCAAGAGCATGGCCATCGCGCGGGTTTTTGCTCGACTTCACAAGGTGCAAGGCACATTAAGCCAGAAAATGCTGGGTGTTCATATACAAATACTACGCGGTCTAAGCCGAAATTCTATGCTAAGGAGAATAACCTATAGCGTTAAACAACACTATTCAGTAAAATCCGTTTACAAACATGTGAACCAATTGCGGAATTTTGTTGAATATTTGTCAATAGTTTCTTTGCACTAAGTACGTAATATATAAAGTAGGAATAGGTTTGAATTAATAAATCAGTATTAAGCTTTACTATTATACGCATTCAACATCTACAATGGTAAGATTTAAAAGCCATGAATACTTGGTTTCTGAGGCTGGAGATCGGCGACTTCCTATTATTAACATTTACTACGAAAAGTAAGTATGAGCGATTTGTAGCTAATTGTGAATTTTGGGGGAATGCATATTTGGCAAAACAGTTTACAAAAATATTGCCAGAAACGATATAAAGAAGAAACGAATTGTATTTGTTGAATAGAAATTGGGTCCACTGTAGTAATTTTTTTTTATTTTGAAAGTTTACAATTTACAATCTACATCATACAAGTAGTAAGTAAATTTGTTGACAGAATTTAAACACGTAGGGGAGACGTCCAGCGACGCTCCGCTTTATATATACCACTAGTAGGTAATACCTAGTGCTGCAGCAGGTCTCTTGGCCAACATCTGTTCAGTCTTCTTGTAAGTGGAGTATCGTTGAGTAGCTGCTCCACAAGTTCATTTTCGTGTCCAGCGAGCCTTTCATGGTATTTGACAGCTGTTTTCTTAATTTTTTTCTGTGACGAATGCAATTTTAAGGTCTTCGTGTAACGTTTTATTTGTGATGTACCAAGCTGCGTCTACCAAAGCTCGAAGCACTTTTGATTTAAAACTTTGTATAGTTTTAATTCTTGTCGGCTTAGCACACTTCCATAGCTGTAGTCCATATGACCAAATCGGTTTCAGCATGGTCTTGTATCATAGCACTTTATTACTTCCTTTTACTATAAAGGAAGTATTGGATTCACCCCAAAAATTCGAAATTGAGTTTTCAACAGATCTTCACGTTTTAGACTCCCCTGATCCCAAAAAACATATTTTTTTTCATTGGTCTGTGTGTCTGTCTGTCTGACTGTGAACAGAATATCTCAAAAACGAAAAGAGGTATGACGTTGAAACTTCATATATAAGTTTTGTGTACTATGTAGATGAGACAGCAAGCTTTTGAAGAAAATCGCATAACCGGAAGTAGGTGTTTACTCTTGTGATTTTTCAGTTTTTTCGATTTTTTCAAAAACGGCTCTAACGATTTTTTTTAAACTTTACATTTTTACTACATTTTTAATGTGTATTGATGTGAAATAAGTGATTTTCCAGTTGAATACTTCTAAAGTGGGTTTCTTTTGTTTTTTTCCATTTTTTTATTAACTCCTATTTTAAATAAAACACCCGGTATGTTATTACATTTTTGAATTCACCTTAAAATTCTAGAGAAAATTTGTCTCTTCAACTAACGCTCTATTTTGTACCGTTTTTGCAGTATTTGTAATTTTTGAAAATTTTTGACAAATGGCTAAAAATTAAAAATGAAATTTTTGACTAATTATAAGAACACTGTAAAAGGAAGTTGTGTGAGTGTATCACACCAGATTTTTGTTTATTGATATTCGATTTCCGTCCAATGAGCCAATACATTTGTTTAAATTTAAGGTTTAGTTGCAAGCGTTTCATTTGTATATGTTTATTCCATGTTAGTCTACGGTCTAGATAAAGTCCCAGGTATTTGACGTCGGTTTTAACGGGTATTAGCAAATTGCTTATTGTTACTGGTGGGCAAGTAGCGGTTCTGTTTGTGAAAGTGGCTTGCACTGATTTGGACTGATTCACTTTGATTCGCCAGGTGAGTTTGGATATTCTCAGAGGCTGTTTGAGGGTTTTCATTTGTAGAAAGAATCGCTGCATCATCCGCGAACGTGGCTATTACGGTATTATCCGTTTCAGGCATATCCATTGTGTATATCAAGTAGAGGAAGAGACCCAATACACTCCCCTGAGGTACTCCAGACTTTATAGCACAGTAGCCAGAAAGAGCATCGTTGTGTTTAATTGCGAAGTTTCTGTCGGAGAGGTAAGATTTGAAAAGGCGATAATAGTTGCTAGCTAGAGAGTTTTTGAGTTGAAAAGTAATCCCGCGTACCAAACCAAATAGTGTTTACTAATCTATGAGCTTGTTGTATAGTTGATAGGTTTTTTCGAAATCCAAACTGGTGTTGAGGTAGTAGCGTTGCTAATTCCAAGTCTTTCCGAAGTGTATGGAGTAGTAGTTTCTCAGGTATAGGCAATAAGCTAATTGGTTTGTATGAGGTTCTTTCATGTGGAGGCTTACCAGGTTTTGGTATCATGATCATATTTGCGTACTTCCATAATATGGAATAATATGCAAGACTTAGAATGCGGTTGTATATCACTGTCATAAAGACGGCTGCTTTCCGAGTTAGGTTTTTTAGTATTTGTCCATTTACTAGATCGTATCCTGGCGCTTTTCGTATTTTTAATTTGTCTATTTCTGCCTTAACTTCTGTTGGAGAGAAAGGTTTTATCGGTGGTGACATTTGGCAGGGAATATTCAGGAAATCTTCTGCCTCAGTATTCTCTTGACCTGGTTCAGCTTCAAACGGTTGAACGACTTCAGATAGGTGGGCTGCAAATACATCTGCTTTTTCTTGGTTTGAACGAGCTCATTCACCGTTTGGTTTTCGGATTGGTGGAACGGGTGCTGGGGTCTCTTAATTTTTTTTGTTGCTTTCCATATCGTATTATAATTTACAGATAAGTTGCTCATATAGTTTTCAAACGAGAAATTTTGGATTTCTTTAAGTAATGTTTTTAGTTGTCTGGTTAGCCTATTATAATAGTGCTGGTCAGCGACAGCGAGTGTTCGCTGCAAAATTCTTCTAGCTCGGCTCTTTTCGCTTATAAGTTGCCGAATGTAAAGCGGTATATTGTCTGTGGTAAGTTTGCCCTCATAGCTCGTCGGTGTTGATTTCCACTCTGCCTCATGGATCAACTGGGTGAAATATTGTACTGCTGCATCTAATTCTTCGTTTTCTTTCAGTCTTATTCTAAGGTTTATGTTTTCTTCAATATGCTGCCGGAATTCATCCCAGTTCGTGTCTTTAGAGGTTAGTTTGGGATATGTAGATTGATTAATTTTTGTAGAACTTATAGTTACAACAACTGGTAAGTGATCTGACCACAAGTCATAATTGGATTCAACTATACAATTACTTGCCGGTATAATGTATGTTATAAAAAAGTCAAGGAAATCAGGAATCTTTCTTAGGTCTGTCGGCCAGTAAGTCGGCTCGCCTGTTGTGAGACAGCTGTAGTTGTTGTCTGTTATGGCTCTTAGCAGATTTCGACTTTTTGGGGTAATTAGCCTAGAGTCCCAATGGGTGTGTTTAGAATTCTAATCACCACCGGCTATAAATCTGTTGCCAAGGGTTTGGAAGAATGTTTTGTAGGCCTCGGAGGTGATCGTATGTCGCGGCGGGCAATAAATAGCATTTACATTAAAATTCCATGGTAAGGTATGCACTTGAATACTGTCTCCTTGAATTTCAGGAGTTTGGTATTTTGGTAGCTCGTGGTGAGATACGGAATTTTTAATTATAACCGTTGCTCCCCCATGAGCAGTATCGTCAGGGTGAGTAGTCTTGTAGACTCAGTATAGTGGTATTTTAAACATTGTACGGTTGGTAAAGTGTGACTCTGATATGAGTAGGGTGTCGATTTTGTTTATGTTTAAAAATATAATTTTTTCTATAGCACATCTTAAAGTGTGCTTTTAACAACTCAAAACAAAAGGTCAAGTTTTACTTTAACAGCAAGGGTAGATAAAGTAGCACTTTAACATCAAGGATAGATAAAGTAATTTAATTTTCTAACTTTTGTTTAAATTAAATATGACAGCTGCGCATTATCGTAGCAACCCAATCTAGCTACTGACATTTTGAAATGTGATTGACTGTCATTATTTTCTTTTGAAATTGTTAAAGTTCTTGCTATAGAAAAAAATATTGTATTATACACGACGATAAAGTTATTTCTATCCACTCTTGAATCATTAACGTCTCGACTTCGTCTCGACGTTAAACGATTCACTCGTGGATAAAATTTAACTTTATCGTCTTGTATAATAAATTACTATATTTCTTGTTTATGGTTAAGAAAGCCGTTGGCTGTCCATGTTTTAATTCCAATTATGTTAGCCATTATGGGTTGATTTTGTTTACAACAGTTGTTAACAGATTTAATATCATGCTGTTTTGGCTTAGCAATTGAGAAAACATATTTTGAAATTCGTTGAGGAAGAGTGCTAACTGTTCTCCTATGCTCGTCGTCTGTGTCTGTTCAAATTTGTTGTTGTTATATACACATCTCAAACTACAACTACCTCATCTGGTCGACTACGAAAAGCATGGCTGTCCTTTTGTAGACGTGAGTTGGACTCATTAATAATTATTGCAAGGAATGGTTCGGCATATATCGGGTGCAACTCGACCTCCTATTCTAAAAGTTATAATGAAGAAACTATTGGCCATGATAACAGTTGATAGTACTGCCTAGTTAACAAACCTATATAGCAGGTGGTTGGTCATACCTCTAAACATAAACAATTTACATGGCTTATCACGGTTATGCATATTCCTGCTCGCCATTTTTATGGAAAGAAATCGTAGTGGTACTAAATTAAAGAGAATAATTGTCCTCGTCGTTTAGTATTAAAAACTTATTGGATAATGTTAATTATGCATGACAAATATTAATTTTAAGATTTACATATTTCTAAATATAAGTGAGGGGAATATCTACATTTTAAAATTAATATCTTTATGCACATTTAACATTGTCCAATAAATATTTAATACTAAACGACGCGGAAAATTATTCTCTTTAATTTAGTACCACTACCATTTTTTCCATAAAAATGGTGAGCAGGAATATGCATAACCGTGATAAGCCATGTAAATGTTCAGAGGTATGACCAACCACCCGGTATATAAGCAGAGTGTAGATGACGACTAAGACTTGTAATTCCTGTAATTTATTTTGATGCTCTTGAACAATCTGTTAGCACTAAATAACATAATTTTCGATCTATAATATGTAGAACAGTTGAATAATACCGGGTGTCTTAGAAAGAATTACATCTAGTATGCTTTGATTTTCTCATAATGCAATCCCAAATTTTACTTGAAATTGACAAGACTATAAGTCTATGTCAAATTCGAGGTTAGCAGGTTAGGTTTTGCATCAGTTTTAACCTGCTAACCTCGAATTTGACATAAACTTACAGTCTTGCCAATTTCCAGTAAAATTTTGGATTGCATTGTCGGAAATTCAAAGCATACTAGATGTAATTCATTTTAAGACACCCGGTACAATCGGTACCAAACGATTGAGTTTACTTGGGACAATTTTATTTTTAAGATATGTAGCAATTCTGCCCATATTAAAGTTCAGACATTCAAAACTGCCGAAAAGATAATAAATACATAAAAGCTGCTGCTAGCTGCAGATCAGGACTACAAACAATTCGCTTTGTTCGCCTAGCACTAAGTGCGGCGTTGCATACCCACAGCCCAGAATTATCCTCGCTCGGCAAACGCAATATAATAAAATCGACGTAAACATAACTTTAAAAGCAAGTGAAGTCAGACGCATCTAGCCGTCACATAATTCATGCCGGTTGGTTTTATTGTCCCGCACAATACTCGCGGTGGTTATTGGCTCTCAATAATTCACACAGCCTCATAACGGGGCGACCGCGTAACTGCACTTGCCTGAATCCTCTACATGTGCGGCTCCCCTAAACACACGCATATTTCCAATTCGATTTTCCATCAAATTCGTCTTTCTAGCATTCTGGCACGGAGTCTGTGTATACGGGGCAAATCGTTCCCAGATTCCAATTTGAGATTTCTCCAGACCTGGCACTTGTGTGCGCGAAATCAAAATACAGATTTCAATATTTAATTAGGGTTGTATTCGATTCCAAGTTTGTTCAGAAATTGCGCAGGCAAAGTAATTAGAATATGTTGGTACTTCATGTTTTTAAACTTTTACTTCTGGCTGTAATAAGGTGTGTTCCACAATTTTATCTTATGATTGTTATTAGCACCAGTATCATCCTCTTCATCGTCATCATTATCATATTCATGATAGCCATAATTACAATTTTCCGGCCATCACCATAATTACCGTTGCTGTATTATAAGAGCTGATACCACAAGAGCTGATAATAATCATTTTAGGTTAAGACGTAAACATGCTACAAGACGTATCTGAGAGACTGTTACACACAATCAAGTGAAATCGGAAATGGATTTTCATAGAAGAAACAAACACATGAAGTAACTGAATCTATGAAGAAACTGAAAAATAGAAAAGCTTCCGGGCCTGATACTATACCTAATGAACTGATTAAATATGGTGGAACAACATTAGCCAAAGAATTAAGGATCTTCTTTAAAAAAATAATAGATAAATCCACAGTACCAGACGAATGGCGACATGGTATTACAATTCCACTATTTAAAAGGGTAATCAAGAACGATCCCTAAAATTATAGAACAATATCGCTGTTAAATACAATAACTAAATTATTCACCAGCTTGATTGGCGACGAAATAAACAAAATAGTTGGCATAAAGGAGGAACAGCAAGGATTTCGTAAAAACAGATCGACTACCGATGCAATATTTATTATCCGACTAGTTGAGAAATCGCTCGAGTTTAATAAACCTATGTACATATGCTTTATAGATCTAACGAAAGCATTCGATTGCGTACTGTTAAAAGATGTGCTTCAAATATGCCAAGAAAAGGGAATACCCAAGGATTTAATAAGAGTAATAAAAAACCTAAACACGAACAATACGACTACACTACGATTACAAGGAAAATACTCTGAAGATGTACATGTTCGTACAGGAATCCGACAAGGAGATAGCCTAAGTCCGCTAATATTTAATCTTATAATGGATAAAATTATCGCAGCAACAAAGATCTCAATTGTATGTTATGCAGATGACGCAATAATTATAGCAGAAAATGAAAACAATCTCCAGCGATTACTACAAAAACTCAAAACAGAGGCTGAGAAATGACAATATCGGTAGAAAAAACAAAAATCATGGTAATAGCAAAAGAACCCCAAAGATGTAAATTAATGGTTAACAATAAAACAATTGAACAAGTAATGACATTTACATACTTAGGTGTAGAAATATCTCGCTATGGAAATTTAACAAAGGAAGTAACTAACCAAACCATTAAAGCCAATTCAGTAGCAGTCATGGCCTACGCAGCAGAGACAAGAGCAGATACCAGTAAAACAAAGCATCTACTACGAAAAACTGAAATGAGGGTATTACGAACAATAACAGGGAAAACCCTGCGAGACAGAATCAGAAACGAAACCATCAGAGAAACATTTAAGTTTAAGACATTGTGTGATGGACTAGACACCGCAGGCAAAATTGGAATGAACACGTAAGCCCAATGAACAACAACAGAATAGCAAGAATAGCAAGATATGGAAAAGTAGGAGGAAGAAGACCACCTGGACGACCATTAAAGCGGTGGAAAGAAAGCTGGCAATCCACATCTCAAGAATAAAGTGCTGGAAATAACAGGCCTTTAAGGCGTAAATTACGACAAAGAAGAAGAAGAAGAAACAAACACATAAGCTCAAATCGTATCGCATTTCCTTAATGGTGTAATCTCGTTTCTTCCTGATCTATCAACCCCTTTCCTTCGTCGCCATTTGTTGAATATCCATTCGTGAGTTTTAAATGAATAGTTGATCTTTATATCTACTAACGTGTAACTTCGTAATAAAAAGACAGACAGATCGCAAATACATTGTGATATATTTCAACATTACACTCAACTTATCGAAAACTGTAAACATACATTCCTTTAATTTCATTTATCTCAATTTTAAGAAAAGAAAATAGCAATTTTGTCTAAGATCATCATAGTCAGCCTTTATCAGTTTAAGATTGAACAAGGTTGCCTCGCCTGGGTTCTCTAATTCATTTCTGTCTTGCCCTATTATAAATCAGTGTCATCCAATTGTGTGTACGTACTATTGTATATCGTCCAGCCACCCTTTTGCAGTTATGCTTATTTTGCTCAACTTGGATCTTTAATAGACTAGTTTTGCTGTCCATCTATTTTTGTTCTGTCTGACAACTTCTACCCATTACTATTTTATTCAGGCCACATGTTGCATGTTGCAATATGAAATTTTATTTTTCTTTCTTATCTTTTGCTTTTTGTATTCCAACATCCATCATTCTAGTGCCTTATGTGTTATTCTCAATTTATGTGCAGTTTCCTAGCAGTTTCAAAACTTTAGACTGTGACTGACAGTACACACCTCTCTTCAAACTTCCGTTATATGTATGTACTATGTATGTATTATCCTCATTAACCTTGGGGTGTAGAGGCTGATACTTCATACACTAGCATTTGGCGGTGCAATGCTCAACTTGCCCCGGATTCGGGTTACAGAGTTGGGGCGCGCCTTTTGTGCTTACGAAACAGCTAGTATGCGGTGTGTATCTTCGTGATGTGTAGACCTTATTCCTGTATCTCTTAGGTCTGTGGTTCTGAGTAGAGCGTAGTTAATTTGGTGCCCAACTGTGAATTGTCTCACCGAGCCCAATTCTAATCGCCAAGGCTACGGAAAAATTCCGAGCCCCGTGAGATTGGAACCGAGGACTTGCTTAATGCAAGCCTAATGCTTCCATTTTCGATAGAAATTGGCCGTCTACTATATATTATTTTAAAGAAATTTTCTAAACTCTTTTGGTCCGCTCTAATAGCAATTCGACTGCTGTCGCGATTCCAAGGCACTTTATTACTTTTGCAAGTTTTAAGGTACACTATTTTTATGAAATAAACTCAATGCTTTCGATACTATGTCGATTAGATGTTCAACAGTAATTACATAAGTGGTGATAATTTTTTGATAATTTTAACTAGATTCACGAATCTTTCAACAAAGATGAGTGCTAATCTAGTTAAAATTATTTAAAAAAATATTACCACGAATGTAATTCGGCGTGATTATTTTTTACACAATCCAAGTTGTAGATAGGGTTTGATGGAGCTTCCAGATGAGTGTTCTGTTATTTTTAACAACTGCTACTCTACTTTTAGCTGGTAGTGTTACAGCAGAAGAACGATTGGAATGGTTTGTGAAAAAATAGTCGCTGTAATCAACTACTAGCAAATAGTCACTTATAATACCATGAGTAGTCAAAGTTATGTCGAATATTTTTGCTGTGGTATCACGAATGTCCATTGCGCTTAGGTTCGATTAGGACGAGTGCGCTAGCCTTGTCTATAGATTTTTTTGACCTACATATAAAGAATATTCATTTGTGTATATCCAATTAGGGGTACTGTAAGAAAATCGTGTCTGAAACTATGCTAAACTAATTTTTGAAACAACATTTTAAGGAGGTCTAAGTAGCTGTGTTTCCTGGTATTTGTTCTAATCATATTACTTTCTTCTCCAAAAAGTAGTTTTTACGGGCACGTAGTAGCAAAAGCTCCTTGTAGTTTTTTATTTTCATGCAACAAATTTACACCCTTTAGAGCTAACATTGTCCTTTGTTGGAGTGTGTCTAAATATCTTTTTATTTGGCAGTCATATGCGTTCCGTGCAATTTAACTCCTGTGCCTAAAGAAACTTATGCTAAATAGCATTTACCGCAAAACATGGATTTGATCATATAGTGGATATATCTCAATAAAACTATTATTCAAAATGAAATACTGTAATTCATTTGAACTGCTAACTGCATAAAAATTTTTCTAACACAATTTTTGTACGTATATAGGTTTTTGACGTTTGCGCTTTGCGTTTTCAGATAAAGTTTTTCAACAAATGCACTTTCTGAGGTAAATTTGAGCAATTCTAGCATATTTTACAACTTAGCAGGAGAAAAGTTCTAAAATAACCAATTTATGGATTCATTACTATTTACAAAAAAATATGAAGCTTTTTCTCATTTCTTGGTAATAAAAATGTATTTTTATCTAAATAGAAGAGGTACTATTTAAAAATCTAATATTTGTTAAATATGAGTTGGATTCAATAGATTTATAGCAAGTAATACTCCTTTTTATTAACAAGTATGAACCATATTTCACGGCTGCTATTTTTAGCCCAATATCTAACTGAATTGCTGGCAACAACACGACACGAAGACGAAAATATCAATCAAAGATAATCTTGTATGTCTGAGTAATGCGGAGGTAGAATCTAGAACGTATGGGAACATCTGAGATGTATCAGTGAACGGTAATGCAGTTATGGTCTGATTGACGACCGATATTGACAGTTATCTGTCATTGGGGAGGAAGTAAACCATCCCCGGTGAGCGCAGAAAAAGGAAATATTATCCTGCGATACACTATTTCGAGGGGATGCGCATTACAACCACTCTGATTTTTAACAACGTTTTAGTTTGTAATTGCTTTATTTTCCATTCGTGTCTAACGATGTTTTTTTATAGAAAACGAACGCTAAACGCAAAGAAAGACAAAGCATTTTTAGCTTGCGAAACAGCTATCTAGATGCCCACATCTAAATGCTGCCTAATTTGAAGGTATTAGGATTTACGTCCGACCCGACGTTATTCGGGTCCAGCGGCGTGTTTGACCCACGTAAGATTTCAATCGTATCTCCTTAAATCAAACAATCACAAGCTTCCGACATAAATCCACATCAGACTGGCCACCTCGGGGATTGTTCCTAAAGGCAATTTCCTTGAGTTCAAGGCTGAATTTCAATAGCATCGACATTTTAAGCACTGTGCCCTTTTGTCTTCTTAGTTAGATTCTTATAATTTCTTATGCATAAGGGTACTACTTTAGTTTAGAATAAATTGGCTGTAAACAGGCGACACTCTTTTAGAATCCATGAAAGTACCTTTCATAAAAAAGTTAAATATACATTTTATCTAAATTCTGAGTTCTCAAAAGTTATCTCTCATCAATTCGTCAAGTTCCATATAAAAATAATGCACTTAACTCTATTCAAAAGCTTAAAACATATTTTTCTGCCAATAGCGATTAAGGTTTCGCTTGTATTATAAGCTAAAATTGTTGGCTTTAAAGAAAATATATGTGCATTTAATAAAATTTACGCATTTTCTAACTCTCAAGATTGTGTTTATTGCTCAGGGCAGTAGGACGACAACTCGAGGAACTGTATGATATACGACAGGGGTGCAAGCAGCCTTGGCTTTTACATTGATTTGGTCACGTCTCGTCCACCCTCATCCTCTTAGAAGCTCGCTCCATAGCTCAAGACGAGCCGCGGAGATGCATCACGTAATTAAATACCTATGCTGAAAAATGCAAGATCGTATAGTAAATAGTGCATGAAAATAAAAAGAAATTAAGAAGACGTGAATCGTTCCGAAATCAAATTCAGAGCCAAGCAAATGTTGTTTGGGTTATAATTTGTTACTAACGAGCCAATTATGAACATAATTACATTTAGCACAGTGCACCAACTACATGGCCAACGACCAAGTATAAAAAACCATAATCCAAGTCTTGCAATGGAAAATAATCAAATATGAAACCGCCATTTTATTTACAGTATTTTGACTTCGAATTTGTAATCATCTGCTTTGGAAACTCTTGTATGCCATTTTTATCATATAATTTTTCACATGTGGCCGCCACATAAAAACGCCATTCTGCTTACAAAAATTTTGATTTCATATTTGCAATCAGCTACCTAAAATTCCCTTTCATGCCAATTTTTGTTTGACTCGAATTTCATCTGTGGTTTTGACCAGATTTCCAAGCTTTGGACCTACTGCGGGGGGTTAACGTATCCACTCCACCTCTCACAGTCC
The DNA here is from genome assembly GCA_940337035.1 of Agriotes lineatus. Taxonomy (NCBI): domain Eukaryota; kingdom Metazoa; phylum Arthropoda; class Insecta; order Coleoptera; family Elateridae; genus Agriotes; species Agriotes lineatus. The sequence continues at coordinate 24,118,120 of OW679198.1, read as the reverse complement.
ACAACACTAGATATTCAGAATCAGCGTTTATAATTATGTTTACCAATTTTTAGCTTTATCCTTTGTTTTAAAGAATTTTAGTTGAATTTGTTTTATTTACCCTGGGCCAATTCATACTTAAATTAGAAACTATTTTCAGTGCCTGTCAATTTAAAAGAATTTTAAAAGAACAATCGTGTGAATGAACGTTGATAGTTGGGATACAAACAGGTTACTAAGAGTGAATAATATTGACTTGAAAAATTTTGAAATCACGCTGAAAGTTTAATTCTTATCAGTTATGGGTAAAATAATAATCGTTAATGTTATATACAGTGGCAAAATAGCTTTCCCTGTGATATAATCTAATATAACGGTATCAAATTATTATATATCCAAATAAAAGTCAATAAGTCGGTAAAATAAACCTGATTTCCTTCGATCAGTTGAATATGCAATATAATTTATCATTCATTTGACGTAGAATCAGTGGGTGAGAAATTGTGACAATCGTGTTATTTCTATTGAAGAAAATAGAAATATTCTTAGAGAAGTTCTACAACGAGCTTCTGCAGCAGTAACAATCAGTAAGCAGGTCCGCAAAGGAGATCAGCTTTTTTCAGGTACCTCTGAAGATACAGCAAAGGTCAGTGAATTTTTCATTTTGATTTCAATGTGTTTTTACAAAAGTTTTATTTGGTATAATTTGGAATAAACCATTGAGAATTAATATAACTATTTAGAAAGTAAATAAGTAATTAATTTATATTCTAAATTGAAAGTTAATGAAGATCTTGACGGTTTGGGCTTTTACAATCGGAAATTGACATTTTGGATACAGTTATATAATTTATTAACTTGATTTGTTGAATTTGAAATATTTGTATCCAAGATATTAAATTATTTTGAAGCTTAGCGGATTTTTATTGTGTTAAGTCAAACTAAATTAACATGTCATTATTTTTATTTTAACTTTACCTTTAATAAGAAATATTTTGAAGGTAGTTGAAGTAAATATACATCTGAAAGTAATGATATACTGGTTATAATTACCTGTCATATTAGTAAGAATTGTTAATGACAACACACCTATTTGACTGAGGGGAAGGATTTTTATCGCTTTGAGCTGTAGCTAGTCGTAGTTTGAATTAATTTGAATATTGACATAAGGAAAATGTTAAAGTAAAAATTGTAAGAAATGTCAATGCGATACGATTATACGTTTCATGTAGGTAGTTTATGTAGCACAAACTAAAGAAAGAAATTGTATTTGGTACCAAAGGTAAGTCAATTTACTGTATTGATAAATCGTCAATATAATTTGTCATATACATCAAATAAAGGATATATTCCAAAATGACTTTGCAACGCAGGGCTTGATTAGGCTACATTGCAGAGAGTGGTATATTTTAGGATATATTGTAGAGGATTCTGTAAATCTTTTAATGATTATCATTAATTTAGTCCTAGCTTGCTTTCAATGATTTTATATATAAAATGAATTCTGGTAAATTAGTCACATATCAAATGTGGTCATAAAGAACAAGAAAATAATAATATTTGTATTTAATGTCTACAGACCAGAGCTTACTCTTCTAATATGTATTTATGAGTACTAAGAAAAGAAAATGGGGGCACACTGAACATTTCTATAACACAAATCTATGAACCTATACTAAAAGCGAACACCATCAGAGTAAAGTTTTTGAAAAATTTATCAATGCTATCAAACACGGCTATGAAGAAAAACAAGAATTAGGATAAGCTTTACATACCAAGTTTACAATTGGAAGTGTATAGGTGACTCATATGCCTCCCCAGATGGCGGATAGGGGAAAGCCTGCTAAATATAGCAGGTATTGAAGAAATTAAATACCCTAGATGAACTAAAACTAGCATAAAACGTTGAAGAAGCAACTTTTAAGTAATGAGATTAATGGCTCCCATGATGACTGTCGATATAGACAAGTTCTCTCTTGCCAATCAATAGCTTAGGATCGATAACCTAACAAGAATAAGACACCCTTTTGCCCTTAGGTTGGGAAACTTTTCCTATCTTAATTTCGAAGAGAAGGTTAACGGTGTAAGTATACACAAGACAACAAGAAATTGTTGTATTGAAGATTCCGTATTGCCAAACGTAAAACGAATCGCCATTGCTATGCTGTAATGGTTGTTATGGTGCACAATACCATTTTACTCAATGGTTTTGAATGTAATAGTGTAGTACATATGAAGTGCGACAAAAATATATTACATTACAAGGCATGAAAGCGATAGTTTGCAAATGAGGAGGCTTGTAGAAGAATACGAAGACACGAAGCCTCCGAGTCAAGCACAGACACTTTCATGCTGTGTGATGTACACAAAGAATCATTGAAAATGAACAGGGCTATGTGTTTCTTTGTTTGTAATGGACAAGGTTTAGGCATGTGGAGTACGAGGTACCTTAGACACAGACGGCTTTGGTCATATGGTCAAAGTCCTACTTAGAACTTTACCGAGACTAAGGAGTTCCAACCCTAGCAAGGGATCGTTTTGTATAACCCTGTTCATTTTCAATGATCGTAAGTGTATTACATTATTTCTGAAATCTCTCTTTAAAAAATTAAAAACAGAATTCTATCTCATCAAGGCGCATGTTGATGGTGACCGGTCACCTAGGTAAAGTAAAGGAAAAATGAATAGTCTTGCAAAAATATCAAAAGTGACTAGCCTTGTAAAGTGACACTTTCAAGATCAAACTGAGTCTTGTCATGGCCCGCTTTCTTGACGATTTCAGGAAAAATACAATTGATTAAATTTGAACACCGCTTTATTGAACATTAACTGGAGCTCCTGGCTGTGTTTCGGTAAATATAAACAATGTCTGCTCAGCTTGGTTATATTTTGACATATAGTGTCACTGTTACATGAAAAATTAAGTTTGATTTCTATATAGAATTCAAAACGCATTAAAAAAAAAATGAGTAGGTACCTGTTAATGCTCCCACCAAAATCAGCCATGCTCGAATATGGCTGGTTTGACGATCGTTTAATAAAAGATCACTTTTGTGACTAGTTCCAGAATCTACTATTTTCAATTTCTCCGTTTAAGCCCGCCAATAAATAATTTTTAGCGGTTATTACATCAAGCAACCTTGCCATTTCTTCATAAAATAAAGCTTTGACATCTTTGTTTTGAGCGTACATGTCCCAATAAACTCATTGGTACAAGGACGATTCTGTCGTTTTGATAATCAGCATGCCGATTACCAATATCTGAAAACTTGCTTTCCTACAGTATTAACCAACTACTAAATTTAAAATAGTAGCCACAATATGACAGTTTTTGCATACAAACCCGATTTGTTTTTCTTACGCACTTTAGTTCCCTAGCACCATATAAGCAATTCCTACAATTAATTAAGAATAAGAGTGCTCCGTGACACATTTAGAAACCCGATGCCGAAGAAAACGATTAAGTGTAGAATTTCTCTACGGCATTCCACTAAAAATTACTTCCGGGCCATTAATTATTCAATTTACTTGCGGTGTTACACGATATCGCTGTTAAGGCCCCAAATTTGAAAGCCACCTAAAATTCATGACCGTAGAATACCACATACTTTATCTAACTAAAACATTTGGTTTCTAAACATACTTTCCACGGAATATTCCTGTAATAATGCATAAATAATTTCTGATATCTAGGAATTTGTCAATTTTAAAACTTAAGGTGTAAAGCTACCGTACAACACAGATGAGCAATGACCAACGACGTCAGCGTTGATGCTTTTCAGTTAACAAAAGTAATTTGTATTATAAGCAATCCCATCTTTAAAATATTTTACACATCAATAGATTTTCCCAGATGTGTTTAGATAATAAAACTCCCCGTATTTTTTTAAGATATTGCAGTAACCGTGTGCTCTTTAGTTGATTATGCCCTCCATACGATTCCTGAGCAGGTATAGAAATTTAGAAATAAAGGCGATTGCTTATCCTAATAAAAAATTAGACAAATATACAAAGTTTTAGATACATCCATAGAAAATGTACCGCATTTTCATCATTTATGGGTTCGTGATCTATTTAGATCCATCCCAGTTTGCGATTAGATTTTAATAGTTTTGGCCCACAATTTTAAATTATTAACTTTATTGCAGTGGCGGCTAGTGAAGATTTTGATGGTAGAGGCTGCAGAACGTAAAACGCATTTTCCACCCTCTCACAAACAAAGACAGATTCCGAAATCCCAAGATTTAAACATTTCGCATATGAACTGGTAAAAGTTAGCATCAGTGAACAAAGTTACTAAACTTTATAGGCGTTTATGAACTGAATCTAATATTTTCCTGTCATTTTTCGTTTAAATGTATCATCCGACAAAAAAAGCGTCTAAAGTATGATCAAAAATTATTTTCATTTAGTGTGGTTATAGAACAGTTTCCAATTTATGAATGCTACTACGTTTATACTTAAATGTCAAACTTGACTTCTAGTTGCATTCACAAATTAGGAGCTTTCCATAGCCATACTAGATGAAAATAGTTTTTGATCTTACTATATATCGTTTGCAGCACATAGATGCATGTGTGACTGACATATACTATTTCAAGGTGTGCGACAATGTAACATTAAATTATGAGTATAATAAAATAGAATATAGGGTAGTTATCTCAGCAGAAACTCCAAGGTGCAATGTCTGTTCTGTCGTAATTATGCACAAGTCTTTCCGAATATACTCACCGGACGCGACGTGGCCTTTCTTTATCTGAACTCGATGAAATCACCCAAAATTGTGCACGCATCCATATCAGTAACTAGAGACCCGCGCTATCAGCTGCGGTCAGACTACACGAGTGACTAAGCTGTGATGGTTCTAATTTAAGTCTGAATAACGTATCTTTAGACGTACTTTATTCGCCTCTCTTCTCCCGCTGAAGTCAAAAACTGTGACTATTTGAGCTAGCTGAAAACGTCCGTGAAAGTAAGCAAGCACTGATCGACAGTCAATATTCATGGAATATAAATTACTGGTGCTTTGTTTAAAAGGAGAAGAATGATGAAAAATAAGTAAAAAAAATCTTTCAATTAGAAGTTGAAATGGGGTTATAGATAGTACACCAAGTTTCTCTTGTTTTCCAAGTGTGCAAACTCCAATATCTGAAAAACGGATAAATGGGTTATGAAATAATATATCACAAGAAAACCTAATAAATGAGCTTCTTAAAAATACAAGAATATGGTCCTTGCTTTGAAAAACATCATAAATTATTAGATTTGCGAATTTTGAGCACCCTGTACAGAATTAATACCGACAGCCATTATATCACACCCAAAATGTAGCTTACATCAAACATAATTTTTTGGTAACGTTTTCTTTCAGTCAATTGCTTTCAGTTACTTACAGCAACTGCCCGAAGTTTAGCATTTCTTTTTGCATAAAATCGTTAATTTCTCTAAAACAATTGATGTTAATTAGAATTTTGATGTAAGGCATATTATTAAAATAAGTTTTTCAACCACGCTGTTTAATAAAAAAACATTTTAAAAGTGTGCACCACCTACAGCTACAATATTTACACTATTTCCTAGTGATATACCATCTAAGATCCTCATAAAACCTAAGCACTTAAACTTGCACCTAGGATGTGAGTCATAAGATCGCCAATAAAGATTAGAGATAAATTCGTTAAATGATAACATCAAAACCTTCTACCACATGAACAATAAGGGCTGCAACGACGATTCTATCGATATCTACAGCTTTTTTCTACACCTGGGGTAATCTTGTAGTTACTTTTTAGTACAGGTCTATTCCTACTGAAAGAATTTGCACAAAACATGCGATAACAACAATATTCAGAAAACAACGAATTTTCAAATTACCACACCTCACTACTTTGAATTACCTGAGAATAACGTATTACATTTAGGTAAACAAATTGATAATATTACATTCTTACCGGAGTATTGTGAAACACTAAATTCTTTAGCCATTGTAGAATCATACGTCTAGACATTCGCTTTATAATACGCTCAAATATAATTTTATATAATGACTGCTATATTATAAGGATTAGAACTGCACAAACCCTACGTTATAAAAAAAACACGATAAGTAAGTAACCTATTGCTACGAAAATGTATTGGTTCTAAAAGACTCATTTTAAATTAAAAGACGCTTAACTGTATTATTGTAGAAATAGCCTTGGTTAACAACCTATTGTTACCCAAATCAATTAATTCTAAGAGCCATTATTAAATAAGAAGACACTAAACTGTTATTTTGGTTAAGTCAAAGCATACTGCAACAAACCTTGAGTATTAACGAGAGACGATACGTTAGTGACCTGTTGTTACCAAAATGTGTTGCTTCTCACAGCCCCTTGTCAATTAGAAAACAGACATCTGTAACTTTGAGGCAGAACATTTAACGATTCCATGTACCTGTAACCTACCCTGCACTTTACTGAGTGATGATATGTGAGTGACCTATGGTTACCCAAATAGTTTAGTTCTAAAAGCCTTTGTACTTCCGTCGCCTAAAAGAGGAAGGAAGTATTGTAATCGCGAAAAACAAACCTTCCGAGGTTTCCAGATCTTCACGTTTCAGAGTCCCTAGATAATGAAAAGCATGTTTTCAAAATCCGTCTGCCTTTCTGTCTATCTCTCTGTCTGTTTGTCTGTCTGTGTTCAACGATGGTCATAGTGACATTTGTATAAAATTATTAAATATCAAATAATATAAAAGTTGGTGAAATTAGTGTTGATAAGAAGCTAATCTGAGAAAGGAGTCTAAATATACATATATAGTTAAATAAGGGAATAATGGCATGGTAATTAATTTACTAAGTGTTTTTAAAAAAAGAATTAAACGTTTATAATTGGTTCAAACACTTCACAAATAAATGGTGCCCAACGTGGAACATTATTAAAAAAGGGGCAAAAATTGATTAATCAGTATTGATTCATAAAATTATATAATAACAGATTACATAGTATGTAAAAAAGTTAACAATTTAAATATAGTAATGGCTGATAAAAGAGTAACAAGAAAATGTAAGAAGAGGGAAGAGGAAAAGGAAGAGGAACAACATGAAATGGAAGAAGTAATAATGTATAAAGAAGCTGAGGTGGAAAAACAGCATAAGGTAGGTGTGCAAGGGGATAAGGTAAGGGGACAAACAGAACAAGCTACAAAACATGTGCATTTAAATCAGTCAATGGAAGTGACGCTACGAATGCAGAACAGCCTACAAAATTTAATTAAGAAAGGCGCAGTGGAAAGAGTGAGCAGATTAGAAGTTTCAATTTATAATAATGCAGAGAAGATGGAGACCAGATTAGAAGATTTAATACAGAAAAATACGGAGGAAAGTAAGTTAAATTTACAAGAATCAATAGAAATGTTAAAAGCAAAATTTAGTAAAATGCAGATGGAGAACAACTAAGAATTACAAGGTATATGTTACCAGAGAACAGCTTTAAAAAGAAATAAATAGAAAAGTAAAGCTGAAAATGCAAGAAGAATTAGAAGAGTTACAGGAAAATCTAACCAGATAGTCGAATTGAAAATAGTTAAAAGTAATGAGCATGGTATATATTTGGGTTGCTATAAAAGTGATGGAAGTTGAAGTGGAGCCTAGTGCAGGCATTTGGTGTCTGTGGAAAAGAGACCAGATAGGAGTGTAACTGTGGGATCTACAGTAAAAGTAAACAGGTATCGTATATGGAATAGACTGGGTATGTGTTAGAATAATTGATTTAATTGAATATTGTATAAAATTGATATATACGAATAGTATTTGTATGCTTAATTGAGAATGGGAGAATTAAGATTATAGCAGAATTAATTGACAGTAAAAGTATTTAACGATTGTCATAGTGACATTTGTAAAAATTAATGAAATATCAAATAATATAAAAGTTAGTGTCAGTTTAAATTACTATTGATAGGAACCTAGCTTGAGAAATAGTCTAAATATATATATTATTAAATAAGAGACTAATGACATGACAATTAGTTTGCTAAAGTTGTTTTGAAAGTAAGAATTAAACAAGTAATCATAACTTTATAATAAAGCAGAACACTTCCCAAGGTCAAACATGTGTGCGCGTGGTCTATGTGTGGTTACGATTGTGGGCGTGGTCTTGATATTTTCTAAGAGCCAGTAATATGGAAGGAGAGAACAACTAATGCTCTTGTTAGGGCCTACACACATTTTTTTACACAACACAGGAATGTTTGTACTATGTATACATAAATATTAAATCTGCAAATAACCTAAATTCGGAGCTTTGTACAAAAATATGGTCATAAACTTTTTGCAAGTGGACTTTACTACGTCTAGGAAGAACGGTGGTTACAACTTGTCAGAAGCAACAAACCAACCTGAAAATATCATTGCGTTTTTGTGTTTTCGTGCTTATAAGTTAGTTTTTGCGTTCTTTGTCTACTTATATTTCTATTTATTATAAAACAGTTTTTTCAACGCTACAGAGCTACAGCATTTTATTGCAACTGTAAGTACAAGTGTCCAAGTTTAAGATTGAAAATTGTTTATAGGTTAGAATGAGCTGTACGACAAGTGCTAATTCAGAAAACAGACCACGTAATTATTGTGCATGCTGGCGGTAAAATAGGTTTTGTTCCGAATGGGCTAATTATTTTTAAATCGGGCCTTAAGACTGGCGACTACCATGACGATATGAATAACAAGCATTTTTCCAAGTGGTTACAAGAAAAATTCTTACCAAAAGTTAAAGAAAAGAAAGGCTACAGTGTAGAATAATGAGCAACGCTAAAAGGACTGTTCACAGCCAAGGTAATTTGTTGGTATTTTAGAATCACTGTGTGTTTTATTTAAATTTTATTTCAGAGTACATCGACAGTAGCTGATTGGGCATTAATAGTGGATATTTTGTAAGCAACTATCTAATATTTATTAAACACTGGCAAATTTAATCAAAGCCTAAGGTACACAACCCAGTAAACACAGTTACGTAAGATAGACATAACCGATATGAAACATCTGATCTATAGAATATGTCAGACTCGTAACATGTGAATTCCATGTATGTTTCATGAAACGTTCAATGTCCTCATCAAGTACACACCAACGTTACATCTCAAATACGTTGCTATTTTACTCTACAGATACGTCACCTGTGTAACATCTCAAATACGTTGCTATTTTATTCTACAGATACGTCACCTGTGTAACATCTCGGATACGTTACTACTTTATTATACAGATATGTTAACCATGTAACATCTCCTACATGTTACTCTTGTGACCATTTTGAAGCACTTTTTATTTTACACTGAATAAATCCAAACAAAAACCAAAATAAATTCAATAATTTTATTACATTATAAAATACAAGTGAATTATTAAAAATAAACTTATTGAAAGAATGCCAGTTGGCCTATAACACGAATACATATTCAATATCATTAAATTCACAAATAGGATATAGTTGATACAGAAGTTTGCACTCTGCAATAAATCTTATTGAGTTTTTACAACCAAATCAATCTCATGTGGCTTTTTAAACTGGAATTGATTATTTAGAGAACTCAAATTTGGTAAATGCACTATACATTGTAACTATATTATTTAACAAGTTATATACCTATAGAGTGATACATATAGCAAAAACAAAATTATATATAACAAGAAAAAATATTGTATTTTATTCTTTGTTTTGTTTTGAAATTTCTCTTGAATATCGCAGTTTAGCCTGCCTAAACCATTCACTAATCACAATGTCAAAATTTGCTTCTTTGAAATCTTTGAACTGGGACATAACTACACCTAAAATATACTTGATAATGCATAATTTCATTAAATAAATGTATTATAAAATACTAACGTTTAATTATTGTAGTAATTTTCAAATCACATTTTTTTATATTGTTTCGCTGTCCAAGCCAGCTGCATTTAGTAGCCATTTTATTAGTAAACACTCTTTTAAAAATTCGTTGACAAAAATCCTTGTCGTCTCTGCCACTTATTGAACACACAAATATTTTCTAAAATAAATATAAGTTCATTATAACATGTGATCATTTAAATTTCCAGTTATAGAGTAGGCCATAACCGTAAAATTACATAGGACCGTTTATTGGTTTATACCATTTATGTGTTACATTGAGGTTGGGTTACGATAACATAAATGTTACTTCCTCATTCATCACTTTCGTAGCTACGTTTAAGGTACTGGCCAAAATTTTGTAATCGACATAGCCTTCTCTAATTGGAAAGTTAAGAGATCACATGATATTTTCTAATACACTACCCTCCAAAAAACAGATCATTTTTTTAAATGTTATTTTTATACAACAGATCATTGAATATGCATTTTATATTTATGTAAGTATTGCTTAATGACAGTAAACATAATAATACAAATTAGTAATTTTTTTATTAAAAAGATCAGGAAAATGAAAAGATATGTAATATGACAAACTAGAATTTCATTTCAAAAAATCAAAAACTGATCCGGTTTTTTGGAGGGGAGTGTATAAAACAAAAATTTACTCACAAACAAATTTTTATGTGCCCCATCTTCTATAAATACTCCAAAGTTGTTTAATTCTTCATTTGAATTAATTGGTATTAAGTCTTCAAACTTGCTGAAATCATAAATTTCTTTTCTTGCTGAGTTGCAACTATTTTCTTCTATTTTTCTTAATCTTGCATCAATGTTATGCAATGCTAATTTAATGTATGAACACAGGTGGAAAAATTTATTAGCTGAAAAATGACACATGAAAAGTTACTGATTTATATGTAACTTAAAGAATCATTATTATTTACTATATACTTACTTAGTACACTATCTTCATTCGATGTAGTTGCATACCTGATAGTATTTGATGTACGACATACAAAATATCCAACAATCATTTTTGAAGTGTAAAAATCTACTTACTTGAACTTGATGTGGGAGTGGATACCATAGCTGTCGACGACGAAGAAGCTTCATTTTGCATATTTACTTTATTATCATCAAGGAACACCACTGGAGCAGAAGCAATAAGTGCATTAACAAAATCAACATTTTGAGATGATAAATCCACAATTTCTTGTAATTGCTGGGGATTAGTTTCTGATTCATTATTGTTATTACCATTAATGAGCATTTCAGGCGGTTTTTCATTATTTGGAAGTTTTGGAGTATTTTTAATCCTTGGTATTTTTGGCGGTGGAGAATAACCTAGAATAAAATAAACAATTCTCTTTGATTTACTGTTCTTAATATTAAACTTACTTCTATCTGATTGTTCATCTTCACTGCTGTTGTCTTGTACTAACACAGACTTTTTCTTCTTACGTTTTCCACGGCCTTTATTCTCTTCATTATCTGTTGTTGTATTATCTGCAGCATATTTTCTTGCAACGTATAAGCTAGCTAAAAATGTTAACTATAGTAAATAAAATTTAATATAAAATTTGTGCTATACCTACTATAAAAAGGCGGTAAAAGGCAAAACAATCAAATAAAAAAGTGATGTTAGGCAAGAGTCAACTTACTGAAGTTGTGATCTAATAACGTATTTTACATAGCTAATTGGTAGCTCCAGAGAGTTATTCACACACAACTTGAATGAGCTGTTTTACAATTATTGTTTTCTTTAATAAGTACTTACCATAAGCAATAAATTAACACCCCAAGGATAATCAAACACGCACAAAGACAAAGAGTAAACAAATACCCTCTATCCTCATAAACCCGCACTATCCGGACTTGTGGTTAATGGCGCGTATTTTAAATCGTAATTAAAGAATGTGATAAATAGTATTATATAGTATTAATTCCTTAGACTATATATTTACACTCGGTATATGTATAAAAATTAACCTAATAAAAAACAGTTTTTTAAATGTTCATATGACTTCTGTACATGTAGATTATAAGGGTATTATTTGCTTTTTAGTAATTTTTGTTTTTACAATAACTTATAAAAAGCTTAAAAAATGTAGGTAAATAATTTGTGTCTCAATTAACAAACCCAACAAATTTTGGGGTTTATATATTAAGAATAGAAAATATTATATTATTACATTTAAATGTATCAAATAAGTTTGTAGATTTTATTTTTGACACGTATCGGTGACGTATACGGCGCACCTATCCAAGCTTATTTTTTAAATGTGTCAAGTAAGTAACTTGGTTTTATGTTAGACACATGTCGGTCACGTATTCACCGTAACATATCCAAGTTTGTATCAAGGTAGTAACAAGAAAGTTTCATAGATATTACTTGTACAGAACAAAAGTTACATATCACTGTTCTCTCTATGATCCTTTACAGATACGTAACAGGATCATTGTGTTCACTGGGAAAGAATCATTGAAAATGAACAGGGCTATGCAACAAACATTGCAGTAGTTCATATACGTTTTCTGAATTTCCCTTGTCTCTAAAGCAGAATCGTGTTGTCCTAACTCTCTCCTCATCGTAATAATAAAATAACGTTGCACGCAATTGCAAAACGTCGGTTAAGTCAATTTGACATGCATAACCCTGTTCATTTTCAATGATCGTAAGTGTACATGTCCAATGTAACTATCCGGGAAGCATCAGATTTTGTTTGTAAGTTATTTAGTGGAATTTCATTATGTGTGTGCTTATTTTTTGTGTGTTAACAGATAAAAATGAAAGTTTGGGACTCGATATCATGTTTTAATTTGTGTTACGATTTAATTATACTTTAAATCCCAATGGCACATATGAAGCAATTACATACAGTGTGTCCCAGATCGACTGGGATTGCATGGGTAACTTTCTTATCATTGAAGATGGAGATTTGGTTAAATGGCCAATGTTTTCCAGTTTCATATGCTGATTTAATATCTGTTTGAAAAAGTTCAGAATGTCGAACCAGTCAAAAGTTATTAGTAAAAAACTAAAAACTGTAATTTTCTTGTATGTCAAATATCTTTGTAAGTATAAGAGATACGAAAAAAGTAATATTTGATTTTTAAGTTACTGAATAGAATTTTTATTCTCTTTTCAATGATGTAAGATAACGTATGATTGAATAAAAAATACCAGTAAAATTAATTGTTTTTACATTTTAATCAAGTAAGCTTACATGGATCAAAACAAAATTAGTTGAAATTTATTTTAGAAAACCTTTGTATGTAATTCCTATAATACTTAGTAACATGTTAATTCAGTACTAAGTACTTGAACCACAAAAACCATCGTGATATTGCTTTTTAAATGTATAATCAAGTAGGTAACCAGCTATGATGAAAAACAATAAGAAAGTTTGCGTAAAGTAACCCGTCGTGTCGTCAAATGGTGTCAACTATGTTTAGCTAACAATCGCCAGCATTTTGATCAGTTCATGTGATTATCAGGATTATGTTTTGTTTTTAAATAAATGTTGTTTGTTTTTGTTAGGATCCATGTAAGCCTACTTGAATAAAATGTAAAAACAATTAATTTTACTGGTATTTTTTATTCAATCATACGTTATCTTACATCGTTAAAAAGAGAATAAAAAATTCTATTCAGTAACCTAAAAATCAAATATTGCTCCCATATAACTTAAGGAAGTTGATACGAGTACCTCAAAAGCAGCCATCTTGAATTTTTGTTCGACACCAATTTTAAATTGGTCTCATCGAAAACAGCGATTTTTATATAAAACTTTTTATTTGATTTTTAGGTTACTGAATAGAATTTCTATTCTCCTTTCAACGATGTAAGATAACGTATGATTGAATAAAAAATACCAGTAAAATTAATTGTTTTTACATTTTAATCAAGTAAGCTTACATGGATCAAAACAAAATTAGTTGAAATTTATTTTAGAAAACCTTTGTATGTAATTCCTATAATACTTAGTAACATGTTAATTCAGTACTAAGTACTTGAACCACAAAAACCATCGTGATATTGATTTTTAAATGTATAATCAAGTAGGCAACCAGCTATGATGAAAAACAATAAGAAAGTTTGCGTAAAGTAACCCGTCGTGTCGTCAAATGGTGTCAACTATGTTTCGCTAACAATCGCCAGCATTTTGATCATTTCATGTGATTATTAGGATTATGTTTTGTTTTTAAATAAATGTTTGTTTTTGTTTTGATCCATGTAAGCCTACTTGATTAAAATGTAAAAACAATTAATTTTACTGGTATTTTTTATTCAATCATACGTTATCTTACATCGTTGAAAAGATAATGAAAAATTCTATTCAGTAACCTAAAAATCAAATATGGCGCCCATATAACTTATAGAAGTTGATACGAGTACCTCAAAAGCAGCCATCTTGAATTTTTGTTAGACACCAATTTTAAATTGGTCTCATCGAAAACAGCGAATTTTATATAAAACTTTTTTTCGTATCTCTTATACTTACAAAGATTTGACATACAAGAAAATGACAGTTTTTAGTTTTTTTTTAAATAACTTTACTGGTTCGACATTGCCAATTTAACCAAATCTCCATCTTCAATGATAAAAAAGTTACCTATGCAATCCCACTCGATCTAGGACACACTGTATATATACACTTACTGGCCACATTCATGTATGGTAAGAAAATCGTTTTAATTTAATTTTTATTTGTGTGGAGCCAGTAACTTTTCCAAGTAAAACGCAAGAGGACTTTAAGCCCAATAAGTCGAAAGTTCTTAGCCGCGACGAAGTTTTGAGGTGCATTCGTACTTCACCGGACGAGAAGTATTTACTTGCAAAGGTTAGCATTATTGATCCATTTGTTTCCTTTTAATTGTAAAATTACATTGCAGACTATACTTATGGGTATTGCTGGCGGTTGTCGCATTGGAGAACTGGTCAAAATGAAAATTGACGACGTGGACGTCGTTTTGTTAATTTAGTTGTAATGTACTTATGTTAATTTTTTGATAAATTATTGATTTATTTTGGTTGACATGTATTTGACATTTTTAAAGCGCTAGCGCAATAAAAATTTTAAATCACTAGCGGAATACAAATTTTAAATGACTGTTTATAAAACACCAACTTTCATGGGCAGGCCAGAAACCAACTGATTTACAGTTATCAATTGAAAAAAAAATTGCAATAATACTAGCTTTAAATCTCGTAGGTACTTAGAATATGTTCAGGAAATTTATTGACAAATATAAATGTGTAATAACATTAGTTAAGCCAATTACGTATTTTTTTGTAGAAAAAGTAGGTAATATGATGGACATTTTACTTACCATGTTGATTAGGGTGACCACCTCTTGGAAAAGCTAACTCGGAACATTTGACACCTATTTATTTATATTGACCATAGCTACTAACGAATAGAAAAAAATCTGGTGTGATACACGCACACAACTTCCTTTTACAGTGATCTTATAATTAGCCAAAAATTTCATTTTTAATTTTTAAGCATTATTTGTCAGACATTTTCAAAAATTACAATTGCTAAAGAAACCCTACAAAATGGAGCGTTAGTTCAAGAGACAAATTTTTTAAGCTGAATTCAAAAATTAATAATATACCGGATGTTCTATTTAAAATAGACTCATAAAAAAATAGGAAAAAAACAAACGAAACTTTTTTTGGTGGTATTCAACTGGAAAATCACCTATCTTTCATCAATATAAATTAAAAATGTAATAAACATGTAAAGTTTGAAAAAAAATCGTTTTAAGAGTTGTTTTTGAAAAATTTTCTTCAAAAGCTTGCTGTCGCATCTAGATAGTACACAAAACTTATTTATGAAGTTTCAACGCCATACCTCTTTTCGTTTTTGAGATATTCTGTTCACAGACAGACAGACACACATACACAGACAGAATGACAGACCAATGAACAAAAATATGTATTTTGGGTTCAGGGGACTTTAAATCTGTGGAAAACTCAATTTAAAATTTTTGGGGTGAACCCAATACTTCCTTTCGTAAGAGGAAGTAAAAATCTTAAAATCTTGGACAATGTGCAGCTAACAGTTTACCATTTTTGAGAGATAGTATTTTAAAGACGGAGTTCTGTTTTCCAAAATTTACGGCTGCATTATCTGCAGACAATGCTGATATTCTATTACTTGGAAGATTGTGCTTTTTCAAAGAGCTAAAAAATTTTGTCAGCTATTGCTTTTGCTGACGAAATGAAGTCTTAATACATGAAATAAAGGGGGGAAATAAATTTACCCTCTATCGGGAAATGTTATGTCCCGGGCGATACCAACTCGGGACCGGAACATTGGTCATCAAACACGGGACTGTCCCGGGGAAATCGGGACGGGTGGTCACCCTAATGTTGATTCACACACCACTTATAAGAACAAGACACCAAGCCAAATAAACAATATACCAAGACAAAATTACAAAAGCGACTGAACACCAAGAACTTTAAGCAATAATGTTGCTGATATCAGGTTGTTTTACAAGTGGGGTTGATTACCTGAGTTTTTGGAATAGGAATTGGACACTTAAATACGTATACAAATTATACATCATAACAATAAAACATAATATTTCCTTTTTATTTGGGAAATTCCAAAAGCAGATAAGTACTTAATTGTCCCTATTTTCAGATAATTGTAGGTTTGTCTAAATATAGTGCTTTTAGAGATCAGCAAATTCCAGGAATTTAGTTTTTAGAAACTGTCCCAGTGACATTTCCACTAACTGGATTTATAGCATTGTAACAATAATTAGCATTTAATACTGAACAGAAAAAAGAAGACACTATTCAATTCAGCAGTATCGGTGTATCCAATATGTAGGAGGAAAGTGGCCTGGAGGCTATCCAAATATTTCCAATCTGTAACGTGCTTTTAAAACTTTCTTTAGTGCAACAAAAGTTATTAGATTCGTCGTATATTTTAAATGCGGCATATGCCGCGGGTTTCAGCTAGTAACAGATAATTTATACAAACACTACGATATGTACAGGGCGAGCACTTAAAAATTTTTTTACAATTTTTGCTTTAACACAACTATTACTTCAATGAAGGTAACATTTTGAACGTAGCTCAGTTTTTATCCTTGAACAAA
Organism: Agriotes lineatus; assembly: GCA_940337035.1. Classification (NCBI taxonomy): domain Eukaryota; kingdom Metazoa; phylum Arthropoda; class Insecta; order Coleoptera; family Elateridae; genus Agriotes; species Agriotes lineatus. Next base: position 24,101,152 of record OW679198.1, on the reverse strand, counting down.
CGGGAAACTTTTGGACCCAACATATACAGAGTGAACACCTTAAAAATATTTTTTGTTTATTTCTGCTTTAACTTAAAAATAGATAAAAGTAATAATTTGCACATAGTTCAGGTTTTACACTTGACGAAAATGGAACCCAACAGATACAGGGTAAATTCAAAAGAAGTCAAAAAAAGCAACAATAAGTGCGTTTTGTTTAATACCACCGCGTATCGAACAGGCGCGAGAGGTCTTCTATGAGCTTGTGCGGTACTCGGGTAGAGTTGAAATCTCAATCGCAGGTGCTGTAGTTCCAATCACGCTCCCGGAAATGTTTTAAATTGTTGTAGTTTGCATTAGCAGGTGTTTTTTTATTATTTCAGCATTATTAGAAACGTTAAGATATTTTTCTCCGTATTTGTTTTTTATTTTTAAAATTATTACTGTCACAACTTCCTCTTGAGAGGGAACTTCTGAGTTAAGCTCTTTACAGATTTTTTAAATTAAAAGACGCTTAACTGTAATTGTTGAATAAGGATTGTAACTGTAACAAACCCTGTGTTTTCACTAGAGACCATAGGTTAGTGGCCTATTGTTTCCCAAATGTTTTAGTTTTAAGAAGCTTGTTCAAATGAGAAGATACTCAAACGTAGTTTTGGTTAATAAATCGCGTATAAGAATTGCAGCTGCCAGAAACCCTACGATTGCAAAAAAGACGATATCTTAAAAACCTATTGTTACCCAAATGTTTTAGATCTAGCAGCTCTTTTTGAATTAGAAGTCACTCAACTGGCGTGCAGGATAATGAATAGGATATAAGGATTGTAACTATAACGCACCCTGCTTTTGTAACAAAGACGATGGTTTAGTGACCTATGGTTAAGCAAACGGTTTAGTTGTGAGATCCCTTTTGAATTAGAAGACACTCAACTTAATTTCGGTTAATGCATAGCAGATAAAGATTGAAACTGTAACACACTTATCGTTTTCAAGAAAGGCGATAGGTTAGTGACCTATTTTTATGCATTTTTTTTGTTCTAAGAGCCTTTTCTGATTTAAAGATGCTTACATGTAATTTTGGTTGAGACAGAGAATATAACGATTGCATGTAGCTGTAACAAATTCTGCATTTTCATGAACTACGATAGGCTAGTGACCTAATGTTACTCAAATGTATAAGTTATGCCATTTCTGAATTAGAAGAGTATCAACTCTAATTAAGGTTAATAACTAGCGTCTAAGGATTGCAACTGTAAGAAACCCTACATTTTTCAAGAAAGATGACGGATTGGACACCTATGGTCATCCATGCATTTTAGTTTTAAGAGCCCCTTTTTGAATTAGAAGACAGTCAACTGTAATTTTGGTTAATGAACAGTATATAAGGATTGTAACTGTAACACATCCGTGTTTTCTAGAAAGACAGTACATTAATGGCCTATTGTTACTCAAATGATTTAGATCTCGGAGCCCTTTTTTAATTAGAAACCGCTCAAATTTAGTTTCGGTTGAGGCAGAGTATATAAGGATTGCACGTAACTGTAACAAACCCTGCGTTTTCACGAGAGATGATATAATATTAGTGACTTATTGTTACCAAAATGGATTAATTCTAAGAGCCATTTCAAATTAGAATACACTCAACGATAATTTTGGCTAATGAATAGCGTATACAAATTGAAAATGTCAGAAATCCTGCATTTTCAAAAAGACGAGAGGTTGGTGACTTGTCGTTACCCAATTATTTTACTTCTAAAAACTCTTTTTTGAAGTAGAAGACACTTAACGGTAATATTGAATAATGAATAGAGTAAGAATTGTAACTGTAACGTACCCTGCGTTTTCACGAAAAACGATGGATTGATTAGTGACCTATGGTTGCCCAAGTGTTTTAGTCCTACACCCCCTGTTTGCAATTAGAAGACACTCCACTGTATTTCGGCCATTTTTTAATTAAAGCGGGTTCATTACCAGGAATATTAGTAGAAGTCGTACTCGAAAAACAAAATGCTATAACAACTAAAATTGCTGGTGACTTTCTGCCACTTTAGCCAGCTAAACAGGAAGTTGCGCAGTTGTTGCTCTTCTTTGTTTTGTAGAAATCAATCAATTATAACGTCATTGTCGGTTTTCTCCTGATGTTGCTCATTTGATTTTGAGTTATGTTAAGGTAGGTAAATTTTGTTTATTTAATTTTTAGAAGCTATTACATTTTATGCTTTCATAGTTCTATCTGTTCGAGTTTTTGGCAACAGTCCAACTGTGATTTCATTTTTGCAACTTTATTTTGTTTCAGAAATACTATGGGCGTTTACAATGGCATCGGAGGAGAAATGGGGAATGACTACAACAGTTTCTAGTTCTTCAAGTTAAAACCCATTGTGAACTTTTATTGCAATTAACTAGAAATATATTTAACATTGCAGTTGCGCGATTAATACATGATCCAAGTTGATCCCTGGTTAGGCTAGCTTACCCATAAATTCAACATTTACTGGGGTAGTGCTTTCTATAAATATCACTGTTATTGCACTCGATTCCAATAAGAATTTGGCGGCTTGCCTAATAGCTCTAGTTTTTCCAGCGGGTTTTCTTTACATCGCGACAAAAGAAAGCCATTTGCTAGCAATGGCTTTAAACAAGCACTGTGAGGACTGTTTATTAAAGCTTTCCCTCCGATTCGTCCCTGCGCTCCCAACTAAGGAGCCGTTGCCCCCATGAAGCACCTCCATGAATAACTATCTCCTGAAACGGCGTTTTCGGTGGATAGAGGAAAAACTCGCGCTCGCATACATAAAGAGTGCATTGGCTCTGGAAATGCATATTGAGTGGCTCAGTGACCTAGGCCAAGTTCCACAGAGCAGATCGATACAATTTAAATGTTATTCAAATGAGCGGTGGCGTGCACTGTCTCTCCCGCATACACATCGCGCGAACTTGACCTCATGACTGACTGCGCCACCCGCCGCCGCCGCCGCCGCCGCCTCATACATGCAAATGCTTATCTAATGCAACTGATTACACCTTAACTTATTTCAGCCTTGTGACCGCGTTATGCATCTGATAAATTCCCTAAACACACGCTGGAAGTCTCGCACACACTCGCGAGTACTCCTTGATTTCCGTCGCTAATCCTTAGAACGATTTAATTAGATGTTTTTCTAAGTTTGTTTCTTCTTCTTTTTCTCTTATTGCAGATTACGTCTTTATTAATATCCATCAGCAGAAAACTATCTGTTCACTGGGATTTTTTCTCTCAAGTAATGTACAACAACAACAACAAACAACAAAGTGCTACTTTTGTCAGTGGTACCTCTTGTTGTACGTATCTGAAGTTTTAACGAAGTGAAAGATCAGTTGTTGGAGATCAACCCTGTTATCGTTGAATGTACAGTTTTAAGTGGAAATATAATTAGTCAAAGTTATTCTTTAGAAACTGACAACAGTTGGCACTGAATCAGATAGACTGGAAAAAGCGTCGAGCGTCCAAGTTTGAGCGAAGAGAGGCTGCTAAAGAAAAATAGATTCTTTAGAAAAAAAGAGTCTTTGACTTCAATACTTTTCTGCACATTTTTCATTGTAGAATCAGTTAGCATCTGAGAATCTTTCAAAATCAACTCGTTCCGATATCAAACTTCAATTACTGCTTTCGTTATTTCTTTGTAGTTGTACATTCCATTTTCAGTACTTACCATAGACTACATTTCTTTAATGACGTGAATTTCCAGGTCACTTTGCTGAAGTTGACCTTTTTTCTTGAAAATATTTTTGCAGAAACTTCGAGGTGTACGATGGACATGGGTTCTGTGGGAAACTTGGTTCTTCATTGGAACAAACATTTTCCACTTCGTTACCCAGCTATTATTCCAGTAAGTGTCTACACTATTGATTATTTGTTGTCCCTTCAATTGGCACTACTAGCTGAGCCTGTTGTACAAAAAGCAGCCTTGTAACATTTTATTTAGAGCAAATTTGTCGACATGGTCAATACTAACAGCCATGATTTTAGGCTTCTCTTCAATTTTTTCTTCTCAGCTCGTGCACTAGAGAGTAAGTTCTGTCTGAAATTAGAATTTCTTTAGTCTGCTATAGTTCACCCGAAACATGTTTTGTGCACAGCAACCCCTTATTTAGATCAGTTAGGAGTTGACCCTTTTGTGACCGAACTGTCTTTCTTCCATATTCTAAAAGTATTATATACACCATTGAGTCAAGACTTGAGAAACCAGTCTTGGATAAATTTTGGTTAGATTAGTTGTATTAGGGTTTACATTATTTTTTTAGTAAAAATTTCTGATCTAAAGGGGGGGATAGTTTTTCTTTTAATTTGGAATTTTCTTGTCCACTTCAGCTAAACCAGTTTATTTGTTTTTCAATCTTATTTACTGCCACATTTTTTACCAACATGTTGTTGCGTCATCAAAAAAGGTTTAAATAAGGTCACAACCTTTTCCCGCTTACGCGGTGTAGTATCTACGATGAAAGTCATTGTTCCGATGCACTAAAATATCGTTAATGACTGACATACTATATGCCTTGTAGTGATACCTTTTATAGTAATATTTCACTAAATACCACCACAATTTGCTCATAAAAACAGATTGAAGTAGAGGTTACGTTTTCCACGTCAATTCCTGTCTACTTTTTACTTCGGTTTTGAGCTCTGGGTTTATAGCTTTTATCAGACGCAGTAATGATGGTAGTGGGTGCTGCTCTACGATATAATTGTTACATGGTCTGATCAAGGACGATGAAATACAATTAGGTATACAAATCACAAAGTAGCTGTTCTTTTGTACTCTACAATATTTTTAAAGTTGTACCTGACGGCAAGTATGGCATCGACTATAGAAATATTTTCTCTAAAGCTCTATGTATGGCCCTCTATTAACTGTGATATACGGCTATAACTTGCTTTGTATGATGTACAAGAACTTAAAAATTGTGATTTGTATTGATAGGGATAGACGTTGAGAATTCACTCCTTTTACAAAAATTAGGACTTAAATGGAAATAAGATTAGTGAACCTTAAAGTAAGAAAACGAATAGCCAGAGCTTAATATTAAACTAAATCAAATTGAAAAACCCTTAGAAGTAGAAATAGAAGCAATTTGGAACATGATTAAGTATATGGTTGTGAATATTAAAGAAGAGAGCGCACGCTTTACAATTATTTTTTTTTAATAAGTACAAATCACATCTGAAATATTAATGAGTAAAAGAAGGATTTTTAAAAAGGCAAATTTAATTGTAAAGATAACAACAGAGAAGCAAAACAATGTATATCAAATAATTGGGCCGAAATAAAAGCAATTCAAGGAAAATACTTTTAATATACATACTAAGACTAATAAGATAACAGAGAAAATTTTAAAACATAATGAGGCTGTGCTTAAAGACACAAATATGGAAGTCATTACAAGACTACTACAGAGACTTAGAAAGACGGAAAGAGTAAGTTAAAACAGCGAAAAAATTTTTTTTAAACTAAGTGCTCAGATGAAATGTATTCGAAAAACTTAAAACAATAAATCACGGAACTCTTTTTAATGACATTTACAGCTATATAAAAATAAAATTTGCCTGTATGAAATCAATATTTGCAAGACTGCCAAAAAAACCCAACTCTTTGTGCTGTGATGGTTATCAAATGATCCATGCACTTTTGAGAACCATTTTTACCAAAATATACATTAAATGTCAACAAGCAGACGATATGCAGTTTGTTTTCCGAAATCAAGTTGACACAAAGATATCATAACACGAATGTGGAGGTATAAACGTATTATTTTAATAAAAAGCAGTAAAAGGCTTTACTCGGAACTTCCCTCGCAAATGAAAGTTTTGAAGCAAAAAAAGTTTAAAATTTCAAAGGAGAAAAAGGAATTTAATGTTTTAAGCTGTTCACTCTTGGGTCCAAAGTACGCACATTTTCGTCAAGGGTAAAAACCTGAGCTACACAGTATGCCCCCGGATTGAGAAAACTTTTTAATGTATTATTTTTATTAAAAAAGTTACCCTATAAAAGTGTCTGTTTCTTATAAAAACCACAGTGCCATAGAAAAATTAAAAAGTTATAATACAAGATGTTTAGAAATTAAGAAAATATGAAAACAGCTAAGGAGAGAAGTATCTTTAATTTTAACTTTAGAGGAAAATGTGTTTGTTTTTAATAAACAAGTCGGGCTAAATACAAAATTTTAATTTCAAACTAGCAACATGTATTTTTTCAGTTTGAAGCAATGCAAAAGTCATAATACATCAAATATTGACAAAACAATCAAATCTGTGGTAATACTGCAGAATTGTTCAGTTAGTCTATTGAAAACTTCATGTTGTTTTTTTTTAATTTTAAGACCACCTGTACTTATATCATAGTTTTAATTACAGAATTTTTGTTTCAAATCAAGAAAGAGCTTCTTCCTTTGACATTTATAGTAAAATAAAAATAATTTCTCTCCCTTAAACTCATTGCAAAAAAACTGAAATTAAATGACTATTAAAATGACATCCCACTAACATTTATGTATTATGACTTTTGCATTGCTTAAAACTGAAAAAATACAGATTGCTAGTATGAAGCTGCAATTTTGTATTTGGACTTACTCTTCTATTATAAACAAAGTCAAAATTAAAGGTAGTTCTCTCTTTAGCCCTTTTTATATTGTCGTAATTTCTAAACATTACATATACCGATTTCAATTTTATCCATGGCACTGTGGTTTTTATAAGAAGCAAAAACCTTTGCAAAGAATGACTTTTCTACGAAAAGTGAAAAAGAAGTTTTCCTTCTTGTAAACCCAATCCGGGGACATACTGTATACAGAACATACCTTTATTTAACTAATATTTCTTCAATTACATCAAAAAGAGACAGATTTATTTAAGGTGATTACCTTGTATATATTTGACCGGAAATATATTCGGTTTCGCTCCAGTTAGACATATAATCCGCACGCAAAATATTGGTCTCCTGGTTTTTGAGCTATACCGCCAAGAAACGGACAGACAGACGGATAAAGACAGGCAGGCTGTCAGCCAGACAGACAGACAGACAGGCAGACAAACAGACAAACAAACGAAATTTAAGAGAACATCTAGGGATGTGAAGATCTGACGAAGTTTCTGAAGCGACTTTTTTACGATTACAATTCCTTCTTCGCTTTAGGCGAGGGAAGTACAAAATGGTAAAATTTTGAAAACTATGAACGTAGCTATGGGTTTCTGATGAGATCGACAAGATCGTAATCTTGTTATGTTGCTGTATGTATGCAACTTCGAACGGCGTCGTATATTTCAAATTGTCTTAATAGTTTAAAGGCCGGTTGCAGAAAGCAATGTTAAGTCTCGTGTTAGCTAACATCGCGTCAAAGTGAACAAAATCACATCAAATTTTGTTTACTAATGTATTAGTTACCATAAGCATTTGAGATTTGATTCGTTTTTGTTCACTTTGACGTCGCGTTAGCTAACACCAGACTTAACATTGCTTTCTGCAACCGGCCCTTAGTGACTTTGAATGCGTACCTGGCATTCTTTTCGTTCGAATGAAGTACAGAATGTCAGGGTGGAAATATTTTTCTAGCCTCCATTCTCTTTTGGAAAATTTTGAGAAGTTTACATTTTTACTTTTGAAGCTATATGATGCGTTTTTTCGTATTTTTCATTTGGTGACGCCTCAAAAGCAGATAATCTCCCGAAAAAACGTAGGCTATATGGGGTAGATTTCATCTTATTGGTGGGACGAATTGCTGCACCCATCTGGTTAACCCAGAATGCAGGGGCGGCGAGTTTTACAGTTTCAATCGGGTGCCTTATACTACACATTTCGGAAACTTCAGGTTTTTAAAGAAATAAATAAAGAGTATATAAATCCACTTGTATTGATTTCTTTTCAGATCTTGTCTTTAAAAGCCTGAAATAATTCGAATTTTCATCGGAGTGGCCTCTAATGGCAAGACCCTCCGTTGCTAAATATTTTAAACTAGTACTAAACGTGAGCAAAGCAACTCTAGCTTGTTTCATTTGACTTTCTTTTTCGGTATTAAGACTAGCCAAGACATTAACACCACGTTCACTACACGCCACAATACCAACTGCTTGGAAATGAAAATTTGAACGTTCATGATCTTTAAACCGCTCTATTGCTTTATTCCACGAAGAAAAACCATTAACACAAAAACTTTTATAGGCATTTTTGTTGGACCCAGTAGCGGCCTCGAATTAAGTTTTTCTGTTTTTGCTGCCTCTAAGCATGTCCTACAAAATACTATATCCGCCTGAAGATTGTAATCTATCCACCTAAACTGATAAGATCACTTATGCAAAAATTCTTGTAATTAATGAAATAACTAATAATAATTTCTAAAATACAATATTGGTAAAATTAAGTTTAGTTAATCCCAGCATGTAGTTTGTGATTAAAATTACATTAAATTATTCTAAATAAATAAATAACTAGAATACAATATTTTAGATTGACATATCGAAAATGGCAATATAAATTATAATGTATAACATACCATTTATTTTATCGAGGTTTGAACGGCCTTCCATCTCCGGCACTAGTCGATTTTTCCTGCTTTATCAAAAACTTCTCCATTGTATAGGCAGACGACTACGTAGAGCGAACAATGCAAATGCTACTTGGCAACTGAGGCGTTTACTTCAGCTAATTGCAAATATCCGTCATGAAATAAGCAACATTGAATTCTTGCAAATATTTAGGTAGTAGTTACCCTAGCCGGTACCTAGGCGATAAGCCTTAAATTGTACTTCCGGTCCCAACCAAGACAGGTAGTCCGGTCATTACACCCCCTGGCTGATGCTGGTTAGCACATGCTGCTTCCATTCCAAATAAATAGTTTTGAAAGCTATTATTTTACTGTTACAATTCATCGGGTGCGTTGCACCCGTAACAATTTGTGATCGGGTGCGGTCGCCCCCGTGCACCCGTCTACTCGCCGCCCCTGCCAGAATGTAATAGTACGTCGAGAGTAAAACAGTATTGGTCGACCGACATCTATGGCAGGTCAGGCGGTTTAATTCTCTGTAGAAACTTTGTTTCGAAATGTATCCTTTTTCCTCTCTTTTCCTGTTCATCGTAGTCTTGATTTGGCGTTTTTGCTACGATATTTCTACAAAGGTATCGACATCGCCGTGCTACCTGTCGAAAATCCGTGGATGAGTAATGTAACTAACGTTGCTATTTGGCCTAGCTGTTAGATTGCAGACCTAATGCTCTTCTAAATTTTCCATAACGTGTCGCAACCGTTCAGATCAGGTATTTCAATTGTTCCAACATTTCTTGCACCTGGCATCGCACCTCACCCTTCCCGCTGCCAGTGAAATATATGACTTATTTAATCGGAAATCACCTATTAGGGATCTTAAACTTTTTAAACTTTTGCAAGAAATAAAGAACCATATTTTATTTAGCCAATGCCATTTACCTTGTATTCTTGTCTGATTTTACACTGTACCGGTTGATTTTCTAAAAATAGTAATCGGCAATTTACCGATATGCGATACTTAGCACCTTATCTATATTTGTATCCTTCCGGGGAGGCTTCGTCGTGCGGCGTTATACGTGAATTTTATTATCAAATAGCTTTTTCAGGAGTTTATAGTAGGTAGAATTAATTTCGGTTGGGGCTTTTACACTTCACTTAATAAATTCCTTATATTTGATCAATGGCCTTTTCTTGTATATTTAAGGTCGCTATCGTGAATAAATGTATTTTTGATGTTTGACCACAGCCATTGTTTTTTTATTGTCTCTTCTTGCGTCTCAGTTCAACTACTACGTTTGGTTGAGCATAGTGTGTCATGGTAAGTTGTTGATCCCAGCGCCATTAACTATTGGTTTGCATACCTGTGACAACTAGATAAATTCAGTGAGCGTTCTTTATCTCCACGGCCCCTCTCAGGCAGTCTGTTACGAGCTAGTTGTTATAAATATTAACAAGTTATGATATTAATAGTGAAAACTTGTTTATTGTTCCAGATGACGTAATTGCTTTCAAATATTTATCACTTATCAGTTACATTTTGATCTTAAATCTTATCAGTGTTCACTTTGCTGTTAGCGTTGGCAAATTGTCCCTTTGTCATAAAAGCAAATATGGCATGTTTCATTTGAAATTATAATATATATTAAAATACATATCCCATATCAGAATTGTGACGATACAAGTAATATCACTACGTAACAAACGACTTCCGGTATGGGACCGTGTCATTATGGTGGTCAAAGAACTCAACGTTTCGCCCATTTTTGTAATGGGCTTCATCACAAGGAAAAGCAAAAGACCACGGTAACTCAACGTGTGAACCACGCCAGAGGTAAAACTTTTCTCAGAAGGCTTGTCTTTTGCTTCTTCCCTTGATGAAGCTTCTCACGAAAGTGGGCCAAATTTTGAGTTCTCCGACTTGAATAATAACGCTGCCCAATTCCGGAAGTTGTGACCAAAGTAATAACAATAGGTTTGAAAGCCTCCAAAATCATCTCAAGAGATATCACCCTTATTATCAAGCGGAAGTAGGGTAGTTAGCGTCACCTATTCATATATATATATATAAGCCGTTCACGACCTTTTTGGGACAGAGTTGGCTATGATTTTTTCTTTTCATGTTGGACTAACTGATTCGATGATGTAACGGATGCAACTTTTTTTTCTGTCAGTGTCTGTTCAACATTTTCTTGCCACCACATTGCCAGATTTATTATTTTAATATTCGTAAGAAAATATATGATTTATCAAATGTGTAAAAATAATTTTAATTTCCGTCAAACCAAAAGTCAAAATGCACAAAATAAATTTGTTGCAACAAAAAATTTCCATTAAACGATGCTACTTCCAGTTTAAAAAGGACAGACCAAATTTAAAAGAACGCGAGTCGATATGGAGGCTAGAGAATATCCGGCAACAATGTACCTATTCAGAAAATATAACCTTAAACTGAAAACAACCTAACCTAACACAAAAAGTGTCAATTTCCATGAGGGAGTTTGTATGTATGTATGTATTATTTTTGGGGAGACTTGCGTCTAGCAAGTAGGCCTTTATAGGCCCTTTTTGCCAACCCCATGAACAAGGTCTAGGCATGCAGAGTACCTGGTATCTTTGTCCTACTTAGAATTTTGCCGAGACTAAGGAGTTTAGTTGCAACAGAGGTTCTGCCAACAAAATTACTAGCTGGCCATAGCCTCACCTGACCCAAAAAGATCGTGAACGGATTATAGTTTCAGTGTCATGAGACTTTCAAAAAGTTAATGTAACCCTCTCATTACAAGTTTGAACTTAATCCAATGAATAGTTTTTGAGTTATGAAGCAAATGCGTTTAGTTTCGAAAATTTCCATTTATCACAATACGTTTATTTTCACGTGTATCAGTTTGGCTATAAGTCGACGTTTCTAAAACAAGTTTTGTTCAATTTTATTTAATGACGTTAATTTTATCATCCTGGAGAAAATGTCGACACGTTCATTTAAGAACGCCTACCCCTTTCGATATAATGAAAGCAGCGCCATAGACATGCTTTAATTTATTCCGATATTAGTTTCCCAACTTATATAGAATATCAATTTGTATCTTGCTGTTATAAATTTCTTGGCTTAATTAAGACAAAGTCGAACGAGTGAATTACTGCTAAAATAATTAGCTGTAAACAGGAACAAGTTATTTGCTGTAACCACGAGTATGTTACTTGCACATATTAACTAAACTGTAACACGCCTACGCTATTGCCGATTATGAATTCCTATTTCTATATTGGAATAGTTTTCACTGGTTTATTTAGATTATTAAAGTAACGTAATAACTATAAATAACTATCAGTTATTAATGTAGGATACTTTTTGTACCAGAGTAATAATGATATAGTGGCTTTATAAACAACATTGAAGCAGTGTATTTCTTACTTTATAAGCAACTAATTTGATTATCCGAGGAAAAATGTAGAGCTCCTCCCATGACACCAGCAAACTTATGCTACCCTCTGTGCGGACTAGGTATTTTATAGTTCTAAATCCGTAGAAACCCTGATTCAATGTCCCTATCATAAACGGAACCTTTATTATTATTGCACCTTTGGCAGTTTGCACCAGTGCTGTATACAAGGGTTGTAATTCAAAACTCAAAATAACAGCCACGGTTTCCTGGGTGGGTTATTTACTGAACAAGACCAGAGGGAATGGCAAGCAAATTCAGACTGTAATTGCATTCGTACTTCATTTGCTACATTTATAGATTTTAGTTTATAAACGTACTTCAGGCTGCGTTGCGAAATAAAAACAGATTGCGACAGCAATGCAAGAAAAACGAACTAATTTTAGAAAGGTGATAGTCCTATATTTAAGGTTTAATTATGCAACGACACATACAAGGGATGTATTGGCACATAATACACAAAATTGAGGTTTTGCAGTTGTTAATTTAATTTAATTTTTCTAGTCCAATCATTTTTATCCATGATGTTGGCTAATGAATTTAAATTCAGCTTCGAATAGATATTACCCACAACTAAAAATTAATATAGTAATATAATGATTTTAGTAGCTTCTAAGGATGATACGATGTTAATAATTTTTTCTACGATCGTGTCAAAATGACAACTTTTTGCACAGTTTCTAGTGTCAAAAGTGACGTTTGTCACTTTTAATATTAGCGTCCGAATTCGGTCTTTTTAGCACGTTGTCATTGGTGGCGTGTTTTAATATTATATTAAAACACATTTGCCGTACGTTTGAATGTCAACATAACCGAGAATATCTAACACAATGTGACGGAAAAGGTGTCACCGAACTAAGTTTTTATATTTCTGTTACGATTGTAGAAAAAATAGCGTATGATACACATGTATAAGTGCTATTAGAGCACTAGCGACGTTAAAAGCACTCCGCTTTGCGTCGTGCTCTTAAACTCGTCGCACGTACTTTAAAGACGTACTTATACACTAGTATCATAATTAAAGCTGATATTATATGGCAAATGCATATTTGGTATAATTGATATGCCGGCAAAACTTTTTGCATATGTATACTAATTATGTGAAAACAAATCGTTTAAGCCAAGTTTCATTTTGCAAATTTTGCATATTTATACGTTTTTGAGCATATTTTATGAATTTACATATTTGTTATATTTAGCAATAATTTGTGATGTATGAAGAACTTTTTGATTTTTTTTGTAAAATTTATTATTTTATTAAATTTATTAATAAAATTTTTATGTACAACTGAGACATATACTTTCACTTTCTGCCGTTGGAGTGCAGTGTGTGTATCGAAATGAGCAGAGGAAAGGGGAAGTCCATGTTAACATCTTTGACTATATCAACATATACTGCCAGCAAGCCCCAGTTTTCCCATAGAAGCAGTGTATAAGGAATCAGCCAACACAAAATCTATTTCAAGCGTGTTGGGTGAATAACAGTCTGGTAGGGTTAGGAGAAATCTCATTTTTATGTTGCTTACAACGTGAAGTTGGTGTTGGCAGTCCATGTTTATATAGTCAAACATTAAAATGAATGACGTCTTTGAATAAAAATTAGAGAAATAAATATACTCATATAAAATAATTTAAATTTTTACATTATTTAGAATGCTCCTACTTATTTTCAAAAAAATTAGAGCATATTATTAGCATATATTATAACTTTGGGTGCATATACTAAACAAAATGTATGCATATATATGCGCATATTTTCGTACTTTTGAGTGCATATAATTATCAGCTATAATCATAGTATACTATTTTAATTCAGCAATTCCGTTGAAGCGAAATGCACGGCATAAAAATGATAATTTGAAAAAGGTGTTAATTGTTACATACTAAAATTTTGAAAAATATGTAGTTAACCAGAATGGATACGCGGATAAGATTATACCATGTGTTTAAAAGGAAATTGCAAAAGGGTTGGTCATGCAAAATAAAAGTAATATCAACAAGCAAGTTTTAATAGTTATTTATTATACAAGTGCGATATGACCATCATTAATATACGTGTGTGTAAGCACACAAGTATATTAATGATGCATTATCACACATGTATTGTACAAAATTTTATCTACGACTGCCTAAAATTGAGAAAAGTGCATTAAGAGAAATGTCAGATCTGTCATTTTCAAAAATATTTTAGTAGGGAAATGTCATTATGTCATTCATTTGACACTATTTCAGTTAGGTAATGAAGCAATTATACCAGTGGTGAGTGGTGTAATGAACTTCATTACCTAGCGGAAATAGTGTCAAATGAATGACGTAATGAATTAGTTATCCCACTGGAGTAGATAAAATTCATTTACTGTCATCACTGACGTTGTTGTCATAAGTTTACATTGAGAATTCAATTAAGCTACAATTATATTGGTTTTTCAAACAAAACACGTTATAGTCGACGTACACAACAACCGTTAGCCGATCGAATTAGGTAGGTACTAATCAGAATATGACTTAATGAATTTAATTACCTACTACATGCCAGTGGCAAACCTAACCTAACATTATAAGCTGTTATTTTGATTGGAAATTCTAAAGCTTGCTGTTGATATTACTTTTGTTTTCCATTGCCCACCCTTATGTGGAGTCATGAGAGATATGATTAAATATGGGGGAGGCGTATTACTGGACCAGGTCACCAATTTAATCAATATCTGCCTGAGAGAAAGTCGAATTCATAAAACCTGGAAAATAGCTTACATAGTTTCAATTTACAAAAAAATCAATGGAGTGATCCCAATGACTACATAGAATTAAGTATATTAGAGAAGATCAAAGAGGATTCACAGCTCACCGATCGTGCGTGGACAATCTATTTATAATTCAACAAGTAATAGAAAAGAGAAGCGCTTACCCAGAGGAAACCCACTTGGTTTTCGTTAATCTGGAAAAGAATGAAATTGCAGCAAGCACTCCAAAGTATAGAAATAGATCCACGTATTATGAGAATTATTAAAGAGCTATATATAACAACAATATAGCATATGTCAGAATTGGAAACTTATTATCTCAACCAGTTCAACCAACAAAAAAACTACGCCAGGGCTGCTCCATCTCTCCTATATTGTTCAATATATATATTTCTATGATATGACATGTGTGTTTTTATTATTAAAATAAATTAAATTAAAATTGTCTACCATACCAATTATTTTTCAAAGATCGGTAAATGTTACATTAAACTGACTAATCTTGGGTTCACCAAATTAACTAGTAATATCTATGGTATTTTACCCTCTTAAACATTGCATATAACCGTTATTGATAATATTTGGTAGCTCCAAAATTAAGAACATGAAAACTCAGCTCTCATGTGTCGGGTTCCTTAAATTTATTTGAAAATGGCAGCACGCCACTGGGAAATAATATCAAAACTGCACTGCGCCGGTGCTCGAGTTGACAGTTAACCTTGACCTACATAAATTTCAGTTTGTGCGACTTTCTGCGTTGTGAAATGACTAGTAAAATCAAATTATGAGCAAATTAAAAATCAGGTGAGTTTTGGATTGATTTTCGCGCCTTTGTGGTAGCGTCTGTGCATTCTTTTGTTCTAGGAAAACCGGATCTTCGTTGTTTGCGCCTACTCTTTTGTTTCTTGCATTCTAACCTCCAAATTTGGATTAAATTGAGATTTTTGGCTGATTATCGTTGCCTGGACAGAAACTAATGCTGGCCCTCGGTTGTGAAGCTCACGAGACACAGGTAGGCTCATATGTTTCACGCCCTTACGGTCGATTAATGAAAATTCCCACACTAACCTCGCTCTTGCATCGGTAGCTGTTGCGGAAAGCCTTCCCTGGTGCCTGCGGTACCTGCGGTCGCCCTTTGATGCCTGTATCGCTGCTGAGACCCTCAAACAGCCTGTCTCCACCTTCTGGACCCGTTCGTAGCCCTCCGGAACGCTGGGATCTCGATTGCAATCTCCTCGGGTGCCTGCCGTTGCTGGTTCGTCGAAGGAGGCGTCAAAATTTTTTTCTCTTTCAAGATGGATTGCCTCTTTTAACACCACTGGTTACACACATAAAACTGCACACTTTGGTAAAGTTTCAACTCTGTATCTTTATTTTAACCATATAAAAACTTTAATTAATTTTAGAGTAAAAGGCAGATGCTGCTGGTGTCAACGTTTAATAATAATTGAATATCCAAGCTTCTAAAAACAAATGAACATTAAAAATCAAATACAAGGAAATCAGCTTAGTACAAATTAACAACATTTAACATTAAGTTCATATTTTACAAACATTTAACTAGAACTCTTAATACTAAAATTATTGTCTTTCAAAGTAAATTGTTTATAACCTATCTTCTTGTCCATTAAATTGTTTATAACAAATGTCTTTTTTCTCACATCACTTCATTGACTCACTAATAGCACTAAACTTGTCTATTTCCTGTTTACTGTTTCATTTTCTTCAAAAATAACTAACTGTGTCCTTTTTACCAAAATCTCTTTTATGTTAATCTTGCTTGCATTATCCAATTCGTAAATCCTTTCTTACCTTAATCAAATAAGCTCACAACGTCAGTTTTTCTTTAATTACTGTACTAACTAACACTTCATCTCAAGTTCTGCACAATTTGAATTCCTGTGTCAATTTTAACTAATTCATGTCTGGCTTCTACATTGCCAAACTTTTGAAATTATAATTGAAATTCTTTTATTAACTCCAACACTTGAAATTGAGTTCCCCTATTTGTATACTCATTTGAATGCTTTTAAAGTTAATCGTCCATTCTACCAGTATTATTCTGAATTAATAAAATTACATGACTTTTCCCAGTTATTTGCATTGTCTCGACTTTGTGCCTTTGTGACTGTATTTTGTATTTTCTGTATTGCAACCAGAGAATATATAAGCTTGTGTAACTGCTCGTGTTTACAATAATTTTGTTCTATGTAATTCAAATAAGAGAAGCCGTCTAGCGCAGTTGGGTAGGAGCTAGGCTTGCATTAAGTAAGTCCTCAGTTCGAATCTCGCTGGGGACGGAATTTTTCGGCAGCCTTGGCGATTGGAATCGGGCTCGGTGAGATCATTCACAGTTGGGCTCCAAATTAACTTTGCGCTACTCAGATCCACAGACCTAAGAGATAGAGTAACAAGGTCAACACATCACCATGGCACATACCTCGCACAATGGTTGCTGCGCAAGCACAAAAGGCGCGCTCGAACTTTGTATCCCGAATTTGGGACAAGTTGAGTATGGTACAGCCAGATGCAAGCGCGTAAAGCACCAGCCTCTACACCGCAAGGTAAAATGAGGTTATCGATAATACAATGCAATGGAAATAATTCAAATAAACGTTATAGGCCAGCCATTTTTATTCCCTATTTATTCCTTTTATATTTTTAGAATTCATACCAAATGTCAAATTGAAAATTTTGCAAAATATTTTATTTTCAGCTGGTTGTAATGATGACTTTGGTTTGACCAATCACGGCCATAGTAATAATTACTGTGTAGTTCCAAGTACTGCGTGCCTATTTGAAATTTAGTATAAATAAAACAATATCTGGTAGATAGTGAATTCTGACGCCAAATCCCAAATTATCGTGGATGATAACTGCCAACCAAGTCGAGAAATCAAAATATCTAGAAGCCATTATCAACAAGAAAGGATTCTATCAGAGAAATCATAAACAGATTGGTAAAAGGAGGAAAATACTCGAAAGCCTCAACTCGCTCTGGTAGGATAAGAACATTTCCAAAGAAACCAAATTTAGATAGGAAAAAGCCTTGTGAATTCGGCTCTGACATATGGGTGTGAAGTCGAAAAACAAAATGCTATAGAGATGAATTATCTTAGAAGAAGGGGGCGAATATCTAGAACAGAAATGGTAAGAAACGAAGACATGCGGAATATCATGAAGGCACGAGAAACCGCACTCGATAAAATTGCGGAAAGAGGTCTGAAGTGGTTTATGCATGTGCTCCGAATGGACAAACAAAGATGGCCGAGTCGAGTATTCCAATGGAAACCGAAAAGGAAAAGAAAGAGAGGTCGTCCAAGACGATCTTGAAACGAAGGAATGAGAAATGCCATAGAAAATCGACAACTTGAAAAGGAAGATGCCTAGAACAGAAGAAGGAGGCGTTTAGCCGTGGGATGCATATCTAATCTGTTTTAAACCTAATATAATAAGCATAGATGCATAGATATACATAAATATTTAAACCTAACAGCATAGGCATTAATTTAATTATAAATGCACTAACTAAAGAAAAAACTTATTCCCTGGTGAAATCTCTCCTTGATGATGTATGGGCCTCTTATTAGAAAAAAGTATCTGAAATCGAATTATACAAGTCGTGTGTTAAAAACCTTTATTTAAAAGATTTTACTTAGGAAAAAGTTGAGTTGAGGTTTTAAATTA
>OW679198.1:23887643-24082691 GCA_940337035.1 Agriotes lineatus | reverse complement strand
TCAGTAAAGCCAGACCAAATCTGTCGTTTGAAATAATTAGTGTAGCCTATGTTAACTCACAAAGACATGAACACAGTAGTGGCAAGAACTGTATTGAATTATTAACAAACAAATACTGTGTTTACGTTACACTACCCAATGTAAAGTGGGACTATGCAGTTTCTTAATTCATCTCGACCTAGTAATCCTGGCTTTATTAAAAGGTACTGTGTACACCGTAAAGTAGATTCACGATTGTAAGCAGAATTATGTGTTTACAGAACGGCCTCATAACATGCATTAAGAAATGCTGCGTATATATTAAACTAAGACACAGGTATGCTTGATATTACAAAATCTAAACTGATTTTGCTATATATTGCCTCTAAAAATAATCCAAAATACATATGTATTAACGCAAGTTAAACAATATATGTTGTTATTATTTTATATTTTTGCTTTATTTAATTTGCTGCTGGAGTTGTTATATGATTCAGGCTATGTTCATTAGAAGAATATGTATTTTCAATTTTTAAATAATATTTTTATGTGCCTAGAATTGCATTCCATCAATTTTTGTTCATTTTTAATAATTTGTTTGTGATAAAATTGTTAGGTGATTTATATACTTAGCGTTACTTGTGTACGATTTATATTCTCATCCATTTTTACAACTTACATCATGGGAGTAAGTAGTGCAACATATTTTTCGCTTTTAAAATAAAGCAATCGGAAAACTTTATCAAACAACAAGATAAACCTAGTTTAACGTATTTCCATAACTATTTGTAACCATTTCTTGTAACTACATACTCAGGTTATGTAAACTGAAACAGAATTTAGTATAGGCTTTTTTCAACATGACTCGGGGCAGGCTGTGACTTCTAATATTTTTTACAGTGCACTAACCTAACCTTAAAAATATAACTAACGTCACTTTTGACAGTTGTTTGGACACTGCAGAAATTATTACAAAGCTTTATAAAATATACTATCAACATTTAAAAAAACTAGCATAACAAACTAAGCAAGCGTTCCACTGTTGCATTCGCAAGTTCTATTACAACTTTACCTTGCTAACTTCATTTGTAATCAACATAAAAACCTGGTTTTTGTTTGTTTGTTTGTAATGTACAAGGTCTAGGCATGCGGAGTACCAGGTATCTTAGACACCGACTGCTATGGTCATATGGTCAAACTCCTACTTAGAATTTTGCCGAGACTAAGGAGTTCCTACCCTAGCAAGAGGTCTTTTACATACTACACATCGCAGTAACATGGGACCCACGGCTTTACACCACTTCCGAATGATGGTTTTCATCCACATTTTTTTAGTTTTAAATACCTCAGCGGGACCGGAAATTCAACTTGCGACCCTTAGATCAGTAGTCAAAATGCTTGACCACTGAGCTAAGGTACCCGGAAAACCTGGTTTTTAACTAAATCTCTATCTAGGTACACCCTTACAAAAATGTATGGTCATGGCCTGCTCCGAGTCGTGTTGAGTATAATTTAGAGTCTATATGGTAAATTCTGTTTCATTTCTTTTCTTTAGCCACATAACTTTTCAATTTCGTTTAACCACTGAGTAATTCAAATTTAAATTTTCGTATTTTAGGATGTTACGTTAATATAAATTAAGGTTGCTGCAGAAGAAAGTAATAGGTAAATAGGGTAGTTTTCCGTGATCCTTAATTTTTAATTTTGCGGGAAAAAGCCTGTATTTTAGTTTATATGCTACTTTGTGTAAATACCTTCAATACAACGATAGATGGGGCGAGGAGCAAAAAAATATATGAGACTGGAACACACTGAAATCACTGGATTCAAATGTTAGAGCGTTCTTTTAAAATTTTCAAAATAAGTAACGAAAGAACTGAAAGTCGCACATTTTTGTGCATCAAATTCGTATTAAGATACCAGTGCAGATTGGAATGAAAAATAAATTTAAGAAAATATAAAACCATTAGATTTTGCCGAGAATTATATTTTTTCCAAAGAAAACAACGCGATGCAGGAAATGTGCATGTGAGCTACATAAATTAGGCATCTATTGCAATGTTGAAGGTTCCCTGATTATAGTATAATGATTATGAAATTGGGATATAGGAATAAATGTATAATAACTAAAATTATGCTCAATATGTCACTTTAACTAATATGAAAATTACAGGAAAATATATAATTTGGAACATTGTTCATATTTAATTTATCTAAAAAAATTACTTTATTTTTAATATTATAATTTATTAACCGTGTAAATTTATATGTAGGAAATATAGGTAAATTGTATATAAAGTGTATATAATATCTAATAAAAACATAGAAATGAAGTAACTATGTGATTAAGTATAAGAAAATTGCTAGGTGACTAAAAAATAAAATAAAATAGTAATAACAAGTAATAATTTTTAGAAATTTTAATACTAAATAGTAAATGAATGCAATTTGGAATGGAATAACATTGTAGGTATACAGGAATAGTTTTTATTTGATAATGAAGAAGCAAATATTGGTTGGTAAAAATGTTAAAAAGGAACAATGTTAAATGCAATAAAGAAGTAGAGAGGAGATTCAATATAATTACTAAAGAATGAAACTTAGGCCTACAGAATGAAATAAGAAAAACATTACAAAGGACGAGAAAAATCTGTTTGGTGATACGTGAGTGAAGATGCATACACTCAACATCTTGGAGTAAACCGAAGAGAATTTACACTGATAAGGAGGAAAGTGAGCTGTTTGCTAGTATGGATTTGAGAATGCAAAAGGTGAACATCTAAGGAAATATGAATTGGAGGTATTGAGTATATGTCAGATGGATGCCTAGTAAAAACGACACCGAGCTGCTGAATGAAGAAAAGTCACTATCATAAAGAAATCTTATAGGTAGCCAATAAAGAAGTGTCAAAATTATAAGAAATAAAAGTTACTTGCAGTGTATTTGAATTGGACTGTTGGAATCAAAGTGGAAAGGAACCAACCAGATTGTATATTTCTACATAACAAGGTATTGAAATGCGTAACACTAAATGCATGACCTGAACTGAGAAAGAAGTAACCATGCAACTATAATCAATGACTGAACTGAGCTAGGTATAATAATATAAAGATTAAATAATATCTTTGAAGCAGATGCCTTGAATTAATTTCAAATTACATAGAATTAATTGAAATTCTATGCAGTACTATAAATAGGTGTTTTAATAATACATAACTATGTAGTTCATAATATTTATTTTAAATAAAGCTACGTATTTGCAATAAATTTAGAAAATCAGTTTATGTTTGGTTTTCAACACAATAAAATTGGTTAAAAAAGATTGGCAGCACAAAATCAAGGTAGAATTTCAAGTTTACAGTTTCTGGACAAAACAACAGCAGAGTATAAATCTTATAATTTTCGAACATAATGAAAAAAATAATGGAAATATGGAAAAACCTATCAGATAATTTGAAGTACGGGACAGGGCGTCGTGTATAAACTATGTTAACAAAAAAGATGGTTTCTTGAAAACATTTTGAAGCGAATGGGAAAATTGCATTATTGCATCCAAGTAGATAAAGTTAACATTATATGAAAAGGCATGTAAATCAGATCAGATCATTAAATGTTTAAAGTGTATAACCTGTTAAATAAAATGTGTTTTCATTGTTGTTTACTCTATTAAGAAGAGGGTGTGTTGTTGTAAAGTGAGTTACGAAGGTTGTCACGGAAAAAAATAATACAGTGACAGGGTGGTGGTTCGTTCCTTAAGTCAATTTTGTATCGTGGGAAAGAAAATAAAGACTGTATTTTATGTTCTATAATTCGTGTACCTGCTACCTAAAGCTTTTCTTATGTAACAGTAGACTAACTCTTGGAAAATAACATTAAGGCAATTAATTATTTTGTAAGTTATAATGTGTAATAATGAAGCTTTCTCTACACATGAATATCTGACACCAAGCTTTCCATGTTAGAATAAAATATGATAATCGAAATACCAACACGTTTCCCTGTTACTTGCGTAGGTCAAGTTGAGCATAAGAATCACAAATAATTTCAACCTTGCAACAGTGACGTCACCGTTTTGAAAACCCTGCTACAGGTTTCAGCACCGGAAGCTCTCATTAGTACTAGCTTTTCGAGCGCTTAGGGTTAGTGCAGGTATTTTTTATTTAGATAGGAACGGCAGACTGAAATCCAAGGGAAGAAAAAATACTAAGCAATTGGTATGCAGCACACAACAAGAGGGGAGGGTGGATAAACCGGAACGGGATCAATACCGTCAAGATGGAGAAATATACCGGAGAAACATTCACTTCCGGTGCACACACTGACTATTAGTATGGTCTGTAAAATTCTGCATGCCGCATTTTTTCGGTGGCAAGTGGAGCTTCACCCTGCGACGGCTTTTCTGGGGCAACTTCCACCGCTCCAGCCATGTTTCTAACTAGGTCAAAGCTAATGCCGAAAATGCAATTTGTAGCTTAAATTCCACAATCTTGCAACCTTCGGTTGCCGGAGAGAACAATTAGCATTCGTTCTCACACGTCATAAATGAGCAAGGGAAGTGCCATAGATATTACATTCGATTAACAGTTAGTGTAATTTTAGTGAGACAATTAAAGTTTTAAGTATTTCAGAACTGAGTCTTAGTGGAACACGACAGAATAGACATCGAAATAGCGAGGGAAAATTGCTACATCATGTATAATAATTCAGTTCCGAAGTTATTTCTCACAATTCACCTAACGACACTCTTTTGTAGTGAAGTTTTAGAACATTTATTAATAACGCATGAAACTCCTTATTTTCAAGCAAGTGCAGTAACCCTTTTAGCACGAGTTTGCATACAATATTGTTTTACGATCTTAAATTTACTGCCCACTGGCCTATAATAAGGGAAAGAAGAAATTTACTCTTATTAGTCGATACATGTTTTCCAGCCGGTAGTTGTCAAAATCATGAAGGTAACAAAATTCAAATACCTTGGTTGCTGGTTGACGGAAGATGGCGACCCGGATCTGGAGGTAAAAACAAGAATGGAATTGGTAAGAGCGTCCTTCCTAAGAATTAAACAGTTACTTACGAACCGCAGTCTGCAACTTGCAATAAGATACAGATTTGTGCAATGTTATATTATACACTCAGTACTATTATACGGAGTCGAGGTCTGGACACTCAAGGCAAATACGGAAAAGAGATTAAACGCGTTCGAACTCTGGATATTCAGAAGAATGCTGCGCATAACCTGTACAGAACACATTACAAACGAAGAGGTGCTGAGAAGAATGCACAAAGAAAAGCAACTGCTAACAATTATAAGAAAAAGGAAAACAGCATACCTGGGACACTTCTACCGAAATGATAAATACACCTTACAGCTTATTATGGAAGGTAAAATCGCCGGAAAAAGGGGACGAGGTCTAAGAAAATGCTCCTGGCTCAAAAATATCAGAGACTGGACACATATGAGTACCCATACTTTATCAGAACAGCTAAGGACAGAGAAAATTTTGCCAACATTCATTAATGAATACGGCCCTTTGAGAAGAAGAAGAAGTTATCAAAAGTAAGTAAAAATTCTATTTTTATTACACGATGTTTCAATGATTTAAACAACTTTACCTCTAACTTTCTAAGGAAAAATGTAACTAGAATAACTTTATAACCTCCCAGTTTAAAATCAGTAAATTTAAAATCATCTGTTTACTTTTATCACGTTTGTTAAAAGTAAACAACTCATTTTACTTTAAACGCTCTCATGTATAATATGTCATTTTTAGTTTGACAAACTATTTATACAGACCTAATTTTAATAGGAGTTGCAGAATATTTTTACTTCCCTCGTCTAAAAGACGAAGGAAGTATTGTAATCGCGAAAAAATTACCTTCCGATATTTCTTCATATCTTTTCTCAATTCCGTCTGTCTGTCTGTGTCTGTCTGTCTGTTTATCTGTATGTCTGTCTGTTGGCGGTACAACTCAAAAACTATTTTTTGCATGATGACGATATTTTGCATGCAGATTATCTCCCTGGCATGACCGAGAAAATTTCGGACAAATATATACAGGGTGAGCACCTTAAAAAAATTAAGTTTTGTTGATTTCTGCGTTAAGTGGGAAATAGATGAAAGCAATAATTTGCACATAGGTCAGGCTTTACATTTGACGAAACAGATACAAGATAAGGTCGCAAAAAATCCAAAACGATTCAACAATAACACCGTTCTCTTAAATACAGCCGTGCTTCGAACACATACCAGCTAGCCTGCATGGAGCAGTAGGGTGTATATCACACGACGTTTCAGGAGTTTTGATCTACTGTCGTCTTCAGGTGTTGCTGGCTAGTCCTGAGAAGGACTGATATTGTACGCTTTTATTCGTAAACTTTTGCCTCTCCCGGGCTTGAACCCGGGACCGCTGATCGCTGTGATTACTAGTATGTCACTCTTACCACCAGCGGGCAGACAATCTTGATAACTTACAAACTAGTCAACAAGGTAGTCACATCAAGTGAAGAATATGGACTGTTACTAAACGTAAAAAAGACTAAATTTATTGTATTAACGTAAACAGCCAGAGACAATGGCCATATTTACGTAAATAACGAACCTATAGAAAAAGTCGACAGATATACCTACTTAGGTACATTTATCAATAAGGATAATGATTGCTCTGAAGAAATAAAAATTAGAATAGCAAAGAAAATAAAACGTTTTTAAAAATGAAGAGGGTATTTTGCAGTAGTGACCTAAGTTTCGAACTGAAAACAAGATTAGTAAGATGCTACGTGCTATCAGTGTTAATCTACTTCATGGAAACATATGGACGCTGAAGAAATTAGATACTCACAGACTACAAGCATTTGAGTTATGTATATACCGAAGACTAATGCAAATAAAATGGACAAACAGGATAACTAATTGGGACACCTCATGAAAGTGGAGAAGTATTTTCTGCTTCAACTAATAATGCAGAAAAAAATCCAAGAAGTGTGGGAAGAAGGCGCTATTTAGGTTTAAACAATTTGCGAGATTGGTTCAATTGCATGTCTAATCAACTACTTAGAGCTGCTGCTTCAAAAATAAGTATTGCCTTGGTATTGCCAACCATTGTGACGAATATGGTACTTGAAGAAGTAGACATCGATATTACAACATTACAGTCGTTGCAAAGCATTATTAAAAATGTTATGTAGGCGTGTCCCTTTATCTGCAGAGTTTCTAATATATTAACATGTCACAACAAAGCTTCCTCTAAAAAAACTGAGTGACTAATGTATTTAAAATATTATTGCTATATAGCTGTAGAAGAGCCATTCCAGTGGAAATAGTGTACATAGTTAAACCCCAATGTATATGTTAAGATGTGAACTCTCATATATCAATAACTGATTTTTGGTTGGCATGAAGCTGTTGAAGCTTTTTTGCTCAGGCCCTTAAAAAGCGCTGTGTTGTGCAAATTTAGGATACAACAATTATTATTTCGTCGAGAGCATCCACCGACTCGGAATAAGAACAACCATATATCAAACTTACGACTTCCACCGTTTCATCAATTTTAGATTAAGCGCGCCATAAATCAGCGCCGCAACTGCAAATACAAAAATAATTAAGCATCCTACTGACAAGACTAACGATTTGATAAAGAAGTCGACAATTGGGAAGGGCTGCATTGGCCGGCGTGCCCCGAAGCAGCTCGCTGGGGTGCTAAAGGGTTGCACTTGATGAATGCCACTGCACTGCTTAATTAGGGAGAAAATTAATGTTCATGAGCACAATAAATGAATGTTTAACAGACACGAGTTGTTCGGTTGGGCTGAGGGTCGTTGCAGCTCCACGTGTGATTTTTCGAATATTTTGTGATAATTTAAACAATGGCCAAGGATAATTGACTAGCGCGTAATGTATACTTTGAATAGCTGGTTATAATAACTGTGCATTTGCTGCAGAATTTTACATCAGAACCGTTCGGCAGAGACCAGAAACACATGATCTACAGAAATAAATACATTGATAATAATCATTCTATTTTTCTGTACAATTACAAAATAGAAATTATTATCTAATTATATTTTACTACTCCTCCTTTCATATTTTCTGAAACATTCTGTAGCTCCTAAATTGTGTTTGAATTGTAGTAGTAGTAATAATAATAAAACAACTCTACAATAGTTCAAATCATGTAACTAGTCTTCTTGATGTACGAATAAATATGGTAATTTAGAAGTAAATCTTCAGTTACACCACTCTCAAAAATTTGTGTTTAACTCATTTTTAACTATTATCTATTAATTTAGAGCAAAAAATAGATTCTATGTTATACTACACAATTGCTACTGATTTAAGAAAATAGAAAAATAATTGCAATTTGTTTTAAAGAAAATGCAAAGATTGCAATTTTGTACTTATAGCAATAGGTGTATCTGTAATCAGTTCATTATTTTGCCTAACTCAGTTAGACATTGAAAATCACCCGCTCTATGTATGTAACTGTAAGTTGTGATTGTAAACTGATCTTATAAGTAAGGTTACGTTGTCCAAACACTTTAGGTTAGAACAGATACAATGTTGCCACATCTTCGAAGACCAAAAAGTACATTTTTAGTTATTTTTAATATAAATAGTAGCATAAAAATTTGTTATTTTAATGTTTGTTTGAAAATATTTTACTTGGTAGAGAATTCCTAAATAAAAACGACAACAGTATAAATACGAAATCCTACCTATTACATTATAAAATTAATCTGACAGCGTTATGCTTCGATTTGCACTGACAGTAATATCTGAAAAATTATGTAAGATTGTACAACAAAATAGTAATTAATATTCTAGAATGTGACATCTAACAAGTCAAATATCATTGTCTACTGGTTTGCAAAAAAGGAATAAATAGATTATAATATGTAATTCTTTGTTCAGATTGACTACTTTCAACAAATTATTTACATAAACTTATTTTACCAGATGTTGGTACAAATAAAAGTGCCAACTTTTGTGCAGGTCAAAGGGTATCTGCTAGAATATAAAAAAAAACAACAGGGAAAACAAATTATATAATCTGGAGGGCGATGTGGGTTCCGAGCTGGTCGTCCTTGAATTGACAACATATTTGTTTTCAGACAATTAATTGAAAATGTACAAAAATGTACAGTGACGCCTATAATTGGCCTAACGGCTGTTGGCGGAGTGCGGAATAAAATTTAAAAAAAAATTAAAAGACAACAACCAGAAATTAAATCGTGCACTTAACATCCAGGAATGCCTAGAAAGTGTATAATATATCGTTCCCAAGTAAGATGAGGAGCAGTATGTGCAGAGGGGATATGAGCATTATATATTTTAAAGCAATTAAGTACTTATATACAGGGTCAATAGTTGCTGTTAGAATGAGTTTCAATATCGTTGGAATTTAGCTTCCAAACGGTTGAAATGAATATACATTAATAAAAATATGAATAAACAAATTCCAGAGAATTTCTATTGATTATTTTTTAAACAGTCCTATCAGCCAATAATAATGAAAAAAAAAATCAAATCGACCAATAGCATCAAAATTACACTGACTATTTGCTAGTTTGCAGCGACAATTTTTTCACAAACCATTCAAATCGGTATTCTGCTGTAACACAACTAGCTAAAAGTGGAGTAGGTGAGCAGCAGTTGTTAAAAATAACAGGACACCTATCTGGAAGCTCCATCAAAACCTATCTACAACTTGAACTGTTTAAAAAATAATCACGCCGAATTACATTCGTGGTAATAATTTTTTTTAAATAATTTTAACTAGATTAGCACTCATCTTTGTTGCTATTAAGAAATCCACTCGTAAATCTAGTCAAAATTATCAAAAACTTATCACCGCTTATGTAATTATTGTTGACAATGTTACACTATTTACTTCCTTATCTGCAGTTGTTCAGGTCGTCATAGTAGACAAAGACGACGCATTTTACATAGTCAGCAACCTTCGGAGAGAGTGAAAAAGGTGGAGACTAAATATTAACATAACTATACTGCTCCACAAATGAACTGGACCATTTTCATATACTGGTGCAATTTTTAAAAATATCTTCCAAAAGGACAGTCGTGGCATTTTTATAACCTTTCATGATTGTGTCACTATAAAAAGCATTTCTTTTCTTAATTTGGTTTAAATAAAACTTAAGTCTATTAATAAAATATTATCATTTGAAAATTTTGAATTTTTCCCAAATTTTGATAGCACATTGCATACAAAGTATGCCACATCGTTGCCAACAATTTTTAAACATTCCGAGGAGACTCAAAAAACTATTAGTTTCCTTTTTTTGCTCTTCCTCTTATTTTTGTGAAATATAGTTTTTTTGTAATTTTATTATGTTTTAATTTTATCAATATGATTTTATTAGTAAATTCTTGAGTTGATATTTAATGATAGTGCGATTAAGTATGCTTAATATGGGTATACTATAACACAAAAACTTTTATATATTAATTTTATGACGTAATGTAACAAACACAATTTTTATGGGTGGTTCGCTTCGTTTGTGGAGCAGTATAAGATGGGGCAGCTCATAATTGGAGAAACCAGAAGAGATGTTAAGTAAGAAAATGGTTCAATAAAAGGGTGTATCGTGTATCAATTCAATTCCGCTTTTGTAATGTATATGTATGCCCTATAGTGCTGTTGTTATGGGGCTCCGCTGTGGAAGCGTACTAATCGAAACAGCTTGCGTCTGAAAGCCTTGGAACTGGATTCCTGAAGATGCACAAGCGGCATACAGAAATTAATAACATCGAAATTGGAAAACAAATGGAGGTAAATGGAACAATTTTGCACAGCGTTGAGAAGAGAAAGTTTATGTGATATGGTCACCTTCAAAGAATTGGCAACCAAATGAACAAAAATAATATGTAAATAAGTGTTTCTGACGGCGACGGAACGAAAAAACGGCCGACAGAGTCAGCAAAGCCACAAAAAAGACACAACATCTAGATAGCCATTAGAAATGTCGTGAGCGATGGTAAGTAGAGAGCCAAATACTGAAAAACATTTTATACAGAGTGGGCCACGAAATCCAACGCACACATGCCATGACAACACGGGTACTCAATATTTATTTAAAAGATTTGAAGATGAAAGTTTTTTTACTGAAGCTTTCGTTTCGAAAATAGACACTGAAAGACTGTAAGAAATTAGATTCACTGGAGACTACTATTTCAGTGGCAGCCGTACCACGTATCTAAGGGTTCTTCGCATATCATGGGCGATTGACGAACAAACATCTCCAACCCAGAAAATGGTATTCAGAAACGACTCCATAATTTACCAGCATATTTTTACTAGATCCTAATTTTTACATTGTTTCGATATGTAACAAGACGCGGCCCAAATCTAGAATTCCTGCAGATAAAAGAAAAGACAGCGCAAAACGTTCTAAGTGATCTTCACCCAGGAAGGGGAAAATGGCGTCGTTTTATTTTATTATTTAAGTGATGTTACTGGCCTTTAAGCTTATAGCTGTTAGAATTAACGGTCATTAGATTTATGTTCATAAAAGGGCAACAAGTGTCATCAATATCCCCTGAAATAAATATTGGCTATTTGTGTTGTCATGATAGGATACGTTGGGTGGCAGTCCCAAGTAGTAAGCGTCTACTCTGTACATAATTGGAAATACTATTGTGCTTTCATTTGGCATCCATGGAAGTAACGTATGATCAAAGACTTTTACCTACTAGAGATCGGTGAATTTAAAAAAAATATGTTGGCTGTGATGAGTAGAGGTACTTAACAATACAATATAACCCACAAATCATTAAACTTTTATAGATACTTTAAGCACATGTTAGCATTTGTCGACGTTTACAGCGCCTCTGGTGTTTGGAACTCAACTAAACCAACGAGCTGCAATTTTGAAATTTATAAAGAACAGAATGACTACAATTATTGCTTATACTTATACTATAATCAAACTCAAAATCGGTACCTGTTGAAGATTTGGTGGGGATATGCAATAATTCCTAAATAATAATTAAAATATATGAGCAATTATTAATAACAGAGAAAGCATGAATATCGAAAAGTTTATTAATGTATATTCGTATGAAGTCACAGGTTAAAAGTTAAATAATGGATTCCAGGCATGTCTGACAAAATTAGACGAATTGGAAATTAGATGATGCTATCATGTAATAGTCGTCTTGCGTTCCATCTCTGGGGCTGTAGAATATAGTAAAACGGTAAAGCATTTGCTTCATCAGTACGCCGTGGAGTCTGCATGTGATTGGCAGATCTACGCTGCTGATTAGGTTATACAGATCCTCCATAAATACTACTACTACTATGTACAATGGCGGACAATAAATTTAGACCGACCTGTCAACAAACAAAAGCATCAACAAATTTTGCCTCTTAATGGCGGTCGATTCGAGCGACTAATAAAAAAGTCACACTCTATTGTCGCCAATGTGTCATATAAAGTCACTGTAAAAAAATCGCTGTTGCTGACATCTATGGATTGGACACGAAATCTACAGCATAGACATTAACCACAACCAAGCCTTCCCATTTAGCTGAAACATCTATAAAAATTTAGTGATTTGTGATATAACCTATACAATTTTGTCAGAATCACTTAACTTTGACAAAATGTTTAGTAGTGAACACAAAGTGGTTCTGTATATGAAAAATGGAGGAAATCACTTTGAACAGTTGTAGTTGTTCTTGTTTATGTATTCAACATAAATGTCTGTATTTGTTAAAACAATATTACTGATATAACCTGAAAATGACAGATATAAAATGCCATTGTGACCTTTACTGCCACGATCGCCAACATACATTTTCAACAAAATTTGCTAACTTATTTGCATAGTTTTTTAATACTGTATAGGCATTATTTATTTAGGCACTCGTCCTGAAAATCATGCGTTACTGTACAATATTTAGGTCGGAAAGTAACTCTTTACAGGACGATTCTTGAAGTGTCTTCTTTACAGGACTGTTTTGGAAAATTGGCATTTTGATTAGTTTGCAAAATTTGTGTATTGTGGTTATTACGGAAATTAAGTGCATAAATTGCTTTGCAACATTTATTGACCGTGGTTACTAAGCAAATCAACTATAAATATCTTGACATTTCCAAAGATGAGTGTGTATCGTTGTGGTAGGAAGCTTGTTGTGAGGGTTTTTAGGTTGGGAAAGCGCCTCTGACGTAACCTAACTACTATCACCCAAATGACAACTGGGACCGACTGCTTAACGTGCTGTCCGAGGGACGGCTGGTGGCGATTTTACTACCACTGTAGGTGGACACCCATCCCAGTGCCGACCGCTGCTGCGAACGTTCGAGACTGTTTGACCAGTCCTTGGGAGCATGCGGCTATGCAACCATCTTTTACAGTGGTATAATGCTTGTTTTTTATTGTGATGTTTCAATATTTAGATAATATTAGGAAGAAATACAGGTGCCTGGAAAGTGTTGTAAGGTAACTCATCCCGAAGTGCCCTTTACAGGACTTGTAGGCTTTCAGGCCTCGCCTTCGGCATTGGCCTGGATTTTGCATACGCATCCTGTAAAGATGCTTTTTGCGGACTTGTTACGTAAACTACTATTGTGTGATGTTTGTGGATACCATAATAAAATGTTATTATATTTACAATGCATTCCTTAAAATGCACTTCTACGAGTCAACAAGTTAAAAAAATGTATTCCGTTGCAGCTTTGGCCTTTTTACTAAAATTTTATATTTGACGCAGAAGTAACCGCATTAAAAATATATGACTAACAGACAAGATTAAAATATAGTAATGAGTTCATGATAGTATAATAATTGAAATCAGCATGGTTCTAGGTAATGATGCAGATTATGCCAAGAAAATGGTATTCAGTTGCAGTTTACCGGTAGATATTTTTTTTATAATATTACAATGGTTATTTGTAGATTAAGGTAGAAAAAGTTATGTTTTTTCTTACGAGGCTCCACAAAATGCGCAGAGTAGGGAAAAGTACACTTTTTCTGAATGTGTTGCATACATAATTTTTTCTACTGCGGTGTCGAAAACTGTAAAATTTTGAAAATAGAGTAGTCTTTGGTCGTATTGGACATAATTGTAAACACTGTTACATCACAAAAAAATTGAATTTTTATGGTTACGCTACTACTTTTCATTTGTTGTACTTTTCCGCACTATCTATCGCAACCGAAATGAATGTGAAAAAGTTTTCAATATTGAATTTAAAAAAAAACATACATTCATTTGGTTTATTTTAGCACAGAAACATTTTACTTAGATCAACAAAAAATCTATTATAAAGTCAATAAACTCTCTAAAAGTAATATGGGGAAGAATATTATTATAGACGATACAGCTGATATTTTAATAAACTACTCGTTTAGCCAAAACTCTGGCATTCTTGTAAATACATAAAAATTAATGAAAACTGGTAATTTTTTACCTTTTTCTCTACTATGATCAAGCAGTTTTTATCAAATCGTCATTAAATTAATGGAGTG
Organism: Agriotes lineatus; assembly: GCA_940337035.1. Taxonomy (NCBI): domain Eukaryota; kingdom Metazoa; phylum Arthropoda; class Insecta; order Coleoptera; family Elateridae; genus Agriotes; species Agriotes lineatus. The sequence goes on along the minus strand of OW679198.1, from coordinate 24,068,222 downwards.
CCTTCAGAGCAGCGTAAACATATCCTTGCTTAATTTTTTTTAAATAAAATCCATGGCCAACTGCTTTACCTGTTTTATTGGAATAAACATGTAGTTGCGTATAGCTACTTGTTTTCAAGGGCAATTGGATTTTTCCAACTTTTTATGGTTTTACAGAAAATATGTGTGATCATGTACAAAAGTTTCAAAGGTGGTTAGGAAAAAATAGCTTTTCTAATTAAAAAGATAGATAAGTTAATAACATGTCCAGTAATGGCAAACGATACACTAAATGCTCCTGTTTACATTAGGACTAAAAACTTAAATATACTTTTTTAAATTACGTTGGTTTTTCCTTCATTATTGCTAGCAATTTTAAACAGGGTTATTTACTGCAACTTCCTCACTTAAATTTGAACTGACTGCTCCGTGTTTTCTATAAATTATTACTAAAAAGGAATCAATATGCTATTCCCACAACAGAATTTTTGTTAATTACCTCTAATCGTAAAGATAAGACCCAAAGCTACAAGTCAAGTAAAATTGTTAGAAACGCGTCACTTCGTGACGAGTCTCTCATTCCATATTTTTCAGTAATTTTGAAGTGGTACCTCCACTTCCCTTTATTGCAGCCTTCACAAAGCTAACGCATTCCCTAACTTAACAAGGCAGGATGGAGCTCCCTCCTGAAAGGAAATTAAGTTCATCACGTACCTACTTCGTTCTTTACAACATTTCATTTTTCAAGAAACAATGCAGTAGAATAAGTTCATTGTAATTAACAGGGAGCATTTCTTTATGATTTTAGCAGGCAGTTTTTATAAGGATATAATTAAACAGCTTTGCGCTCTTTTATCCCAGAGTCAATAGAACACGGGCTTTTATTATTCGGGCCCTTCAAATGACAATGCGCATTCCTCGACTCGGAAAGGGTTGGAATTATATTAATTAGATGTCGCACGACTTTATTAGACGAGCTCTTATAATTGCTGCGAATTCCGCATTGTCGCCAACTGCGTTGATATTCTTAATTTCATTGGTATTTGTGACATTTCGGAGGGCTTGGGGGTGTAATCCCATTTAATGAATTGGTTAATGGGAAAGAGAAGGTAGAAATATCTAAACGATTTTACATTATTTGCGGACATTACTCTTTAGTAATAAACCACTAATTAACTTTATATACAGAAAATAATTAGATATATATGTATATATAATATTTTCCAAAAACTGATTCAAACAAACAGTGGAACGAAACCAATTTATAGAATGTTGACATATTATTTTTAAATTTTGTAAAACTGCATCCATGTAATATATGTTGCCTATTCTTGAATATCGAGTGGCCGTGCGATTGAGTGGGACAGTTGCTATTCACATTAAAATAAAATTTCAGCTTAGCCCAGGTCGTCTTTATATCGAGAGATAAAAAAAAAACTGGTCTTCAGTGAGCTGTGGAAATTCGGACGTATGAATAATATATTGGTGACACTGTAAGTCTATGTCAAAGTCGAGGTTAACAGGTTAGGTTTTGCGTCAGTCTGTGTCAAAACTGACCCAAAACCTAACCTGATAACCTCGAATTTGACATAGACTTACAGTGCCACGAACATATTATTCATACGCTTGAATTTCCACAGCACACTGAAGACCAGTTTTTTTATCACTCATAGATAAGTATCTACTTATAATATAATTTATTTGACTTTTTACTTCTAAATACATTTTATCTACTCCTACTGCACAATGGCCATGAATTATGATTCATAATTCACGGTTTGCAGCCAATCATAAAATTCTATTTTCATTATTCAATAGTTTGCAAATTGCAACCAATCAGAAAATTCTATTTTCATTATTCAATAGGTTGTAGCCAATCACAAAATTCATTCTTATTATTAAATGATTTTTGAAGTTAACAGCTGTCACAAATGTCATAATTCTGTAATATGACCACAAGGCTCCTATTGCATAGGAGTAGATAAAATATCGTATTATATTCGCGATTATGGCCATTATTATAATAAGGACTGTGTGTGAACGAGGACGGACGTGAGTTATTTCGCACCGACGACAAACCTAAAATTTTAGGCATCGCCGTGTAAATTAATTCGCGGAGTTTTTGTTTGGATAGCGTAGAAAACACAGACCTAAGAGTGAAACAGTACAAAGTGAAAAACGGCAAGAACAGTGACATTAATTATAAATAGTGGCGAAATTGTTATAACTGGACACTCAATGGCGTAGCGAGTCTCGAATCGCCGGGTACGTGAAACACGATACGCGAAAGGTCAAGCGCCGACCGCCGAGCGCAAAGATAACAAAAGTAAACACAAAACACAGCGGGTTAAACAAATCTAAACAGCTGTGATCCGAAACACCGAAATTTCATAAACAAACTTTAAAAGTGAACAACATGGTATTGCGCGGGCCCGTATAGTACACGTCTGTTTTGACCGCGACCAAAATCAACAGTCAACACTAAGAGCCCTGACCGGTATTCTCGCCGAGCTCTGAGGAAAAAGGCAAATAAACGCGGAAGGGATAAGGATAACGACGAAGAAGAATCAGAACGAGGAGCAAAATACTACGAAGTTTTCAGTCAAAGTAAAAAGACACTAAGATCGCCAGAACAGAGAAAAGCACTAGAGGATAGAAAAAAAAAGCGGCAAAAGCAGTAATTAGTAACGTATCAGACAACACCGAAAAAGAGGAAGAGGAAATGGAGGAACTGAAGAAAATGATGGCGGAAATGATGAGAGAAATGAAGAAAAACACGGAGGAATTGAAAGAAGAACTGCGAGAAACAAAACAAAACACGACAGAAATGAGGGCGGAAGTGAAGGAAATAAGAAAAGAAATGAAGAAAAATGAAGAAAAATGGCAAGAAGAAAAAGGTCAACTGATGGAAAGAATCAAGGCACTGGAAACAAAAATGGAAAAGGAAGAGAAAGAAAGGAGGAAAAACAACATTGTTATAAAAGGAATGGAATTAAAAGAAGAAAACCTGATAGAAGGAGTAAAGAAACTAATAAACGAGAAATTACTAGTAAACGCGAAACTTGGGAAAACCTACCTGATAAAGAGCCAAACACATCCAGGAACAATAGTAACAGAAGTAGAATCATGGAGTAAAAAGCAAGAAATTATGGCAGCAAAGAACAAGCTAAGAAGCACAAAAATATACATTGACCACGACCTGACGGTAGAAGAAAGAAGAATACAGAAAGAAATTAGAAGCATAGGGAGAGAGGAAAGACAGAAAGGCAACACAGTGAGGATTGGCTATCAAAAAGTAACAATTAATGGAGAGGAATACAAATGGGATAACAAAGAGAATGGAGTGGTAGTGACAGGAGCAAAAGCGCAGGCAAGTCACACCTCAAAAAAGTAAAACAAAACCCTGCACCTAAGACATCGATGACGACACAAGCAAAGAAAAGGAAAGCGAGTAAGATAAAGGAAGAAACGATACAAATAGCGACATGGAGCGACATAAAGACGGACTATGGCAATGAACATGGAAACGAGTCTAAGAATAACAGAGAGGAAAAAATAGAGCTACAAATGAAAAAACCAAAGTTACGTATAGCCACTTGGAATCTACGGGGAAGCTACGAGGAAGGGGCTCTAAAGAATTTAGTGTCGGTGCTAAATAAATACCAAATAGATATAATTGCGGTGCAGGAAACTAAACAAAAAGACATAATAATAATGGATGTGGGTGATTACAGATTCTATAATAGTGGAAGTAGCACGAGGATGTTAGGGAGTGGTTTCCTAATAAGGAAAAAATGGATAAATGCAATTTCTGAATTTAACCCGATATCTGATAGGTTATGTAATATTAGAATAAGAGGAAAATATAGAAAACTGAACATAATAAATGTGCACGCGCCGTCAGAGGCTGCAGATGAAGAGGTAAAGGCAGAGTACTATGAAAAACTAGAGAATACCCTTAAAGCAAGTAAGAATTACGACGTAAAAATAGTATTAGGCGATTTTAATGCTAAAATCGGAAAGGAAGAGAAATATAGACCGTATATAGGGAAATATAGTAGACATGAAGCCAGTAACAGTAATGGGGAAAAAATGATTGAATTTGCGGCAGAAAACGACCTCCGAATTATGAGCACATATTTTCAACACAAAAATATTCACTTAGAGACATGGATAGCCCCGGACGGAAGAACTAGGAACCAGATAGATCACTTAATGATACAAGGTTTACATAAGATGTTGGTCCAAAACATAAGAAGTTATAGAGGGGCTGACTGTGACTCGGATCACATTTTGGTAATCGCGAACATAAAACAGTTTAAACCTACGAGTAGTAATAAAAGCAGTAATAATAGAAACAAATACGACAAAGCGAAGCTGAAAAATGAAGTGTTAATGACACAATACAATAAGTGTGTAATAAAGGGACTGAATGATAAAACAGCACAGGAAAATATAGAGACTGAATGGAACCTCCTAGCCGAGGTGATAGATGGTGCAGCACAGACTCTACGAAAAGGGAAGGAAGGTAAAAAAGACGGGTGGTTTAACGTGGACTGCAAGAATAGTATACTGGAAAGAAGTAAAGCCAGATTAAAGTATCTTCAAAGTGAGTCACAAGAGGACAAAAAAAAGTATGAGGAATCAAGAAGAAAAGCTAAGAGAATATGTAGAGCTGCAAAGAGACAAGATTGGGAAACAAAACTGGAGGAAGTTGAAAACAAGTTTAGAACAAGGGAAGTTAGAAAGTTCTACCAAGGAATTAAAAAAGTAAAGAGCGGTTACCAACATAATAAACTGCAATGTAAAGCAGGGACAAGTCAGGGTATATGTGGAGTGCAGGATAGTCTAAAAACCTGGATGAAACATTTCGAGAGTGTGTTAAACGGAGTACAATTGATAGGAGATGAAGGTGAAAGGGAAATTTCGCAAAGAACTCAAGATGAAGTAGCAATGCCGACGTGGGTGGAATTCCAAGGAATTTTAAAGAAACAAAAGAATAATAAGAGTCCCGGAGAAAGCGGCATAATAATGGAGTTGATAAAGAATGGAGCGCCGGAACTACAAGTAAGAGTGCATACTTTGCTGACAAAAATATGGGAAGAAGAGGTAATGCCAAAAAAATGGTTGGATGCAATCTTGATACCAATTCATAAAAAAGGTGATAAGAACATCTGCACAAATTATAGAGGTATAGCGCTATTAGAGGTAGCATACAAATTGCTAGCGCTATGTGTAAGAGAGAAACTGAACGGCTACGTAGAAGAAAGGTTAGGAGATTACCAATGTGGGTTTAGGCACAACAGGGCTGTGATGGACCAAATCTCCTCAATAAAGCATATAATAGAAAATAGCTATGATCAAGACCTACCCTTGCATATAGTTTTCATAGATTTCCGTCAGGCCTATGATACTATTGACCGAACAAAACTGGACGAAGCTATGCAGGGATTGAATATACCCGGAAAATTGATAAGGTTGGTGAAGATGACTTTAGAACAAACTAGATGTAAAGTCGAGATAGCAGGTCAATACTCGGACAGTTTCAATGTTAACCGGGGTGTACGGCAGGGTGACCCACTCTCGACAGTGCTCTTCAATGTAATATTAGACAAAATACTGGAAGAAGCGGACGTATATAGAAATGGGACCATCTACCATCATACGCACCAATGCCTTGCTTATGCTGACGACATAGCCCTAGTAGCGGGATCTAGAAAATAGTTAAAGGAGGTCATGATAAGGTTAGAGGCAGTGGCAAGAAGAAAAGGTTTGTGGATAAACGAAGGGAAAACTAAATATATGACACTGGAGGTAGGGACAAAAAAGGCTTTGGGAAGCTTGCAATTTAGTAGTAGTCTTGATGGTAAAGTTTATAGATTTGAAGGTGTCGAGAGTTATGTGTACTTAGGAGTGAAGCTCACAAGTAATGGCAGTGAGGACGAGACCATAGAAGATAGAATTCTAAAGGGAAATATAGCAGCAGGAAGTCTGAATAATATATTTAGGTCAAAAGAAATTTCTCGAAATACTAAGATTAGAATTTACCAGACTCTCCTAAGACCAGTAGTTTTATACGGTAGCGAAATGTGGACCCTCACCCAAAAAAACACAAAGAAGATCGAGGTTTGGGAAAGGAGAATGCTAAGGAGAATTTTTGGAGGAACCAAGGTGGGTAATGAGTGGCACAGAAAAACAAATAAAGAAGTAACGGAAATGTACGACCAAGTAGCCATAATCCCGTTCATCAAAGCGCAGAGAATCAGATGGCTGGGACACGTGGAAAGGTTGCCAGAGAACAGAGGTACAAGAAAAGTAATGAAGAGGGAAGGAGGAAGAAGACGCAGAGGAAGGCCCCGAAAGAAGTGGTTAGAGGCGGTAAAAGAAGACTTATATAGGCTGCGAGTAGAGAATTGGGAAGAGAAAGCTAAACAGAGAAGCCAGTGGAAACGAATAGTGATGAATGCAATGAGTCTGTAACAGTGTATTTTGTTTTTTTTATTTTAAGCTATGGGCCTTTATGGCCTGTGTATGCTGTCTTATATATATATATGGCCATTATTCACTCAGATGACTTGCGCCACGCGCCTTCGGCTTGTGGCGCAAATGTCATCTTCGTGAATAATGGCTGTCATAATCGCTCATATAATAATATACTATTATCGCATTTCATATACTTAGTAATCTACTACAGTTCTACATGCAAAATCATTTAATAATGTGGTAGTTTGCACCATAGCTACCATTATAGCATAGCAATGACGGATCATTTTACGTTTGGCAATACTGAAATGTATTGTTGGTGACACTGTATGTCTATGTCAAATTTGAGGTTAGCAAGTTAGGCTTTGCATCAGTTTTGACACTGACTGATGCAAAACTTAACTTGCTAACCTCGAATATGACATAGACTTACAGTGCCACCGACAATACACTTCAGTACTGCCAAATGCATAACATCAACTGGAGCTGTTTATTGCGCTTTAGTACATGAAAACGAGTTCTGCTCAGCTTGGTTATGTTTTGACATTTAATGTCACGTTTATATGAAAACCTAATATTTTTCATTTCTACATGAAATGCGATAACATAGTATACGAAACGCGTTAGAAAAGAGGTTTTACTGAACTTGTGTTGCTATTTAAGTACTCGCTGACGCTCCCACTCAAACCAGTCATACTTTTTGAATATAACTTCACTTTTCTAAACTTGTTGCGTAATATACTATGTCCCTTACTTTAAATATTGAAAAATATACAGAGAGATTTGTTGAAATTCTGCCATAAATTATCTCGATTACCATAATAACGGCTATTTAATGTGCCAGTCACTGTTCCAAATTTAAAAAAATCTATAAACGGATTTACAAGAAAATTTCCACGAGCGAATTAGATGAATTTGAATATTTCAAAAAATGCAGTCCGCTGGAATTCGAACTCCGCGCTCCCAAAAGAATATTTCGAGACCAGTTGCTAGTCCTAGCCGCCTGGGTCCACCGTTTGTGGCCGCTAGAATAACTAAATTGGCTCGAATTAGACGAGCTTCTACTGCGTCAGAAAGACACCATATTTTCTGTCCTAATTATGATGTTTACCCCCGTCTATCTTGTATCTCTTAGGTCTGATTTTCGTCGATGATAAAGCCTGAGCTATGTAATTATTATTACTTTTATCTAATTCTTAGTTAAAGCAAAAATTTAATTTTTATAAAGCGTTTACCTTGTATATATTTCTCAAAAATATTCTCGGTTTCATGCCAGGTAGACATATCATATGAGTTTTACCGCCAACGGACAGACAGACTGAATTGATAAAAACTTTTTTTCGTCATCTAGTAACCCTCAAACGTCCAGATCTGAAGAAATCTAGGAAAGTAATTTTTTTTGAATTACAATCAGTACTTTCCTCTTTTATTCCTTTCTGATGATACCCATTGGAACAGTTGTTTCGGCCACCTTTCCTAAGACGTTCTGTCGGTGAATTCTTTCTGAACTGTTCTGACTACTACAGTTCCTTTTACGTTCATATCAAGTTTTATGTATGCATTTCAAAACGTCTTTAGTCTATTTTTTCTCGTGCTTCTACGTAGCTAATTCGGATTTGTTGTCAATAGCTTTGATTTTGTTGCTTTTATTTTCTACTGTTTATTTGTAGATCATAACCTTACTTGTTTTTGTGATATGTCGCTCCCATCATATGCTATTCAACATGGTAATTCCTGCTCGACTTTATAATTTTTATTAACCTCTCTATTAAGCCGTTTCTCTCAAAATGCTGTACCAGCATATTTAAATTCTTGATATCTGAGGTTTGAGCGAAAGGACCATTACTGAGTTCATTAAATGCATGTAAATTTTATTAAAATCCACCAATTCATCTCTCTACTTTTGTTGAAAATAGTAGAACAAGGAAGGTGCTATGCGTCGTGTATTCTGTGTATTGCAAAAATATGCTTTTTAATAAATACATCTTGTTTGATTTTAAAAGCAACATTTAAATGTAGTTATAACTATGCAAATAACAATAATGGTCTCCATTAATAAAAGAGTAAATTATTTAACCTAATAAAAACAGTTATAAATAAAAAATCGCCATTATTTTGAATTATTAGCATATTAGTTCGCATGCCTCTGTAACATATCCTACAATTTAGGATATTTTGTTTGAGGACGCTTTTTTTATTAAAACTGAAAAGAAACTCAATTTTGTTGTTGTTTAATTTAAGTTATTACGCCCGCTCTTTACGTCCTAGGGCGTGTATACGGCTTCTCAAGTTTTTTCAGTTTTTGAATTTATTTACATATTCACATTGGAATATAAAGCGTTGTATGCACCACGGCATTACTTAATGTTTATACCCCTCGCTCTTTTAAACTTGTCATCCTCCAACGGAAAAAAACATCTTCATAATGCCCTTGGTTCATAAATAAATATTTTTTCTGGTTTTAAATGCCACATATTGAGATGGTATACTACATATAGCAATTCTGGCTCCTTTAATATTATCAAATAAATATTAATTAAATGGCATCAAATGTGAACAGAATTGGTACTTTATTAATCACTACAGATAGAAATATTACTAGGATTAAACATTGATACACTTATAAACCGCAATTAATAAGTTATTTTTAATTTAATTAGACTAACAGCCAGTCTTATAAAGACCATTAATCTGAGGTTAAATTTAATTCGTTGTTAAAATAAACAAAAGCGCATCAAAATTTGTTTACTAACGAATAAAATGTCATAAGCACTAACGTTTTGATGCGCTTTTGTTTATTTTAACAACGAATTAAAGTTAACCTCAGATTAGTGGCCTTTATAAGACTGGCCGTAAGACTAACAAATATATTCCGAAAAACGATATCGGCAGGGTTTCGTTTAACTTAATTCAATGTTATGATTTAATATAAGTGCTACTATAATTTTCGTAATTGCTCAGATATTTGAAGTAACGTAAGACATGCTAATCAGATCGTATTAGTAAAAAGGGTGGCGAAGCGTCACACAGAAAAAGTGCAGTTAGTTTGTATTCACAGCGACCTGTTAAGCTGGTGGTCAATGTAGTTGCGGGTAATGATACACTGAATAAATTATGTAAGATGCCTAAAGCAACCTGTAACTTCAGCAATTTAAGAGTAACACTGCTTAATAAAACCAGAAAAGTGAAAATTATGTGAATTAAAACAAGTATGAGGTTATCTCAACAATATTTGACAATTCAACAAAACAAACATTTAATTTATAAGATCAAGTATGTGTACTCACAAATAATAGAAAGTAGTAGGTTAATAAGCAACGCTTATAATAAGAACAAAGAAAGCTCGCCCAAGCGAAGCTAAGTAGAAGGTTGTGTTCCGACTTCCACATAAAATTGTTGTAAATCTTCGTGTAATCCTTTTGAGTTCTAATTGGTTGTATTATTGTTATTCAGACGGGGGTTAGTTTGTGTATGCGCAGTGTGTCCGGCAATCAGTTGATAATCAAGATTGGAGCAGCAAAACTCCGGACTTTGACACACAGGCACGATTTGGAGGAGTGCAGCGACGATTTGGACTACCAAACGAAGCCTGAGAGCAGGTACGACGAATAGCAGCGCCATCAAAAGCACCAGCAAAGGCAGTTCAAGCAGCAAGGCGAGCCGCCCCAAGAATGGCAGTCGAGGTAGCTACAGGCATTTGGAGCAAAGCGGTTCCAGCGAGCAAACAACGGCTAAGAGTAGAAGAAAGGAGAGCATTTTGGGCAGTTTCCAGCATCGGGGGACCCAGAAGGGCTCTGAAGTAGGTTGGCGTTCTTTTTAAATTCGGATCGAGACAGCGTTGGATCAAACGGTATTCTTGGTTACCGGTGAACAGGTTTTTATAGTTACGGAGTTGTATTTATTTTCATTGTTATTTACCTGTGACGTAATTATCAAGAGCTTGCTTGGATTAAAAGTAAAATTGAACAAACAATTCTGTGTCGTTTCGCCACCATTATTTGAGGTTAAAATTTTATTAAAAAAAAATTCCCATACCCGTGCAATTATCATACAAATGCGAAATGTTTAACTGTGTAGAAACTCAACCCTGGGATTAAAGTTTTGAGAACCTAATGGGTAGTAGAGACAAAAGAATTAAGTAGTAGTGTGATTGATAAATTATTTAAAGGGCAGCATAACTGATAATTTTTTATATTTCATAAAACAACAATTTTTATTTGGCCAGCTATAGCTATAACATTTCACAGCAATATGTGTATGAAAACATATCAAATACTGATATTAGTTGTTATGAAACTTGTAATAGATCAGTTGTTAAATCAAACAATATTAAGTGCATCCTAGCTATTACAGTTTTATTTGTCAAAATACATATTGTAAAGGAAGACATTTACTATAAATGATAAGAATCTACCGAGTGACTATAAATGATTGAAATTTTTTTTATTAGGTTGGCACTGTTTATGTTGGTAGCACTGTAAGTCTATGTCAAATTCGAGGTTAGCAGGTTAGGTTTTGCGTCAGTTTTGACATAGAATGACGCAAAACCTAACCTGCGAACATTGAATTTGACATAGACTAACAGTGCCACCAACATAAACAGTGCCAACCTAAAAAAAAAAATTTCAATCATTTATAGTCACCCGGTATTAATCAGGTAATTTAATATTCTTGCAATAAAATGTCAAAGATCGTTTTAAGTTAAAACTGGAAAACTGTGCTTTCACGGGGTGGCGCACAATAAAAGTTCCATTATAATATAAGCATGTACCTACTTCTCTTTATTCCAAATGCTTTATATCAAATGCATTACGTGCCTACTTTGCATCTTTTGTGATTGTGATTTTTTTGTGTTTATTCTAAGGGCGTGAAAGGCTCGCCTAAGAGACGTAACGCCCTCATCTGCGCATTATACATTTCTGATGAATGGATTGAAAGGAAGTGCTTATAAATCCGAGGGCAGACACCTCTGCTCAATGGGATGTGATGATGCATGAAAGTAACAGTGTCTCACTTGAATGGCAAATGTGCACCAAACTCCCAAATTCGAATCGTCCTTTAAATGCACAATTCCGCCTTTGTGAGTTCCTCCTTTCTGCACGCGGGACGGTGCTTAGAAGCTCCTTCAATTTTTAAACAGATTTCGATCAAAAGAAGCTCGTTAGGGTTACAGGTTATGTTTTGAAAGGATTATTAAATAGTTGTTTAGTCACCGATTAACTTAATAGGCAATAACTTAAGCTACCGAATACATTGATAATGTTATTTACATTCATGTACCACACCGTGTAAAAACTATTCTATAGCTGCTAGCAGCAGACTTGTTTGGTAGCTCTGGAAGTAAAGCCAACGGCAATTCGTGAGGACCTTGGCTCCGAAGGTCTTCCTGCTCTATACATCTTCAAGTTTCCTCCTATCTGCGCTACAATCTAACATTTAGTTTTTAATAAAGATTAATAACGAAATAAATCAACACTAAAGTGCTTTGAAATAGTAAACGTGCCATTTCTTACACAATAATAGAGCAACTTCTTGCTAAACCTGCTGGAAATGGTCGTAAAATCACTTCATTATTTGCCGAAGTTGTCGCTCAGCCCGTAATACTGAAAATTTAAGAGACATCAGCTGATGCCGTATAGTATAACTCGGTTATAATGTTCCTATCGTAGCAATTAAAAATGTATCTTATATCCGAATGTTATACAATAAGTGGTTACATACGATAGGTAGATCTAGTACGATAAAATTACTTATGCCTTTATTTCCGCGTTTTTTGTAATAATATTATGTAATAGGTACAATTTCTTCGTTGCTTAAATTTAGAAAAACAGTAATGCGAATGCTAAGTACTTTTTACCACAACTGGAACATCAAAATTGACATTTAAACTAGTGTATTTGTAAATTAAACGACAAATACATGTAAAATAAGCAGTTTATTGCAACGACGATTTCGGAAATGCAAAACAGGGAGCAATCGATTGCACTTGCAGCCAAATACTTAAGAGTTCTTGTTACGTCTTCTTCAATGCGATAAGCAGAATGTCTTACTATACTAAGCGATGAGAAGAATGCTCGCAAGAATTACAAATTTAAGGAAAGTAGGCGGTGAGAATTTGGGGCTAAGGACACAAAGGGGCATTTTACAGCAGGTAGTAATGGTAGAGTGTACCTGTTTACAGTCCTATGAAATGAAATTATATTTCACATAATTATTAATTGAATTTCTAAATCTAATGGCATTCGAACATTGAAAAACATTATGAAGAATTTTACTTTCCATTTGCCAGGTGGCGTCCTGGGAGTATTACAGTTCTATTTTATTTTTTAAATTCGTGAGTATTTTTCAATCTAGTTAACTATTTGTCCAATTATTTTTATGCCTTAAATTTATACTTTGTTTGTAACAACGTTTTCCTTAACGCATTTGCTTTTAGTTCATTGCCTTAAAGAAAAATATTTCAGAATTTTTAAGAGACTTTACATGATGGTCCTATGGTTAACATTCTGCATACTGTTAATGTTTTTATTGCTAAGAATAGTAGGACGATATGAATTAATACATTAAATTTATTCAGATGCATTTGATGGTTTACTGCTCTAAAAGAAAAAATATTTTCTTTAAAATATGTTATTGAATATATTTTTAATTTACAATCTTATACTGCTGATGTTTATTGAGGCATAGTTATATTGTGCAACGAATATTCTTCTTGAGTCTAAAAGATTCCACTTCATTTTTCTTATGGAAAGCGTATGTTTTGCAAATAGGTTAACCTGCTACTAGTTGTCCTATTATGATTCCTATATGATATTAATATCTCTTAACGGATTTTTTAATCTCACAAATATCAAATCTCTTTATTGTTATACGGTGAAATTACTAGATTGCTCTTATTTGCAATAAAGACTATCCCGCATCTCAAACGTGAAAGCCAAGTACGTTTCAAACGAGAAGAGTTACAAACAGCATACCACGTGTAGTCTTATGCAATAAACAAATAAGCCAATGCCAAGTAGATAATTCAAGTCGCTAATAGATGTCTCGCAGTGTTCTGGCGCTAACAACTCGACTTTCATTCTTGTGCGATGATTATTCCGCTACAGAATTTTAATTTCTTTACGTTATTATTATTTTACAGGCGCAGCTAATTGCCGGTAAAATTTTAGTGAAAATCTTGAAAGCACTAATTACGATATGAAACCTGGAATTATAAACAGCTGCTCATTAAATTTAGAAAATATGATTATCTGGGGAAAGCAGGTTTATATACATTTTTATTAAATAGTTGCAAGGAACACAAATATCTGTCTGCCACAGGAAAGTCGCTAGAAATTGAAAGGCCTCCGCACGAAGTAGAAACGTGAGTATTTTAACGGCCGGATGAATGAAATTCTTGTTTTATAGAGTTCAAGGAGCCCGCCAAATATTTGCTGATTGTTTCGGGAATGTAACTTGCTGAGGTACACTTGCAGGCATGCGGATTTGCTTTTGAAAAATTGGGAATTTAGTTTCATAACCAAGGCTAGCATTTAAAGCGGCGTGCTTGTATTAGGTAGTAGGAAGCTATGATTCTATTCTAACGTCACTTACAAAATTTTGTTTAATGAATGCCTAACGATCAGAAGGCATCTTATAATCAGTAAATAATAACATGGTTATAACGAGTTTTTCGTTATATATCTGGTGTCTTGTAGTTTATCTCAATTTATAGTCTTCATACTCTAAATCTTATAAAAAGTTCATAACATTAAGACAATAAAATAATTGCGCATTTGAAGTGTCCATTGAAAGACCAGGTATGGTACTAGCTAGCTTAATAGTGAAAACAGATATTTTCGAAGATATCTAACATACTTAGATTTCAGTTTATAGTAGTCTCGAATATGGCATAGAAACACAAGTTTGCTTTAAAATGAATTAGAATATGCATTTCTTAAACCAAACGGCATCAAATGGCATTCACAATGCCCTTCCCACGAAGTCTATCTATCACAATAGTCAGTACCTATTAAAAGAAAGTATAATCATAAACGAATAGTTGCAAGATGCTCACTAATTATTTTATTAAGTAATTAACTAATTTCCCATCATTTGTTTAACGCTTTGGCGACACCCACACCCACCAAACGAGCAGCAGATAATGCTTATTTTCTGATGATTACTAAACACATTTTTCTTTAGGCGTTATAATTTTGATCGTTTTAAAAGTATTCGACAAATGCTTCATCTACCTGAAGTGCTCTCCAGTCCTTTATACAAAAAGTTTAATTTTTTACAATTCTCATAAAGCATTTTAAACTTGTGCTCATAACAGTGCTTTCCAACAAGTTAGTATTAGAAATGCTTTCTTTTCAAGTATTAAATATTCTTACTTTGCAAATTCAATACAAGATGTAGGATTAAATTTTGCGAAATTAAGGTATCCACGTATGTTGCACTCGTGCAAATAGCAGGTAGTGTTTGCAATAACAGAAACTGTTCGGGTCTTGCAATCTTGGCGGAAAAATAGCATTTCGCAATAAAGTTAGCGTAATGGGCCGATGGCAAATAAGAGCAAGCAAGTGTCGCCAAATGCTCACAAGCCTTGATGACAACCGCGCGATTGGATCGGAGGTCACCAGGAATAAGGTCAGCTGGATAACCCGTTTTCCTCGACTAACATTGTTTACGTGGGCACAACCACTACTTACGCAATCGCAACACATTCCTGGAAACTACATAACATATGTTACGAAATATCTATAAATCGGATGTTTTTTACAACTGAGCATGCTATATTATGGTACATTTACTGCCTCGAAACGAGGCGTTTCATACGCGAAGAGCACTCGTTGCGACATTCGCGCCAACCTGTGCACGAAATGGGCGATGTTCTTTTTCGTAGTAGCGAGCAGATCAAAACCAGGTCAAAGTGATGGGTTTTCATTTGATAAATAAAACTGTTTCCAAGCGAACATTTGCTACCTAGCTACAATTGCAAGATAACCCCAAATAGCTATGTTGATGAGAGATAAGACATCTAATAATCATTCCTGCAATTAAAAATGTTAGCCCAAGCTATATTATAGGGTAATTTCAGGACATATATTTTAGAATTTTTATTACCTGCATCTGACGTACTCCATGTAATAATATTATAAACTCTACAACTAAAGCAAAATTTCCCAAATTCTTAAATCTATTTCTCAAATGAATACAAAAATACCTGAATTTAATGTTCAAATCTCACACAATCAACGACGTAAATAAATTAAAGAATCACAAACGCTTTTTTTATTTTTTTAAATTTTTGTGTTCTCTTTATATTAATCTTTGTTGCAATTCTTTCGTACAATACTTTGACAGAACACATTAGTGGGTTGATACGTAAACACTGCAGTTTTGTAATTATGTTATTATGTTTTTGCAAACAGAGCTATTTTATTTAGTTTTGGTTTGTTCCAAATATAACTTTGCGACTTCTTTACAGATAGTCCCGAATGTTTCCGGAGCGTTTCTGAGGGTACTTAGACGAAATATATACCTAGATGCATATTTAATTGATAGTAATCGGACAAACAGCGAAGCATTAGCGTCAACAAATCATTCCGAAATCAAAGTCAATAAAATGTGCTGAAGAATATTTAAGTTTTAGTGTCAGGTGGATACAGACAAATGTAGAAGAAATACCCCAGTGTGCTATTTTTTGAAAAGTTTGGCCGCTGAAAGCTTGCAAGTTAAAGAATTTAAACATTTGGAAATACCTCATAAGAAGTATGTCAACAAACCTCTGGAGTTTTTTACTACTAAACTAAAATCTTCCCTCCCGCGAATTAGATCAATTTGCAAATTTAAAAAAATTTATTCCGCCGGGGTTTGAACTCCGCCGCATCTACTTAGCGATCGTAACGGCATCGATGAGTCGTACTGCGCCATCCTGCTTTATTGAAATGAGTGCGGCGCGCGTCTCTATTTAACGGAACGGTTTTATTGTTGAAACATTTCGACTCTTATGTGACATTATCCTGTATCTGTTGAGTCCTATTTTCGGCGAATGTAAAAGCTGACCCATGTGAAAATTATTACTTCCATCTATTTCAAAGTTAACGCAAAAATAAACAACACTTAATTTTTTTAAGGTGCTTATCCTATATATTTGTCTGAAATGTTCTCGGTTTCATGCCAGGTAACATATAATCTGCATGCAAAATATCGTCATCCTCCAACAAATAGATTTTGAGTTATACCGTCAACAGACAAACAGGCAGACACAGACAGACAGACAGACAGTCAGACAGACAGACAGACAGACTAACAGACAGGCAGACAGCCAGACAGATAGACAGACAGACAGAATTTAAAAAAACCTGTTTTTCGTTATCTAAAGACCCTGAGACGTACAGATCTGAAGAAATCTCGAAAGGTGATTTTTTCGCTATTACAATACTTCCTTCATCTTTTAGACGAGGGAAGTAATAATATTAAAAGAGGGTGTCTGTAAATGAAAAGGCTTTACTAGTTTCTTATAAAGTAGTTAGATACCAAATGCCCCACATCTTTGGTGATTTTACCACACCATCTCAGCTTGACGAAGCAACAGATAGCAGATTGCTATTTAGTTACTTATACTCGATTTTGCGATGGATTATCAGATGTTCAAGAGCAAATCAATAATAAGACGAAAAACGGCTCGTGAATAGTTTAAAATGTAAGACTTTTAATATATACGAAGTAACTGTACCATGGAAAAATTGTGTCTGAATTTTCACAGATGTTGCTCGTGCATTATATGTAACATATACAGGTTTACTAACACTGTAAAGGGTTTGACAAGAGACTTTCTTAGCAACTGAGGCCCCAAACGATCGCTGGGCAATTACATCCGTCGTGAATGCAGTTCGGGACATTTCGCGCTGACTGCGGTCCGTAATGATCGCTTCAGATTTGTTTCATTTACGATGATCAGTGTGTATGCTACAATCCTACACTGACAAAGGTACTAGTATTTCTGCGATAGGTAGACCTTACGCAACTCCTCTCTCATATCCCTCTTTAATATAGTTGAGAACAAAGATGAGACATACCAATAACCATAAGCTAAGTACTCAAATGAAACTCGCCCTCCAGATATTACTATTCGTAGAATTTTTGGGTAGATACTGGCTATAGGGTCCACTAATCAGTAAGAGGAAAATATAGTCTGTGAAAATGACCAAAACCGTTAGAGCAGTTTCCTGGAAAAAATTGTTTTTTCTTATATTTTTTTGGGCATTTGAAACTCCTGCAAAAAAACATTGCAACGCAGTGAAACCAAAGTTCGGTACCATCATAGAACATCTTTGTAAATTTTCATAAAAGTGTATCTATAGCTTTCGCAGCTACGCGTGGAATATACATATATACATACATGGCTGAAATAAATTTAGTTATGCTAGGATACAACATAATTCCTGTGCAATCGCTCACTTTTGACCATCTTCGAACTTCGGGCTGCTAGTATCGTTTTAGCACCTCTTAGTGCCTCGCTCTTCATATATCTCCATCACCTTGTAGCCACCGGGAAAAGCAACATATGCAGTACTGTGCCCTTCGATTACTGTAGCTGATGTCGAAATTGTGCCACATGGTTTTTCCCTCTTGTAACCACTGGAGAAAAGCCTGCTCCACCAGAATTTGCAGATTAAGAATACAATTAGGTTACATCAATTTCTGGCGTTTTTTTTAAACCTGTAGGTTTCTTGGTGGGAACCGTCTCAAAACAGTGGAGCTTCCGGGAAACCCACCCCAATCCTGCTCAGGAACTAGCTGGCAAACTGTGCTACACCTCGGTATAATTCCTGGACCACCGTGTTGTGACATAGTTAAGCAATACTAATTATTATTTTTATTTTATGTACAAAAATTATCCGTGTAGCAAGGTGTTTAGTAGTTATATTCGAGAAATTAATGATATTAAACCTTCAACTCCAAACAACAAAGGTACATGCCCTATATATTGATAATCACTGCAGAACGAATTGTGCAGGTTACAGTACCAAATGTGAGATCAGCATTCTTTGAAAGGCAAGTTCGGCATTCGCAACGCATAACTCTATTTATACAGGAAAACCTATCAGCACATTTCTACTTAAAAAGGTGACACAGAAAGCTTCCGTTTTTATTTTACTTTTGTGATCAATGTTTTTCTCGTCTTAATGGTACTAAGATAATTTTGAACGTTTCCCGTATATATTACAATCACAATAAACCGCAACTTGAAAAAAATATAGTGTAATAAATATAACAAGTAAACAGTGATTTTCACTATGCCATTTTTATTCCAAAGCCATACGACTCGTACGAAACAGATGTTGGAAAGAAATGAAATGTCAGCATTAAGAAAAAATGTGAAGAGGAGTACGAGAGATTACCTTTACGTAGACCTCTCCTATTCAACACTTCTCTCAGCTTTTCAGACAATGTCAAATACTTGGGAGTTATTTTTGACAGACAGCTGAATTGGGAGAAACATTTAAAAGTTAAAACTGAAAAAGCATGCATGGCATTCTGGCAGTGTCGCCGCACTTTGGGTAAATCCTGGGGACTCTCCCCTCGAATTACCTTGTGGCTGTATACTGCTGTGATAAGGCCCATGCTATGTTATGGAGCACTTGTCTGGTGGCCCAGGGTCAAACAGGTTACGGCAGCAAGTAAACTAGGACATGTGCAACGCCTTGCCTGTCTTAGTTCTACAGGTGCTATACACTCAACCCCTACGGCCGCTTTAAAGATGGTCTTATGCCTTCCACCACTTGATTTTTTTGTGGAGGAAGTAGCCATAAGGACCGCCTTGAGGCTGCGCTACAAAGGGCTGTGGCACACAGCAGGCAGGGGAGGCAGGCATACCCGCATCCTGAATGAGGTCGTCGACAAGATCCCTCTTCTGGACGCTATAGTAGATTACCTCCCTCTACAATATGCCTTCCACAGACAATTTAACGTCTATGAAAATGCCGGGTTTACCCAGCATATAGATATATCCATCTTTACTGATGGATCTAAAACCAAGCACGGAACGGGTGCCGGAGTTTTCTCTGACGATCTGAACCTCCACCAAAGCATACCACTAGGCAAAATGGCCACTGTCTTCCAAGCGGAAGTAATTGGAATAATGCATGGTGCAAAAGCAATTCTTGAAAGGAACATCGAGAATCAATGTATTGGTATCTTCAGTGACAGTAGAGCCGCTTTACTAGCCCTGGGCAGTTGCAAAATTACTTCAGGTGTGGTATTGCAGTGCCGTGAAGCTCTCGAGGATATCTCAAAAAATAATGTCGTTTCCCTTGTATGGGTGAAAGGACATGACGGTAACTACGGCAATGAGGAGGCTGATGAGACTGCGAGACTGGCTTCCGGACAACCTCTCTGGGGGCCAGAACCTGTAATCCCTATATCCCTGACAATATTAAGCTCTATGCTATATCAAGAAACCTTAAACAGCTTCATACGAAGAAGGGTTAACATGCAAAGCTGCCGGCAAGCAAGAGCTGCTATTACAGCGCCCTCGCCAAAGACAGCCAAATATTGCTTGCAACTGTCCCGAAGAAACCTTCGACTAGTCGTGGGTATCCTATCTGGACACTGCACTCTAAACAAACATATGCACAGGATGGGACTAGTGGACAGCCCAAACTGTCGCGGATGCAACGAAGATGACGAGACAGCAGAACACGTTCTGTGCCACTGTCCAGCTCTCGCAAGAGTCAGAGGATCCATGTTGGGGGACTTCTGGCCCGATATGGTCAGAATTAGCAACACTCCAGTTGCGGTTGTCCTTAAGTACATTCAAAAGATTGAATGGCTTGAGTGATATCCAACTTGGAGAGCTGCTGGGAGGTAGCACAATGGGCCCACTTAATGCTGCCTTAGTGCGTGTGAGGTAACTCACCCTCCATTTTTAATCCAGAATCCAGAATCCAGAGAGATTACTTTCTTGATCAATACATAAGAAACGAGTTGCATCATTGACTGATGGGTTTAAACAATGAGACAACGTTCATTTATCCCGACCGAATTACGGAAGTAGCACGGGATTGAATTACTCAATAGAAAAAGAGATATTGGTAGGCCCGAAAAGCGGAAGAAGGAGGCTCTGTAAGACATAAATGTCTCCTAAAAAAAATCAGTAAGGGGTTTACACGGAACTGCTTTCGTGCGAATTACATCAGTTTGCAAATTAAAAAAAAATGAAGTCGCTGGGATGTGAACTCTGCGCTCCAACCGAATGAGATTAATATTTATCGAATAATTTCTAATTCGCCGCTCCGTTCGCTGTTTGCGATCCCTAGAATCACTGCGCCACGACTATAGTCGATTTATACTCGTTTTTACTGCGTTATACAGACGCCATGCGATTCTGCCCCGCTTGTGATGTTCAGCATGTATCTATTAGGTCTCATTTTCGTGAAGAGTAAAGCCTGGGCTATTTGCAAATTATTGCTTTTATCTATTTCTCAGTTAAAACTAAAATGTGAAATGGTGACAGCAACCAACTAAATATTTTTGAAAGATACGCATAAATAGACGGATTTTCTTTAAAGTAAAAATCATTACACAGGGCCAACTAGATTTCTAAAATGGATTGTATCAAATAAGGATCTATATTAACAACAAAGTAGCAATAAATGCGTAGTTCTTCTCTAAGCGGAACTCGATGTAAAATTTGAAGTAAAAACGTTTAATTATTTATTCTTCTATAAAAATAATGTCAATTGAGGACCGTCCACTTAACGGAATTCACGAAAACCTAGAGAATGTAATTATCTTATGAAGAAGAGGAAAACGAATTGGGAAGCAGTGATCGACCCTGCAGCCATAAATCATGTGGTGTTTGTAAGAGTCTATATGTATCTAGTTTCTTTCAATTACTTGCAGTTGCTTCAGAAACGTTATAAAAATGATTTCATTTGCTATTTTTTACAGATTCATACGGAATGCAATTATTATAAAATGTAAAATTTTAGTTTTGAGAATTATTTACAAAACCCAATTCCACGTCACTGTTAAATTGAAGTAATATTTAAGTTATGTGTCTTTTCTTGTCCTCTAGGTAAAATTTAAATGTGGTAACATGATTTACTTAGCTTTTGCTCTAATGTAAAAATTTGTGGATGCGGGTACTAAAAAATATAAACTGGAGTTAGCAAAGTTCTTACTGCTTTTAATTCTAGGGGCCTTAATAGTGCTTCTTGATATTAGTGCTTCTAATCGTCTAAGTGTTGGCGCGTTTTGACGGAACTCCCTCTTTCTTGTTTTCTATTTGTTCAATTATTTCTACATTTTGAAGGTTGAAGTCGAGTCTGGTGGTATTACACTATGAACTAATAGTATACTAAAAAAGAAAAATAAATGCTTTGGAAACACTTCTAGACAGCCAGTAATCAAATGGAAAATTATACATAATTACTACATACATTTGTCTACTTTAATGTATATTGACTACATACAGTTCACAATTTATTATTATTACCTGTAAATTAACATTTAACCTTTAAGTCAAGAATATGTATTCATTTGTGCACTGTCAGATATAAACCTTAGACATTAAGAGATTCACAAAACATTAAAACGTTGTCGCTGAAATTATTGGTTTCACTATCGATAATTATAAGTTATGTAAAAATCTACACTTACGTTGTTAAAGAGTGATGTCCAGCAATGAGATTTTTCATAATTAATGACGGTGTACGCAATAATTTATAATTTAATAAATCCAGCATTGGAGCTTTACACTGGTGTAAACAGAATCTAAGCTAGTCGACAGAATTTGTTTGTGGTTGAAATTGGAGGAATTTCTCTTTATATTTGTACTAGCTGTTACCCGCGACTTCCTTCGCGCAAGGTTCGTTATTTGTGTATTCAATAATGACTAATTATTTTCTGTCATCTCATCCCATCCAATCCCATCCTATCCCCGTCTCCGTCCCTATCTCCATCCCCGTCTCAGTACCGTCCCATCCCGTCCCCTCTCGTCCCGTCCCCTCCCCTTCCATTCTATCCCTTTCCTTCTCTTTCCGTCCCGTTCCGTTCCGTCTCGCCCCGTTCATTCCAATCCCTTCCCGTCCCGTCCCTGCCCGTTCCGTCCCGGCCCCTCCCGTCCCGTTCCCTCCTTTTCCATCCCATCCCTGTCCTTCCCTTTCCGTCCCGTTCCGTTCCGTCCCGCCCCGTCCCGTCTCGTCCCGTCACGTCCCTTCCCTTCCCGTCCAGTGCCGTCCCGTCTCGTCCAGTCCCGTCCCGTCTCGTCCCCTCCCGTCCCCTCCCGTCCCCTCCCGTCCCCTCCCGTCCCGTCCCCTTCTTTTCCATCCCATCCCTGCCCTTCCCTTTCCGTGCCGTTCCGTTCCGTCCCGCCCCGTCCCGTCCCGTCTCGTCCCGTCCCGTCCCTTCCCTTCCCGTCCAGTGCCGTCCCATCTCGTCCAGTCCCGTCCCGTCCCGTCCCGTCCAGTCCCGTCCCGTTCTGTCCAGTCCAGTCCCGTCTTGTCCCGTCCCGTCCCGTCTCTTATGTCCTGTCCACCGTCTTGGACTTATAAATAAATGCCATTTTCGCAATCAGCGCCCCAAAAAACCTCAATAAAGACACTCTTATCGTATTTTATGCTTATTTACCCCATTTTACCCCTTAAGGGGTTGATTTTCGGAAAATCACGAAATACGTGTTTGCTTATTTGTTTTTAGGAGTACTCCTACGAAGTTTCAAGTCGAAATGTCTATTTAATATTATTTCTCCATACAAAATTGGAACCCCTATTTTACCCCTTTAGGGATTGAATTTCGAAATATCCTTCCTTATTCCTTGTATACATCAAAAAGGATACCTCTGTGCAAAATTTCAGTTTTCTAGGTCCAAGGGTTTGGGCTGGGCGTTGATGGGTGAGTGATTGAGTGATTGAGTGTGTGAGTGAGTCAGGACTTTCAGTTTTATATACAGTGTGTCCAAGATAAGGAGGGCCAGTATGGGGATCTCGGTAATGGTAAGAGATACAAATTTGGTTAAATGAGAAAAAAGTTGCGCAATTAAAGGACTAAAAAAATGACGTCTAGAAATCCTTGATATGATTTTTGGTTTTTGAATTATCTCAAAAAAACCGAATTTTTGGATTTTTTTTTAAATTTTTTTCTGCCGTTAATATTAAAGTTAGAGCGAAACCGATTAAACTTCTTTATAGCAACTTTTAGTGGACTTAATGATTACGTTATAAATTTTTTTATCCGACGTTTCGTCTTCGAGATACCATCATCAACTTCATTTTCTTAAATACGGTCCTGGTTTTTTGATGTTAAATTTGCAAAGCCCTTGTTACTCTGAATTCAACAATGTACCACATATTATGATTTAATTACCTTTCGAGCTTTTTTCTGATCATCATCAGAAAATTTTTTAGATACGGACCTGCAATTCTCATAATTTTGTAAAAATAAGTTCATACAGTAAGATAGGCGTTTTTAAATGCCGTTAAAATATTAAAATGCACATCAAAATGTCATAATTCTGATACATTAATTTAATAAGCAACCAATAACTATTAACAATAAACAACAAATAAATGAACAAAAGATAGGCAGAAAGAATGAGAAAACGATTTTGAAATAGAAGAAGAACTTAGAAGATTGGTTCTTGAAGCCTTTCAAAGTATAACGCCAGTATTGCTGAATAATGTTTTAGATTCTACAGTTAGATGTTATTTATGCATAGAGAATGATGGCACCCTTTTTGAATACCTTCTGTAAATTTAATACCTATTAAATGTTTTCGATGTTCGTTTTGTTATTCTTTCTGTCTATCTTTTGTTCATTTCTTTTTTGTTTATTGTTAATAGTTATTGGTTGCTTATTAAATTAATGTATCAGAATTATGACATTTTGATGTGCATTTTAATATTTTAACGGCATCTAAAAACGCTTATCTTACTGTATGAACTTATTTATACAAAATTATGAGAAATGCAGGTCCGTATCTAAAAAATTTTCTGATGATGATCAGAAAAAAGCTCGAAACGTAATTAAATCATAATATGTGGTACATTGTTGAATTCAGAGTAACAAGGGCTTTGCAAATTTGGCATCAAAAAACCAGGACCGTATTTAAAAAAATGAAGTTGATGATGGTTTCTCAAATACGAAACGTCGGATAAAAAAATTGATAACGTAATCATTAAGTCCACTAAAAGTTGCTATAAAGAAGTTTAATCAGTTTCGCTCTAACTTTAATATTAACGCCAGAAAAAAATAAAAAAGAAAATCCAAAAATTCGGTTTTTTTGAGATAATCCAAAAACGAACAATCATATCAAGGATTTCTAGACGTCATTTTTTTAGTCCTTTAATTGCGCAACTTTCTTCCCATTTAACCAAATTTGTATCTCTTACCATTACCGAGATCCCCATACTGGCCCTCCTTATCTTGGACACACTGTATATAGATTTCATTAATTTTCTTGGTTTGAAGGTTTAGTAAGCTAAATTTAAAATGTTTTTAATATCGTTTGAAGTTAATAGCTTTTTAATTACTAGCAGTTTTGACTGAAATTGTGAAGCTCTCAGCAACAATATATTTGCTAATTTGATAAACACTAAAACTATTGTTCTATATAAAGGTGGAATGTGAAATTGTCATGTATATTCCAGGGGATGCTGTTTCTATCGCATTAGATGAAAGTATACTAAAGCAGATTCCATAACACTACAGGCAACAACATTTAGACCACCGATGTAACGTGGTACGCACACGATCATTTAAAATAAACAGAGTTATATGCAACACATGTTATACAATGTTTTTAGAAAACTACTATAATTTTTAAAAATTTTATAGAACTGTCGATGTAAATAATCTTTCTGATCATTTATAGACCGTTCAGAAAACGTAAATCAACTACTGTAATGTTGGTTGCAAAGCCCTGTTCATTTTCAACGATTCTTTGTGTACATCCTATGCTTATATGATCGAGTCAAATAGACCACACATCTAAACAACACCAAGTGGTAGCTTTACTCAATTACCTAACAGTCATGACATCATGACCAAGCTAATTAAGTGAATGCACACTTTTCTAAATCTTTACCACAATGATCTCTAAATGCCATAACGTAGAATATACTTCGTCTTGTTATCTGAAACGCAAACGGCTAATATTCATAACAAATAAAAATATCTAAGTAAGCACTAAAATGAAAGTCACCCCCCTTACCCTCTTTGGAATTTTTGGATAGATACTGGCTATGGGGATCACTTATGAGTGAGAGGGAAATATCGTTTGTGTAAATGATCAAAGTCCAAAGCCATTTCTTATAAAAAAGAAAGTAGTAGTTTTTTATATATTACTTGGAATATTTGGACCTCCCGACAACGAACGCTGCAATGCAGTGAACCCAAATTCACTATCATTCCAAATCTTTATAAAACATCTCTGTACATAGATACATAGATTCAAATGAATTTGCGTCTAATCGTTTCGAAAATACTCACTTCGTTTGGTCAAGCAAACATCGTGAATTAATCAAATATGTATAGTGAAAATCGTCTACAAGCAACCGGCATCACGGTAAAAATTTGGAACGGGCAAGTGAATATCGCAGCTATAACTATTCCCCAAAACTAATAACGAAACAATTTGAATACTTTTGCAAAACATTTGGTCAATGCCTTCTGCAGGGGGTGGTTGCAATGCAAAGCACATATAATATAGATCTAAACTGACTAGACCAATATGACTGCAAACTATCAAGCAATGAGTAATAATAATTTGCTACACCTATCTTCCGGTGAACCTACATACTGGCCTACATATAAAAGGAAGGTGACAGATGTTATTCACTTTTGCGAAACCAAAGGATTCCAACGATACAGAAGCTTTGATTAATCCTTATTCAGCAACTATCTATAGTAAGAAACTGGGGAGTCTGCTAATTGCAAACCTTTCATTGACCTTGTCACTAAAAACACCAAAATAAGTTGAAGCAATTGTAGATCAGGACTTCTGATTTAGTGTTAAAAGTTCATTTCTAGCTAGAAAAGTATTTATGGATGAAAAATATATAATTATTTAAAACTACAAGGGTGAAATATAAATTAAAATTATTATCTTTGGAGTTATATGAATGGTTGTTAATATTAACAGAAAGCAATTTATATTTGAAAAGTAATTAATAGTTACTACAAACTATAAGTATGTTTGAAGAAGTTATTATTGGAGTAAATAAAACCTGGACCTGGGATCTGGTTGGATTCCATACGAGTCGCAGTTAAGGTGAAGACATCTGTGAATTGGGTACGCTGTTGCAAAGTCATCATTGAAGTAAATGCTTATAGAATGGAGTTAATTGGTTGGATTCCATGCGAGTTGCTCTAAAGGGGAAGACATCTTGGAATTGCTGTTGGATGAGATACAAAGGATCTACCATCTGGGAGAGCTGGTTGGTTGTTGAGGTTGGTCTACTAAACTTTAATAGCGTTCTATCCATTGTCACACCGTGGGTTCGAATTGAAGTAGGAATTCTGGTTAGAGATACAAACACATATGACAGAATAATCCATTTCAATAATGAAATAATAAGTTATGTACATAAATACTTACGCTTGGTAACATATTTGAACTAATGACATGTATTGATTGAATATGAATTCAGCTTGTCATATTAATAGTCTGACAGTGACAATTGAAAGTTCTCAAATAATTCTGAAATAACTTTTTATTAACCAAACAATTTTACAAGTATTTTGATAGTTTTGCTAACGCAGGAAACTACCTGAGATAAGAGAGAAAGATCTATTACCTGAGATATTAAAATAAATAATTTGATTAAATAAATTTGAATTAGGGCAAATATTTTATTTAAAGTGTTTTGAATTGAATAAATAGGAATAGTTTATCAGTCTAGTAACTATTATGTAATTATTGGCTTGCAAAATAGAATCAATATTATATCAATATGAACAAGCTGGATGAAGCATCACTCCAACTTCTATCACTGATTTAGAAAAAAAAACAAAGAAAACCGTTCTTCATCAAGTTAGTTGTAGATAAAATTATATAGTATAGATATTAAAGGAAATCTTCTTCCGTCAGTAAATCGTTGGTCAGTTTTTTCAATTTTAAAACATTTCCTCTTAGTGTGTTTGATTTGCCTTGTATCCTTGTATCACATCATTTTCTTCTAATGGAGTTGATATATCTTTGAGTTTGATTTATAGAAGGCCTTGATCAGGTTTATAAAACAGATATGTAAGTGTTTGTTGTATTCAATTGTTCTATAAGTGAGTGAATCTACTATTTTGTAAACTTTGCTGTTTCTTACACAACTTAATTCATTCGGTAATAAACATTTTCAACGTGTTAACATAAATATTGATTGTAGAGTTACTAGTGTAATGCCCTTGTAGTTTCTCGAGATTTTCTAAGTCCCTTTTTACTTCTCTCGCCTAAAAAACGAAGTAAGTATTGTAATCGTGTTACCTTCCGAGATTTCTTCAGATCTTCACGTTTCAGGATATGTAGAATACAAAAAACAGGTTCTCTTAATTCCATATGTCTGTCTGCCCGTCTGTCTATTGCCGGTGCTACCCAAAACTATTTGTTGGAGCAGGACGATATTATTCATGTGGGTTATATGTCTAACTGGCATGAAACCGAGAAAATGTCGATTAAATATACAGAATGACTACCTTAAAAAAAGCATTCTGTTTAGTTTTATTGTTAACTCAAGAACTATAAGTTAAATGAAAACAACAATTTGCATAAACCTCAGATTTTTACCCTTGACGAAAAAGGGCATATTTTGGATTCAACATATACAGGGTGAAGACCTTAAAACAAATTTAAAAAGATCAATACTTATGTTTAGTTTCAAAACTTCGACTTGCGTTGGAAGTTCCGCGTAAAGCCCTTTACAGATTCTTTTTAATTTAAAAGTTGGGAAATTATGCTGTTCTTCCAGACAGTTGGTATATTACCTGCGAGTATATGTAATACGGAAAGGATTTATTACTTCTGTTTGTGAAGATAATTTTCAACTTTGAGTTAGTCGTCTAATATCGCGTCAGCACCAGCGGCCTTCCGTATTTTAATTTTTATAGTTTCCACTATTTGGTTTTTACTAATTTTGTCTGCTACCTTTCATTTGACCTTATTTGTTTTTCCACTATATTGTTGTAGCCTGTGTACGACTTTTTAAAGTAGTTTGCCATGATGTAACATGGATTGTATTACTTTGTGCGCATTCGTTAATGTCTTATCTTCTTTTTAGCATTTTTGTGCACCATAGAACGTGTTGCAACTCTTTCTTGAAATATTTTACCTATTTCAGTTTTATATATAAAATAAAAAATAAAAAGTACTACAGAGCAGTGCTTCTATATCTATATCTGTACTTATTTATAATAGACACATTTAAGATCCTTTTTAATAATTGCAAAATTATAAATATCATTGCAGAATCAACCTTGTCGCCTTTAGGAAGTACAGCCACGTGTATCTACAAAGTCGTATCATGCAAGGAATTCAACAGATTGTAAAAATGATAGGTCGTCTGTTTGGAGAAGTTGTATTATAAAAATATCTTGATGGCCATGAGAGTTGTTGCAACAAATAAAATTGCTTATTGACCTCTGGCAAACATAGTCGGTCATCCACTAACAGGAACGCTAATATTTTATTTTTCCAAGTCTGTTTTACGGTTGTGCTAGTTAAAAAAATTCACCCGTCGTGGTCTAAGGTTGATAGTAGCAAAAGAATTCCAACGACTTAATTATTTAAATGCGGCTTTGCGTAAATACAATTTGAGAGATATCAATGCCGAATAATTTATGCAAAAGCTCGAAGGTGTAACTGCTAATTTCGAGGTGTTTAATCTGCGGCGCGCCGCGGCCCACCCTGTACTTGTATTAAAATAACACTACATTGTCATGGCGTAGATGCGAAGGTTGGATTTCGCATAAACAGCCGTCGCGAGAGATATGTGGCATATTAATCGAGAGCAGCAAAACGCCAGAAATGTTCAATCCGTTTCAGCCACTTGCGTAATAATGAGTTATTTGTTTATATTAAAACTTCTAATTTATGTATGTATGCATTGTTGACGTATGCTAATGTTATGGGCGTCTCTCTGCACGATCTTTACTCCACTGCTGGGTCAAGTTCACGGGATTTTGCTTGCTCCTCAATGAATAACCAATTTTATAATATAGCTGTAAAAGGAAATTTTATTAGTTCAGCATACCGCGGTATTAAGAAGGAATTATGCTGCTTTTTCTGCAATTTCATTGGCAATGCGGAATATAATTATCATACATTAAGGTAATATTTGAATAACATCGTTTTGTCGGAACTGGGTGACTCGAGCGTTTTCATTGTCTGGTAAACGCGAATAATTAGAAGTAAACAGGCGCCCGTTTTACAAATTTCACTACGAATATTGTAAATCGGTTGTTTCTTATTAAAATGTTTAATAGCTTCATATTTGCATCAGATTTACTCATCCATTTATTCGACTAAACTCAGTTCTTCAGCCTTGATGCCTTTTAATTAGCCTAATTGATGGATTTGCTTCTATGGCTCACATTGTTTTTGTTGTTGTATTGTATAACTATAAGAACAGGACGTAATATTTATTTTATTGCTTTAATTGACATTAGCAGGTGTATCTTTAGTTCTGTAAATGCTTCTGATCCGCTATTATTTTACTTTAACTCTCTTTTCATTGTTTTTTCTCTGAAAGAAAACTGTGAAACATAGTTTACAATATTCAGATTGAATTCATTTGTCAAAATTAAGAAGAAATCTCAGCTTCCAAAATTATCTAAATGTTCAGCACAGCAGCTAGCCTAACTTTCTAATAAACATTACTATTCAGTATGGTCAACATATGATAATTTCATTAATAATAATCAATGATTTTTGTATTTAAATTACAGGGAGGGAATGAACGAACTTCACTTGCAGTTAGATCTCCGATATATGATATATATGTTTGTGTGTAGCCGTATTATTTTAAGTCATAGAAAAAAAATTACCTATTTACGAATTTGACCTTCACTTACAGATTGAGTTCCCTTTGTAATACTCGTACATTTTCAGTATGTAAAGTAATGGTTGTGATATAAACGCCAGTAAACTTCAAATCATAATAGATTTAAAAGGTAGCAAACCTGCAAAGTAAGAAACATGTAACGTTAATAGGGATTCTACTTCCTTAGTCATAGTATTTAGAAACTTATACATATAATATATTCTACGGCTGCAATATGTTATGTCAAATCAAATTACCAAGTAAATCTAATTTTCTACCTCACCGATATCTTCAATAACAGCTCATTGAGACGATCTGTGATTATATAGATAGATAATCTTTATCTATTTAAATTTTGTTCGTTATTAAAATTACCTTTCACATATCCTTGCTCAAATATTTACTCTCTTAAACGTCAGATTGACTGAACTTCTACATTAAAATGTAGATGACTATAATATAGTTTTCGCTTTATTAAATTGTGCGGTGCATCAATTGTGTTTTGTTAATTACTAAACATAAGAGCTCCCATTCAGGTTGGGACATGTCTTTGTATAATTGCAATAAATTTGTAACGACATTACACAAAGTTAAAAAAAGTGCTGTATATACACATATTGTGCAAGCATGCATGTAGGTCTACCTAGTTAGTGATACAGTGTAAGCATTTGCTGACTAATAACACAACCACCAATAAACTTACAACTGTCGCTGTACAACACAGTTTTAAACACGACTGTACAATATTGTTCAAACCTTTCATGAAGATCTCGACTACTTTGAAGGAGTCGTAATAGCTAAGGGACGAACTAATACAGGTCCACAGCAATTCTACTAGTTATCTCCGCTAAATTGAGGATGCTGGCACTCCATAACAGGTAAGCGCAAAATGACAACATATAAATTATTTTGTATCATCTGAATTGGAAAATATCCGAGAATCTATGCTTCTATATAAATTTTTTTTCTGGAACATTGCAAAAATGCTTGTATTTCCTCACATCTTTTGAAAATGTGCTTATTTTATTCTAAAATAAGAAATATTTTTAGGCAACCAGCATAGAAACCTCGATTTTTCCAGCAACTGTATAAAATTGACGTTTTAAAACATACATTTGGCTTTTCAAAAATCTAAATCAACTTATTATATACCACAAACTTAAATTGTCCTACAACTAACATAAATATTTTAATATGTTTTCCTAAATGAGTTCACCTTTTCTTAAAATAGCTTGAAAATTTACATATTTATTTATGTTTATTTGTCCACATTAGTTCTTAAGTTATTTATACAAATTCTAAGTATACAAATACCTATCTGCTAACAGTTAGATCTTCTCACATCGAGCTGCTATAATGTATAATCAGTTGCTTGCCTCCTGCCAAATGATTAGTTCTCTTTCCCTTTCTACATTTTATGAATGTTTATTTTCTTTCATGTCTTACAGTTGCTTGTACATTCCTTTGCTGCTTCGTCGAACTACCTATCATGTTATGAGAATGATCAAAAAACAAAGTGGCTCCATGGGCACTTTCCAATAAAAAGAAACTTAGCTTCACCACATAAAGTATCACTTTTACTCCTAATAACATAATCTACTATTATTATATCTGCTCTATGGAGGGTTATTTAAAAACCATAATGTACAGACCTTAAAAATTTAAGTCTTAAGTTAAAGATAAAATCATTAAAAGAAAGTGGAAAATAGTGGAAATAGTACTATTTTGATTCAAGAATAGGATATTAACCAATAACATATAGTTATTCATTAAAGATTTTAGGTACTTTTTTCCTTTGCGAATTATATATTGGATACGATTGTAGGTTTTTTTATCCCATCTGTCTATCAAATGCATTATAATTAAATTATTATCTAGTTAGTAAGAAATATGTGTTTTCATTACAGTAGAATTCTAAACAAGAAGGATAGCAAACATTAGGTGCTAGGTAACTTTGAAAAATGTCAGACATAATAATGATAAATAAAACCTTCATTCACAAATAGACGATAGAATTGATTCTATGTAGGGCTGATCTGTTAGAAGAAACTGCAACAAAGAATATTTATTCCACTGAAAAAGAAGCAGTTTGCAGTTATAAGCAAGACGCAGCGCTACAAGCTCAACCAAATTGCACACCAACCTTCACCGATAATTTATCTGACGAAATAGATAGACAGATAAACTAACGAAGATGATGAAAGTATTAATGGAACATATGAGAACAATGCTAAACCTATTAGCAACTGTTGTGACAAGGTTAATAAGGGGAAACACTTTAGATTGGGCATGTGGAATGTCAGATTTGACACAACTCAACGGTGAATTCATAATGTTCTTTTGGTAATTTCGTCATAAAAATTTTTCAGAAATTATATAAACAAAGTTGAATTCATATATTTTGTTGCAAATCAATATATACCGATAATTTGCTTAAATGTATGAGAATCACACTTGACATATCTAAACCATTTAAAAGTTTCAGAAAATATGGTATATACACACAACTTGCCGATGGGAGAACTCATGATGTCATTTATACGTCATTAAGCACTGTGAACTTCCGAAATATAAACATGAATACCATCAAGCAACATATTAAAATATTTCACCACAAATCAGACAAAAACCTAAATTCTTTGCAATTTGAATCCATAGAAGGAATCTGGATATGATCTGATCACGGAAAGATTTCCAAGAGCCTTCTAGAGGACGGTCTTACATTCATAACCTACCTACGATTTATGACAGTGTTAATACTACTATTCCTTCCTCCAAAATGTTTTCATAAGCCTAGAACGCATAAAAACAATCTAGTGTTGTAAAGACCAATTAGTATTAGCAAAGGTGTTTGAAAAAATGTTACTAGCCATATTAATGCTGTACTATTAGACAATAATTTAATACCTAATCGGTTTTCCCAAACATCACGTTACCATCGAGCACCTTCATAGAGATGTAGACAATATTATAAGATATTTTCAAAGGAGAAGATACTGTTCGGATGTATTTATAGATGTGTCTGGAGCCTTTGATAAAGTTTGGCATAATGCTTTGCTATTTAAAATGAAGAATACATTACGGCCAGACTACTACCAACTTATTAAAATTGTTTTTCCGACAAGCATTTCTTCGTCAAGTTTGAGGGGTATCAAACAACGTATCTATTATCAACCCTCGAGTCCCTTAAGAGAGTGTATTAAGTTCGATACCATGCCATTTATATGCAGCAGATTTGTCGATCACTGAAGAACAATGAATGCTACATCCCGTAAGTTTCAAACCCATTTGAGAATATTCTAGGCATGGTTTAAAAATGACGCATCAAAGTTAATGACACAAAGTACGTACAAGTGATTTTCAACACAAGGAGAGATACCTGTCACCAGTCTTGCTGACTATCCAACAGGTCTCGCAGGCAGAAAGTTTCAAATACCTAGGAATGCATCTCGATATACGGATAACGTGGAAAAAACATCTTTGGATTAAACGTAAACAGTTAGGGAAAGTAGCTTCTATAACGTAAATCCCAACTATTACTGAGTAACAAATTACTACTATACGAAGCTATTCTCAAACCGGTTAGTTGTTACGAAGTAGAACGCTGCTGAAAATCAAGTATTTTTAATCTTGACATTTTGAGATGTTGTCAAGCTAAAGCATTGAGATCCATACCGAACACCTATGATATGAGATTAATAACGTCGGAACTGTCAAATAGATATTGCAATTATGTGTGACAGTTATATTAAAGAGTATTTGAACCAACTTAGTTCAATTTTTTCTAAGGAAAGGATGAGCCCGAAGTTACAGTGAAACAAAGAACATTCAGGTGAAAGTTTAACTCCCAGCTCGGACGTTTCGGTTTTTTATTTAAGACTTAGCATAAATGAAGCCCACCCCACCTGAAATAATGCGAAAGCGGTTCCACGAGGAATAGAAACAGGGCCAAACTTATGAAAAAAAAAGAAAATTGTAAGATCTTAATGAGTAAAAAAGAAAGTTGGAGAATTTTGCATACTATACGTACATGTGTTGAAAGAAAAAATAAACTAATTTTAATTTTAAGGAGGAAAAGAGGAAATAATTATATTTAAATAACATTGTACCTGCAGCTACGCAAACATAAGTAACACAATGAACGCGTTAATTTTTGGATGTTCAAGAAAATGAGGAAAAATGGATTAAATCTGTTTAGGATTAGGAATTTTTTCAGGAAAATCTTGGATTGTCGAATAATTTTAATTCGCTGCTATAAGTTTGCTAAACTATTGTTGCAATTATTAAGACTTCTGCCAAATAACTGTACACCTCTTGTTTAGACTGTAATTTGTAAGAAGCTAATATACTCGACATAATGTGACTCCCATGTACATTTTTTATAATGGTCGACTTATGCAGGGCGTTGCTTTTAAGTAATGTCTACTTGTATAACTCAGAAAGAAGTGTACTTGCTGCATAGCTTTTTCCTAAATCGGCACGTACATTTTAAAATACCGCTCTGCTTATGGCCATAAACTATAAAGCAAGTAATTTCATACAAGAGTCTTATGCCCTTCTTGATAGACCTACCAAATGAGCGGCATTCTAGTAACGAGAAAAAAACCGTTATCAAATTATAAATTGCTGAGGCTATGGCCCGTTTAATTTTATCTGTCGCCGGTTGCTGCAACTGGATTGTTACTGCCTTACTTGGTCAGGTCCAGTGCTGCCTGTGCTCAGGATGTTATTCCACTTTTCATATGTTTGCAGTGCTCTTGTAATTCTGCTGATGGCAAACAATTTTTAAGCCAGGAGATTAAGTTTCTATGTCCATCGCAGCGGATGCCGATGGCAGGTGGGCGGCAGCCAGTCATCGTAGCAGGTTTATCTAGAGAATTTCCAAAGTAACTGCAGAAGTGCTTTTTGAAATACCTAAAATGTTTTTTCTGGAATTAAGTTTGGAAAAGGTTGAGAAAAACAAGAGCACTACTACATTTAATGTTGTGTCGGAAGTTTTAATTTATATAGTGATCAAATTCCATATAATTTAAATGGAGCCACAACACTACAGCTGAAATTTATTTTATCACCTCATATAGTTATTCGTAGAAGTTGCTGTAGAATATATTTTGGAGTATATTCAGCTGTATAACAGCATTTTTCATGATAAAACTTATGATGAGGTGAACTGAGTTAAATTAATTAATCTCAAAACGTTAAAAGAATTTAAAAGTATTGAAGCCCATGAAAAGTGTGTGCAATTCCTGTTTTTATGGAAACAGGACACCTATTCCAATCTAAACGCCGAAAAATGTATAATTTTGTTTAAATCGAAAAAATATTAAAAATTATTTTGTAAACTAATACTTCTAGCGAGTAATAATCCAAAACTGATGAGCGTTTTTTTTCAGCAAAGGCGAAAAATAGGCAAATACAATTTTGATTTAAAAACTTTCACCAATCAAATATTGGTTTTTTAAATTTCGTCCAATGATAATCAATATTTCCACATACATACACAAATACCCAGGTATTTTCACACTTCAAACTGACAACTAAATTTAAAAATTAACAGGGAGTTTTCAGCAAGTTTTTATATCGAAAACTGGTAATAATGTGATGTAGAAGGAAAAGTGAATATAGAAGATGTCTTTAAGAAATAGTCCTGCAATATATCCCTCTTGCGTAGTAAATACGGGAATATTAATTTTATTGTCATACACTCGAGATATAACTATTGAGTATTATAAATAATATTAATTTGAATACTTTATTAATTTCAAATGTGTATCTATATGATTTTCAAGCTATATTACATTAACAAGTAGCATCATTTCAATGTATGTATCCATTTTTGCGAGAAAAACTTATTTTTCTTATTAATTTGAGTCGGGAAATAAAGTTCATTTCCGGAGTAGTTGGAAAAGTAATGACTTATTCCACTTGGGGAACAATTCGAAATTGCAAGCATTTTTTTTAACTTCTTCACTTCCCTCGTCTAAAAGACGAAGAAAGTATTGTAATCACGAAAAAATCGCCGTCCGATATTTTTTCAAATGTTCACGTTTCAGGGTCCCTAGATGAAGAAAAACAGGTTTTCTCAATTCCGTTTGTTTGTTTGTCTATCGGTCTGTCTGTATGTCTTGCCGGTATATTCCAAAAAGTAATTGTTGGAAGAAGACGATATTTTGCATGCAAATTGTGTGTCTACCTGGCATGAAACCGAGAAAATTTTGGATAAATATATACACGGTGAGCACCTTTAAATATAAACCCTTACTATTTTTGCTTTAACTGAGGAATAGGTAAAAGTTATTACTTGCACATAGCTCAGGCTTTACTCTTGATAAAAATCCAGCAGATACTGAATAAATGTTGTAAGATCGTGGCAGGATGGAAACCACGGGCGCGTTACACACGGTTTATTTGTTTTGCATTGGAATCCCTTCCGCAGGCGCTGAAATCGCGAAAACGAATCCCGTTTGCAATATATTTTTATTTAAAAATTGATGTAAATCGCATTAACAAGTGTTTCCTTCTATTGTTTCAGTATTATTACGAACGTGAGGATATTTTTACCCATATTTTCTTTTTATTTATAAAATTGTTTTTTCATATCCACATACGGACGGATATGAAATCCACCAATCACAAATCACGTTAGTCGTGGTCACATAGGCAACTTTCATTCATTATTTGTTTGTTTGTTATGGAAAAGGTAAAATGTCAAACTAATAAATAAAAATTGTAGATTCTAATGACGAATCGATTAATGGTACTCCGCCACGTATTCGTTCAGCAGCTAATGAAACGTACGACACGTTATTGTCCAAGAAATTCAGAAGTAAATACGAATTTGCAACACGTTCAATAAATATTTTAAAAATCCCTATTTTTCTTTTTTTTTTTCGTCGGTAGGTCGTGGAAAAAATGTACTTTACAATTCGAGTGAAATGTTCAAATCGCTCTCGAATAATTGAGCACTGCGCCTCCGATGACGTGCTCAAATTTGGTCCTCGTGCTGCATGGGCATCGTATCCACTATCGTTGCACACACTACTATAGTGTCACAACGTCCACTTGGGAGAGAAGTTTTGAGTAAAGCCCTTTACAGATTCTCCACTTGTAACATAAATAGCTATTGTTTGACATATTGCAATAGTAAATATCTGTTAGGTATAAAAGTCGTTTTATTGCAAACAAAACACTGTTGCAATTGTAAGATTAAAAATATACGGTACCCCCACCCAAGAAAAGCGCCCTTCCGTGCTTTCCAAGAATACTTCGATACTCAGCATCACTCCGTTTCGCTAATACAATGAAATGCTATGAACCAGTTATTTATAAAAAAAAAATCTGGTGTGATACACTCACACAACTTCCTTTTACAGTGATCTTATAATTAGTCAAAAATTTCATTTTTAATTTTTAACTATTTGTTAAAAAATTTCAAAAATTACAAATTCTACAAAAACGGTACAAAATCGAGTGTTAGTTGAAGAGACAAATTTTCTCTAGAATTTTAAGGTGAATTCAAAAATGTAATAATATACCGGGTGTTTTATTTAAAATAGGAGTTAATAAAAAAAATAGAAAAAAAACAAAAGAAACCCACTTTATAAGTATTCAACTGGAAAATTACCTATCTCAATCAATACACATTAAAAATGTAAGAAAAATGTAAAGTTTCAAAAAAATCGTTGGAGCCGTTTTTGAAAAAATCAAAAAAAAACTGAAAAATCACAAGAGTAAACACCTACTTCCGGTTATGCGATTTTCTTCAAAAGCTTGCTGTCTCATCTACATAGTACACAAAACTTATATATGAAGTTTCAACGCCATACCTCTTTTCGTTTTTGAGATATTCTGTTCACAGACAGACACACAGACACACACACAGACAGACAGACGGACCAATGAAAAAAAATATGTTTTTTGGGATCAGGGGACTCTAAAACGTGAAGATCCGTTGAAAACTCAATTTCGAATTTTTGGGGTGAATCCAATACTTCCTTTATAGTAAAAGGAAGTAAAAAAACAAAAACAAAAACAAAAAAAAATTTTTGCCGACGACCATACCTCAAAAGTTGATGTTGCCTTCATTTTCGGAGAACCTATCGTATGAAAACGATCCAAGACTTCAGGAAGGTTCCTGGCGACCGCAATCGTGTACACATACGAACATACATCCCCCGCACAGCACATTTAGGCACCCTCCAATACGGGGGGATTGATCTAGTGGGCTAGGATCTTCACCAAAAGATCCGCACCGCTGAGACGGAGATTTGATATAGTGGGTTTATTAGTCGGTTGGCTCGAATTTTAGAGATATTTGACTCAGAGTGGTTTTCGATATGAGGGAATTTCAATACTTCGTACACTTCGTGTCGGAGTAATAACAGCTATATAAAAGTAGTAGAATAAATACAGTTGAAAAATCATAAAAGTTACTTGTCATGTGTAACAGTCATTATAACTACGAGAATACGTATGAATTCTGGCTGTTAATTTACTTTGAAAATAATTTGGAGTTAATCCCATTCAATTGTAGAATGGATGTTTCAATCTCCTAATTGACATATCGACATACATTTACATCAAATATAGAAATTCCATTCCACAAAGAAAAAGGATTTTTGACTAACGAAATATAGAAAAAGGTATATAATTATCAACTTCATTTTTCTCACGAAGATTAATGCCAAACTAAATTAAAAATAACAAACTATAGCAATAATAATATTTTATATTTAGTGAACAGAAGCTATGGGACCTGTTGCGAAGCATGGGATTTCCGAAACATCTTGTCAAACTCATTCAACAAGTCTACAATGGAAGCAGTAAAAAAGTTGCTAATACAGCTTCAAGCAAATATCAGATACGAAAAGGGGTACGTCAAGGTTGCATGCTGTCTCCAAGGTGTCATAATATCTTTGGTGAACATCTTCTGATGTTGATATAAAAACTGGAATGGTGGGGTACATCTAGCTGGAAATTTGAAATTTGCTGATGATACACATCTTATCTCTGAGATTGTTGAAGAGCTGGTGGAGCTATTGCAACAACTGGAGACTGTCGGATTAGAGTACAAATTAAAAATAAATTATGGAAAATTCCAAGTACTGGTCATTGACACGGGAAACGCTATTGGTTAAAACCCATTTCATATAGCTAACTGTGGGGTTTAGGCAGTTTGTTCTAGGTCCTCTAATCCATAAAAGTGGAAGTTCTATATTTGAGAATCGACCGAAAATGATGCTGGGCCGATCAGCCATGTCTCAACTGACGAAAATTTGGAGAGATATATTATAGACCAACCCTATTTCATTATTTTCGATAACGTGTGTCAATTTGACGAATTCATATCAAACTTGAAGTGAAAATAACCGTAGGGTGATTTTCATTCAGCATGAAAACTACCTAATTAAAATTCAGTACTATCCTATGAAAAGTAAATAATAAAGTGTCAAATTAGTTGTTAGGAAGGTGGCTCCTAGTTGTTAATAATTATTGTTATTACTTTAGTAAGGTACTTATTTTTTCGAATTGACAGTGAGCAGTGATAAATACTTATAGTTTTGGCAAATTACGTCTCTCAAGTGGGTTGCCTTTAAGGAATAACACTTGGCTCCGCCTCAGGTTATTTCTAGACAACTCACTTTCGAGTTGTTATTTATTAAAATAATTGCTAATGATTATTTCCTTCATATTCATAATAACGCGTAACCACCATGGTTTTTGTCCAACGTCAAAATTTAACCGCGGTTACAATGGCCGTGAAAGCCTCAAAAATCATCTAGAATTTTAACATGATTATGAAGGTGCTTCGCCAACTGAATTTTATCTATTTATTCACAAAATAATCACCTAGAACATCCCGCGTGCATGTAAACTAGCCTGAATGAATTTTGACTATTTTCTGTCAAAATGCTTTGCTCTGAAGAAATACGAGGGCTGCTCTCTAGCTTTTGAGTCTAACTAGTAGGCCATGTTTGTTCGTAGAAAATGTCATTGTAAAATTTTATGCTAACCTTTTGTAAGTCTAATTCAAGCGACAACTCGAAAAAATATATAGGCATACTTAAAATATACCTACCCAGTTGTAATTAATCTTCCCAGAAATCATAAAATTTGATAGTAAACATTATCGAGTCGTGATTTTTTACTAGCTGAAATTAAACCGTTAAGAATGTTTTGATAAATTGAATGAGGTGTTCAATGATTAGTTCGGTTCCCTTAGCTACTCCGAAGTGCTGTGGAATAAATTTCGTAGTGTTCGTGAATCTTTGAAGGACGAACTTCGTTAAGGTCGCCTAACGGATTCTGTTATCGATAAAAACATTAAGGTGTACGGAGCATGATTGAGGAAGATCGTCAGGTTACTATTCGTATATAATATGGTCACAGGTGAGAAAAGTTGGATATATTCATATGATCGCAAGAAAAAAACAGCAATCAGCTGTTTGTGTGTTTCCAAACGAGTCAGCTCCAACAAAAGTCGTCCGTAAAAGAAGAAACAAGAAAATGGTCGCCACCTTCTTTGGTATTACCTACATAGCAACTGTAGCTCTTCATAACCGTCGTACGGTTAATTCTGATTGGTATATTACGGTTTGCTTAACAGAAGTTCTTCAAAACGTTCGCCAAAATTCTAAGAGGAAAATCATATTGCATCATGATAAGGCGCATGCGCATACTGCTGCTCGACCAATAGCGGCTTTAAGCGCCATACAACCCAGACATGGGACCTAATGACTTCTTTTTGTTTTCTGAAGTTAAAGATTAGCTGCCAGGAATGCGTTTTGGGACGCCTGTCACAGCTGTGGTTGTATTCAGAAACGAGGTAATCAACATACCTTCAAAAATTTGTATGAAATGTTTCAAAAACGGGTTCCTTCGCATGCAAAAATGTATAGACTGTAATAGAGAATAGTTTGAAAAGTTGAAATAAAACTATTATTACTTAATAATGTGTTTTAGTTTGTTAGGTTCAACACTAAGCGAGCAGCCCTCGTATATCTCGTAAATTTTTCGCCCCAAAAACCTTCATGCTACGCACTAGGGATTCTTGTTGAGCAAAACATTCTGACAGAAAACGTTAAAATTTAATCGGCTATTAATGCACTTGGAATATTACTGTTGATTATCATTGTCGTTGGTTAATTATAGCTGATAATTAACCTTATACAGATTCGTGGTAGATAATGTGAACATAGGCAGTCAAATGAGCTAGAATATAGTTTATCGGCTTTGTATGAGTTAGATAGAAATAAACATATATGAACTAAAATCTAGTATCCTTGAATTCAGTTCTTTCTAAAACCAAAACACCTGCATTTTGAGGATACTAGCTGTGTATTGCATATTATTCTACATCTGTCAAACGAATATACAGCCCAGAAACTGTATTCTAGCTCATTTGCTTGCCTTTGTTCACATTATCCAACACCAATCTGTATATTGTAGACCAATCATACTATATACTGTTTAAGGCGTTCGCGGTTACTCGAATTATTCTTCTTAACATGGAATTTCGGCTTAGACCGCGTAGTATTTGTATATGAACACCCAGCATTTTCTGGCTTAATGTGCCTTGCACCTTGTGAAGTCGCGATGGTTATACTCTTTGGTGGCTCGTGTTGTTCGAGTATCTTGAGAACGAGGATATTTAGGCAGTTTTGCCGTTTTGCTGTTTGTGCATCCATATTCACTAACGTTTCGCAAGACTTTGCAGCTTGCATCATCAGAGTGAAAGTCGCACTAAGAACCGAAGGTCGGTGTGGAGCTATTTATAGTCCTCCGTGCCAGGCGCGCGGAGTGGCGTAACGCTGGTTGGTCGTCCGAGTGAAACGTAATCCGTGGGACGTGACCGTATGACGCACAGTGGGTGTAATTATTACAATACGTTAAGAAGACCAATCATATTTTAAGAATAGGGCCAAGCAGCAACCACAAGTTAATTCGGAGTTCTTACTCTGAAAAGAAGAGCACGGCACTTTTTTGTCCTTACGTCATTAATTATTATTTTGGCGAATATAAAATTTGACATATAACTTGACGTTTCCTTTTAACATATTCGTTTAATTCTTCAAATGAAGATTATTCCTACAAAACTCTTGTCATGCAAGAGTTTAATTTTTTATTCACACTGATTGCAGTACTGACGTGTATTGATGGTGGCACTGTAAGTCTATGTCATATTCGAGGTTAGCGGGTTAGGTTAGGAACAACCCCAGCTAGATACTTTTTTTTATTTGAAGATTTTAATTTATTAGAAACGTGAAGATATTTGTACTACTAACTTAATTTGATTTTGCAAATTATTTAGTGCCTCAATGTTGACGAGGGAAGTTCTGGGTAAAGCCTTTTACAGATTTTTACTTCCTTTTACAATAAAGGAAGTATTGGATTCACCCCAAAAATTCGAAATTGAGTTATCAACAGATCTTCACGTTTTAAACTCCCTTGAACCCAAAAAATATATATTTTTTCATTGGTCTGTCTGTGTGTCTGTCTGTCTGTGTGTCTGCCTGTGTGTCTGTGAACAGAATATCTCAAAAATGAAAAGAGGTATGGCGTTGAAACTTCATATATAAGTTTTGTATAGTATGTAGATGCGACAGCAAGCTTTAGAAGAAAATCACATAACCGGAAGTAGGTGTTTCCTCTTGTGATTTTTCAGTTTTTTTAGATTTTTTCAAAAACGGCTGAAACGATTTTTTTCAAACTTCACATTTTTAACACATTTTGAATGTGTATTGATGTGAGACAGGTGATTTTCCAGTTGAATACTTCTAAAATGGGTTTCTTTTGTTTTTTTTTCTATTTTTTTTATTAACTTCTATTTTAAATAGAACACCCGGTATATTATTACATTTTTGAATTCAGCTTAAAATTCTAGAGAAAATTTGTCTCTTCAACTAACCCTCTATTTTGTACCGTTTTTGTAGA
The DNA here is from genome assembly GCA_940337035.1 of Agriotes lineatus. Lineage (NCBI taxonomy): Eukaryota > Metazoa > Arthropoda > Insecta > Coleoptera > Elateridae > Agriotes > Agriotes lineatus. The sequence continues at coordinate 24,024,807 of OW679198.1, read as the reverse complement.
ATTTGCAAATTTTGAAAATTTTTGACAAATGCTTAAAAATTAAAAATCAATTTTTTGGCTAATTATAAGAACACTGTAAAAGGAAGTTGTGTGCGTGTATTACACCAGATTTTTCCTTGTGTGTTCAAACCGTATATTTATTTAACGAATTCTGACAATTAAATTGTACTTATGTAGAATATCTGCAATTTCCATCTGATGCCTTCATATTTTTTCAGTGCAACAAAGAAGATTACAGCTTAAGCACTGTATTTATGTAGGATTGTTTTCTTTATATTAGTGTAGGCAGAAAAATATCGGTTAGGATAAGTGGTGGTTGTTGTTGTGAATTGTAGTAGTGAGGGCCAAACTTAAACTAGTTTTACAAAGCGAAACAAAGAATGGGATCGACCGGGAAAAATTTCATATACATTGGCTAAATACAAAAAGGAATTTTAAAGTAACAATCCAAATGCAGAGACAATATAAACCAATAGTAATAAAGCAGCTTTTAAATAATAATAATAATAAAAATTTAATCACAGCCGCGTCTACTGAAGCAATTGCTTTTAGAAAATTTAAATGAAAGATTGGATGATAAGAGAAACATGGAATTTAATTGTGGAAATCACGGAACTAAAATTAAAGCTTTTAGCTCAGATGTTCGTTTGCAAAGGATCTGGAGATACTATACAAAAAAGTAGATAAAGTAGTAACTAGAAATACTCAAAAGAACCACAAAACGCAGCAAGAAGAGATACTGACAAAACCGGAAACATCAGAGGCGAAAATTATATGAGGACGCCAGTATGGCGAATTGTTAAAATTAAAAAAATTCTTAACAGATGATGGATTACTTTAAGGACGTGTACTTAAGAGAAGAAATAAATACAGAAAAACATAATATATATGAACATCAAGAGATGCGGATTAATACTGGGCATATTACAAAACAGGAAGTACAGAAATATATGGTTAAAGCAGAAATACCATATGAATGGGAAGAAAGCTTGATAATTACAATTCCGTAAAAGGAGACCGGAAATCAAATACCATCAGTAAAATATTGACACATATAATAGTTGATCTCATGAAAAATTAAGTGGAAAATTTTTTAAGAAATAGGACCATGCTTAGATCTTATTTGCTACCTGCGAATGATATTATAGAAAAATCATTAGAGAGTAGTAGGATTAATTTGGAAATTTAAACAGAGTTTAGAAGAGTTGAAAATGGGCTAATCATGTATGTATCTTCATATAAAAAGAAGGCAAGCATTAATAGTTTGAAAAAATGAAGTGATGGAAATAGAAATCAACAATTCAAAGCCTGATATTTTACATATTAATACCAGAGATACAAATACAAGTTACATATCTAGGAAGTATTCTCAATAATTAAACGACATGTGAAAAAATATTGCATACCGAATAAATAGGGCCTAGACGGCATTCTCCTCTCCAGCAGGCTCTTACAATAAACTCCTGGATATAGGCCTCCCCTAACTTCCGCTACTGCTCTCTGTCCTGGGCCAATTGATACTATCATTTTTCTGTTCGATGAAAATTATAATACTCCAATGCAATTTCGCTTTGCAATGAAATTCGTATCTTCAATATTCAATACAAAAAATCACCCTTCTATATAAATGTGAATCCTGGACAGCAAATTAAAACCAAATCAGCTAACTAGAAGTATTTGGAAATAAGTGTTTGAGCAATATATTGGGTGCTTATTGGCCATATACGACACACAACGAAGAGCTGTGGAAGCGAACAAAACAGGAAACACTGGACATACTCTCAGAAACCCGATACCGATATATTTGCTAATATTTGTAAAAATTAGATAGAAGAAAAGTCAGATCATCTCAAACATGGAAGAGAAGTAAGTACAGCTCAAGAACGTAAGTATTTAACCTAACGTTGGACGAACTAAACATTTTTACTAAAAATAAAAAGAAGTAGAACAATAGTGACTCGAAATATATGCGTATGCGAAATGTAGTGACTGCAATTATTAAACAAATGTGTATTTTTTTAAAATTATATGTATAGTCAAAATGGTAGATAAATGTTTCATTTTTAGAGTACTTATATTTTGTTGAGTCGTGTTGCTTGTAGAAAAAATATATAGTGTTACGATCCTGAGGGCCGAGGGATGGATGAGTCGGCAGCCTTGGCGATTAATACGCGAGCGTTCCAGAACTTCTCGAAGCAGCTGCAGAAATATGAGTCACAGCGGTCGAATGCTCGGGAAGCGCCCTTACAGCCAGGTGCAACGGACACTCACGCTTTCAGGGACGCGCTCGAGGGCAACAAACGCGGATGCGATTAGTCTAGAAAGGAATTACCTGAAATATAAATACACGCCCGCATGAATAGCGGGCAGTTCGAATTCGGCAGCAAAACGTGTAAGAGCCATGTAGAGCTCCCACATAAATAAAAGCTCGTGTGTACATATAACTAATAGAAATAAATAAATATATAATCGTTAGTGTTTAAGAGTGATATAAATAAATGTGTTAATCCGTATGTAATAAGAAATAAATGCACCGATAGTTCGTTAGTGCCTGTATTAATTTGTAATCTGCTTGATAATTCTCGCATGTGCTTGTAAACAATAATCGTAATAATTCATTGTTGTAAATAAATGTTTGAACCCATGTTTGTCGTATAATTTTAAATAGCCCGCACGTTAAAAACGTAACAATAGTTTTGTATTTGTCTCACGAAGGTTCATGGCGCAACAGTTTATTTGTTCTGTTGTAATACACAATTATTAAGAACACATCTAGTATTATGAACTATAATACTGCTAATAATGTTTATTTTTATTTTTATAGGGTTCTTCTTTGTGCTTAAATTTATTATTTAATGACAAGAATTGGACCTGCCAAATTCTAATTCTAGTGAAAAGTGAGCCAGTAGGTATGTGATCTTCTGCGAAAATGGAGAGTGGTCACACCCTTTAAATAGTTTCTGCATCCATTTATTTGTTTAACATAATTTCTTTAATATGAAGGCGAATACTTTTTGCCAAAACCAATAGACTAACGAACTACATTATTAGGAGAATCCCAAAAATAGCCAAAGCAATGTATTAAACGGAACTAGGTAATTGTACATGCCAGTCATGGAAACGGCCAGACTTATCTTATTGTGGTTAAACGACTGTATATGAATATGCGATTAATCATTTTAATGATTGGCATCATTAAACAGAAGTAAATGCTTGTCTGCGTGCCACACGTTATGCAATATTCATTTCGTTAATGCCGGTGAAATTATTTCGTTAAATTATAGAGAAAGTTAATTGATAATCACACTAATTTCGCTAAACACGTCTTTGGCAAGTTATAAAAGGAATTCTTATGCAAATCACGCCTCATTAGTATATGAACTTTACTGTTTTATAGTTATTTTATATTATCTTGCACCAACAGGTGCTTGTAGGTGTCTCCGATTTCGTTTACACTAATTGAAACATTGAAGTAACCTAAACAATGTTGTGAAAGTAATTGTGCAAATTGACGTTTGGTAAAAATTTTCTTTGGTTAGTTGAAAACTAAGTCAGATTACTGAGTCATCGTTTGGCAGAACTTTTACATGTGGCGATGTATTTCTGCAAATAGAAAAAAATAAAAAATTTTTTCCTATTAAGTTATTAGTATCTGGCAAAACTACAATTAGCATACTGATTAATAGAAAATTTAATAATTTGTTGTTCTTGATCAGGCGCTAATTCGTTCAGTTTTAGCATAACTTAATTAACTCTATGCTAATATTTGGTTATAATTTGAATTTCAAAAACCATTAGAAGTTGTTTATAGCCACATCAGTCAGATTTTACTTGCCGCTCCAACACCGGAAAATTTGACAGCCGCAGTGAGGCCTTAATACACCAACTAAACCTGTTTGTTATTCTTTTGATACGTTTTTCTTTGTTTATCGTAAATACGTGTAGTTCTAAATTTAAGTTAACTACTCGACGCAATTATTGTATATTATGTCATTCGCACAAAAACTGGAACTTACATAATAAACTACCTCAGTCTAAATTGGCAGTTCAACAACTATGCTTAGCTTTCTTAATATTTTAAAATCAAACTGTGTTGCTAATTGGATAAAGCGTGTGTTATATACCTACATCGATTTGCGCAGATAGATATACCGGCGTATAGAAATTAATTAAACATGCCATTTTGCATTTATTGACCGTGCTAAAAGTGCGTTAAATACTATCAATTCAGAATATGACTTTAGTTAAACGTCCTTTTGCTCCATTAAAATTACGATATAGTGGGGCTATCTTGCAAAGCCATATTTTAGACACTATACGACAATATCTTAATAGCTTCGAGAAACACTAGCAAAACAAAAATGGAGAATTTATGCTCGACTCATTAACTTCCACAACTAAACTGGATGTTAAGATTACGTAAAAATGCGGAATATTAAGCAATTTATATAAATAAAAAACGTATCTGCTCCTGCATAGCTGAGGTATAAAATACTAGGTGTGTTGTTTTAAATAAATAAAACCAAAGAATGCGGATTTATAGGTTCTGCTGTCTATTTGTATATGCAAATGTTAAAATAGTTTTTAAAGAGTTAATGTAATTCTACGAGTGTGTAGTAAAACTGTTTAAGTTTCAAATTAAATCAATCAGAAAGTAGTAAATAGTATTGACAATTAAATCGTACATAATGCTTGACAATAATTTTCTGTTTATTGCAAAATGAGGTTTTAATGCAATTCAATGGACCAGTGTCATAATATTTCAAAAAAGTAAATATAGTCAACAGCCTATGTCCCAAAAGTAATTTTACAGGTTTTTATAGATTTAAAATTGCTTATTTTGTTTATAAAATGTAAATCCATGGGTTTTTACTACTAATTATATCTAATGATGAAGAGAAGTTTCTAATAAATTCTTTTAAATATCAGTTTTTATTTAGCCTTTTGTTCCTAATATTATATAGACTTCGACACTAAATAAGATAAGGGTTATTATGCACAATATTCGTCCGCCTGTCAAGCTGAATCGCCATCGATAGAACTTGCTTCGTCCCCTATCGGGCTTACTTCCTCCAGCGGTATCTAACCTGCTGCCTGTTACTTCTTTTGGTCTTCACGTGTTAAAGAAGTAATTTAAGGTCAACAAATCGTACAATTATCAAACTATTTTTTCATTATAGTATAGGAACTGCTGCAAATAGTCAAAAAAGGCTGAAAAATGTGTATAGAATGAGTGGTAACTGAAAAAGATCCGAAGAATAGGTACAGGGTTATTCATTATAAATTACCCACCCCTTATCATCGTTATTATTGTCTATAGAAAAAAAAGTTTTAAATAAAAGTTATGTGGTTATAACTGAATTTTGTTAAAATGCTATCAAAAGTACAGTGGCGTGCATAATTAAGGGGATACAAAAAAGTAATATATTTTTTTTAAATAGAACACCCTGTATATTATTAAATTTTTGGAATGATCTTTCTTTCCTGATTTTTGAGTTATTAAACGTCGAATATTATTATTTATTATTATTTTGTATAGTATAACAAGTAAATATTTGGACTTTTTCTTCCTCACTGTAAACCATTTTGATTATTTCATTAAAGAAATGTCACTTATCAAACATTAGTTGTCATTTTCATAGCTTACTTTAATAATGTTAACTTTTCCATATTTACAGTAACTACTTTAACTAAGATATTCGACGGTTAATAACTCAAAAACGGTATAATATAGGGGTAACATATAATATATTTTTGAAATCAGGAGAAAAAGAGCATTCCAAAAATTTAATAATATACAGAGTGTTCCATTTAAAAAAATATATTACTTTTTTGTATCCCCTTAAACCTGTACGCCGCTGTACTTTTGATAGCATTTAAACAAAATTCAGTCATAACCACACAACTTTTATTTAAAACTTTTTTTTCTATAGACAATAATAACGATGATAAGGGGTGGGTAATTTATAATGAATAACCCTGTACACCACCATCTAGCGTAGAAGAGAAACTTCAAGTATTTCTGTAGTAACGTTTAATTAGTCACTACAATATATCTGGTTGCTATGGTAAATTACATTAATTATTTAATTACAAATGTAAACAACATATTAAAATATTTTACATCAATATTATATAGGTATCTAATTTCCAAAGATATATAAAGGACACGATATAAACATACTACCTCATGTTGGTGGCCCCAATGAGGTACTACAGTCACCTTTGATCAGTTATTACAATATATCTGGTTGTTATGGTACATTCTAGTGAGTATTTATAGATAAATGTAAACCACATATTAAAATATTTTACCTCAAAATTGCCTATTTAATTTCCAAAAATATGTAATGGGCATGATATCAACATACTACCTCATATTTCTTACATATTTGGTAACCCCCTTTGAGGTACTACAGTCACCTTGGATCAGTCACTACAATATATCTGGTTATTATGGTACATTCTAATGGGTATTTATAGATAAATGTAAACAACGTATTAAAATATTTTACCTCAAAATTGACATTTCATTTCGAAAGATATGTAATGGACATGATATCAACATACTACCATATGTTCCTTACATATTTGGTGACCCCACTCGGGTACCACAGTCACCTTTGATCAGTCACTACAATATATCTAGTTGTTCCGACAAATTCTATTGAGTATTTATAGACAAATGTAAACAACATATTAAAATATTTTACCTCAAACGTATATATCTAATTTTCAAATCATGATATACATGATATACATGTAATCGACATGATATTAACATACTACCTCATGCTCGTTACATATTTGGTGGCCCCCAAGTGGTACTACAGTGACCTTTGATCAGTTAATACAATATATCTGGTTGTTATGGTACATTCAGTTCAGTATTTATAGACAAATGTAAACAACATATGGAAATATTTTACGTCTAAATTATATGTATTAATGTCAAAGATATTTAATCATACATACAGTAGACAGAGAATCAAGATACTAGAAAGGCTAAGGGTTGTAGAAGAACAAAGAGTAAAGGTAGTCAAAAGCACTTTGAGATTGAAATAGTTGAAGATGGTTTCCTTCCCCTCCCGACTTATGGCAGATACGTTAAGCTAGTAATTAGATAGTTTTAACGTAACTAAATTTACTTTTCCAATAATATTACGGTCTCGTCATCTTCGCAATAATATGGGTCCAATATATAATAAAAAATTTACTTGTGGCTGTAAAAAGTTCTCAAGTCAACCTTACTTCTCTACAACCGTAATGGTTTTGACATCAGGACGCTAAACACCTGCGCTGCAAGCTGCGAGTCACTAGAATTATTGGTATTTTTATTTAAATCATATATGCATAACACTGTTTTGCAAATTGCTCTGAACTGTTTTCCAGTAATTGGAGTTAATGCAACGACTACATCTTGAACATAATATACTGAAGTATATTTTCCTAAATAATATACATATAAGTTTGCATATAGTTACTGGTATTCAGAAACTTGTAGAAGATAGCTAAATATTTATTAGGAAAATATTTTTCTCATAATGTACCATAAGGTACTTAATAGATATCATTAAGATTTTGTTTTTAAACGAAGTTTCTGTTACAATAATTAATATTCACGCGATACAGAAACTCTAATATTTATCATGTTCACCTGTTGAGTAACTGCGATGTAGTTGATCATAATTTAAAAAATTCTCTATTTTTATAGTTCCACTATTAAAACTTGACTGAACAACTACGTTAAGATAAGATCTAAAACTTCTTTGTAATGTTCCTTTATTTACAAGGTTATTTAGTGTAGCAAAATACTCAACAAACTATCATATAATACTTATTAAAATATCTAGTTATAGCACCTTTTTATCTGGTTTTATGTAAGTCGAAATTTTATTGAAACTATGTGGTTTATATGTTTTGCTTTAATTGAAATCAAGTAATAGTATTTTACAGTAGAAGTCCGTTAGGATAGCCTTTACTGCCGAGCCAGAGAATTTGTGAGACGAGCTCGAAGAGCGAGTCGAATAATACTGGCGAGGCAGTAAAGGCCCTAACGGACGTGTATTGTACAATAGTTTTTGTAATACCTACATACAATTCGGTCATATCTATATTTTTCTAATTTATTTTCATCAAAAAGCTAGGTTTGTGTAATGACATTTTAGAATGATTGAGAGTGCGTAGAACGTTGCAACTGTTGTTTATAAATGTCAGTTATTTCCAATTTCGTGTATGGTTGTAAGCAGTTTTAAGTTGTAACCAGCTCGTAACTTATGACATCTGTCGAAAATGATGAAGATATTCCTAAAGACGTTAAGATTCTGAATAAGCAAGTTATTTTAGCGTATGTTCAGGAGTTATAGCAGTTTTTTGCGCCTTCTTCTATGTGGAGTTGAAGGCTTGCTTGCTGTTGGATTTGTGTGACAAACGTCACTTTGACGTTTGGCACACAGTTTAGCAGGCCGTGGTCTTTACGGACACTTTTTACGGCCGGGCCGTAAAGAGGTTGCTTACGCAGTAGTAAACAGTCCTTAAAGAACTATTTAACAAGTAGGTATTACAAAAATTTCTTTACAATTCTACTTTGAGCCAAATATCTTTAACGACCTCAGCGGGTAATATACATTTCTTTATCCTGCCAAAAATAATTAAATACATAATAAGTAACTAATTACAACTTAAAACCTTCGCCGGATTCCCCAACAAAGATAGTTACAAGGCAGCAAAGCGAGTTTTGCAACAAACAGCGACATATTTATATCCATTGATTTTTTAACATCATCCATCAATCACATCAAAGAACACGCTCTAGCCGATATGAATTACTAACGACTTTGAAACTGACCAAATTAGTAGGCTAACACGAATAGTTGATGTCGTTAAAAAATCGTGTGATGCCTGAGTGCATACGAATCCGTCTTCGCAGTGATACACCTTGTAACCGGTTTACATACGCCCAGGCTCACCCAACACCAGTAGTTCGTTCTGATTGATACCATTAATACTCTGTAGACAGATAGATACAGGGCCTGCTTTTTATAAAAGTCACCTTCTACATCGGCTTAGCCTTGAGCACATTTAATCTTATTTGCAGGCATAATCAACTGATCCATGGAATGATAAAGTAGCTCAGATGCCTAGTTTAAGTTCCATAACAAGATGATAGTCATGCAGGGATTACGCTATGGAGCTCAAAACTTTTATACGTGCCTTGTTAAAAATTCAGTTGGCTTGAGTAAAGGTTATTAGAGCTGCTATTAATTATATTAAAAACCTCTTTTGTCGACGCTGTTTTTTAAAATATGCAATTACCATTGATAGGAAAATATTTTAGTTTTTATGCAGGACTTTCCCATCTACAGCTTCACTGACTGATGATTAATTTTTAGTGAATGTTAGGAGTATTTTGCTTGGTACTTAAATGTTTCGGAAGTAACATCGAATGCATGTTGCGAGTTGTGTGAACATAATTATATTCCAAGGTTATCAAACTTTTCCTTGTTCTAAAATTTTAAATTTAACAATACGTCATGCAGAATGGAGATAGAACTTCAAACAATTATAAAGTTATGTTTGTGATGGACTATATGCTGATCCCAGGGATTGTATTGCTTTCCGATCCTTATAACATGTTTATACTAGTTGATCGTTATTCAACATAATTTCAATGAGTACAAACAAGCACTTTCATTAATTAACAGATCGAGTTGCTTACAAAAGTTGATAATAATAGAATGATGCTGGGAAAAGTTGATTTATCTTTAAAAATCACTCATACAGGGTGAATATTTGGTCCAAAAACATCCCATATACTACATAGAATATTTTTCAATATTTAAAAATAGTTTTTGACTGATACGTGTGTAAGTAGTACGCGTAAATTACTATTGTAATGACATGTGATATACTATTAAAGAAATATATCCAAGTGTTTGAAAAACCCTTAAGAACTGAAATTTTATAGAAGTTTTGAGTTTCTTAGTACGTTAAATTACTTATTTTTAAACATCTGTTTGGGTATAGTCTTCAAGTAGTTGCCCAACTAATAATCTTAATATATAACGTAATTTTATGTATACTGTAGAAAAAATCAAGGTCGACATACATCCGAAATGAGAAACAAGTGTTTTCCTGAAAGAAAAACAATCAGACCAAGGAAACCAGTATATCGAATTTAAATAATACAATCTGTGAACATGAAATTTGAAACAGTAAGCATAAGAGTTGTTCTACTGACGTTTTTATTTCCCTTTTTTTTATTTTAAGCAGGACAATGAATGTCTTGCACTTAGTTTTGTAAATTTCAATCTTCTAAAGCAGTGCACAATGTTTCAAATGAAATACTTGGAAAGCATGCAATAATTGAAATTATAAACTTGTATGTTTTCTTACGTGTAAAACCTGACAGTTTACTTACTTTACCTTATCCAGTTGGTAGGATACCTGTTAGCGAAACACTGATTGAAGTTTCGACTGTAAAATAAAGAAAGAATCGTTTCAATTACAAGATTAATTAAATGGCGCCAGGCTCTTTCAAGTAACTACAGATACCTCAATAGGACTTCTCGAAGTATTTATGCTGAACGGTTAAGAATACTTAAAGCAACAAAAAAATAAACCATATACTCAATCATAACGATTCTATTTGATAGATCAATTATATGTGTATGTAAATCTATATCATGCAAAATATTGTAGTAAAAGTTACTCAGTTGTCAGGCCATTTTTAATTTCCATAGTTACGTGACCATTCGGAGCAGTTTCGGTACCAAGTTGACGAGTCTGCTTCATATGTAGGTTCCTTTCAGTCATATTTTCTCGTATAATAGTTCAGCTAATTGTATCTAAAATTCTAAAGTTGACACGCACGCAACTCCGTACCGCTCTGGACTCTAGCCGTTTTCTTTGCAGCAGTATTTTGTTTCGACCCGTTTACATCAATTTCAAAACATAGCTCATGGGAGCTAGCGAGGTATCTGCCTTGAATAATCTAAGCTTCAGTCGCTCTCTCTCGTCTGCGACTTGCTTCGCTGTTGTCACGCAAGGCAAACTGCGTTCTCATTGGCTACAACTTTTGGCGCGTTAATGCGCGTCTGGGCGTGAAACTTAGCGTGGCGTCTGTTTTGATTTTTAGTCAGTCGCCGGCCGCCACACAGTGCAGTCGCTTCGGCGCGTAGACGGCCGATGTTTTCCTGCTAGTACAGCGAATTTTGGCCTGTGCTTACTCTGATGAGAGTTCTTCAAGGACCGCTAAGGCGATAAGTGTGTGGTTTTGTGTGCTCTTGTTTTTGTTCATGTGACCGTGAGGGTCCTTAGTTCCGTTAACTGCGGGGATTCCAAACTGCAGAGCTGATTCTCCTTCGGTCTCACTAGCTTTTGTTCCGATTTTCCGAAAAGGGAATTAAACTAAGCCCGGCCATTTTGGGGGAAATCTTCTCGAGGGACGCACGACACCCCCACTTTGCAGACAGCACGTTCGTTGTAGAGGCGAGCTCACCAGCCCGCTGACCCACATTCATGTAGTGTGTGAATATTAATAATAACAAACTAACTTTTATGTGCTTCAATTACTGATTCTTTACGAAGGCCGCTTATTTAACTAATTTATTCAACTTTACGTGTATAATTCATGCGTGAATTACTGGTTCTTTGCGAAGGTCGCTTATTTAACTAATTTATTCAACTGTACGTGCATAATTCATGCATGCATTACTGATTCTTTGCGAAGACCGCTTATTAAACTAATTCCTTCAACTGTGCCTGGATAACTTATGCGTTCCTTATTGCTATACTTTCGCTTTGCAAAGGTTGCCCATTAAACTAATTCACTCAGCTGTACAGACATAACTATGCGATCATTTAAAAAGTAAGTAAGTTAGCAACGTGCTAGCTAGGTAGTATAGTCTATTTAAATTAAAGCGTCCTCCAGCTGGGCTTTCTTTTAGTTTTAGCCCTTGTCTAAATTGTGAGTTTATTGTGTACGCTGACCACGTCGGCATTATTGTAACTTTTGGCCATAAACTTAGTCCAATAGATCCGTTCACTGTATTTGACTTACGATTCTCCCTTGTACTTGTGCATGCCTACTTTCAGGTTACCGTGTAAAGATGACTGTACGCCGAAGCCTGAGTGATTAAGCGTTGCAGGTAAGTTGGGGATACTTGCCGTTGCAGTGTCTTGAGGTCGTGCACTTATGTTCTACTCCCGTTGTTTTCCAAGGTGATAAGTCGAAAACTAGGTTCACTTGCTTCCTGGTTCCTCTGTGGGTTTACCTTTGTATTTTCGATCTGGTGGATAGAACCGGGTAGCTTCCAATTTATTTTATCGATGTTTACCGCCCCTTTGGCCGTTGCCCGTAGGTAATCTCGTATAAGAGCCTCCCTCGCTCCAGTGATGTCTAGCTGGCATATCTTGTTGCGGGTTGGGCAGAGGCCCTAAGTGAGTATTTGTCCCCATCTAGTGTCATATCGTCCGCGCCGGCCGTTTAAGTTTTGTATGAGCCGGCGCGTTGCCGTAAAAGTCGATTTAGACCGTAACACAGTATTATGACAAATTAAAAATACCATGCGAGTTTGTCATAATAAAACCACGATTATATTGTAGAGTAGGTGAAAATTCTTAAATAGCCGTTCCAAGGCAATCAACATTAAACTTCTACTATGGTAGCTATTTCTGTTACCTTATTACAACTAATTTATTAATCTAAAGTTAAATATTTCCGATTATTTACGTTCTTCTGTCAGTGCAGGTATTAAGGCAATTAAACTTTATATTACCAGTAAGCATATTCTTCTTCTTCTTCCTCTAGTGCCTATTCTAACGGATGTTGGATACCAATAGGTCAATCTGTATTTTTGAGACTGCAGTTCGGAACAATGTTGCGGATTTATTGTACAAATGCGAAGATTTTTTAGCCAGAAAGTTCGTCTACGTCCAGGATTTCTTTTTCCTTCTATTCGTCCTTGTAGGATTAACTGCAAGAGTTTATACTTTTCTCCTCTCATCACGTGTCCCAGGTACTCCAATTTTCGCCTCTTGATGATTGGCATTATTTCTAGTGAACAGTTTATTCTTTGTAGTATTTTCACGTTGGCCACTTTGTCAACCCACGATACGCGAAGCATGCATCGATAAGATCACATTTCGAAGGCATTTATTTTATTGCACAGGTGTTCAGTTAACGTCCAGGATTTCATTTCATACAGTAACACGAAAAAAACATAACAGTTTAAGAACCGCTTCCTCAGTTGTATGCTCAAACTGCGGTTACATAATAGGTGTTTTAATTTATTGAACGCGCATCTCGCTTGTCCGATACGGCTGCGTACTTCCAGTTGTTCCCTTATCACTGATTATGGTACCCAGATATTTATACGAGGACGTTCTTTGTATTGTTATGTTGTTTATTACTATGCCTGTAGAGCCTGGTTGTTTTTTTCGTGATTACCATGCATTTTGCTTTCTAAAGGTTAATTTTGAAACCATACATTTTGCTAATTTCATATACGTGACTGAAGAGAGTTTGCAGGTCTTGCTCTGTTCCGGCCATGAGAATGGAGTCGTCGGCGTATCGTATGTTGTTTATTACTACCCCATTATTTTGAGTCCCTCTGTTCTTTCATCCAACGCTGTTCTAAATATAATTTCCGAGTATATGTTAAATAGGAGAGGTGAAAGAACGCATCCCTGTCTTACTCCTCGCTTTATCTCTATCTCTTCCGTTAAACCTTCTGTTGTGGGCACCTGAGCTGTTTGTTTTCAATATAAATTGGCAATGATCCGTATGTATAACAGCACCGAAAAATCCAAAAATATCGATCAAAATTGATGCATGTTGATATTGTTGATAAATCAAGCTGATACAGCGAACTAGTAAAGGTGTAGGAAAATACTTGGTAAGTAGTTTAACGGCATGCCACGAAATTGAATCACCCCGTAGTTATTATTCGGGCTTATAAATGTAATTGGACACTCAGGAAATTTATCTTCGAAACGTGTGCGATGCCCTTAAATCAAATCACCTATGCATCGACAACACTCTACTGAAACTAACCTATTTTTACAGTACATTCGGAAAAGTTTTACGCCGTTGTATATATTAGATTGCCTATACGGGGTGTTTCATGATGTACGGAGGAGACTGAAAAGTTAGCTAAAGATAACCAAAATAAAGTTATTTTCTTAATAAGCTGCTGACCAAATCCCAACATCAAGAAAGTAACACCAAATTAAAGTTGAATAAATTAAAAAGCATTGTTTACAAACTGAGGTAGTAATTTACGTTTTAAGTTTAAGAAGGGGATATTTGAGAGTTAACTAAACAATGTTAAGTTAAAAAAAAAAATATCAATAACATACAAATTACATATATAAAAATTGGTGTTCACTGATGGAGAACCGCTGACTATTTAATAACTAAAAAAACATCTGTAAAAGGCTTTACCCAGAACTTCCCTCGTCGTCATTGTGACAATAAATAATTTTAAAAATCAAATTAAGTTAGGAATAAAACTATCTTCACATTTCTAATAAATTAAATAAATCTTCAAATAAAAAAACCTTACCGGTGGTCGAATTCAAAGAGCAGGCGAACCGCGTATGCAGTCCCAACGTTTTGTAAGATATTGCAAGGAAACGGGCTATTTCTACCTGAGCTGCGGAGCACCGACCCTTCGAATTCCTGTGTTGCTGCTGTATTAAGTAAAGCCCTAATTTGTTGCTCCTTTTCATATTGTACAACATTTAATATGTATCTGTTGGGGCCTATTTTTTGTAAGAATAAAACCTGCGCTATGTACAAATTATTAGTTGTATTTATTCCTAAGTTAAATAGAAAATAAACAAAATTGTATTTTTTAAGGTGCTCACCTTGTATATATTTGTCTGATTTTTTCTCGGTTTCATGCCAAGTCGAAGCTATATAACGTGTAAGTAAAATATTGTCTTCCCCCGACAAATCGTTTTTGAGCTATACCGCCAACCGACAGACAGACAGACGGAATTGAGAAAACCTGTTTTCCGTCTTTTAGACGAGGGAAGTG
The DNA here is from genome assembly GCA_940337035.1 of Agriotes lineatus. Taxonomy (NCBI): domain Eukaryota; kingdom Metazoa; phylum Arthropoda; class Insecta; order Coleoptera; family Elateridae; genus Agriotes; species Agriotes lineatus. The sequence continues at coordinate 24,009,763 of OW679198.1, read as the reverse complement.
ACAAGCAGCAGTAGACATTTGTTAATGTGTTAATTCATTTAAACTTCAAAATTAGGAAACATCAGCTATTAAATAATGTTTAATTCGTTTTGAATAGTTAACTGCAATAACGAAGAATATGATGACTATTATGTATGGAGCTGCTGAAGAAAACGCTGCCCGTGCTAGACGTATCTATTCGGATAGATTTCCAGATCGTTAAACGCCTTCCGAAAATAATTTTATTCGAGTAGTCCAACGCGGAAGAGAGACTGGAAATTTACAACCTAAGAAAGGTCATGGTGGCGGCAAATGAAATCAACATGGGTGAATGTGGAGAAAACACTTTTAGAAATTGTTGATGCTGATTGAACTACAAGTACAAGCCAAATTTTCTACCAAGTTACAGTTTCTCCATCCTTTGTTTGGCGCACATTGAGTAGCAATGGTTTGTACCCCTATCATCTGCAAAAGGTGCAAGGGCTGACTCCTACGGATTATCTTCTGCGGCAGCAGAATGGCTGCTAAATCGCACTAAAAGGGAAGCAGAATTTTCAATATACCTACCTACTGGTGACAGAGGAATGCTATTTGACTAGGGAGGGTGTTCTTCCACAATTGTTACATATGGGCTGATCAAAATTCGCAGGTGATTCATTAGAGTAACTTTCAGCAGCGTTTTAGTTTGCATCTGTTGGCTGGTATTTTGAACAACACCTTAATAGAGCATTACGAATTGCCAGCACGCCTTAATGACCATTCTTATATGCAGTGTTTACAAGAAGTTCTGCCAGAGCTTCTCGAATGTGTTCCTTTGGATATGCGCCGTACTATGAGGTTTATGCATGACGGCGGTTCTTCACATTTTAGTCGTGTTGTACGAGGTTACCTGGACAACATCATTCCGCAAAGGTGGACCGGTTGGGGTAGATTCGTTTCATGGTCCCCACGCAGTCCAGATCTCAACCCAATGGACTTTTTCTTATGGGGTTTTATGAAAGAGTTAGTATATGCCACCGAAGTTGATACAATCGACTAATTGCGAAGTCGCATTAACGCTGCAACAGAGCAGTTACTCCAACAATTTCCAAGAGTATCGGATTCGTAGAGCGTAAATGTGCATTGAAATAAAGGGTCAGCATTTCGAACACCTAATATGATTTTTTTTGTTATGGTGAATTGTGTGTAGCTTATTTATTAAAAAATTGTAATTTATAAAATAACGTTTTCTTTATTTAAAGAGGTATCTTATTTTTACTTTGTCTTTTTTGTATCATTTAAAATTAAACTACCTTAACAGCAAATTATGAGGTGTAAGAAATATGTTCTTTCGGCAACGAAAGCGCAATAACTTTCTTTCCAATTTTTCCGGGTTAATACCAACGGTACTCAATAAGTCGGCATTACTTTACAAAAACTTTAAACTGCTGTTATTTTTATGTTATTCGGTTTTTGGCAAAGTTTATTAAGAAAATAACTATATTTTGGTTTCCTGTAGCTACCGTTTCAGTGTCTTCCGAACGTTATAAAACACCCGGATAGTTTCTGCTAATTTTTATATTCGCGATCAGCATTTTTTAAAATTTTTTAGTTAATAACTTTAGAATAGAGCTAACTTTCAGGTATTAATTGTGGAAATTTTTGAATTGTCACCTAACTTACGATGCTGTAAGACACATTTTTTGGGAACCCGTTTAGTGACGTTTTGTAAACGAATTTATCCTTAAATCTGCCTGAAACCAGTTGCAAATTGTTATTGTGGATTAGCGAATTGCTGCACCTATCGGATTGAATGATGATTTAATAGTATTTTTAAAGTAGAACCAGTTGTTGGCCACCCGAAAGACTAGATACAGAACGGCCATTGCTCTATCTTGAGGACGATTTGTTGCACTTATCTTTAGGCTTTTTATGAGTAACCCTTTATATCCTCTAAGTTATCTTCGACAATCTATCAAAAGTCATCGAATGCTGGAGAAGCCGCTTAAAGTTCCTCCTTCCGCCAGCCTGTTCGGCTGCCCATTGCAAGCTGGGAAAATCCGTATCATCCGGTAGCACAGATTCCTTCTGGCCGATTGTGACTCCTTGTGTCTTTCGGCTCACGTAGTCAGCGGTACAGTTCAAGCATATTTCCATCAACCATTCTTGTACCCAGTGTGTCATTGTGTTTTCTGCTGCAATTCACGTTTGCTATGGATATTACTTCTTTTTCGTCTTCTTCTTCTTCAGCCTTAGTCAGTCCACTGCTAAACGCATGCCTCTCCTAGGATTACCTATTATGCATTTTAAATTAATTGTGATTTTGTAACTTGCAAGCAACCATCAGTTGTTTACCAATTTCACTGGTTTTGTAATTTATAGTTAGTAAACACGTATCGGTCGCTTACCGTTTTTATTTGCGTTGTATATTTTCTAAATTTCTGCGGTATTTTCCACTTGTGAAGAATGGCAGACGTCTAATCTTGCTGATATATGCGCGTTATCTGGCGATTGAGCAAAGTGCTTGCTTTGAATAAGGCAAATAGGACCCTAATTGTGTGTACAGGGCAAGGTCTCGTCGCGAGAAAAGAATATATAGATTTTATTAAATAATTTGGTCGTTATAATTAAGGTGTTATATGTTACGGCTGATCAAATCTGGGTGCCTTTAATTAAACTAACCCTTTTGTTTGATGTGAAACCCTGTGAGCTATTAAGACAATAGGACTTTTCTAATATTTATATTACAATATTTTGGAACTAAATTACTTATCTGAGATCTGGATTTGTTCCATATACAGTGGCTGTACCATTTGTTCAAACTTCAACTCATATTGAATTATTATGTCGAGTAGCTTCGATTATAATTTTCGACGAAAGAGTTAGAAGCAAATTGCGTTTGACTTAGTATTTTTACATTATTAGCAAGGATACGTTATTATTATATATCGTTTTCGGTTTGGTATTTAATCGTATCCTCATGGGGTATGGAAGCCCATTCTGTATGTTCGGCACTAGCTGTTGTTGTTTTACTGAGTGTTTAGTATTTTTTTCAGCATATTTTACGTCGCAACTCGGCTACCCCGTATAGTTCTGTGGGTATGTCTGTCACTCCTAGAATCTGGCGGTTTCGTAACTTGTAACGCTTAATAAAGTAATGTATTATTGTGCCTTCGCGACCACTCCTCTATTTCCATATGTGAGTTAGTCATTTAGATATGGATGTGGAAATTGGGCACATCGTTTTGTAGGCTCCATTTTTGGCTCCAAAATTATGAATACAAAATAACATAATTTATTTTTCAAAATAAAATTTGAAGATTTTCACGAAAAAATCTTGTATTATACGAAATATACTTTACAATGCACAATTAAATGTTAGGCAATGGTATAAGTGGTCATTGTCATATTTGCATTGCTTTCAGCATATTATTCTGTGGATACATTATCACAAATAACACTGATCGGTTACAATAACAGTAACATATTGAAAAAAGAGAATATTTATGGTAATAAAATTTTATTTACAGGTGAGCTTGGTAATCATAAATTATTACTGATGATTAACACAGTTATTTACTGTGCCATTCCTAAGTTTATTGTCATTCCATTGTTTTACAGCTAATAAAATGTGGTTGAATGTATTCATACAAGGCACTGATTCTTAAAAATGCATACATAAGCAATTACGCATGCACAAGAGAAGTAGGTGCTATATTTATTATTTACCACCTTATAAAGGGGTGTGAAAGCGAGGATACGGAAGCTCTGACCTTCCGCCTTGTAGGCCAAGCTCCTTCATTGGGTGTTAGTGCCTCACCATTATTATTATAGAGATAGTATAGACCCAAGACTATTATTTAAAAGATACTAAAATAATTTGGTTAATAAGGATTGCATTTACATACTGAATCTATTTATTTCCTGGCTATATAGTTACTTATTAATTTAATAAAAATCTTGTACGCGTACGATTTAAAAACAAAACGTATTTTTCTTTTTATTTTAGGCTTGCTTACTATGCTTTCTAGTGTAGCAAATTGGTTGATGTATAATGCAATCTCCTTGCTTTAAATCTCTTAGTATAGTACAAAAAGAAAGTGGTTTTGATTTTAAGGCTATAAAAACAGCAAGCTGATCATTATAGCTTTTTTGTATTTTAAATAAAACTATATTATAACACAGAAAATTATCGTCCATAATGAAGATTTATTGTTACATTGTATAAGCATCAATATTGAGTATATTCTCATCTAGAATTGTATTTTTATTGCCAATATTTGCTTCCAATTTTATGGAACTTTTCAGGTAGGTGGAAAACTGTGAATTTGATTAATGTTTATTTTTTGTTTGTTTCTATAATTTAAATTTTTTAAAAGACGGTGTTTAGTAAAGCGAAAGCGTCGTGTATGAAAAGCTTTCAGTGTAAGTAGAGAATAAACATAGTATCGAATTGACTGTCAATGGTTTACCGTGAACTTGTCTGCACTGTATGTAAAAGAACGTATGCAACTTTAGTCCATTCGACAACGTTGCATGCAACGAGTCAAAAGTGTTACCTACCAAATATGCAGCTACGAAATTGATGTCGAAGTATTTCTTGCCCCTGCAGCTTACGACATTAATTTTGCGTCACGAATGAGGCCGCTGCCGGTTTTATTTTTAATAACATAAATAGGAATCAGAACAGGACAAATTATTAATAATATGAAAATTCGCCGCCATAAAGTATGAATTGGTGGGATAGCAGGAATTCCGTACTAATAAACTGCACCGAGACCGCTTGTCAAAGTTCCAACTCTAATATATTCCAATAATTATGTTCTATATTTTATGAAAGACACTTTAGTATGCAGATATACTAACACAACAAAAATTCTTATTAACGATAAATTAGGTAGGAAGATAGCTTGTCCATATTTGACATGATATATAAATTCCTGCTTCCACTTTGATTACATTATGCTATCGCAGAATATTACGATGCAACGCACTTTGCGCAAATCCTGTATTTTAATAACACGCCAATGCTAAACGACTGTTACGTGCTACTCGCCATTTAATCTGATTTGAGATAGTGTTAATTTTAAACTTTTCAATTTCTGAAGTATGGGATATTATTGAAATGTTGGTTTTTTACGTTCGTTAAAAGTAATTTTGATTATAAGGAACCGTGCTATTATTTCATTGACTGTGGATACTTTGAAACTACTGCCATGTTTAATTCCTTTAAAGTACGAGGCTCGTTCAACAAAAACCCATTCACGTTCAAATTAACCTTGAAAAGACATGCAGTAATCTTTCTGAATTTTTAAAATGTTAGTAGTGTTTGTAAGAAACACACTGATAAATTGTAGACGTTTAAATTGCATTTCATGTTTTTATTGTATAGAAATGTAATCTGTAGTCAAAAACCAGATAGAGCAAGATCAGCGCTCTTTCAATGTTTTTTTGCTGAAGGTGTTCAACTTTTGCAGATTTGTATCTTATATTTCGGCATGCGCCTTTTTCTTTGTCGATATTAAATTTCAATTTATTTATAGAGATTAAAAATTATTACATATTGCTGTGTTTAAGGATTTACTTGAATAACAACTACGCTTACTCCGTAGGTCACTAATACTTGCTATGATCTCGCCGTAACTCCTTAGAAATTAGCTGTTACCTTTAGTTGCTAAAATCTACTAAACCTTTGTTTCATGGAAAATGTTATAATAGTTATACGGATTTTTGCAATAAAAATTTCTTTTTATCTAATTTAAATATGTCTGAGCTTTACCTTTTATATCGTTTCTGTACAGAAATTACCATCAGCGAAATTTACGCTTCTTAACGTATCTCCAATTCAGTTGAACTGCTTGGTGGGTTGACTTCGGTCCTGATGTCTTACTGTTGATCTTGGCTGCTCAGTAAACTGCTTTAAATTGCTTTTGTACGCAATCTGTTCTAGGATTCGTTTAAACTCTGTTTTAATTTGCGTTTTCGTGCTTCTAACACACTCCACAGTGCATGGTAACTAACAATACGATGCTATAAACTAATTTTTACAATAATCCTTAATCGTTATAACAACCAATTGCTTGTAAGTAACAGCTCTCTTTGATCTAATTAACAGAAACTACTGTGAACGTAAACTTTCAAATCTGCTATTTTTAGGTTGTAACAGACTTTTCTACTAAAACACATCTTTCCTAATTCCACGTTAGTCTACCTTGTTATCTGCCAAGCTAAAACAGCTAAACGAAACTATTTCAATTCTTGCTATATTTTACTAACTTATATGATGCTTTTCTGGACAACGGTTTAGGATGTCGGCAATGAATCCCAATTCTGAGTGTAATTCAATATTTGGAATTGCATTATTAGGATACACATCTTATGGAATGAATCTAGGAACTTTGATAGCTCAATAAGACTTGATCGTTTAACTTCATGCCTAATTTAAAACCTCAACTCAACTTTTTCCTAAGTAAAATCTTTTAAATAAAGGTTTTTAACACACGACTTGTATAATTCGATTTCAGATACTTTTTTCTAATAAGAGGCCCATACATCATCAAGGAGAGATTTCACCAGGGAATAAGTTTTTTCTTTAGTTAGTGCATTTATAATTAAATTAATGCCTATGCTGTTAGGTTTAAATATTTATGTATATCTATGCATCTATGCTTATTATATTAGGTTTAAAACAGATTAGATATGCATCCCACGGCTAAACGCCTCCTTCTTCTGTTCTAGGCATCTTCCTTTTCAAGTTGTCGATTTTCTATGGCATTTCTCATTCCTTCGTTTCAAGATCGTCTTGGACGACCTCTCTTTCTTTTCCTTTTCGGTTTCCATTGGAATACTCGACTCGGCCATCTTTGTTTGTCCATTCGGAGCACATGCATAAACCACTTCAGACCTCTTTCCGCAATTTTATCGAGTGCGGTTTCTCGTGCCTTCATGATATTCCGCATGTCTTCGTTTCTTACCATTTCTGTTCTAGATATTCGCCCCCTTCTTCTAAGATAATTCATCTCTATAGCATTTTGTTTTTCGACTTCACACCCATATGTCAGAGCCGAATTCACAAGGCTTTTTCCTATCTAAATTTGGTTTCTTTGGAAATGTTCTTATCCTACCAGAGCGAGTTGAGGCTTTCGAGTATTTTCCTCCTTTTACCAATCTGTTTATGATTTCTCTGATAGAATCCTTTCTTGTTGATAATGGCTTCTAGATATTTTGATTTCTCGACTTGGTTGGCAGTTATCATCCACGATAATTTGGGATTTGGCGTCAGAATTCACTATCTACCAGATATTGTTTTATTTATACTAAATTTCAAATAGGCACGCAGTACTTGGAACTACACAGTAATTATTACTATGGCCGTGATTGGTCAAACCAAAGTCATCATTACAACCAGCTGAAAATAAAATATTTTGCAAAATTTTCAATTTGACATTTGGTATGAATTCTAAAAATATAAAAGGAATAAATAGGGAATAAAAATGGCTGGCCTATAACGTTTATTTGAATTATTTCCATTGCATTGTATTATCGATAACCTCATTTTACCTTGCGGTGTAGAGGCTGGTGCTTTACGCGCTTGCATCTGGCTGTACCATACTCAACTTGTCCCAAATTCGGGATACAAAGTTCGAGCGCGCCTTTTGTGCTTGCGCAGCAACCATTGTGCGAGGTATGTGCCATGGTGATGTGTTGACCTTGTTACTCTATCTCTTAGGTCTGTGGATCTGAGTAGCGCAAAGTTAATTTGGAGCCCAACTGTGAATGATCTCACCGAGCCCGATTCCAATCGCCAAGGCTGCCGAAAAATTCCGTCCCCAGCGAGATTCGAACTGAGGACTTACTTAATGCAAGCCTAGCTCCTACCCAACTGCGCTAGACGGCTTCTCTTATTTGAATTACATAGAACAAAATTATTGTAAACACGAGCAGTTACACAAGCTTATATATTCTCTGGTTGCAATACAGAAAATACAAAATACAGTCACAAAGGCACAAAGTCGAGACAATGCAAATAACTGGGAAAAGTCATGTAATTTTATTAATTCAGAATAATACTGGTAGAATGGACGATTAACTTTAAAAGCATTCAAATGAGTATACAAATAGGGGAACTCAATTTCAAGTGTTGGAGTTAATAAAAGAATTTCAATTATAATTTCAAAAGTTTGGCAATGTAGAAGCCAGACATGAATTAGTTAAAATTGACACAGGAATTCAAATTGTGCAGAACTTGAGATGAAGTGTTAGTTAGTACAGTAATTAAAGAAAAACTGACGTTGTGAGCTTATTTGATTAAGGTAAGAAAGGATTTACGAATTGGATAATGCAAGCAAGATTAACATAAAAGAGATTTTGGTAAAAAGGACACAGTTAGTTATTTTTGAAGAAAATGAAACAGTAAACAGGAAATAGACAAGTTTAGTGCTATTAGTGAGTCAATGAAGTGATGTGAGAAAAAAGACATTTGTTATAAACAATTTAATGGACAAGAAGATAGGTTATAAACAATTTACTTTGAAAGACAATAATTTTAGTATTAAGAGTTCTAGTTAAATGTTTGTAAAATATGAACTTAATGTTAAATGTTGTTAATTTGTACTAAGCTGATTTCCTTGTATTTGATTTTTAATGTTCATTTGTTTTTAGAAGCTTGGATATTCAATTATTATTAAACGTTGACACCAGCAGCATCTGCCTTTTACTCTAAAATTAATTAAAGTTTTTATATGGTTAAAATAAAGATACAGAGTTGAAACTTTACCAAAGTGTGCAGTTTTATGTGTGTAACCAGTGGTGTTAAAAGAGGCAATCCATCTTGAAAGAGAAAAAAATTTTGACGCCTCCTTCGACGAACCAGCAACGGCAGGCACCCGAGGAGATTGCAATCGAGATCCCAGCGTTCCGGAGGGCTACGAACGGGTCCAGAAGGTGGAGACAGGCTGTTTGAGGGTCTCAGCAGCGATACAGGCATCAAAGGGCGACCGCAGGTACCGCAGGCACCAGGGAAGGCTTTCCGCAACAGCTACCGATGCAAGAGCGAGGTTAGTGTGGGAATTTTCATTAATCGACCGTAAGGGCGTGAAACATATGAGCCTACCTGTGTCTCGTGAGCTTCACAACCGAGGGCCAGCATTAGTTTCTGTCCAGGCAACGATAATCAGCCAAAAATCTCAATTTAATCCAAATTTGGAGGTTAGAATGCAAGAAACAAAAGAGTAGGCGCAAACAACGAAGATCCGGTTTTCCTAGAACAAAAGAATGCACAGACGCTACCACAAAGGCGCGAAAATCAATCCAAAACTCACCTGATTTTTAATTTGCTCATAATTTGATTTTACTAGTCATTTCACAACGCAGAAAGTCGCACAAACTGAAATTTATGTAGGTCAAGGTTAACTGTCAACTCGAGCACCGGCGCAGTGCAGTTTTGATATTATTTCCCAGTGGCGTGCTGCCATTTTCAAATAAATTTAAGGAACCCGACACATGAGAGCTGAGTTTTCATGTTCTTAATTTTGGAGCTACCAAATATTATCAATAACGGTTATATGCAATGTTTAAGAGGGTAAAATACCATAGATATTACTAGTTAATTTGGTGAACCCAAGATTAGTCAGTTTAATGTAACATTTACCGATCTTTGAAAAATAATTGGTATGGTAGACAATTTTAATTTAATTTATTTTAATAATAAAAACACACATGTCATATCATAGAAATATATATATTGAACAATATAGGAGAGATGGAGCAGCCCTGGCGTAGTTTTTTTGTTGGTTGAACTGGTTGAGATAATAAGTTTCCAATTCTGACATATGCTATATTGTTGTTATATATAGCTCTTTAATAATTCTCATAATACGTGGATCTATTTCTATACTTTGGAGTGCTTGCTGCAATTTCATTCTTTTCCAGATTAACGAAAACCAAGTGGGTTTCCTCTGGGTAAGCGCTTCTCTTTTCTATTACTTGTTGAATTATAAATAGATTGTCCACGCACGATCGGTGAGCTGTGAATCCTCTTTGATCTTCTCTAATATACTTAATTCTATGTAGTCATTGGGATCACTCCATTGATTTTTTTGTAAATTGAAACTATGTAAGCTATTTTCCAGGTTTTATGAATTCGACTTTCTCTCAGGCAGATATTGATTAAATTGGTGACCTGGTCCAGTAATACGCCTCCCCCATATTTAATCATATCTCTCATGACTCCACATAAGGGTGGGCAATGGAAAACAAAAGTAATATCAACAGCAAGCTTTAGAATTTCCAATCAAAATAACAGCTTATAATGTTAGGTTAGGTTTGCCACTGGCATGTAGTAGGTAATTAAATTCATTAAGTCATATTCTGATTAGTACCTACCTAATTCGATCGGCTAACGGTTGTTGTGTACGTCGACTATAACGTGTTTTGTTTGAAAAACCAATATAATTGTAGCTTAATTGAATTCTCAATGTAAACTTATGACAACAACGTCAGTGATGACAGTAAATGAATTTTATCTACTCCAGTGGGATAACTAATTCATTACGTCATTCATTTGACACTATTTCCGCTAGGTAATGAAGTTCATTACACCACTCACCACTGGTATAATTGCTTCATTACCTAACTGAAATAGTGTCAAATGAATGACATAATGACATTTCCCTACTAAAATATTTTTGAAAATGACAGATCTGACATTTCTCTTAATGCACTTTTCTCAATTTTAGGCAGTCGTAGATAAAATTTTGTACAATACATGTGTGATAATGCATCATTAATATACTTGTGTGCTTACACACACGTATATTAATGATGGTCATATCGCACTTGTATAATAAATAACTATTAAAACTTGCTTGTTGATATTACTTTTATTTTGCATGACCAACCCTTTTGCAATTTCCTTTTAAACACATGGTATAATCTTATCCGCGTATCCATTCTGGTTAACTACATATTTTTCAAAATTTTAGTATGTAACAATTAACACCTTTTTCAAATTATCATTTTTATGCCGTGCATTTCGCTTCAACGGAATTGCTGAATTAAAATAGTATACTATGATTATAGCTGATAATTATATGCACTCAAAAGTACGAAAATATGCGCATATATATGCATACATTTTGTTTAGTATATGCACCCAAAGTTATAATATATGCTAATAATATGCTCTAATTTTTTTGAAAATAAGTAGGAGCATTCTAAATAATGTAAAAATTTAAATTATTTTATATGAGTATATTTATTTCTCTAATTTTTATTCAAAGACGTCATTCATTTTAATGTTTGACTATATAAACATGGACTGCCAACACCAACTTCACGTTGTAAGCAACATAAAAATGAGATTTCTCCTAACCCTACCAGACTGTTATTCACCCAACACGCTTGAAATAGATTTTGTGTTGGCTGATTCCTTATACACTGCTTCTATGGGAAAACTGGGGCTTGCTGGCAGTATATGTTGATATAGTCAAAGATGTTAACATGGACTTCCCCTTTCCTCTGCTCATTTCGATACACACACTGCACTCCAACGGCAGAAAGTGAAAGTATATGTCTCAGTTGTACATAAAAATTTTATTAATAAATTTAATAAAATAATAAATTTTACAAAAAAAATCAAAAAGTTCTTCATACATCACAAATTATTGCTAAATATAACAAATATGTAAATTCATAAAATATGCTCAAAAACGTATAAATATGCAAAATTTGCAAAATGAAACTTGGCTTAAACGATTTGTTTTCACATAATTAGTATACATATGCAAAAAGTTTTGCCGGCATATCAATTATACCAAATATGCATTTGCCATATAATATCAGCTTTAATTATGATACTAGTGTATAAGTACGTCTTTAAAGTACGTGCGACGAGTTTAAGAGCACGACGCAAAGCGGAGTGCTTTTAACGTCGCTAGTGCTCTAATAGCACTTATACATGTGTATCATACGCTATTTTTTCTACAATCGTAACAGAAATATAAAAACTTAGTTCGGTGACACCTTTTCCGTCACATTGTGTTAGATATTCTCGGTTATGTTGACATTCAAACGTACGGCAAATGTGTTTTAATATAATATTAAAACACGCCACCAATGACAACGTGCTAAAAAGACCGAATTCGGACGCTAATATTAAAAGTGACAAACGTCACTTTTGACACTAGAAACTGTGCAAAAAGTTGTCATTTTGACACGATCGTAGAAAAAATTATTAACATCGTATCATCCTTAGAAGCTACTAAAATCATTATATTACTATATTAATTTTTAGTTGTGGGTAATATCTATTCGAAGCTGAATTTAAATTCATTAGCCAACATCATGGATAAAAATGATTGGACTAGAAAAATTAAATTAAATTAACAACTGCAAAACCTCAATTTTGTGTATTATGTGCCAATACATCCCTTGTATGTGTCGTTGCATAATTAAACCTTAAATATAGGACTATCACCTTTCTAAAATTAGTTCGTTTTTCTTGCATTGCTGTCGCAATCTGTTTTTATTTCGCAACGCAGCCTGAAGTACGTTTATAAACTAAAATCTATAAATGTAGCAAATGAAGTACGAATGCAATTACAGTCTGAATTTGCTTGCCATTCCCTCTGGTCTTGTTCAGTAAATAACCCACCCAGGAAACCGTGGCTGTTATTTTGAGTTTTGAATTACAACCCTTGTATACAGCACTGGTGCAAACTGCCAAAGGTGCAATAATAATAAAGGTTCCGTTTATGATAGGGACATTGAATCAGGGTTTCTACGGATTTAGAACTATAAAATACCTAGTCCGCACAGAGGGTAGCATAAGTTTGCTGGTGTCATGGGAGGAGCTCTACATTTTTCCTCGGATAATCAAATTAGTTGCTTATAAAGTAAGAAATACACTGCTTCAATGTTGTTTATAAAGCCACTATATCATTATTACTCTGGTACAAAAAGTATCCTACATTAATAACTGATAGTTATTTATAGTTATTACGTTACTTTAATAATCTAAATAAACCAGTGAAAACTATTCCAATATAGAAATAGGAATTCATAATCGGCAATAGCGTAGGCGTGTTACAGTTTAGTTAATATGTGCAAGTAACATACTCGTGGTTACAGCAAATAACTTGTTCCTGTTTACAGCTAATTATTTTAGCAGTAATTCACTCGTTCGACTTTGTCTTAATTAAGCCAAGAAATTTATAACAGCAAGATACAAATTGATATTCTATATAAGTTGGGAAACTAATATCGGAATAAATTAAAGCATGTCTATGGCGCTGCTTTCATTATATCGAAAGGGGTAGGCGTTCTTAAATGAACGTGTCGACATTTTCTCCAGGATGATAAAATTAACGTCATTAAATAAAATTGAACAAAACTTGTTTTAGAAACGTCGACTTATAGCCAAACTGATACACGTGAAAATAAACGTATTGTGATAAATGGAAATTTTCGAAACTAAACGCATTTGCTTCATAACTCAAAAACTATTCATTGGATTAAGTTCAAACTTGTAATGAGAGGGTTACATTAACTTTTTGAAAGTCTCATGACACTGAAACTATAATCCGTTCACGATCTTTTTGGGTCAGGTGAGGCTATGGCCAGCTAGTAATTTTGTTGGCAGAACCTCTGTTGCAACTAAACTCCTTAGTCTCGGCAAAATTCTAAGTAGGACAAAGATACCAGGTACTCTGCATGCCTAGACCTTGTTCATGGGGTTGGCAAAAAGGGCCTATAAAGGCCTACTTGCTAGACGCAAGTCTCCCCAAAAATAATACATACATACATACAAACTCCCTCATGGAAATTGACACTTTTTGTGTTAGGTTAGGTTGTTTTCAGTTTAAGGTTATATTTTCTGAATAGGTACATTGTTGCCGGATATTCTCTAGCCTCCATATCGACTCGCGTTCTTTTAAATTTGGTCTGTCCTTTTTAAACTGGAAGTAGCATCGTTTAATGGAAATTTTTTGTTGCAACAAATTTATTTTGTGCATTTTGACTTTTGGTTTGACGGAAATTAAAATTATTTTTACACATTTGATAAATCATATATTTTCTTACGAATATTAAAATAATAAATCTGGCAATGTGGTGGCAAGAAAATGTTGAACAGACACTGACAGAAAAAAAAGTTGCATCCGTTACATCATCGAATCAGTTAGTCCAACATGAAAAGAAAAAATCATAGCCAACTCTGTCCCAAAAAGGTCGTGAACGGCTTATATATATATATATGAATAGGTGACGCTAACTACCCTACTTCCGCTTGATAATAAGGGTGATATCTCTTGAGATGATTTTGGAGGCTTTCAAACCTATTGTTATTACTTTGGTCACAACTTCCGGAATTGGGCAGCGTTATTATTCAAGTCGGAGAACTCAAAATTTGGCCCACTTTCGTGAGAAGCTTCATCAAGGGAAGAAGCAAAAGACAAGCCTTCTGAGAAAAGTTTTACCTCTGGCGTGGTTCACACGTTGAGTTACCGTGGTCTTTTGCTTTTCCTTGTGATGAAGCCCATTACAAAAATGGGCGAAACGTTGAGTTCTTTGACCACCATAATGACACGGTCCCATACCGGAAGTCGTTTGTTACGTAGTGATATTACTTGTATCGTCACAATTCTGATATGGGATATGTATTTTAATATATATTATAATTTCAAATGAAACATGCCATATTTGCTTTTATGACAAAGGGACAATTTGCCAACGCTAACAGCAAAGTGAACACTGATAAGATTTAAGATCAAAATGTAACTGATAAGTGATAAATATTTGAAAGCAATTACGTCATCTGGAACAATAAACAAGTTTTCACTATTAATATCATAACTTGTTAATATTTATAACAACTAGCTCGTAACAGACTGCCTGAGAGGGGCCGTGGAGATAAAGAACGCTCACTGAATTTATCTAGTTGTCACAGGTATGCAAACCAATAGTTAATGGCGCTGGGATCAACAACTTACCATGACACACTATGCTCAACCAAACGTAGTAGTTGAACTGAGACGCAAGAAGAGACAATAAAAAAACAATGGCTGTGGTCAAACATCAAAAATACATTTATTCACGATAGCGACCTTAAATATACAAGAAAAGGCCATTGATCAAATATAAGGAATTTATTAAGTGAAGTGTAAAAGCCCCAACCGAAATTAATTCTACCTACTATAAACTCCTGAAAAAGCTATTTGATAATAAAATTCACGTATAACGCCGCACGACGAAGCCTCCCCGGAAGGATACAAATATAGATAAGGTGCTAAGTATCGCATATCGGTAAATTGCCGATTACTATTTTTAGAAAATCAACCGGTACAGTGTAAAATCAGACAAGAATACAAGGTAAATGGCATTGGCTAAATAAAATATGGTTCTTTATTTCTTGCAAAAGTTTAAAAAGTTTAAGATCCCTAATAGGTGATTTCCGATTAAATAAGTCATATATTTCACTGGCAGCGGGAAGGGTGAGGTGCGATGCCAGGTGCAAGAAATGTTGGAACAATTGAAATACCTGATCTGAACGGTTGCGACACGTTATGGAAAATTTAGAAGAGCATTAGGTCTGCAATCTAACAGCTAGGCCAAATAGCAACGTTAGTTACATTACTCATCCACGGATTTTCGACAGGTAGCACGGCGATGTCGATACCTTTGTAGAAATATCGTAGCAAAAACGCCAAATCAAGACTACGATGAACAGGAAAAGAGAGGAAAAAGGATACATTTCGAAACAAAGTTTCTACAGAGAATTAAACCGCCTGACCTGCCATAGATGTCGGTCGACCAATACTGTTTTACTCTCGACGTACTATTACATTCTGGCAGGGGCGGCGAGTAGACGGGTGCACGGGGGCGACCGCACCCGATCACAAATTGTTACGGGTGCAACGCACCCGATGAATTGTAACAGTAAAATAATAGCTTTCAAAACTATTTATTTGGAATGGAAGCAGCATGTGCTAACCAGCATCAGCCAGGGGGTGTAATGACCGGACTACCTGTCTTGGTTGGGACCGGAAGTACAATTTAAGGCTTATCGCCTAGGTACCGGCTAGGGTAACTACTACCTAAATATTTGCAAGAATTCAATGTTGCTTATTTCATGACGGATATTTGCAATTAGCTGAAGTAAACGCCTCAGTTGCCAAGTAGCATTTGCATTGTTCGCTCTACGTAGTCGTCTGCCTATACAATGGAGAAGTTTTTGATAAAGCAGGAAAAATCGACTAGTGCCGGAGATGGAAGGCCGTTCAAACCTCGATAAAATAAATGGTATGTTATACATTATAATTTATATTGCCATTTTCGATATGTCAATCTAAAATATTGTATTCTAGTTATTTATTTATTTAGAATAATTTAATGTAATTTTAATCACAAACTACATGCTGGGATTAACTAAACTTAATTTTACCAATATTGTATTTTAGAAATTATTATTAGTTATTTCATTAATTACAAGAATTTTTGCATAAGTGATCTTATCAGTTTAGGTGGATAGATTACAATCTTCAGGCGGATATAGTATTTTGTAGGACATGCTTAGAGGCAGCAAAAACAGAAAAACTTAATTCGAGGCCGCTACTGGGTCCAACAAAAATGCCTATAAAAGTTTTTGTGTTAATGGTTTTTCTTCGTGGAATAAAGCAATAGAGCGGTTTAAAGATCATGAACGTTCAAATTTTCATTTCCAAGCAGTTGGTATTGTGGCGTGTAGTGAACGTGGTGTTAATGTCTTGGCTAGTCTTAATACCGAAAAAGAAAGTCAAATGAAACAAGCTAGAGTTGCTTTGCTCACGTTTAGTACTAGTTTAAAATATTTAGCAACGGAGGGTCTTGCCATTAGAGGCCACTCCGATGAAAATTCGAATTATTTCAGGCTTTTAAAGACAAGATCTGAAAAGAAATCAATACAAGTGGATTTATATACTCTTTATTTATTTCTTTAAAAACCTGAAGTTTCCGAAATGTGTAGTATAAGGCACCCGATTGAAACTGTAAAACTCGCCGCCCCTGCATTCTGGGTTAACCAGATGGGTGCAGCAATTCGTCCCACCAATAAGATGAAATCTACCCCATATAGCCTACGTTTTTTCGGGAGATTATCTGCTTTTGAGGCGTCACCAAATGAAAAATACGAAAAAACGCATCATATAGCTTCAAAAGTAAAAATGTAAACTTCTCAAAATTTTCCAAAAGAGAATGGAGGCTAGAAAAATATTTCCACCCTGACATTCTGTACTTCATTCGAACGAAAAGAATGCCAGGTACGCATTCAAAGTCACTAAGGGCCGGTTGCAGAAAGCAATGTTAAGTCTGGTGTTAGCTAACGCGACGTCAAAGTGAACAAAAACGAATCAAATCTCAAATGCTTATGGTAACTAATACATTAGTAAACAAAATTTGATGTGATTTTGTTCACTTTGACGCGATGTTAGCTAACACGAGACTTAACATTGCTTTCTGCAACCGGCCTTTAAACTATTAAGACAATTTGAAATATACGACGCCGTTCGAAGTTGCATACATACAGCAACATAACAAGATTACGATCTTGTCGATCTCATCAGAAACCCATAGCTACGTTCATAGTTTTCAAAATTTTACCATTTTGTACTTCCCTCGCCTAAAGCGAAGAAGGAATTGTAATCGTAAAAAAGTCGCTTCAGAAACTTCGTCAGATCTTCACATCCCTAGATGTTCTCTTAAATTTCGTTTGTTTGTCTGTTTGTCTGCCTGTCTGTCTGTCTGTCTGGCTGACAGCCTGCCTGTCTTTATCCGTCTGTCTGTCCGTTTCTTGGCGGTATAGCTCAAAAACCAGGAGACCAATATTTTGCGTGCGGATTATATGTCTAACTGGAGCGAAACCGAATATATTTCCGGTCAAATATATACAAGGTAATCACCTTAAATAAATCTGTCTCTTTTTGATGTAATTGAAGAAATATTAGTTAAATAAAGGTATGTTCTGTATACAGTATGTCCCCGGATTGGGTTTACAAGAAGGAAAACTTCTTTTTCACTTTTCGTAGAAAAGTCATTCTTTGCAAAGGTTTTTGCTTCTTATAAAAACCACAGTGCCATGGATAAATTTGAAATCGGTATATGTAATGTTTAGAAATTACGACAATATAAAAAGGGCTAAAGAGAGAACTACCTTTAATTTTGACTTTGTTTATAATAGAAGAGTAAGTCCAAATACAAAATTGCAGCTTCATACTAGCAATCTGTATTTTTTCAGTTTTAAGCAATGCAAAAGTCATAATACATAAATGTTAGTGGGATGTCATTTTAATAGTCATTTAATTTCAGTTTTTTTGCAATGAGTTTAAGGGAGAGAAATTATTTTTATTTTACTATAAATGTCAAAGGAAGAAGCTCTTTCTTGATTTGAAACAAAAATTCTGTAATTAAAACTATGATATAAGTACAGGTGGTCTTAAAATTAAAAAAAAACAACATGAAGTTTTCAATAGACTAACTGAACAATTCTGCAGTATTACCACAGATTTGATTGTTTTGTCAATATTTGATGTATTATGACTTTTGCATTGCTTCAAACTGAAAAAATACATGTTGCTAGTTTGAAATTAAAATTTTGTATTTAGCCCGACTTGTTTATTAAAAACAAACACATTTTCCTCTAAAGTTAAAATTAAAGATACTTCTCTCCTTAGCTGTTTTCATATTTTCTTAATTTCTAAACATCTTGTATTATAACTTTTTAATTTTTCTATGGCACTGTGGTTTTTATAAGAAACAGACACTTTTATAGAGTAACTTTTTTAATAAAAATAATACATTAAAAAGTTTTCTCAATCCGGGGGCATACTGTGTAGCTCAGGTTTTTACCCTTGACGAAAATGTGCGTACTTTGGACCCAAGAGTGAACAGCTTAAAACATTAAATTCCTTTTTCTCCTTTGAAATTTTAAACTTTTTTTGCTTCAAAACTTTCATTTGCGAGGGAAGTTCCGAGTAAAGCCTTTTACTGCTTTTTATTAAAATAATACGTTTATACCTCCACATTCGTGTTATGATATCTTTGTGTCAACTTGATTTCGGAAAACAAACTGCATATCGTCTGCTTGTTGACATTTAATGTATATTTTGGTAAAAATGGTTCTCAAAAGTGCATGGATCATTTGATAACCATCACAGCACAAAGAGTTGGGTTTTTTTGGCAGTCTTGCAAATATTGATTTCATACAGGCAAATTTTATTTTTATATAGCTGTAAATGTCATTAAAAAGAGTTCCGTGATTTATTGTTTTAAGTTTTTCGAATACATTTCATCTGAGCACTTAGTTTAAAAAAAATTTTTTCGCTGTTTTAACTTACTCTTTCCGTCTTTCTAAGTCTCTGTAGTAGTCTTGTAATGACTTCCATATTTGTGTCTTTAAGCACAGCCTCATTATGTTTTAAAATTTTCTCTGTTATCTTATTAGTCTTAGTATGTATATTAAAAGTATTTTCCTTGAATTGCTTTTATTTCGGCCCAATTATTTGATATACATTGTTTTGCTTCTCTGTTGTTATCTTTACAATTAAATTTGCCTTTTTAAAAATCCTTCTTTTACTCATTAATATTTCAGATGTGATTTGTACTTATTAAAAAAAAATAATTGTAAAGCGTGCGCTCTCTTCTTTAATATTCACAACCATATACTTAATCATGTTCCAAATTGCTTCTATTTCTACTTCTAAGGGTTTTTCAATTTGATTTAGTTTAATATTAAGCTCTGGCTATTCGTTTTCTTACTTTAAGGTTCACTAATCTTATTTCCATTTAAGTCCTAATTTTTGTAAAAGGAGTGAATTCTCAACGTCTATCCCTATCAATACAAATCACAATTTTTAAGTTCTTGTACATCATACAAAGCAAGTTATAGCCGTATATCACAGTTAATAGAGGGCCATACATAGAGCTTTAGAGAAAATATTTCTATAGTCGATGCCATACTTGCCGTCAGGTACAACTTTAAAAATATTGTAGAGTACAAAAGAACAGCTACTTTGTGATTTGTATACCTAATTGTATTTCATCGTCCTTGATCAGACCATGTAACAATTATATCGTAGAGCAGCACCCACTACCATCATTACTGCGTCTGATAAAAGCTATAAACCCAGAGCTCAAAACCGAAGTAAAAAGTAGACAGGAATTGACGTGGAAAACGTAACCTCTACTTCAATCTGTTTTTATGAGCAAATTGTGGTGGTATTTAGTGAAATATTACTATAAAAGGTATCACTACAAGGCATATAGTATGTCAGTCATTAACGATATTTTAGTGCATCGGAACAATGACTTTCATCGTAGATACTACACCGCGTAAGCGGGAAAAGGTTGTGACCTTATTTAAACCTTTTTTGATGACGCAACAACATGTTGGTAAAAAATGTGGCAGTAAATAAGATTGAAAAACAAATAAACTGGTTTAGCTGAAGTGGACAAGAAAATTCCAAATTAAAAGAAAAACTATCCCCCCCTTTAGATCAGAAATTTTTACTAAAAAAATAATGTAAACCCTAATACAACTAATCTAACCAAAATTTATCCAAGACTGGTTTCTCAAGTCTTGACTCAATGGTGTATATAATACTTTTAGAATATGGAAGAAAGACAGTTCGGTCACAAAAGGGTCAACTCCTAACTGATCTAAATAAGGGGTTGCTGTGCACAAAACATGTTTCGGGTGAACTATAGCAGACTAAAGAAATTCTAATTTCAGACAGAACTTACTCTCTAGTGCACGAGCTGAGAAGAAAAAATTGAAGAGAAGCCTAAAATCATGGCTGTTAGTATTGACCATGTCGACAAATTTGCTCTAAATAAAATGTTACAAGGCTGCTTTTTGTACAACAGGCTCAGCTAGTAGTGCCAATTGAAGGGACAACAAATAATCAATAGTGTAGACACTTACTGGAATAATAGCTGGGTAACGAAGTGGAAAATGTTTGTTCCAATGAAGAACCAAGTTTCCCACAGAACCCATGTCCATCGTACACCTCGAAGTTTCTGCAAAAATATTTTCAAGAAAAAAGGTCAACTTCAGCAAAGTGACCTGGAAATTCACGTCATTAAAGAAATGTAGTCTATGGTAAGTACTGAAAATGGAATGTACAACTACAAAGAAATAACGAAAGCAGTAATTGAAGTTTGATATCGGAACGAGTTGATTTTGAAAGATTCTCAGATGCTAACTGATTCTACAATGAAAAATGTGCAGAAAAGTATTGAAGTCAAAGACTCTTTTTTTCTAAAGAATCTATTTTTCTTTAGCAGCCTCTCTTCGCTCAAACTTGGACGCTCGACGCTTTTTCCAGTCTATCTGATTCAGTGCCAACTGTTGTCAGTTTCTAAAGAATAACTTTGACTAATTATATTTCCACTTAAAACTGTACATTCAACGATAACAGGGTTGATCTCCAACAACTGATCTTTCACTTCGTTAAAACTTCAGATACGTACAACAAGAGGTACCACTGACAAAAGTAGCACTTTGTTGTTTGTTGTTGTTGTTGTACATTACTTGAGAGAAAAAATCCCAGTGAACAGATAGTTTTCTGCTGATGGATATTAATAAAGACGTAATCTGCAATAAGAGAAAAAGAAGAAGAAACAAACTTAGAAAAACATCTAATTAAATCGTTCTAAGGATTAGCGACGGAAATCAAGGAGTACTCGCGAGTGTGTGCGAGACTTCCAGCGTGTGTTTAGGGAATTTATCAGATGCATAACGCGGTCACAAGGCTGAAATAAGTTAAGGTGTAATCAGTTGCATTAGATAAGCATTTGCATGTATGAGGCGGCGGCGGCGGCGGCGGCGGGTGGCGCAGTCAGTCATGAGGTCAAGTTCGCGCGATGTGTATGCGGGAGAGACAGTGCACGCCACCGCTCATTTGAATAACATTTAAATTGTATCGATCTGCTCTGTGGAACTTGGCCTAGGTCACTGAGCCACTCAATATGCATTTCCAGAGCCAATGCACTCTTTATGTATGCGAGCGCGAGTTTTTCCTCTATCCACCGAAAACGCCGTTTCAGGAGATAGTTATTCATGGAGGTGCTTCATGGGGGCAACGGCTCCTTAGTTGGGAGCGCAGGGACGAATCGGAGGGAAAGCTTTAATAAACAGTCCTCACAGTGCTTGTTTAAAGCCATTGCTAGCAAATGGCTTTCTTTTGTCGCGATGTAAAGAAAACCCGCTGGAAAAACTAGAGCTATTAGGCAAGCCGCCAAATTCTTATTGGAATCGAGTGCAATAACAGTGATATTTATAGAAAGCACTACCCCAGTAAATGTTGAATTTATGGGTAAGCTAGCCTAACCAGGGATCAACTTGGATCATGTATTAATCGCGCAACTGCAATGTTAAATATATTTCTAGTTAATTGCAATAAAAGTTCACAATGGGTTTTAACTTGAAGAACTAGAAACTGTTGTAGTCATTCCCCATTTCTCCTCCGATGCCATTGTAAACGCCCATAGTATTTCTGAAACAAAATAAAGTTGCAAAAATGAAATCACAGTTGGACTGTTGCCAAAAACTCGAACAGATAGAACTATGAAAGCATAAAATGTAATAGCTTCTAAAAATTAAATAAACAAAATTTACCTACCTTAACATAACTCAAAATCAAATGAGCAACATCAGGAGAAAACCGACAATGACGTTATAATTGATTGATTTCTACAAAACAAAGAAGAGCAACAACTGCGCAACTTCCTGTTTAGCTGGCTAAAGTGGCAGAAAGTCACCAGCAATTTTAGTTGTTATAGCATTTTGTTTTTCGAGTACGACTTCTACTAATATTCCTGGTAATGAACCCGCTTTAATTAAAAAATGGCCGAAATACAGTGGAGTGTCTTCTAATTGCAAACAGGGGGTGTAGGACTAAAACACTTGGGCAACCATAGGTCACTAATCAATCCATCGTTTTTCGTGAAAACGCAGGGTACGTTACAGTTACAATTCTTACTCTATTCATTATTCAATATTACCGTTAAGTGTCTTCTACTTCAAAAAAGAGTTTTTAGAAGTAAAATAATTGGGTAACGACAAGTCACCAACCTCTCGTCTTTTTGAAAATGCAGGATTTCTGACATTTTCAATTTGTATACGCTATTCATTAGCCAAAATTATCGTTGAGTGTATTCTAATTTGAAATGGCTCTTAGAATTAATCCATTTTGGTAACAATAAGTCACTAATATTATATCATCTCTCGTGAAAACGCAGGGTTTGTTACAGTTACGTGCAATCCTTATATACTCTGCCTCAACCGAAACTAAATTTGAGCGGTTTCTAATTAAAAAAGGGCTCCGAGATCTAAATCATTTGAGTAACAATAGGCCATTAATGTACTGTCTTTCTAGAAAACACGGATGTGTTACAGTTACAATCCTTATATACTGTTCATTAACCAAAATTACAGTTGACTGTCTTCTAATTCAAAAAGGGGCTCTTAAAACTAAAATGCATGGATGACCATAGGTGTCCAATCCGTCATCTTTCTTGAAAAATGTAGGGTTTCTTACAGTTGCAATCCTTAGACGCTAGTTATTAACCTTAATTAGAGTTGATACTCTTCTAATTCAGAAATGGCATAACTTATACATTTGAGTAACATTAGGTCACTAGCCTATCGTAGTTCATGAAAATGCAGAATTTGTTACAGCTACATGCAATCGTTATATTCTCTGTCTCAACCAAAATTACATGTAAGCATCTTTAAATCAGAAAAGGCTCTTAGAACATTAGAACAAAAAAAAAATGCATAAAAATAGGTCACTAACCTATCGCCTTTCTTGAAAACGATAAGTGTGTTACAGTTTCAATCTTTATCTGCTATGCATTAACCGAAATTAAGTTGAGTGTCTTCTAATTCAAAAGGGATCTCACAACTAAACCGTTTGCGTAACCATAGGTCACTAAACCATCGTCTTTGTTACAAAAGCAGGGTGCGTTATAGTTACAATCCTTATATCCTATTCATTATCCTGCACGCCAGTTGAGTGACTTCTAATTCAAAAAGAGCTGCTAGATCTAAAACATTTTGTTAACAATGGGTTTTTAAGATATCGTCGTTTTTGCAATCGCAGGGTTTCTGACAGCTGCAATTCTTATACGCGATTTATTAACCAAAATTACATTGACTATTCAATTCACCTGTCATCTGTCAAAAAGGGACCAATGAAAATCCATAATTCGGACGTTTCTTGACCAATCAAAAAAATATAAGTGGATATATCTTCCTAGAAGGTATTCAAGTGATTATTTTTAAAAAATGCGATGTTTATTAGAAAAAGTCAACATTAGTCTTCTGTTACTATAGAAATTGCGTAGTTTGTTGCTAGAATTACTGAAAACTAATTTGAAAAGGCAGTTTGGTTCATTAAATAGTCCCTCGAATACCATTCTTAGTCAAAGTTAAGTAGATTATTTTTGCGGTGGTATCACTACTCATGTCCATTGCGATTGGGATTAGGACTCGTGCTGTCGCACTCGTCCTAATCGTACCAAAGCGCAATGGACATTCGTGACACCACCGCAAAAATAGTCGACATAACTTGGACTAGGGTCTAGGATAACTCGGCGCCGCCATCTCGGAGCGGGGCCAGCTCGGCGCCGGGACAACTCGGCGCGGAGCAATCTCGGCGCCAGCCAACTCGGCGCGAGGCCATCTCGGCGCCGAATTTAAATTCGCAAACTACAGTGTGCACGTAAGAAAATTATTATAAACAAATAATAAATAAAGTGATCGCCAAAAAGCTGGCATCAAATGAAAAAAAATATTTAGAATTTTTTGGAAAATCAAACACTAACGACCAGAGGTAATTGCAAAGTGATTACAAATGGGCCAAACAAAAGTTGTCACGTGACTTCCGTTATCAGTAGAATTCAAAATTTTTTAAAAATAATTTAAGAAAAATGAGTTTACTACCCAAGATAGGGACAACATTTACGAAACAAAGTTGTGTTCTGGCCTTGACATTGTTGAGTTAGCTAAAATTAACACATAATAAAAATCGTATGGAAATCTTGCTTAATTTCCGAAAAATTGTACTTTTTGGATTTACACAACTTCGAAAAACGCCACTTTTAACTAAGTACAAATCACTCAATATATCTAATACGGGCTAAATAGGTTTTCGGACAAGCTGTCATCCTGTATAAAGTGAAATGTAAACATTACCAATATTGTTTATATATATATATTTATATACAGGGTGATTTTTAAGTTGATTCTTTCCGTTTACCAGGAAATAAAGCTAAAAAAATAAGTATTTTTTTTTATTCACCACTTTTCCGAAATATCAAAACTAACAAAGGTACAGGGTGTTAAAGTTTCAAATTAAAAACTAAACTTTGGCGCAAAGGCGGCTGGACAATTTTATTTTTGTTTATCTCTGTCGTCAAGCAATGATCTCTCAACTAGTTTTCCATTGTAATTTTCTTAATGTTATTGCTGCAATAATGGCTCATGTTTATGAAAATAATGAATGAGTGAATATGCTTATTATTTACTGGGAGTGTCGTCAAAATACCGCTGCCGCATCGCTCTTATACGCGGAATGTGTGTGTAAAAGCGAATGCTGATAATTTTGATCATTTAAGTTAGATTAAGTTTAGTTTAATTTTCGCTAAGTAATTTTAGTTCATACTTTGAAACTTTAACACCTTGTACCTCCGTTAGTTTTGATATTTCGCAAAAGTGGTAAATGGCTTACTTTTTTTAGCTTTATATCCTGGCAAAAGGAAAGAATCAACTTAAAAATCACGCTGTATATACAGTGTGTCATCGGATAGGTGAAACTACTTTTGTAAAAGATAAAACATTCTCGATTAAAATTTTCATTTTTTGGGGTTCAGTCCTGCTTGGTTAAAGACCATGAAAGTTTTCAAAAAAACTATTTTTTGTACTCATGACTTCAAAATTCATATTTCCCGGTCAGTCCTGATACGCCGAAAGTTACTTTACCCGCACTGCGGTGTTTTTTACTTTTCAACAAAAACTAGGGGAATTGTGTTTTTTGTAAATTTTTATAATAAACGGGGCTGCGCGCGCTATTGCGCGGTCTATTCTATTCAATTAACCACCATTTTTAGGCCTATTACGTTTGCCCATCTCCAAGGGGGCTCTTGGGGTTCCGTCCATCTTCAAAGGGGCCTCTGGGGCTCCGCCCCTCTCCAAGGGGACCTCGGGGCTCCGCCCATCTCCAAAGGGGCCCTTGGGGCTTCGCCCCTCTCCAAGCGGCCCTCGGGGCTCCGCTCATTTTCAAGCGGGCTCTCGGAGCTCCGCCCCTCTCCAAGGGGTCCTTCAGGGCTCCGTTCTTCTCCAAGGGAGCCCTCGGGGATCCGCCCCTCTTCAATGGGGCCCTAGGGGCTTCGCCACTCTCCAAAGCAGCCCTCGGGACTCCGCCCATCTCTAAGGGGACCTTCGAGGCTCCGCCCCTCTCCAAGGGGGCCCTCGGGGCTCCGCCCATTTTCAAGCGGGCCGTTGGGGCTCCGCCCCTCTCCAAGAGATCCTTCAGGGCCCCGCTCCTCTCCAAGAGGGCCCTTGGGCTTTGCCCCTCTCCAAGGCAACCCTCGGGGCTCCGCCCATCTCTAAGGGGGCCCTCGGGGTTCTGCCCCTCTCCAAGGGGGCCCTCGGGACACACGTCTGGATCGTTCTCCTTTATTATATAGAGGATTGTCCCTCGTTGGTTTAATTGCGCCTGCAAACACCAGAAGAGCTGTAAACGTCAACAAAAACTAACAGGTGCGTAGGATAGGTATAAAAGTTTAGTGATTTGTGCTGTCAACTCAGTAAATTAGTAAAACACTAAGTAATAATTTTTTTATTTTTTAAAATATGTTCAGTTATTCGTTACAAAAAACATTGTACCTAACTCCTTCAGGACAAATTTCCGGAATTCGCACTACATGCAGCACTCCTTTCGGTCGTGCTGCAAACAAAGTGTCCATTCGGGAAAATTACGAAATAACTATTACTGTAGAGTAGCGTGTCTTTTATGTAGCAAATACGACAAAAAGTTATTAAGAAAAGTTGTTTAGCATCAACATCTAGGCTCCTATACCAAATTTCAAAATCCTCTGCCAACTTTAATCTCTCACATTATGTTTTATGTTTAGGTCCCATATCAAAGAATTTTACTTTTAACAAAGACGGCTATGGAAAAACAAACATTTTTCAAAAAGTTTTTTATTTCATAACAAAAAAAAAAATATTAAAAATAAAATTCTTTGATTTGGAAAATAAACATTAAAGAAATATTTGTCATATAAAAAGCACTTTACTTCGAAAATTGCGTCTTTCAAAATTGTGTAAAAAAAAGTGCTATTTTTCGGAATTTAATCAAGATTTCAATGAGATTTATTATTGTGTGGTAGTTTTAACTGACTGAACAATCTCAAGGCCGGAAAACCCTTTTTCGTAAAATGTGTCTCTATCTTGACTAGTAAATGCATGCTTCGTATTAAAAAAAAACGTAAAATTTTACTGATAACGGAAGTCATGTGACAACTTTTGGTTAGCTCATTTGTAATCGCTTTACATCCACCTCTGGTCGTCAGTGTTTGATTTTCCAAGAAATTCTCAATAATTTTTTTTTCATTTGATGAGAACTTTTTGGCGATCACTTTATTTATTATTTTTTGATAATAATTTTCTTACGTAGTGCACAATGTATTTTGCAAATTTGAATTCCGCGCCGAGATGGCCTCGCGCCGAGTTGGCTGGCGCCGAGATGGCTCCGCGCCGAGTTGCCCCGGCGCCGAGCTGGCCCCGCGCCGAGTTGGCGGCGCCGAAGTGGCGGCGCAGTGGACATTCACCACAAAAATAGTCGACATAACTTTGACTACTCATGGTATTATAAGTGAGTATCTTCTCAATTGAACACACTTCTTAAAACTAAAACATTTGGGAAACAATAGGCCACCAACCTATCGTCTCTAGTGAAAACACAGGGTTTGTTACAGTTACAATCCCTATCAAAAAATGACAGTTAAGCGTCTTCTAATTTAAAAAATCTGCAAAGAGCTTTACTCAGAAGTTTCCTCTCAAGTGGAAGTTGTGACACTAACAATTTTAAAAATCAAGAAATTAGGGAAAAAATATCTTAACGTTTCTAATAATGCTGAAATAATAAAAAAACCCCTGCTAATGCAAACTACAACAATTTAAAACATTTCCGGGAGCGTGATTGGAACTACAGCACCTGCGATTGAGATTTCAACTCTACCCGAGTATCGCACAAGCTCATAGAAGACCTCTCGCGCCTGTTCGATACGCGGTGGTATTAAACAGAACGCACTTATTGTTGCTTTTTTGACTTCTTTTGCATTTACCCTGTATCTGTTGGGTTCCATTTTCGTCAAGTGTAAAACCTGAACTATGTCCAAATTATTACTTTTATTTATTTTTAAGTTAAAGCAGAAATAAACAAAAAATATTTTTAAGGTGTTCACTCTGTATATGTTGGGTCCAAATGTTTCCCGTTTGTTCAAGGATAAAAACTGAGCTACGTGCAAAATGTTAACTTCATTGAAGTAATAGTTGTGTTAAAGCAAAAATTGTAAAAAAAAAATTAAGTGCTCGCCCTGTACATATCGTAGTGTTTGTATAAATTATCTGTTATTACTTGTTTAATTCTTACTTTCAAAACAGCCTTAGCAAACTAATTGTCATGTCATTAGTCTCTTATTTAATAATATATATATATTTAGACTATTTCTCAGGCTAGGTTCCTATCAATAGTAATTTGAACTGACACTAACTTTTATATTATTTGATATTTCATTAATTTTTACAAATGTCACTGTGACAATCGTTAAATACTTTTAATGTCAATTAATTCTGCTATAATCTTAATTCTCTCATTCTCAATTAAGCATACAAATACTATTCGTATATATCAATTTTATACAATATTCAATTAAATCAATTATTCTAACACATACCCAGTCTATTCCATATACGATAACCTGTTTACTTTTACTGTAGATCCCACAGTTACACTCCTATCTGGTCTCTTTAACACAGACACCAAATGCCTGCACTAGGCTCCACTTCAACTTCCATCACTTTTATATACCCAAATATATACCATGCTCATTACTTTTAACTATTTTCAATTCGACTATCTGGTTAGATTTTCCTGTAACTCTTCTAATTCTTCTTGCATTTTCAGCTTTACTTTTCTATTTATTTCTTCTTAAAGCTGTTCTATGGTATATGTTATTAATTTCTTTCACCTTGTAATTTTTAGTTGTTCTCCATCTGCATTTTACTAAATTTTGCTTTTAACATTTCCATTGATTCTTGTAAATTTAACTTACTTAAATCTTCTAATCTGGTCTCCATCTTCTCTGCATTATTATAAATTGAAACTTCTAATCCACTCACTCTTTCCACTGCGTCTTTCTTAATTAAATTTTGTAGTCTGTTCTGCATTCGTAGCGTCACTTCCATTGACTGATTTAAATGCACATGTTTTGTAGCTTGTTCTGTTTGTCCCCTTACCTTATCCCATTGCACACCTACCTTATGCTGTTTTTCCACCTCAGCTTCTTTATACATTATTACTTCTTCCATTTCATGTTGTTCCTCTTCCTTTTCCTCTTCCCTCTTCTTACCTTTTCTTGTTACTCTTTTATCAGCCATTACTATATTTAAATTGTTAACTTTTTTACATACTATGTAATCTGTTATTATATAATTTTATGAATCAATACTGATTAATCCATTTTTTCCCATTTTTTAATAATGTTCCACGTTGGGCACCATTTATTTATGAAGTGTTTGAACCAATTATAAATTGTTAATTCTTTTTTTAAAAACACTATTAGTAAATTAATTACCATGCCATTATTCCCTTATTTAACTATATATGTATATTTAGACTCCTTTCTCAGATTAGCTTCTTATCAACACTAATTTCATCAACTTTTATATTATTTGTTATTTAATAATTTTATACAAATGTCACTATGACCATCGTTGAACACAGACAGACAGACAGACAGAAAGACAGACAGACAGATAGACAAAACGACAGACGGATTTTGAAAACATGCTTTTCATTATCTAGGGTCTCTGAAACGTGAAGATCTGGAAACCTCGGAAGGTTTGTTTTTCGCGATTACAATACTTCCTTCGTCTTTTAGACGAGGGAAGTAAAAAGGTTTTTAGAACTAAACGATTTGGGTAACCATAGGTCACTCACACATCATCACTCAGTAAAGTGCAGGGTAGGTTACATGTACGTGGAATCGTTAGATGTTCTGCCTCAAAGTTACAGATGTCTGTTTTCTAATTGACAAGGGGCTGTGAGAAGCAACACATTTTGGTAACAAATGGTCACTAACCTATCGTCTCTCATTAATACTCAAGGTTTGTTGCTGTATGCTTTGATTTAACCAAAATAACAGTTTAGTGTCTTCTTATTTAATAATGGCTCTTAGAATTAATTGATTTGGGTAACAATAGGTTGTTAACCAAGGCTACTTCTACAATAATACAGTTGAGCGTATTTTAATTTAGAATGAGTCGTTTAGAACCAATACCTTTTCGTAGCAATAGTTTGCTTACTTATCGTGTTTTTTGATAACGTAGGGTTTGTTGCAGTTCTAATCCTTATAATATACCAGTCATTATAGAAAATTATATTTGAGCGTATTATAAAGCGAATGTCTAAAGGTATGATTCTACAATGGCTAGAATTTAGTGTTTCATAATACAAAGTAGTGAGGTGTGGTAATTTGAAAATTAGTTGTTTTCTGAATATTGTTGTTATCTCATGTTTTGTGCAAATTCTTTCAGTAGGAATAGACCTGTACTAAAAAGTAACTACAAGATTACCCCAGGTGTAGAAAAAAGCTGTAGATATCGATAGAATCGTCGTTGCAGCCCTTATTGTTCAAGTGGTAGAAGGTTTTGATGTTATCATTTAAGGAATTTATCTCTAATCTTTATTGGCGATCTTATTACTCACATCCGAGGTGCAAGTTTAAGTGCTTAGGTTTTATGGGGATCTTAGATGGTATATCACTAGAAAATAGTGTAAATATCTGTACAGGGTGCTCAAAATTCGCAAATCTAATAATTTATGTTTTTCAAAGCAAGGACCATATTCTTGTATTTTTAAGAAGCTCTCATTTATTAGGTTTTCTTGTGATATATTACTTCATAACCCATTTATCCGTTTTTCAGATATTGGAGTTTGCACACTTGGAAAACAAGAGAAAGTTGGTGTACTATCTATAACCCCATTTAAACTTCTAATTGAAAGAATTTTTTTTACTTATTTTTCATCATACTTCTCCTTTTAAACAAAGCACCAGTAATTTATATTCCATGAATATTGACTGTCGATCAGTTCTTGCTACTTTCACGGACGTTTTCAGACAGCTCAAATAGTCACAGTTTTTGACTTCAGCGGGAGAAGAGAGGCGAATAAAGTACGTCTAAAGATACGTTATTCAGACTTAAATTAGAACCATCACAGCTTAGTCACTCGAGTAGTCTGACCGCAGCTGATAGCGCGGGTCTGTAGTTACTGATATGGATGCGTGCACAATTTTGGTGATTTCATCGAGTTCAAATGAAGAAAGGCCACGTCGCGTCCGGTGAGTATATTCGGAAAGACCTGTGCATAATTACGAAAGAACAGACATTGCACCTTGGAGTTTCTGCTGAGATAACTACCCTATATTCTATTTTATTATACTCATAATTTACTGGTACATTGTCGCACACCTTGAAATAGTATATGTCAGTCACACATGCGTCTATGTGCTGCAAACGATATATAGTAAGATCAAAAACTATTTTCATCTAGTATGGCTATGGAAAGCTCCTAATTTGTGAATGCAACTAGAAGTCAAGTTTGACATTTAAGTATAAACGTAGTAGCATTCATAAATTGGGAACTGTTCTATAACCACACTAAATGAAAATTATTTTTGATCATACTTTAGACGCTTTTTTTGTCGGATGATACATTTAAACGAAAAATGACAGGAAAATATTAAATTCAGTTCATAAACGCCTATAAAGTTTAGTAACTTTGTTCCCTGATGCTAACTTTTACCAGTTCATATGCGAAATGTTTAAATCTTGGGATTTCGGAATCTATCTTTGTTTGTGAGAGGGTGGAAAATGCGTTTTACGTTCGGCAGCCTCTACCATCAAAATCTTCACTAGCCGCCACTGCAATAAAGTTAATAATTTAAAATTGTGGGCCAAAAGTATTAAAATCTAATCTCAAACTGGGATGGATCTAAATAGATCGCGAACCCATAAATGATGAAAATTGTGCACTGGATGCTCAGTGCACACCTCAAACAAAAAATCAAAATGTTTCAGAAAATCCAACTCAGAAAAACTGTTAGATACCAGAGTGACGTACTGATGCTATCAACAACATTGTTGTCAACACTATGCGGTACATTTTCCATAGATGTATCTAAAACTTTGTATATTTGTCTAATTTTTTATTAGGATAAGCAATCGCCTTTATTTCTAAATTTCTATACCTGCTCAGGAATCGTATGGAGGGCATAATCAACTAAAGAGCACACGGTTACTGCAATATCTTAAAAAATACGGGGAATTTTATTATCTAAACACATTTGGGAAAATCTATTGATGTGTAAATTATTTTAAAGATGGATTGCTTATAATACAAATTACTTTTGTTAACTGAAAAGCATCAACGCTGACGTCGTTGGTCATTGCTCATCTGTGTTGTACGGTAGCTGTATACCTTAAGTTTTAAAATTGACAAATTCCTAGATATCAGAAATTATTTATGCATTATTACAGGAATATTCCGTGGAAAGTATGTTTAGAAACCAAATGTTTTAGTTAGATAAAGTATGTGGTATTCTACGGTCATGAATTTTGGGTGGCTTTCAAATTTATAATAATAATAATAATAATAATGAATTTATTGTCTAACAGCATATAGCCAATAACAAGACAATATTAGATATACGGATAACCAGTAAGAGTAAGTATAACTTAGTAACTAATCATAAATTCAAATTTATTTGATATTTATTTTAATATAATAACTAATAACTTAAATATATTTGTCTATTCACCAATAAGTTCTATTAGTTTTGGTAATGTACAATTATTGATATCACATTGGCTGCTTATACGGTTATAATTACTGCACATGGTATAGATAGGAGATTTAAATATAATATTAGTTCTAGCGCCAGGTAAATAGAATAGCGATGACTGTCTAGAATGTATTCGAGGCACGTGAAAGTTTAACTTTTGCAACAAATATGAGCATTCAACTTTATTATGTAGCAAATTAAAGAGAAAAGTCAAACTGATACGTACCCTTCTGTGTTCACATGAATTAATATTAAATGTATTTAGTAAGGTTAAGTGCTCAAAACCTCTAGGCGGATAGACATGGTACACCTTGAACCACAAATATTTTAAAAGCTTTCTTTGTACATTTTCTATAGACGTTATATGACATTCATAAATTGGATTCCATATGATACTTGCGTACTCTAATTTTGAACGTACAAAAGCAAAATATAATGCCATAATAGTAGAAATATTTTTAAATTCCTTACAGCTGCGTACTATGAAACCTAACATTTTATAAGCAGAAGACACAATTTCATTAATATGATTTACAAACCTAAACTCAGCATCAAATACCACACCCAAATCTCTTATTGAGTGTAGTCTAGATAACAATTCTGAATTTAATGTGTAGTCAAAAAGGATTCGATTAATTTTACGAGAATACGTAACAATTTTACATTTGCTAACATTTAGATTTAACTTATTTCTCTTACACCAGTTGGAGAGTATGGTAAGGTCGGTTTGAAGGTTCATAGCATCATGCTGACTTGCAATTGATGAAAATATTTTTACGTCGTCAGCGAACATAAGTACTTTACACTGCAATTGATAACTGAGATCGTTGATGAATAAGAGGAATAGTAAGGGCCCCAGATTAGAGCCCTGGGGCACTCCGGATGTGGGAATATATTGAGTAGATCTATACCCATTATACACAACACAGTGTGGTCTATTTTGTAAATACGATTTGAATAGTGCGACATTTGTGTCACTAACACCAATGCTATGTAGTTTTTGAAGTAAAATACCATGATCTATTTTGTCGAAAGCTTTAGATAAATCTGTATAAACAACATCGATTTGGCCTTGATTATCTAATTGTTCAGAAACAAACTGCGAAAAGCAACAGAGGTTAGTGATGGTGGAGCGGCCTGCCATGAATCCATGCTGGGAAGATGATATGACATGTTTCACACTACTATATATGTGTTTGTACAGAATAATTTCAAATACTTTGGAAAAGTTAGAGAGAATAGCAATGGGCCTGTAGTTCGTAACATTGGAAATATCGCCATTCTTAAAGATGGGACAAACACGTGCAATTTTCCAGATTTGAGGAAATGTCGACGTTTTTAAGATTAAATTGAAGATGATTGAAAGCGGAGAAGTAAGAACGTTTGTGCAGTCTTTAATCATATAGCTAGGCACTTGGTCAAAACCAGCAGTTGGTTTGTTTTTCAGTTTCTTGATGGCGGAAATGATATCGTTTTCAGAAATGGAAATGAGATTGATACAGGGTAGATTATCATAACAGGAGAGATCAAGCGTATGAATATTGTCGGTATGTTGAAAGGGTTGATAGACACTGTTAAAATACTGTCCAAAACCATCTACTATATGTTGAGGAGTAGAATATTTTATATTGCCGTTGTATGTAGTACCGGGTATTCTGGTAGCGTTTTTCTTATTATGAATGAACTGCCAGAGTTGATTTGGATCTTTACCTATAGACTGTTCTGCGTTAAGAGTGTATATAGTGTATGCTTCGTTGATTTTTTTCTTAACGTGACTTCTGAGGCGTTTAAATTCATTATAGTATTCTAGCGATCCAGTGCTACGATATTTTTTGTGCAATTTTATTTTAGTTTTTAGGCTTTCAACTATTTCAGGTGTAAACCATACAGGATGTTTGTGGGATCTATTTTTGTGTAGTGGTACATAAATATCAAATAGTGAATAGAGTATTTCGTAAAACTTGTCGCATGCTAAATTAACGTCAGTATAATTCTGCAGGATTGACCAATCCACAGCGAGTATCGAACTGTAAAGGGATGGAAAGTCAGCCTTTTTAAAGTTGTACGACCTGTTATTTGGATTTGCAATAAAATTAGTGTACGGACTAGTATTTAAATTTACACAAGTCTTCAATGCAGGATGAAAAGCATCTTCAGTAATAAAAGGTGTATTGTCCCTAGTTACCTTACAGGAAATGTTAGAAAAAATAAGATCCAATAGCTTTCCTTGATAGTTTTTGACATTATTGTGTTGAGTTAAATTAAGAAGATTTGAGAAATTATTTAATAAGCGGTTTAAGGTATCATCTATAAGATTATTAGTGGCATCTGGTATGTTGAAATCACCAAAAAGTATCAGGTGTTTAGTATGCAGATGGAACTCGCTAAAATAGTCTAATAAAATTTCTAGAGTATCAGCTGTAGGAGTGCGTGAAATATATATAACATAAACATAAAAGCACAAAGAATTAATGGTACATTTACAACCTACTATATCTACTAAGTTAAGATTATTTAATAGTTCAGTCAGATCCATTTGTTCAACAACTATATTACTTTTGAGAGCTAAAAGTACCCCACCACCACGAGAGAGTCCTACTTGATGAAAAGGGCGGTCGCGTCTATAGACGGAGTACATAGATGGACTAAAATATTCGGCACTTGAAAAGTCACTGGATAACCAAGTTTCAGTTATGGCAATAATGTCAAATTCTCCGTCCATCGTTGAAGGATAGAACTGTTGGGTTTTATTTCTTAGGCTACGAGTGTTTTGATAATAGCACTGCAGTTGTCTTAGTTTTTTGTTGGGACTATTTTTGGAACACCACGTATATAGCGAATGGTAATATCTTTTTCACCGAGTTTTAAGCGATTTTCAAGATCTTCCCGAAGTTTTTTCATATACTCTTGTTGCATAGGTGTTTTATCAGATGTAACTGATAATTTCTTACCATCCAGTTTTAAATGCTTCTTATTGCGAAGTACTTCAATAGCGTCGGATGCAGTATTTAGAATAACTTTTAGCGGACGAGGTTTGTTTGGTAAAGGTTGTTTTCCCAGGCGAAACATTTTAATATTGGCGATATTGATTTGCGAAAGTGGATTTAAAATAGATTTTACCTTATTTAGGTCGTCCGTAGGTCTAGTTTCGGCGTCAAGAGGGCCTTCAGCAACGTCAAAAATGATAACATTATTTGCACGACGTTGGCGCTCCGCTACTTCATTAATAATATCTTCTTTATCCGTCAAATTAAATTGAGCAGATTTATCGGTGCTTAAAACTTGATTTCTTAATTCAGCCAGTTCTGATTTTAGGTCCAAAATCAATTTCTTGAGGTCATCTTTTTCATATCGTTGAGCTGCACACCTGTCGCATTGATAAGTAATACGACGCTCCTTGTTTGATAAACACTGAATCTCACCACGTGTAAGGCCAGAGCAAGTTGTATGTAAAGGTAATTTGCAGTAATCACACTTTATTTCTTTTTCGGGGTTGAGATTTTCATTGCACACCGAACACTCACTGATTAACGGCATTTTTCGATACAAAAGCAGTTCTAGTTATTATAAATATTTAGGTAAATCAAGAACCAAACCGCGGCACCACAGAACACGTCCGCTCAGCTCGAAAACTTTAAATTTGGGGCCTTAACAGCGATATCGTGTAACACCGCAAGTAAATTGAATAATTAATGGCCCGGAAGTAATTTTTAGTGGAATGCCGTAGAGAAATTCTACACTTAATCGTTTTCTTCGGCATCGGGTTTCTAAATGTGTCACGGCGCACTCTTATTCTTAATTAATTGTAGGAATTGCTTATATGGTGCTAGGGAACTAAAGTGCGTAAGAAAAACAAATCGGGTTTGTATGCAAAAACTGTCATATTGTGGCTATTATTTTAAATTTAGTAGTTGGTTAATACTGTAGGAAAGCAAGTTTTCAGATATTGGTAATCGGCATGCTGATTATCAAAACAACAGAATCGTCCTTGTACCAATGAGTTTATTGGGACATGTACGCTCAAAACAAAGATGCCAAAGCTTTATTTTATGAAGAAATGGCAAGGTTGCTTGATGTAATAACCGCTAAAAATTATTTATTGGCGGGCTTAAACGGAGAAATTGAAAATAGTAGATTCTGGAACTAGTCAGAAAAGTGATGTTTTATTAAACGATCGTCAAACCAGCCATATTCGAGCATGGCTGATTTTGGTGGGAGCATTAACAGGTACTCACTTTTTTTAATGCGTTTGAATTCTATATAGAAATGTCAAACTTAATTTTTCATGTAACAGTGACACTATATGTCAAAATATAACCAAGCTGAGCAGACATTGGTTTATATTTACTGAAACACAGCCAGGAGCTCTAGTTAATGTTCAATAAAGCGGTGTTCAAATTTAAGTAATTGTATTTTTCCTGAAATCGTCAAGAAAGCGGGCCATGTCAAGACTCAGTTTGATCTTGAAAGTGTCACTTTACAAGACTAGTCACTTTTGAGATTTTTGCAAGACTATTCATTTTTATTTTATTTTACCTAGGTGACCGGTCACCATCACCATGCGCCTTGATGAGATAGAATTCTGTTTTTAATTTTTTAAAGAAAGATTTCAGAAAGAATGTAATACATCACACAGCATGAAAGTGTCTATACTTGACTCGGAGGCTTCGCGTCTTCGTATTCTTCTACAAGCCTCCTCGTTTGCAAACTATCGCTTTCATGCCTTGTAATGTAATATATTTTTGTCGCACTTCATATGTATTACACTATTACATTCAAACCATTGGATAAAATGGTATTGTGCACCATAACAACCATTACAGCATAGCAATGGCGATTCGTTTTACGTTTGGCAATACGGAATCTTCAATACAGCAATTTCTTGTTGTCTTGTGTATACTTACACCGTTAACCTTCTCTTCGAAATTCGTCCTAGCATTAAGATAGGAAAAGTTTCCCAACCTAAGGGCAAAAGAGTGTCTTATTCTTGTTAGGTTATCGATCCTAAGCTATTGATTGGCAAGAGATAACTTGTCTATATCGACAGTCATCAGTGGAGCCATTAATCTCATTACTTAAAAGTTGCTTCTTCAACGTTTTATTTTAGTTTTAGTTCGTCCAGGGTATTTAATTTATTCAATACCTGCTATATTTAGCAGGCTTTCCCCTATCCGCCATCTGG
Source organism: Agriotes lineatus (assembly GCA_940337035.1). Lineage (NCBI taxonomy): Eukaryota > Metazoa > Arthropoda > Insecta > Coleoptera > Elateridae > Agriotes > Agriotes lineatus. The sequence goes on along the minus strand of OW679198.1, from coordinate 23,971,461 downwards.
GGAGGCATATGAGTCACATATACACTTCCAATTGTAAACTTGGTATGTAAAGCTTATCCTAATTCTTGTTTTTCTTCATAGCCGTGTTTGATAGCATTGATAAATTTTTCAAAAACTTTACTCTGATGGTGTTCGCTTTTAGTATAGGTTCATAGATTTGTGTTATAGAAATGTTCAGTGTGCTCCCATTTTATTTTTTTAGTACTCAGAAATACATATTAGAAGAGTAAGCTCTGGTCTGTAGACATTAAATACAAATATTGTTGTTTTCTTGTTCATTCTGACCATATTTGGTATGTAACTAATTTACCAGAATTCATTTTATATATAAAATCATTGAAAGCAAGCTAGAATGATATTAAGGATAATCATTAAAAGATTTACAGAATCCTCTACAATATATCCTAAAATACACCACTCTCTGCAATGTAGCCTAATCAAGCCCTGCGTTGCAAAGTCATTTTGCAATATACCCTTTATTTGATTTATATGACAAATTATATTTATCAATATAGTAAATTGACTCACCTTTAGTACCAAATAAAGTTACTTCCTTTAGTTTGTGGTACATATCCTACATGAAACTTATAATCGTATCACATTGACATTTCTTACCATTTTTACTTTAACATTTTCCTTATGTCAATATTCAAATTAATTCAAACTACGGCTAGCTACAGCTCAAAGCGATGAAAATCCTTCCCCTCAGTCAAATTGGTGTGTTATCATTAATAATTCTTACTTATATGAACTTTTATATTAATAGACAGTAATTATAACCAGTATATCATTACTTTCCGATGTGTATTTACTTCAACTACCTTCAAAACATTTCTTATTATAGTTAATGTTAAAGTAAAAATAATGACATGTTAATTTTCGGTCTAGGACATTTGGGCGCGGCCGTTTTGGCGCGGCCGTCCGGGAGCGGCCGTTTGGGCGCGGGGACACTTGGGCGCGAGACACTTGAGCGCGAGACACTTGGGCGCGAGAAAGGATCAACGTTGGCATTTAGGAACACATTAAGTGTGAATAATTTAAATTTGGCATAAATGAATACACATTTATTAAATCATTATTTATCCTGAAAAGTTAATGTAATTAATCAAACAATATTAAAAGAATCATCCAATTATTTATTGAAACCGTTATGAGATTAATTTTAAATAAGGTGGTAGTACCTATATTAGATAAATTTTGAAATAAATTCGAATCGAAATAAAGAAGGTAGTAGATTAGATAAGTTTTGAAATAACTCTAAATACATAAAAAAGACAGTATGTTAGATATGAAATAATAATTCTGAATTGAAATAAAGATGGAAATATATTAGATGTATATACTTAAGTGTTTAAAATAATTTTAAATAGAAATACATTTATTGTACTGGTAAATGAATAATACTATGCTATATTTAATCGATTGATGCTTCAAATGTTTAATATGTTTCTAATATGTGTTCTGTTTGGACCGAAACTAGTCGACTTCAAGTTTTGTTTAAAATAATAATACTTAACAATAAACTGTGAAATTTTAAAGTAATCAATTATTATTGTCGTTATGTTATGAACCGACTAACTTAAGATAAGAGCAGAAATAAGAATGATAGTAAATAATAATATAAAAAGATTAATTTTAATAATCAAAATTTATTCTTGCCATTTTTACTTCCTTTTACAATAAAGGAAGTATTGGATTCACCCCAAAAATTCGAAATTGAGTTTTTAACAGATCTTCACGTTTTAGAGTCCCCTGATTCCAAAAAACATATTTTTTTTCATTGGTCTGTGTGTCTGTCTGTGTGTCTGTCTGTCTATGTGTCTGTCTGTCTGTGTGTCTGCCTGTGAACAGAATATCTCAAAAACGAAAAGCGGTATGGCGTTGAAACTTCATATATAAGTTTTGTGTACTATGCATATGGGACAGCAAGCTTTTGAAAAAAATCGCATAACCGGAAGTAGGTGTTTACTCTTGTGATTTTTCAGTTTTTTTCGATTTTTTCAAAAACGGCTCTAACGATTTTTTTTAAACTTTACATTTTTATTAAATTTTGAATGTGTATTGATGTGAGATAGGTGATTTCCCAGTTGAATACTTCTAAAATGGGGTTCTTTTGTTTTGTTGTCTATTTTTTTATTAACTCTTATTTTAAATAGAACACCCGGTATATTATTACAGTTTTGAATTCAGCTTAAAATTCTAGAGAAAATTTGTCTCTTCAACTAACACTCTATTTTGTACCGTTTTTGCAGAATTTGTAATTTTTGAAAATTTTTGACAAATGCTTAAAACATTTTAAATCAAATTTTTGGCTAATTATAAGATCACTGTAAAAGGAAGTTGTGTGCGTCTATCACACCAGATTTTTACCATTATAATACATATTATTCTTAAATTTTTTAAAATATAAACAAGAAGATTCTACGCATTCATTTCATAATTGTACGAAATGCCTCATAAAAATTTTCCAATGTTCCTATTGTTTGAGCCGTCTACATGATAATATCGATTATAATAATCTTCAACCAAATTTTTTATTCTTCTATTAGCCTGGATAAATATTTAGTTGGATGGTTCATCGATAGCTCGGTTTGTACCCAAACTCTATTCATGTATTCTTTATTACTTATTATTTTAATGTAATAAATCTCCGCAAAAGATTTGTTAGTATTTACCGGAAAGTTAAAATTTTTAACTTGTTTTTGTTGAACCTACTTGTATTAATAAAATTCTAATTTTCGACAATTAATACTTCTATACTAAATTTTTGCCGCCCGCCACCTCCTTGGACGTGCTTTAGGTAATTTTCGTTATTTAAATTAAATTTTCAGACCTATTAATAGTAAAGGTAGCTACTACTAATTTCCTCGCGCCCAAATGTCTCGCGCCCAAGTGGCCCTGCGCCCAAGTGTCTTCGCGCTCAAACGGCCGCGCCCAAATGTCCGGCTCCGGTTAATTTAGTTTGACTTAACACAATAAAAATCCGCTTCAAAATAATTTAATATCTTGGATAAAAATATTTCAAATTCAACACATCAAGTTAATAAATTATATAACTGTATCCAAAATGTAAATTTCCGATTGTAAAAGCCCAAACGGTCAAGATCTTCATTAACTTTCAATTTAGAATATAAATTAATTACTTATTTACTTTCTAAATAGTTATATTAATTCTCAATGGTTTATTCCAAATTATACCAAATAAAACTTTTGTAAAAACACATTGAAATCAAAATGAAAAATTCACTGACCTTTGCTGTATCTTCAGAGGTACCTGAAAAAAGCTGATCTCCTTTGCGGACCTGCTTACTGATTGTTACTGCTGCAGAAGCTCGTTGTAGAACTTCTCTAAGAATATTTCTATTTTCTTCAATAGAAATAACACGATTGGCACAATTTCTCACCCACTGATTCTACGTCAAATGAATGTTAAATTATATTGCATATTCAACTGATCGAAAGAAATCAGGTTTATTTTACCGACTTATTGACTTTTATTTGGATATATAATAATTTGATACCGTTATATCAGATTATATCACAGGGAAAGCTATTTTGCCACTGTATATAACATTAACGATTATTATTTTACTCATAACTGATAAGAATTAAACTTTCAGCGTGATTTCAAAATTTTTCAAGTCAATATTATTCACTCTTAGTAACCTGTTTGTATCCCAACTATCAACGTTCATTCACACGATTGTTCTTTTAAAATTCTTTTAAATTGACAGGCACTGAAAATAGTTTCTAATTTAAGTATGAATTGGCCCAGGGTAAATAAACCAAATTCAACTAAAATTCTTTAAACCAAAGGATAAAGCTAAAAATTGGTAAACATAATTATAAACGCTGATTCTGAATATCTAGTGTTGTGAACTGTGAGAGGTGGAGTGGATAAGCTAACCCCCCACAGCAGGTCCAAAGCTTGGAAATCTGGTCAAAACCACAGATGAAATTCGAGTCAACAAAAATTGGTATGAAAGGGAATTTGAGGTAGCTGATTGCAAATATGAAATAAAAATGTTTGTAAGCAGAATGGCGTTTTTATGTGGCGGCCACATGTGAAAAATTATATGATAAAAATGGCATACAAGAGTTTCCAAAGCAGCTGATTACAAATTCGAAGTCAAAATACTGTAAATAAAATGGCGGTTTCATATTTGATTATTTTCCATTGCAAGACTTGGATTATGGTTTTTTTCTACTTGGTCGTTGGCCATGTAGTTGGTGCACTGTGCTAGATGCAATTATGTTCATAATTGGCTCGTTAGTAACAAATTATAACCCAAACTACATTTGCTTGGCTCTGAATTTAATTTCGGAACGATTCACGTCTTCTTAATTTCTTTTTATGTTCATGCACTATTTACTATACGATCTTGCATTTTTCAGCATAGGTATTTAATTACGTGATGCATCTCCGCGGCTCGTCTTGAGCTATGGAGCGAGCTTCTAAGAGGATGAGGGTGGACGAGACGTGACCAAATCAATGTAAAAGCCAAGGCTGCTTGCACCCCTGTCGTATATCATACAGTTCCTCGAGTTGTCGTCCTACTGCCCTTAGCAATAAACACAATCTTGAGAGTTAGAAAATGCGTAAATTTTATTAAATGCACATATATTTTCTTTAAATCCAACAATTTTAGCTTATAATACAAGCGAAACCTTAATCGCTATTGGCAGAAAAATATGTTTTAAGCTTTTGAATAGAGTTAAGTGCATTATTTTTATATGGAACTTGACGAATTGATGAGAGATAACTTTTGAGAACTCAGAATTTAGATAAAATGTATATTTAACTTTTTTATGAAAGGTACTTTCATGGATTCTAAAAGAGTGTCGCCTGTTTACAGCCAATTTATTCTAAACTAAAGTAATACCCTTATGCATAAGAAATTATAAGAATCTAACTAAGAAGACAAAAGGGCACAGTGCTTAAAATGTCGATGCTATTGAAATTCAGCCTTGAACTCAAGGAAATTGCCTTTAGGAACAATCCCCGAGGTGGCCAGTCTGATGTGGATTTATGTCGGAAGCTTGTGATTGTTTGATTTAAGGAGATACGATTGAAATCTTACGTGGGTCAAACACGCCGCTGGACCCGAATAACGTCGGGTCGGACGTAAATCCTAATACCTTCAAATTAGGCAGCATTTAGATGTGGGCATCTAGATAGCTGTTTCGCAAGCTAAAAATGCTTTGTCTTTCTTTGCGTTTAGCGTTCGTTTTCTATAAAAAACATCGTTAGACACGAATGGAAAGTAAAGCAATTACAAACTAAAACGTTGTTAAAAATCAGAGTGGTTGTAATGCGCATCCCCTCGAAATAGTGTATCGCAGGATAATATTTCCTTTTTCTGCGCTCACCGGGGATGGTTTACTTCCTCCCCAATGACAGATAACTGTCAATATCGGTCGTCAATCAGACCATAACTGCATTACCGTTCACTGATACATCTCAGATGTTCCCATACGTTCTAGACTCTACCTCCGCATTACTCAGACATACAAGATTATCTTTGATTGATATTTTCGTCTTCGTGTCGTGTTGTTGCCAGCAATTCAGTTAGATATTGGGCTAAAAATAGCAGCCGTGAAATATGGTTCATACTTGTTAATAAAAAGGAATATTACTTGCTATAAATCTATTGAATCCAACTCATATTTAACAAATATTAGATTTTTAAATAGTACCTCTTGTATTTAGATAAAAATACATTTATTACCAAGAAATGAGAAAAAGCTTCATATTTTTTTGTAAATAGTAATGAATCCATAAATTGGTTATTTCAGAACTTTTCTCCTGCTGAGTTGTAAAATATGCTAGAATTGCTCAAATTTTTCCAAAATTACCTCAGAAAGTGCATTTGTTGAAAAACTTTATCTGAAAACGCAAAGCGCAAACGTCAAAAACCTATATACGTATAAAAATTGTGCTAGAAGAAATTTTATGCAGTTAGCAGTTCAAATGAATTACAGTATTTCATTTTGAATAATAGTTTTATTGAGATATATCCACTATATGATCAAATCCATGTTTTGCGGTAAATGCTATTTAGCATAAGTTTCTATAGGCACAGGAGTTAAATTGCACGGAACGCATGTGACTGCCAAATAAAAAGATATTTAGACACACTCCAACAAAGGACAATGTTAGCTCTAAAGGGTGTAAATCTGTTGCATGAAAATAAAAAACTACAAGGAGCTTTTGCTACTACGTGCCCGTAAAAACTACTTTTTGGAGAAAAAAATAATATGATTAGAACAAACACCAGGAAGCACAGCTACTTAGACCTCCTTAAAATGTTGTTTCAAAAATTAGTTTAGCATAGTTTCAGACACGATTTTCTTACAGTACCCCTAATTGGATATACATAAATGAATATTCTTTATATGTAGGTCAAAAAATCTATAGACAAGATTAAAATATATACAATCCCAATAAAAATATCTAGCAACTAACATTTTGCTTGTCTGTTAACAACTCTTCTTTTCCTGTTCTTGGGTTTCTTCGAGAGGCATAGAGCATATATTTGAGGTTTTTTCTTTTTTCTTTTTCGGAAGCCTTTCTATCTTATTTTTTGTAAAACTAGCATTTCTCACGGATGCCTTTGAATGTGCTAAAGCATGGCATTGTCATAACACAAAAGAACCGCAATACTAAGCACTAGCAGGATTTTTTTCTCTCACGGAGTAAACACATGAAATGGAACGAAACATGAAAATAAGTAGTACTTGAATGCAGGCTTGCACGGCCGTTATCCATAATGGTAGGCTGTTCCGCATTATGGCCGGAAGAACCTACTATTAAGTAGTACTTGTTTTCTGAAGAAATACATTCACAAAGGAACATAGAAACTCAGAGAACAAATAAAATTGATCATATAGTAAGATCGAAAAGATAGGTGACGATGTTAGACTACGTCAAAACATCTAGGAGCAAACTATGACTGTGATCACTTTATGGTAAAAGCAATTATAAGAAAATAATAGCCAATGTAAATAAAACACAAGTAGTAGTAGTAGTAGTATTTTTGGGGAGACTCGTGTCTAGCAAGTAATTGAAATGGGTCAAATGAAGATATAAGGATCAAATAGCAGATCTGGAAACAGTAACAACAAACAAGAGCGAATAATATACAATCCAGGAGTGAAAATATAAAATTTATAAATATTATTAAAACTGCTGAAAAGCTAATCCCCCCACCCCTTTAAAATAAACGAATGCAAGAAGTCAATAGAAACCAACAACAAATGTAGAAAAAGTTACTGAAAAATCCCGCAGAAGAACATAGAGCACATTATTAAGAAGCAAAGTAAAATAATGTAAGCTAACAAAAAAAAAATTAAGTTCAGAAAGGAAGAATAAACGTAGAAAACTAAAAGAAAGACACGAAAATAGTTTTATAAAAAAAATTAAGAAATAACAAAGGGCTTCTTGCCTAGGATAAAAAATAGCTGTGGAGATAAGAAAGATGACAAAACAGTTTATAATAAATAACTATCAAGGATAAACATTATTAAACAGCGCATATAAAATATCATCCAGCTTAGTAAATAAAAAATTTGCGAGATATACCTATGCAAGAAATACTACACGAAAATCAAAATAGATTTAAGATAAGAAGAGAAACTATACACACTATTCATATAATGAGACAAGCTCTACAAGAATGTACAGAATTCCTAATCCCAACTTATTATTACTTTTTTTTCTAGTTTTTTTGCAAGCTTTCGATAAACTAACACGGAAAATGATAATATAGGTCTTTAATATCTTAGAAATATCCAATTTGAGAATACGAAACGAATATACGGACACTCTGTGAGGCACTATTTTCAATCAACAAATGAACTTTGAAATACAGGAATTAATTAATAACCAATACATTCTTGACTGTAGCAAAGTAATAATAATTGGATGGTTCAGGCATATACACAAGATGTAGAGTAAAATAGCTGCAAAAATACTAAGAAAATGGAAACCTGAGAGACTAAGGAAAGTGGGAACACCATAAAAACGAAATTAAGACAAAAAAGGATGGGGAATAGTGATCAACAAGTCCAATTTCTACTTCGGGATGTAGCGCCGGTGGAAGTAAGTAAGTATAATAGGAGTCAATGGAAGTAACAAAATACTAACAGGCTGAAATGAACTATTATGTAAAATTGAGAAGTTTTTAACGAATTATATGAAAATAATACTGATTATTTTTTAAACAGACCTATCAGCCAATAGTAATGAGAAAAAAATTCAAATCGAGAAAGAGCATCAAAATTGCAGTATTTGCTAATAGCAGCAAAATTACACTGACTATTTGCTAGTAGTTGAATACAGCGACTATTTTTTCAGAAACCATTCCAATCGTTTTTCTGCTGTAACACTACCAGCTAAAAGTAGAGTAGCAGTTGTTAAAAATAACAGAACACTCATCTGGAAGCTCCATCAAACCCTATCTACAACTTAGACTGTGTAAAAAATAATCACTCCGAATTACATTCGTGGTAATAATTTTTTTTATAATTTTAACTAGATTAGCACTCATCTTTGTTGAAAGATTCGTGAATCTAGTTAAAATTATCAAAAAATTATCACCACTTATGTAATTACTGTTGAACATCTAATCGACATAGTATCTATCGAAAGCATTGAGTTTATTTCATAAAAATAGTGTACCTTAAAACTTGCAAAAGTAATAAAGTGCCTTGGAATCGCGACAGCAGTCGAATTGCTATTAGAGCGGACCAAAAACCTTATAGAGTTTAGAAAATTTCTTTAAAACAATATATAGTATACGGACAATTTCTATCGAAAATGGAAGCATTAGGCTTGCATTAAGCAAGTCCTCGGTTCGAATCCCACGGGGCTCGGAAGTTTTCCGTAGCCTTGGCGATTAGAATTGGGCTCGGTGAGACAATTCACAGTTGGGCACCAAATTAAATACGCTCTACTCAAAACCACAGACCTAAGAGATACAGGAATAAGGTCTACACATCACGAAGATACACACCGCATACTGGCTGTTCCGTAAGCACAAAAGGCGCGCTCCAACTCTGTAACCCGAATCCGGGGCAAGTTGAGCATTGCACCGCCAAATGCTAGTGTATGAAGTATCAGCCTCTACACCGCAAGGTTAATGAGGATAATACATACATAGTACATACATATAACGAAAGTTTGAAGAGGGGTGTGTACTGTCAGTCACAGTCTAAAGTTTTGAAACTGCTAGGGAAGTGCACATAAATTGAGAATAACACATAAGGCACTAGAATGATGGATGTGGGAATTCAAAAAGCAAAAGATAAGAAAGAAAAGTAAAATTTCATATTGCAACATGCAACATGTGGCCTGAATGAAATAGTACTGGGTAGAAGTTGTCAGACAGAACAAAAATAGATGGACAGCAAAACTAGTCTATTAAAGATCCAAGTTGAGCAAAATAAGCATAACTGCAAAAGGGTGGCTGGACGATATACAATAGTACGTACACACAATGGGATGACACAGATGTATAATAGGGCAAGACAGAAATGAATTACAGAACGCAGGAGAGGCTACCTTGTTCAATCTTAAACTGATAAAGGCTGACTATGATGATCTTAGACAAAATTGCAATTTTGTTTTCTTAAAATTCAGATAAATGAAATTAAAGGCATGTATGTTTACAGTTTTTGATAAGTTAAGTTTAATGTTGAAATATTTTACAATGTATTTGCCATCTGTCTGTCTTTTTATTACGAAGTTACGCGTTAGTAGATATAAAGCTCAACTATTCATTTAAAACTCGGGAATAGATATTCAACAAATGAAGGTGATGGGGTATCTGGTGAAGCAAGAAAACGAGTGATCTACAAAGAATTCACTGTATGAAAACCATGGCCACGAAGGAAACGGGTTGATAGATCAGGAAGAGACGAGATTATACTATTAAGGAAATGCGATTTGAGCTTATGTGTTTGTTTCTTCTATGAAAATCCATTTCCGATTTCGCTTGATTGTGTGTAGCAGTCTCTCAGGTACGTCTTGTAGCATGTTTAGGTCTTAACCTCAAATGATTATTATCAGCTCTTGTGGTATCAGCTCTTATAATGCAGCAACGGTAATTATGGTGATGGCCGGAAAATTTTAATTATGGCTATCATGAATATGATAATGATGACGATGAAGAGGATGATACTGGTGCTAATAAGAATCATAAGATTTGTGGAACACACCTTATTACAGCCAGAAGTAAAAGTTTAAAAACATGAAGTACCAACATATTCTAATTACTTTCCCTGCGCAATTTCTGAATAAACTTGGAATCGAATACAACCCTAATTAAATATTGAAATCTGTATTTTGATTTCGCGCACACAAGTGCCAGCTCTGGAGAAATCTCAAATTGGAATCTGGGAACGATTTGCCCCGTATACACAGACTCCGTGCCAGAATGCTAGAAAGACGAATTTGATGGAAAATCGAATTGGAAATATGCGTGTGTTTAGGGGAGCCGCACATGTAGAGGATTCAGGCAAGTGCAGTTACGCGGTCGCCCCGTTATGAGGCTGTGTGAATTATTGAGAGCCAATAACCACCGCGAGTATTGTGCGGGACAATAAAACCAACCGGCATGAATTATGTGACGGCTAGATGCGTCTGACTTCACTTGCTTTTAAAGTTATGTTTACGTCGATTTTATTATATTGCGTTTGCCGCGCTAGGATAATTCTGGGCTGTGGGTATGCAACGCCGCACTTAGTGCTAGGCGAACAAAGCGAATTGTTTGTAGTCCTGATCTGCAGCTAGCAGTAACTTTTATGTAGTTATTATGTTTTCGGCAGTTTTGAATGTCTAAACTTTGATATGGGCAGAATTACTACATATCTTAAAAATAAAATTGTCCCAAGTAAACTCAATCGTTTGGTACCGATTGTACCGGGTGTCTTAAAATGAATTACATCTAGTATGCTTTGAATTTCCCACAATGCAATCCAAAATTTTACTTGAAATTGGCAAGACTATAAGTTTATGTCAAATTCGAGGTTAGCAGGTTAAAACTGATGCAAAACCTAACCTGCTAACCTCGAATTTGACATATTCTTATAGTCTTGCCAATTTCAAGTAAAATTTTGGATTGCATTGTGGGAAATTCAAAGCATACTAGATGTAATTCTTTCTAACACACCCGGTATTATTCAACTGTTCTACATATTATAGATCGAAAATTATGTTATTTAGTGCTAACAGATTGTTCAAGAGCATCAAAATAAATTACAGGAATTACAAGTCTTAGTCATCATCTACACTCTGCTTATATACCGGGTGGTTGGTCATACCTCTGAACATAGGCAATTTACATGGCTTATCAGCTTATCACGGTTATGCATATTCCTGCTCACCATTTTTATGGAAAAAAATGGTAGTGGTACTAAATTAAAGAGAATAATTTTCCGCGTCGTTTAGTATTAAATATTTATTGGATAATGTTAAATGTACATAAAAATATTAATTTTAAAATGTAGATATTCCCCTCACTTATATTTAGAAATATGTAAATCTTAAAATTAATATTTGTCATGCATAATTAAGATTATCGAATAAGTTTTTAATACTAAACGACGTGGACAATTATTCTCTTTAATTTAGTACCACTACGATTTCTTTCCATAAAAATGGCGAGCAGGAATATGCATAACCGTGATAAGCCATGTAAATTGTTTATGTTTAGAGGTATGACCAACCACCTGCTATATAGGTTTGTTAACTAGGCAGTACTATCAACTGTTATCATGGCCAATAGTTTCTTCATTATAACTTTTAGAATAGGAGGTCGAGTTGCACCCGATATATGCCGAACCATTCCTTGCAATAATTATTAATGAGTCCAACTCACGTCTACAAAAGGACAGCCATGCTTTTCGTAGTCGACCAGATGAGGTAGTTGTAGTTTGAGATGTGTATATAACAACAACAAATTTGAACAGACACAGACGACGAGCATAGGAGAACAGTTAGCACTCTTCCTCAACGAATTTCAAAATATGTTGTCTCAATTGCTAAGCCAAAACAGCATGATACTAAATCTGCTAACAACTGTTGTAAACAAAATCAAACCATAATGGCTAACACAATTAGAATTAAAACATGGACTGCCAACGGATTTGTTAACCATAAACAAGAAATAATTATATTTTTAAACATAAACAAAATCGACACCCTACTCATATCAGAGTCACACGTTACCAACCGTACAATGTTCAAAATACCACTATACTGAGTCTACAAGACTACTCACCCTGACGATACTGCTCATGGGGGAGCAACGGTTATAATTAAAAATTCCGTATCTTACCACGAACTACCAAAATACCAAACTCCTGAAATTCAAGGAGACAGTATTCAAGTGCATACCCTACCATGGAATTTTAATGTAAATGCTATTTATTGCCCGCCGCGACATACGATCACCTCCGAGGCCTACAAAACATTCTTCCAAATCCTTGGCAACAGATTTATAGCCGGTGGTGAGTAGAATTCTAAACACACCCATTGGGACTCTAAGCTAATTACCCCAAAAAGTCGAAATCTGCTAAGAGCCATAACAGACAACAACTACAGCTGTCTCACAACAGGCGAGCCGACTTACTGGCCGACAGACGTAAGAAATATTCCTGATCTCCTTGACTTTTTTATAGCATACATTATACCGGCAAGTAATTGTATAGGTGAATCCAATTATGACTTGTGGTCAGATCACTCACCAGTTGTTGTAACTATAAGTTCTACAAAAATTAATCAATCTACATATCCCAAACTAACTTCTAAAGACACGAACTGGGATGAATTCCGGCAGCATATTGAAGAAAACATAAACCTTAGAATAAGACTGAAAGAAAACGAAGAATTAGATGCAGCAGTACAATATTTCACTCAGTTGATCCATGAGGCAGCGTGGAAATCAACACCGACGAGCTATGAGGGAAAACTTACCACAGACAATATACCGCTTTACATTCGGCAAATTATAAGCGAAAAGCGCCGAGCTAGAAGAATTTTGCAGCGAACACGCGCTGTCGCTGACCAGCACTATTATAATAGGCTAACCAGACAACTAAAAGCATTACTTAAAGAAATCCAAAATTTCTCGTTTGAAAACTATATGAGCAACTTATCTGTAAATGATAATACGATATGGAAAGCAACAAAAAAAATTAAGAGACCCCAGGCACCCGTTCCACCAATCCGAAATCCAAACGGTGAATGAGCTCGTTCAAACCAAGAAAAAGCAGGTGTATTTGCAGCCCACCTATCTGAAGTCGTTCAACCGTTTGAAGCTGAACCAGGTCAAGAGAATACTGAGGCAGAAGATTTCCTGAATATGCCCTGCCAAATGACACCACCGATAAAACCTTTCTCTCCAACAGAAGTTAAGGCAGAAATAGACAGATTAAAAATACGAAAAGCGCCAGGATACGATCTAGTAAATGGACAAATACTGAAAAACCTACCTCGGAAAGCAGCCGTCTTTATGACAGTGATATACAACCGCATTCTAAGTCTTGCATATTATCCCATATTATGGAAGTACGCAAATATGATCATGATACCAAAACCTGGTAAGCCTCCACATGAATGAACATCATACACACCAATTAGCTTACTGCCTATACCTGGTCGTGTATTTGAGAAACTACTACTCCATACACTTCGGAAAGACTTTGAATTAGCAACGCTACTACCTCAACACCAGTTTGGATTTCGAAAAAAACTATCAACTATACAACAAGCTCATAGATTAGTAAACACTATCAACAAGAGTCTTGAACAGAAAAAATACCGTAGTGCAGTATTCATCGATGTGTAGCAAGCATTTGATAAGGTTTGGTACGCGGGATTACTTTTCAACTCAAAAACTCTCTAGCTAGCAACTATTATCGCCTTTTCAAATCTTACCTCTCCGACAGAAACTTCGCAATTAAGCACAACGATGCTCTTTCTGGCTACTGTGGTGTAAAGTCTGGAGTACCTCAGGGGAGTGTATTGGGTCTCTTCCTCTACTTGATATACACAATGGATATGCCTGAAACGGAAAATACCGTAATAGCCACGTTCATGGATGATGCAGCGATTCTTTCTACAAATGAAAACCCTCAAACAGCCTCTGAGAATATCCAAACCCACCTGGCGAATCAAAGTGAATCAGTCCAAATCAGTGCAAGCCACTTTCACAAACAGAACCGCTACTTGCCCACCAGTAACAATAAGCAATTTGCTAATACCTACCCGTTAAAAACGACGTCAAATACCTGGAACTTTATCTAGACCGTAGACTAACATGGAATAAACATATACAAATGAAACGCTTGCAACTAAACCTTAAATTTAAACAAATGTATTGGCTCATTGAACGGAAATCAAATTAGCAATAAACAATAAAGTGTTATGATACAAGACCATGCTGAAACCGATTTGGTCATATGGACTACAGCTATGGAAGTGCGCTAAGCCGACAAGAATTAAAACTATACAAAGTTTTCAATCAAATGTGCTTCGAGCTTTGGTAGACGCACCTTGGTACATCACAAATAAAACGTTATATAAAGATCTCAAAATTGCATTCGTCACAGAAAAAAATAAAGAAAACAGCTGTCAAATACCATGAATGGCTCGCTGGACACGAAAATGAACTTGTGGAGCAGCTACTCAACGATACTCCACTTACAAGAAGACTGAACAGATGTTGGCCAAGAGACCTGCTGCAGCACTAGGTATTACCTACTAGTGGTATATACAGGGTGTTTCATTAATAATTGGAAATATTTTAACTGTAGAATTCTGGGCTTAAAATATTAATATTTAACCCAAATCACTTAGATAAAATGTGGCTTGTTACTGAGATATAGGGTGTTTTATTTAAAAATTTAAAAATGATTTTTCCCCATTACTTTAAAACTATTTGACGTATCCGTATCATATTTGGCAGGAAGTTTAGACACTGTAAACCATGCTAAATTATGTTAAATAAACGTTTCTGGCTACTACCAGAGGCGTACCACAGGGGCAAGTGGGTGGTTGACCCTTCCCAAATTCTACGCCACTGGCGGAATTGCCATTTTAACACAATTTTTCGATTCTCCAATACTTTCTATGTAAATAACATACTCTTTCTTCGTCACGATAACGTCATTATTTTTCGAGATATTTAAAGTTAAACATAAAGCTGAACAGTTATTTTGATTTTAATGTGTATTAATTATGTCGGTGTTTTTTGTCATAAGATTGCATTTATTACGCAAATGAAACTTTAATCCGTATTAACAAAAAAACATAATGTTATTTATTGAAATTTCTTGAAACTTATACATACATGCATTTAACATAAAAACAATGTATCCATGTATTCGTTTCAATAAATTTCAATAAATAACATTATATTTTTTTGTTAATACGGATTAAAGTTTCATTTGCGTAATAAATGCAATCTTATGACATAAAACACCAACATAATTAATACACATTAAAATCAAAATAACTGTTCCGCTTTGTTTAAATTTAAATATCTCGAAAAATAATGACGTTATCGTGACGAAGAAAGAGTATGTTATTTACATAGAAAGTATTGGAGAGTCGAAAAATTGTGCTAAAATGGCAATTCCGCCAGTGGCGTAGAATTTGGGAAGGGTCAACCACTCACTTGCCCCTGTGGTACGCCTCTGGTAGTAGTCAGAAACGTTTATTTAACACAATTTAGCATGGTTTACAGTGTCTAAACTTCCTGCCAAATATGATACGGATACGTCAAATAGTTTTAAAGTAATGGGGAAAAATCATTTTTAAATTTTTAAATGGAACACCCTATATCTCAGTAACGAGCCACATTTTATCTAAGTGATTAGGGTTAAATATTAATATTTTGAGCCCAGGATTCTACAGTTAAAATATTTCCAATTATTAATGAAACACCCTGTATAAAGCGGGGCGTCGCTGGACGTCTCCCCTACGTGTTTAAATTGTGTCAACAAATTTACTTACTACTTGTATGATGTAGATTATAAATTGTAAACTTTCAAAATAAAATAAAAATCTAGAGTGGACCCAATTTCTATTTAACAAATACTATTTGTTTTTTCTTTATATAGTTTCTGGCAATATATTTGTAAACTGTTTTGCCAAATATGCATTACCTACTTTTCGTAGTAAATGTTAATAATAGGAAGTCGCCGATCTCCAGCCTCAGAAACCAAGTATTTATGGCTTTTAAAGCTTACCATTGTAGATGTTGAATGCATATAATAGTAAAGCTTCTTACTGATTTATTAATTCAAACCTATTCCTACTTTATATAAGTATTACGTACTTAGTGCAAAGAAACTATTGACAAATATTCAACAAAACTTCGCAATTGGTTCACATGTTTGTCAACGGATTTTACTGAATAGTGTTGTGTAACGCTATAGGTTATTCTCCTTAGCATATAATTTCGGCTTAGACCGCGTAGTATTTGTATATGAACACCCAGCATTTTCTGGCTTAATGTGCCTTGCACCTTGTGAAGTCGAGCAAAAACCCTCGCGATGGCCATGCTCTTTGGTGGCTCGTGTTGTTTGAGTATCTTGAGAACGAGGATACTTAGGCAGATTTGGCCATTTTGCTGTTTGTGCATCCATATTCACTAACGTTTCGCAAGACCTTGCAGCTTGCATCGTCAGAGTGAAAGTCGCACTGAGTGCAAATACTATGCGGTCTAAGCCGAAATTCTATGCTAAGGAGAATAATTCGAGCAACCGCGAAAGCCTCAAACAGTACATAAAACGCTATAGGTTGCCTAGAGTATTGTGCCGAACAGTATGCTTGCCTCGAGATTGTAGCACATTTTTTATATTTATATTAGTCCAGCTACAAAAAATACTTGAACACAAAATTAAGGTTTTTTGTTTATTTAAAACAACTGAAAATTGCAGAATCGCATGGTAGTAGCAACTAGTAAGTAGTTTCAACATAGCATAGGCAGATTTCACCTGTGAATTTAGTTATCAATTGGTTTGTTTGTATTTTTTTTCTTTCTGCACTTTACATATATTGAGAAAGAAGTGCTGCTCCCATCATTTTGTTTGGTTAAAAATGCAAAATTGGGAGAATTATGGAACTGTAATAGATTTGTCATAACCAAGTTACCGTTGTTAAGACCGAACGGATGCTAAATTATTTCAAACTAGTCATTGTTTTAGCAGCTGTAATGTATTGTATTTTAAAAATGAAGCTTTTTGAATAGGAAGTATTTTGAGTATATATTTATATGTTTTTCCTAACAGTGGTGCAAAAGTTTCATACATCCTTAGTAAAATAGATATAAACGTGCTTTGGCTTTGATTTTTTTATTCATGGAAATGGTGCTCTATTGTTCAGTAGAATTGCAGAATCGAATTTCCGTGTTCTGTAACCGAATTGCAGTATCGTTTTCATGATTTAATAGACTACTCCTAGAGAGGGAAGATTATCTTCCCGTATTTTTGATAGAACTCTTGATATCCTGTTTTTTATAATTTACACAGAGAAGCAAGGAAATATCATGGCCCTAACCTATACCTTATACTAAACATTAAGTAACTGTAGTTTGTCTTAGGCATCCTCTCCCTGATGCCATGTGCATATGGAGCATTCATGGAGATGATGTGGAATTATGTTTGCATCTGTGTCTTCTTGCTAGCCTTCGGCCACGTTTCGTTTTACTTCCCTCGTCTGAAAGGCGAAGGAAGTATTGTAATTGCTATAAAATCACCTTCCGAGATTTCTTCAGATCTTTACTTTTCAAGGTCCCTAGATAACGAAAAACAGGTTTTCTGTTTGTCTGCGTGCCTGCCTGTTCCCGGCATAACTCAAATTTCCTTTGATTTTTAAAATGGCTACTTGCGAGAAAACTTCTTAGTAAATCCCTTTATAGATTTTTTATTTTGCAGTAGTTGTATAAAATGGCTCGATCCTTAACACGTTTGAATTAGCTACTTTGTGATGATACAGAAGACGGAATTTTATCGAAAAGCGAAGATCAATACTGAAAAAGTACGAGTGCGCTCTTACTAAGCACACAACATACTGATCTAAATGTGTCCGATGAAGAGACAATCTGTAAACTGACATAAGTTATTCTGGACAACAATAAAGATTAAGGCGCAGTTGATAACCTATACAAGATGGTAAAGGAATATTTTTGGAATTATTGGAATACACAACGATGGCCATTAGAAACTTTTTTCAGGTTTATTGGCGTAGGCAAAATAAATACATTTACTCTGTATTTTGGAAAATACAGGGTTAGTCAATACTCACTCCCCATCCCTCGGATATGTGTTCTACAATTAAAAATTAGACAAAAATGAATAATACTAAAATTCCGAAAGCGAAGTCGCTTTCAGATAAAATTGAAATATTTTTTTAAAGTTTTGTTTAATCTCAATAATTTCAAATACAACAGAAAACTTAAAATATTTAAAAAAATTAAAACTATCTGGGTCGAGATAGACATCAGCAATACGTTTAATTCCTCAATAAACCATAAAAAATTTTACCATTTTTTTTAATACACGAATGTAACCTATGACTAAAGTCCCTGGCACAGAATCGAAATTAGCATCAGTTATTTCTGCTATTGCTACGTGAATCTGGCCAATAACGTCATCCACTCCGGCAGACGCAGTAAAATAAACCTTTCCTTTTATGTATCCCACAAACAAAAATTTATTGGAGTTAAGTTGGGAAACCAGTGTGTCTACGCTATTGGTCCATCCCGCCCAATCCATTTATTAGGAAAACGGCTTCACTTTCGGAATTTTAGTATGCTTCATTTTTGTCTTATTTTTAATTGCCGAAAACATATACGAGGGCTGGAGGGTGAATATTGACTCACCCTGTATAACAACTATAAGAGAGGACAATCATTACGAAGGAGACTTGTCCTTCGAGAGTTGAATCTTGAGTTAATTACACATTTAATAAAATCACGAGTGCGTTTAAAATTACACAAGGCAAATATGATGCTAGAAGATTATATACAGACGATTTCGAAGTTAATGTAACTGAGCCAAGAAAATCAGAAGTAATGCGAAAAGTGCAAGTATTTTGTCTGCAAAGAACTTTCAATTACGAAAAAAAACCTAAGTGATAAAGGGTGTGGTGATGTAAAGTAAGATGAATTCAAGTTTAGATATTTTTTCCTTTTAATATATTATTTTGTAGGTGTTCATGACTTCAATTATGTAGTAATATGTGGATTTTTTTATTAGGGCTTTATTACACTGTATATTCAACATGTATTAGTGTTATTTAGACCTCCTTGCTTAGAATAGTGATAACTGCATCTTAAACTACATATTAGGTTATTTTTATATTATGTATTTTCATTGGAATCTGAAACATAACCTCATTACATACAAATAACATGCTATTAGACAAGGAAATAAGGCAGGTAGATATTATAAAAATTAAAAGAATAAGGTATCTATTTGAATATTACTTCATATGTATCCGGTTTTGACGTCGGCGAAAGGATTCAGCTGTATATAGTTTTTTAAATTTGTTTATTGTGCTGTAATCGTTTCCTCAAGATATGCAATCGGTTTCTCTATCTGAATATAATTTTTGCTATTTCAATTGTCTTGATGAGGGTTTGATAATTGGTATTGTGTTTTGATGCTATTCTATTTTACGCGAATCATTATACTGTACAGTGTTTCGTAAGTCGATGGTGTGGCATTTGTCCCTTAGTTCCGTAGTTTTTTTTTTATAAAAAAGTGTTCATAATTTTGAAAAAAAAAGTTTTGGGAGCCAATAATTTTTTGTAAAAATTAGTGAAGGGCTTTACTCAGAACTTCTCTTGCAAGTGAAAGTTTTAAAACTAAATATTTTAAAACAAAAAAGAAAAAACAAATTTTAATGTTCCCCCTATATACATTAGGTTCAAAATATGTCTTCGTCTTCAGTTCTTTTGTTAAAGCAAAAACAGGCATAACTTTATTTTCTAACGTGCTCACTCTGTATATATTTGAGCGGAAGTATATTTTGTTTCATGCCAGTTAAACTTATAAGCCGCATGAAAAATGTCGTTTTCCCCCAATAAGTAGTTTTTGAGCTATATTGTCAACAGACAGATAGACACAGAGACGGATAGATCTACAAGCGGACAGACATGTAAATAGACCGGTAGATAAACACGCTGAAACGCAAAGATCTGAAGAAGCATCTATTGCAATACTTTCTTCTCCTTAGGGTAGAAAAGTAAGAAGCAAAACAAAAACCTTAAACTTATCTAACGTGGTTTAATAAAGCGATGTCACAAGTTTCAAGCAAATGTCATTAATTAATAAAAACACGTTAGCTAATTTTTTAGCCCCTTGCTAATTTTCTCAAAATTTTAACGCTGGTTTATAAGAAAACAACGAATCTGAGGCAAATAATTTAGAGGAGTTTTGTATTTCTTTTTATGTTGCAATCTACCTCCAGAAGCAGCTGACTTGGGAAACCCTCTGTGTGTATTACGATCACTTGCACTTTACACATGTAACAAACTGGAGGAGAGTATTTGTTAAGTAGGTTTCCATGGGTTAGTACACTGTGTCCTATCCTAATTTGCTTTAAACCGGTCTATACTTCTCTCGTTAGTTGTTTAGGAGGGTTGTAAAAATGGAATTTGAAAATTCGGTAAATTATACAAATCTGGGGTGAGTATTTTTGTGTTTTAAATACAAGGTAACTAGGTTTACAAATTAGAGTCGTAAGGACAATAACACCTTAACTGAAATTGGTGTGTAAATAAGTATCAGCTGAAGGTAGCTTCGAAATTCGTCAAAATTATAATTGATAGTACGATCTATTCGAGGGACAGAGAGAGAGAGAGAGAAAGAGAGAGAGAGAGAGAGAGAGAGAGAGAGAGAGAGTGTTGGGTGCTAAATATGTTCCGTGAAACGCTTTGCTCTTAAATAAATGGTAGATTTGAATAATGTAATAAGGTTGTATTTTTCCAGTAGCTGTTGTTAACTGCATTTGGTGATATAATATTCCAATACTCAGAGTTAAACTTCAAATATGACATCATTTACTTTATACCATTTCTACTGCAAAAATCGTTAAGTTATTAGGTATAACTTTGTGTCTTAGCCTTTTTCATTCAGTATTTTACAGATTTTACCGACGTAACTATATGGTATGCATCTACCAGCAATAATTATTAGTAAAATTATCTAAAATAACTAGGCTTTATGTCACAAGCTTCTAAAATCGCGCACAGAGCGTTAAGACACCCTAGGCACTTGAAAATGCCAGAAATAAAAACGTCAATAAAACTTCCTAACCGCAACATGTTCAGTTTCGGAAAAATGAAATCTTTTTAACCTCCCTCACTTCTATATATATTTCCACCCTTGAAATAGCTCTCCGATAAACCCCATCCCTCTGGCCTGGGGGTTTGGGTAGTGAGTCGCAATTTTTCTCGCAGTGTACGTGATCGGAATGTCCGGAACGGCAAGTGTTTTGTTTTGAAGCAGAACTCACATTAAAGCTTTGAAGATGTTTCCTTCCCCTTTTAAGTTTAAAATTTAAAAGTTGTGTTTTTAAGGTCTGCAGTAGGTAGACTGCTGTAAGATTATGAACGGGTGGATTTTATTTATAACGTGCTTTTCCGCTGTTTATTAGTTTATTTTGGAGAGCAATGCTTTGATGGCTTGAGAAGTTGCATCTAGACTATCTAAGCTAAACTGCTCACGCATTAAAACCTTAGTTCACTAAATTCCTGCTGGAATACATTTTTATTGAACGTCTAAGTATAATTGCTTGTAGTTTCTAGTTCCTTTTGAAACCACTGGAATAGTACGTATGTGCATATCCTTGGAAATTATCATCGAACACTTGCGTTAATTCGATGTATAGTTATAATACAATTAAAATTAGTTACTGTAATTTACAATAGCTTTAGTTTGCTGTCAATATGATCGTCATACTGAATTAGTATTTTAATAATAATTGACTAAATGCATTTCAAAATTTCTAGAAGAATTTTATGTTTCAGTTCAATACTTAATATTGTGTACGACACTGTACTTACAATATTTGCAAACCAAGTCAATCCTTGACATTAGAAAATTTATATTTATCGTCCCAAAATGACAATGCCTAGAGATTATTGAGTGATTGCAAATATTTAGACCCGATATTTTGAAAAAACTCCCATTAATTATACCTCAATAACTTTTTATAATTTGTTTCGGTTAGGTGTATCTGCTATCACTATAATTTTGACATTCTAATTTAATTGGTCATAAACAAACAAACAGATTGTATTGCAAAATCTCAACGTAATACACATTTTGATTTATTTTCAAGTTCTAATTTAATTAGGCTTTTAAGGTCTGGCTTTATTAAATTACCCGAAATACAATTTCATGACGACCTACAGTACTCAACAATATTTTTAAATAACTGAATTTTTTAAAATACTACAGCAGAGGCAATCGTTGCCATCGTTTTTATCGTAACGACTAATTTTTGTAAGAAAAATGTTGATCCTTGAAAATACATTATCACTTTCTACTTTAAGTGTGAACTTATTGAATTTCAAGAATATCAATATTTGTATAGCTTGCTCTACGTATTCAAAATACAACTAGGAGAGAATTAATAACTATTTAACCCAATTACGTTACCTGCCCTACTTTATTGGACATTTTTGAAGAAAACTGCGCGTCAAGGCAACCCTTGATCCATTTATGTTAGAATGGCGATTAATATTGCGGTACTAGTTTAAGAAGACTAAATTCTGATGGCTGATGTGCTGATGAAACGACGACTTCTTCAAGTTATATTGCAATACTTCTAATGGCATGATAATGATTTGTTCTTTTTAACACAGTGTGGCTCCTATGTACCGAGTGGCCATAAATATCTGTCATCCCGGTAGCCATGGAATTAGCTACTTATAAATGTTGGTTAGCATTATATTTCAATTATAATAAATATCTGTATGTAATGTAATAAAATGCAAGGTTATTGACACAATTTCTTAAATACGACTCGATTATAAACATCTCCTGTTCTAACACCATTACTTATTGCAATCTGTAATCATTTTTGACAGATAGGAATTTTAGTTGTGATGACATTAATGACATTTAGTTTAGTTGGATTCATCACTTTAATAAAGCGGTGTTGATTCCAAAGGTAATGTGATATCAGATATTTATGGCCACCCGGTATTTCCAGATGCAATTAACACGGCTCAAATCATTCTGCTTTTATTTATGTCTTTTCCTATGTATTTAAGTCCTTGTAATAATTTTTTTAAACTTACAATTCTGTTGTACAACTATAGCTCTCTACAAGCAGTTTTTTATAAATGCATTTTGCAACATGTCGCTTAGCGACGTTCAGTAGATAGTTTGATTATTAATAATTTGTTTATTTGCTTGTTATGGACAAGGTCTGGGCATGCGGAGTACCAGGCACGGTAGACATCGCTTGCTGTGGTGGTGCGGTCAAAGTCTTACTTAGAATGTTGCAGAGAACAAGGAGTTCCATCCCTAGCAAAGGACCTTTTACATGCGACACATCGTAGTAACATGCGACACACGGCTTTACATCACTTCTGAATAATGGCATTCTGTAGAGGGTTTCTATTTTTAATTTCTTTTACAATAAAGGACGTATTGGATTCATCCCAAAGAATTCGAAATTGACTTTTCAACAGATCCTCACGTTTTAGAGTCTCCTGAACCCAAAAAAACATATTTTTTTCATTGGTCTGTCTGTGTGTGTGTGTGTGTCAACAGAATATCTCAAAAACGAAAAGAGGTATGGTGTTGAAATTTCATATATAAGTTTTGTGTACTAAGTAGATGCGACAGCAAACTTTTTTCAAACTTCACATTTTCTTACATTTTTAATATGTATTGATGTGGTGATTTTCCAGTTGAATATTTGTCTCTTCAACGAACGCTCTATTTTGTACCGTTTTTGTAGAATTGGTAATTTTTGAAAATCCTTGACAAATGCTTAAAAATTTTAAATCAAATTTTTTTAATTATAAGATCACTGTAAAAGGAAGTTGTGTGCGTATCACACTAGATTTTTAATAATCCATCAGTACCAAGAATACTTAACCACTGAGCTACCGAGCAAGTGTTATTAATAATTTATGACATGCAGGAATTATGCTAGTGAATATTACTTAGATAAACATTAGTGGTGTGTCGATTATCTTAAACCCAAAATTTAAACCTAATTACTCCACTGCAAATATCACTTAAAACGTCTTAGAAAGTGTGAAAACTTAAACCTTTTATATGTTGGTTGTTCAATGCAATTGTCGAGAAGACCCTCCACAAGGGTATTAGGATGGGCGGTTAGCCTATTCCGGTGGTGAGAACTTCGTTGATCGTTGGAATACCAAGGTCTTGTCGTATGACCGTATTGGGAACGTACCACGGTGCGTTCACCATGGATCTGAGCGCTTTGGACTGAAAGCGTCTCGAGACGTTGATGTTTGAGTTGCTAGCAGTACTCTATAACTGCATCCCGTATGACCAAATTGGTTTTATTATAGTCTTGTATAGTAATATTTTGTTGAGAAGTGACAAGTGAGACTTACCAACTAAAAGCTAGTACATTTTTTTTAAATTGAGACCGACTTGCTTCGTTTTTACTTCCCTCGTCTAAAAAAATCACCTTTCGAGATTTCTGCAGATCTTCTCGTTTCAGGGTCCCTAGATGACGAAAAACAGGTTTTCTCAATTCCGTCAGTCTGTCCGTCTATCTGTCTGTCCGTCCGTCTGTCTGCTTATATAACTCAAAAACTATTTGATGGACGAAGACAATATTGTGCATGCACAATATATCTCTACCTGGCATAAAACCGAGAAAATAGACAAATATATACCGGGTGAGAGCATTAAAAAAATAAATTTTGTTTATTTTTTATGTAACTTACAAATAGATACAAGTAATAATTTGTACATAGCGCAGGCTTTATTCTTACCAAAAATGGGCCGCAGTAAATACAGAATAAATGTTGTACGATACAAAAAGGAGCAACAAATTCGTGCATTACTTAATATAGTTGCAACGCAGGAATTCGAAGGGTCGGTACTCCGTAGCTCAGGTAGAAATAGCCCGTTCCCTTGCAATATCCCACAAAAAGTTGGAACTGCATGCGCGGTCCGCCTGCCGTTCGAATTCGACCACCGGTAACGTTTTCTTTTATTTAATAATCTATTTAATTTATTAGAAACGTGAAGATAGTTTTACTCCTAACTTAATTTGATTTTTAAAATTATTTAGTGTCACAATGTTGACCAGGGAAGTTCTGGGTAAATCCTTTTCCAGATTTTTTCTAAAGATGATTCCTCCAACTCAGGCGTCTGTCAAGATGCATTCCTAGATAGCTGACACACTCTGATTGGGGTACCTGTTGGTTGTTAAACTGTACAGACGGACATGTGTTCCTTGTTGTCGTGAAAGTACCATGTGTCGATTTTGATTAATTCACTTCAATGCGCCATTTCTTACACCAGAGTTCTAATTGGTGTAAATGACATTATAGCTGTGTCATCTGCAATCTAGTTTTTCTTTAGGAGGAGTTGCCAGCGCTGTCTGAAACATTCCTATTTCCCTTGGGAGACATCTGTATCACATCAAGAAGAAGGGGGAATACTACAACCTTATCTCCGAGATCTATTTTCTTGTTTTCGATTCCTTTCTTCTTTTTCCGTTTGGCCTACAAGGGTAAAATTAAAAATTCTCGTCCTAACAATGAAAGACTGCGATTTTCAGTTAAAAAATGATTTTATTTTTCTACAGAATCTCCCTTGACTTCAATACACTTGGTCCAGCGTTTCTCCAACATCAGTATTCCTTCCCGGAAGTGAGAGTCTGGAAGGCTGTGAAAATATTCATCTACGGCCCTCTTAACTTCTTCATTGGCCGCGAAGCACTTCCCAGAAACAAATTTCTTCAAGTTTGGGAACAGATGGAAGTATGAGGGTGCCAAATCAGGAGAATATGGGGGCTGGCCGAGCAAATCGTACCCCAAATCCCGCAGTTTTCCCATCGCCAACGCACTCTTGTGAACAGGTGCGTTGTCCTGGTGAAAGGTGATTTTTTGCTTCTTCAAGCCAGGCCTCTTCTCCCGGATTTTGGCATCCAACTGGTCAAGAAGATTGGAGTAATATTCGCCTGTAATTGTTCTGCCTTTTGTAAGGTAATCAATTAACAGGAACCCTTTCGCCACCCAAAACACGCTGGCCATGACCTTTCCAGCAGATGCGATTGACTTCGCTTTGTTTGGCGCTGAACCACCGGCTTCCACCCACTGTTTCGGCTGCTGTTTCGTTTCGGGGTGTAGTGGTGAAACCATGTCTCATCCATGGTGACAAATCGCCGTACAAAATCGGTCGGATGCCTATTGAATCGGTCCAAACATTGCTGCGAAACTCGTTTGCGCATTTGCTTTTGATCGGCATTCAGCAAATGCGGTACCCATCTCGCGCAGAGCTTTCTCATCCCTAATTCTTTGTGCAAGATGTTTCGCACCCTTTCTTCCGATATCCCCACAGCCTCAGCTATCTCACTGACCTTCAATCGCCTATCGTCCAACACGATATCATGCACTTTTTCGATGGTTTCCGGTGTGGTTGCGGTTTTTGGCCGTCCTTCACGTGGGTCATCTTCGAGGACGTGCGACCATGTTTAAATTCAGCTGCCCACTTTTTAAAGGTTGACATGAAAAGAGCAGAGTTCCCGTAAACTTTTCTCAACTTCGGATGAATTTCCTTAGGGGTTAATCCATCCAAAACGAAGAATTTTATGACCTCACGATATTCAAATTTATCCATTTTAACGAAAAACACGCAAGACGTCTACGGCGAAAATTTGTGTAAACAAAATACTTGAGAGAACAAGCTGAAACTTGTCATACGAACTAATAACACTTGCACGGAGGCAAGAAAAATAAATAATTCCAGATTGGAACGCCATCTTATGTCAAGGCCGAGAACTATTCACCTTACCCTCGTATAATGTTCTTTATGCCCCCTTTTATCAACTCCCAGTCTTCCTCACCCCTTAGCATTATTATAGTTAGGTTGTCGTTCTATGGCTGTTTGCATTTCAATTCTTTCTATTGTCCATCTGAGGCAGTAAAAACCGTATGCTCAACGGTATCTATGTCCCCACAGTAAATACAGTTTTCTGGTTCTTGTATTTTAAATCTCTTTAAGTATGCAGCAAAACATCCGTGTCTTCCAGGCGGCTGTGTAGCGACCTAATCGACTTCAACGTGTTTTCTGTTTGTCCACGCTCGAACATCTGGTATGAGTCCTTTTGTCCACTCTGCCTTGCATTAAGTTATTTCTCAACTATCCTGCCATTTCCTCATTGTCTCTTCTTTTATTTCCCTCATCGTCTGCCCCTTTGTTCTATTATGTATTCGACATCTTTCACCGACCATGAGTTCGATGAGTAGAACCCCAGCGATTACTTGCAGTGCCTATGTGGATGTCGTACGATATGCACTGCGAAACCCTAACAGCGTTCTTTTTTCCAGCATTTTCTTGTATTTCTTAAAGCGTAGGTGCTCCAGATAGGTGCTCCGTATAATATTATAGAATATACTATTGATGCCAGTAACCTTCTACTGCTCCTCGCCCCTCCTACATTAGGTATGATTCTAGAAAGTTGTTTGACTACTTTTTCTGCCTTTCTAGTTACGGTCTCATTGTGGTTTGTCATTTTCATATTGTGATCAAAACGGACCCCCAGGTATTTCAGAACCTTAATCGTTTTGACTTCTATTCCGTTCATTTCAATTGTCATTTCTCTGAGCCTGTTACGTCCTTCCAATATAATTACTCGGTCTTGTAGGGCGCTAACTGCAGCTTCTTTCGTCTCATTTCATCTTGGATTCTTAGTATTGCAATATTTAATCTGTACTCCACTGTTGTTCTGGATCTTCGACATGCCACTATGGCCAGATCATCCCCATATCCTATTAAGTGTACTCCTTGCTATATTTCCAGCTTCAGGATGATGTCGTAGTATGTGGTCACATGTTACTTCAGTTTCGTACTTTTGCCCGATTTTTATCTTTCTGTTTGTGAAGTAACTGCATATCGGCTTTATTAGGTATGTGGATATTTTTCGTTTTTTCAGATCGCTTACTATCCCTTTTGGGTATCTAATGTGATCATCGCACAGAAATCTCTGGTTCTCCGGAGTTGGCCTTCCTTGTTATGTTTTTATTACCTCCATAGTATCTAGGGTGGACCGACCCCTTGTAAATCCGAATTGCATCTTACACCATTCTCCATTCAAGTCCAGCTCATCTTGTAGGCCTTGACATATTAGCTGTTCAAACTCACAGGCTGTGTTTAAGATGCATAGTGGACGATAGGTCTGCGGTTCGTCTTTGCTTTTCTTTGGTTTTTCCAGTAGAAGCAAGCTGGGTTCTTTCCAAATTTCCAAAATTACCTCAAGACAGTACTCCGTCTACCTTTCTGCTATAATTTTTATCAACTCTCCAGAAATGTTGTTGGGCCCAGGTGCTTTTCTTGCTTTAATTTGCTTGCAGCTCTTGTTAGTTCTTCCGTGGTGAATTTTGTTGGTTCTTTTTTGGGCAGGTTCCTTATTTTCTCTTCTATTGTGGCTTTTGGGTGTTTTTGGAAAGTTTACGTCTTCTTTTTATTTGTTCTTCCGTGAGTTGTATTTTGGGTAGTGTTTTAGCTTCTTGCCGACAATCTTGTAGTTTTGTCCCCATATGCTTTGATCGACCTCGTCGCAGATTTTGGTTCTCCTGAAAGTAGTTCTATGATTGTAGTACTCAGTTTTGTACTTGTGTTTCTCATCTTCGGTTAGATATATATTTTTTTTCATTTTCGCCATTTTCGTTCTTCGGATTAGGCATTCTTTTCTCAACGATGCTGTTTCATCATTCCACCAATAAGTTTGCTTTTTATTAAAATGTTTTCCTGATGCTGTTGGTAGTATCTGATCACATGTGGCAAACGCAAGGTCTACACATTACCCTTTTGCTGTGACGTAACTATTTCCTCTCTTTATTTAACTATTATGAACTGGACCAAACAAAAATGTGCAGCTTTTGGTCAGGTCCGCTTTAAGTATGGCTTGTTTTATAATACTGTCATTGTGACATTTGTCCAGAAATACAGTAAAATAACGCGCAATGACAAGCAAGCGAGCAAGCCTAAAATATTATTTTAAGCGTCAGGGTGTTCTTCGAAGAGGAGAAACGTCGAATTACATAGGTCAAGAATGTCTTCGTTTTAATAATGCGCTATTTAGAGCATCCCTTAATTTAAAGGTTAGGTATACGTCCAATTCTTTCTAAAGTCTACTACCTGAGATCGAAATTATCTTTTTGAATTTCAATGCAATATCAGACATACGTTTTAAACGCTATGTTTTGTTATTTCTGACGTCACAGAAAAAGGGCAACTTTAACTAAGTTGTTGTTTATAGGGTATGTAGATCTGATGCGAAGATAAGATACAGGGTCGGTCCCAGCACACTTCTTTGAGGGATACCGGAATTGGTGGGATGTTACGATGTTTAAGAGTCGCCGTGTTTCACAAGAAAATTTCTTTTAGAGAGTTATTATTTAAATATTTCATAATATTTATTCAGTAATGCGCTTTTAACTTCTTAGTGCAAATCGGCGTGCCAAACCTTATCTAAATCTTGCTTTACGTCCAAGAAAATTGCCATGTAATAACGATCTGATATTGTGTTTCTTTTGTAGAATGGTGTTTTTGGAATCCAAACTGATTTTCAGGTATTAAGTTATTATCTACGAGTATTGGTGTAGTTTTAGCAAGCAGCAATTTTTCAAAGACTTTTGATAATATTGTAGCAGATTAAGTGGCCTATAGAATGAAATCTCAATAGGCTTTCCCGGTTTTAGTATCAGTATAATTATAGCTACCCTCCATTGTTCAGGATAATTACTTAGTACAAGTAACTAAGATATCCAATGTTCTCTTCTGATAGTTTGGTCGTTACATTCAGTGCTTCTTTGTCATTTGGGTGACTTTTAGTTTGGTACTTTCTGCATAGTTTACCTCTTTCAGCAATTTTTCTTTGTACTATAACAGAACAGCCAATGTTTAGGTGTATCCTTTCACGTAGCTTCTGGCACTGTTTGATTCAACTATATTATTATATATTCCAACGCTATAGCCATATCGAGAATTGTGTATTGTTACGATTTGCGTTCTTTAATTAAATGAACTATGTAGGAATATACTGTACTTTAGTTAGCTGTAAGCCATCTGTATAATATTTTAAGGTAAAATTCGTAGGAAAATGTCATATTTAAATTACAACAAGCGGATGTTTAGAACGTGCCTTTCGCTTGGGAAGCTGGAGATATTCCAATCTCACGACTAAGATTAGAGTAAGTTTATACAGCGTTTACTTCATAAACCGAAATATTGAGTGATGTATATGACCGGTACGTGATTAGAAGAAGCAACGGTTGCAACTCGATCATAAAAACTATTTGCAGCTGGGACCAAATGCTTTAGTAGAATTTTAAATCTTTATAGCGGTAATTTACTAAGGGTCCGAACAGGCCACATTTCACCGTGGGAAATCCTCAAGCTTGTAAAAATTCATAGAACTATTATGAACGGTCACGTCCGCGTAATGCCAAATGTCCAAAATTTAGACCAGCTCTGATAGGTTATTGGGAACTTTGTAAACGCCCACCGAGCTTTCTTGGTCAGAATGGACTTAGAATTAAGTTAGTTAATAAGAAGATGTAAATACGTAAACTTAAGGTTTCTGTAAACGGCAGAAAAATAAATGCAAGTATTTGTATCTACTTAAGTGTTCTTATTAATCTCAGTAGCTTTGGTCTTCGTGTCCGAGTGTGTTTCAATTAAAAGGATTGCCAGTTACCCCGACTTTAAGCGTCTCGCAATAGTGGTGATCAAGCGGTGTAATTTATAACTTATTTAAATCGCACGACAGAAGATTTCTTTTGTTTCGAAGTCGGTCCAAGTGCAAGCGTTGAAATATACAAGGGGAAGCACGTGAACAGGACGGGAAAAAGCATCTAATAAACTGAGGCGGTACAACGGAAGCGGTCATTCCGGGAACGGCGTAGAGGACTGGGGACGGCGTCACGTAAAAGTGGCAACGTTGGAAAACCAGCGAGCGTCGAGGAGGTGACGGCAAGGAATCCGTGGAGGCGGCCAGACAACAGGAGGGCAGTCATTCGAAGGGGCGGCGAGGCAGCATTCTGGGAACAACGTCAGGTAAAACTGACAACGAAGAAAAACCAGTGTAGTGCAGTAAAAGCCAGTAAATGTGTCGAAGTGAGTGACGGCGGAAACTCCAGGAAACAACACAGGGAAGCGGCTTCAGGACAGGGAGGCGGCGTCCAGATCTGTGGGAATAAGACGACAGCACAGCGGGGAAAACAGAAAATTCCAGTTGTGGGTAAGTAATACTTGTTGTTTGTTTCGGAATTATATGGTCTTATTATGCGATTTAGTAAGGTTGTGTATATATTTTTTGAAATAATAGGATCAGGTATGCCCGTAGTTGTCAGTAATAGTAATTTTCGACGGGTTGTGAACTAGTTACGTTTTTACAGCAGCGATAGGTAATTTACGAGTTACGCAAAATTCCTGGTTTACAGAATTTAAATTTTTATCAAGTGTTTCATTTAAAAACAAACAATGGTTTCCGAATACAGTATTTTTTCGGTGAACGAATTAAAATATGTTGCTAATCTGTTGGAATTACCGGAGAAAAGAAAAGGCAGAGATCATAGAAGAATTGATTAAGGCTCAACATTCGGTAGAGGACATTAAGGTAGAATTAGGTGCCTGGGAGGAAAACCCTCGGAAGGACAAGTGGGAAGAATTAGCTAGCAGGGAACGAGAATTAGCTGAAAGGGAACGAAAGAAAAATTAGAATTAGCTGAAAGGGAACGAAGAGAAAGGTTAGAATTAGCTGAAAGGAGAGAACGGTTAGAATTAGCGGAAGGGAGCGAAAGAAAGATTGGAGGTAGCTAGATTAGATGCTCAAGTGAAAATTGCTCAGGCCCAAGCTCAAACGGCAAATGAAAATAATGTACATGATGTCAATGCAATTAGGAATATGTCCTTGAATATGACAAAACAATTGCAACCTTTCAAGGATGACGGTGACATGGGATTGTATTTAACAAATTTCGAGCGGGTTTGTGTGCAATTGAACTTCTCCAAGGAATCGTGGCCAATTCGATTGACGAGTGTGTTGTCACCAACAGCGAATGAGGTCGTGGCTCGATTAACAGAAGAGGACAGCAAAGATTACGACAAGTCAGGGCTAGTCTGCTCAAGAAATATCAGCTAACAGCAGAGTTTTTAGAACGAAATTTCGGTACGGGAAACGGAAAACTGACCAGAGTTATGCGGAATTTGCATACCAACTAAAAACCAATTTCCAGGAATGGATCAAGAGCGAAGAAGCGGAAGGAAACTTCGACAAGCTAACTCAACTGATGTGCTTGGAGAAATTTTATAGTTCGTTGCCAGGGGAGATGAAATTTGGGTGGAGGACCGAAACAAGTCCAAGACGATGGAGGAAGCTGCAGAGCATGCAGACACATACGTCACCAAAAGAGGACCAGGTACGGAACGGCAATATAATGGAAACTTCAAGACATCGAAAAATAAGTTCGAAACTAAGCCGACGTCGAACTTGAAAAATGACTTAGGGAAAAGTCAGGTGCAAACGGAAAGTGTTGTCAAGGAAAACTTGGACAAACGCAGTTTCGACAGACGAAGGCCGGGGAAGTGCTTTGGATGTGGTGCAGTAGGTCACTATAAAGGTTCACCGGAATGTCCCAAAACACAAGTCGTTTTAGCAACGATAGGCCAGAGCAAGAACGAGGAAGGTCTGCTAGAACCTTATACCATAATAGCGAAAGTAAATGGAGTGGAAGCAAAATTACTACGAGATAGCGGAGCCAGCTATGATATCGTGCACACAAATTTAATCAAAGGAGCCGATTATACAGGAAAATATGTATATGTGCAAGGACTCCTGAATGAAGAATGTGTGGCGTTACCAGTTGCGAAGGTAAAATTAAATTTGCCAGAATTCAGGTGGAAACTGAAGCAGCTGTAGCGAATCGTTTGCCTCGAGATTATACGTATCTGCTATCAATAGAACGTGGGAGATGCTGCCGATGGAAAAGGATGTGGTAATTCAACAAGTGCTCGCATTAACGAGAGCGCAGGCGAAGGCTATAATGGAAAGGAAAAGGTTCACGATGAAAATAAAGAAACGAATGCCGAAGTAAAGAGTTCAGAAGACGGAAAAGATTCCGACGAACAGGGAGAAGAAGCGGAAAGGAGATTGGGTATAATCACCGAACCTGGAAAAGGACGAACAATTTTCAATACCTAAATCGGATGTCGATTACTCGGACATAACACAACTTACACCGACAACCTTAAGAATGCTGCAATTAGAAGATCCAAAATTAAAGGAGTATTTTGAGATGGCAGAATCAAAGAAGGAAAACAATGGAGCAAAATTCTACATTGCTTATGGAATACTGCACAGGAGAATTACGGACAAATTGGGTAGGAGCTTTGAGCAAGTGATGGTGCCAGAAAAATTACAAAGCAAGTTGCTAGATATCGCACATGATAACATGTGGATGGGACACTTGGGTTGTAACAAAACCATTGACAGGATCAAGCAGAATTATTGGTGGAATCAGATGGGACGAGACGTGAAAAACAAGATCAAGTGCTGTGACGTTTGCATGCGCGTAGGGAAGCCCACTGATAGGAAAAAAGCTCCAATGTGTAGAGTGCCAGTAATCACCGAACCGTATAAGCGAGTAACGTGGATATTGTAGGACCTTTAGCGAAAACCGAGAAGGGAAACAGATATCTACTAACGCTAATTTGTATATATATATATTTGGGTTTAATTACATGTATAATACAATATGTAATATAATACATTAATAATTATACAGCTGGTCGCTGCATTCCCAATCCCAGTCTCCATGCTACCCGGTCCTGCGCCATTCCTTCATCCATATCCCGGTTTTCAAGGGCTCGTCGTATTCCCTCATTCCACGATTTTCGGGGCCGACCTCTTTTATTCCTCCCTGGCGGCTTCCATTCGAACACTCGCTTTGGCAATCTTGTCTAATTTGTCGTGCCACAAAATTTCCTGACGCGATCCCATTAAAAGTAGCAGATTCTGAAGCGGTGGTAAAAGGGTTATTAAATATATTTTCGCGAGTAGGATTTCCATCCGAAATCCAGATGGATTTGGGCACTGTATTTACCAGCAATCTAACGACCGAATTTCTTGACCGATGTGGTATAAAAATCATACACAGTTCAGCATATCATCCGCAATCAAACGCAGTAGAACGATTCCACGGGGTATACAAGCGAATCCTAAGAGCGTTGTGTTACGAAAACGGAAATGAGTGGGATGAATATATCGATCAAGCGCTTTTCGCTTTGAGATGTGCACCGCACGCGGCACACGGATTTAGTCCCGCAGAATTGGTTTATGGACGTCAGATTAGATCTCCATTAAACATGATCAAGGAGTTGTGGGTTGGAAAGGAAACCAACGAACCGGTAGTAGTGTACATATTAAAGTTACTCGATAGGCTAAGGCAAATGCAGGAAATCGCGAAAACGGCGACTTTGGAAGCACAAACCAAATCAAAAGGTTATTATGATTTGAAGGCGAAGGCTTCATATTACGAGGTTGGCGAGAAGGTTATGTTGTATCAGCAAGCCAGGACCAACAAATTGCAGATGCAATGGACTGGACCCAAAGAAATTGTGGAGAAAATTTCCGATACGAATTATATAATTAAAGAAATATCGGGAAAACGTAAACAAACTCTTGTCCACGTCAATTTGTTGAAACCTTATTTTGAAAAGGCTGAAGTTATTGCGATAGTAATCAAACAACCTGGGGAAGAAGGAGCAGAACTCGATCTTCCAGAACTGGAAATAGAAGACACCGAAATCTTAAGTGCTTCGGAAGTGTTGAAACAAGCCAAAGGGGTAGGAAAACTCACGGAAATCCAAATGAAAAGCTTGGAGGAATTAATCCAAGAATTTCCAGGGTTATTTTCAAATCGACCCGGAAGAACCAACTTAGTGGAACACGATATTGCTCTCAAGGAGGAAAAAATTATCCGAACTCGAGCGTATTCACACTCACCGAGGGTACGCGAGATTATCGACAAAGAAATCGATAAAATGTTAAAATTGGGAGTAATTAGGCCCAGTAACAGCGAGTATTCATCGCCTATGATGATTGTGGAGGCTGAAGGGAAGGATCCAAGGCCTGTGATCGACTACAGAGCGTTAAATGCTATTACGGTGCCACAGCAACATCCTGTTCCTAATATAGAAGCATGTGTGGAAAAATGCAGCAAGGCCAGATACCTGAGTTTAATCGATGTAGTAAGAGCCTACTGGCAAATAGGGATGACTGAAAGAGCAAGTAAATATGCTGCTTTCATAACGCATCGTGGAGTTTTCGAACCAGTGACGTTAGCGTTCGGGCTGCAATCTGCTCCATTTTCGTTTCAGCGGCTAATGGACACCATATTGGAGGGAATGGACGATTTCGCAGAACCATTTTTGGACGATGTGGCGGTACATTCGATGACTTGGGAGGAGCATTTAGGACATCTACGTGCGGTATTCAAGGCAATGCATCAAGCAGGCCTAACGATAAAGGCTAAGAAGTGTGAGTGGGGAAAAGCCGAGGTGATATATCTGGGACATAAAATAGGTCAGGGATTTAGACAACCGTCGGAGGTAAAGGTAGCGGTACAGGAGTTTCAACGTCCCCAAACCAAACGGGATATTCGATCATTTCTCGGGATCACTGGGTATTATAATCATTACGTCCCGAACTATGCAGACATAGCTAGTCCACTTACAGACGCATTACGGAAAAATGCGAAAACAAGAGTAGAATGGGATGATCAGAAAGAAGTTGCATTCCAAAGATTGAAGGACGAATTAATGAGCGGTAAGGTGTTGAGAGCTCCAGATTATTCCCGCGAATTTATAGTACAAACCGATTGTTCGAAGCGAGGAATGGGGGTGACTTTATCGCAACGAGATGCTAATCAAGAAGAGCATCCGGTGCTGTATCTGAGCAAAAAACTCACGGATAGGGAGGAAGCTTATAGCGCAAGTGAACTCGAATGTGCAGCTTTAGTCTGGGCAGTCGGAAAATTAAAGCCTTATTTGTTTCTGAGCCATTTTACCGTAGAAACGGATCACTGTCCTTTGACCTGGTTACGGCAGATGAGCAATAAGAATGGCAGATTACTGCGGTGGTCATTAATCTTACAAATGTTAAATTTCACTGTTCTCTATAAACCGGGAAAGAAATGCGGAAACGTGGATTCCTTATCTAGGTATTTTGTTTAGTTAAGTCACCGAGAACCAAAGTATTACTGACAATTACGCCAGATAACTGATGTTAATTCACGTAGGTTAGTTAAATTAGGGTAAGCATAATGAGACCATATAGTTCTGAGATTTATGACTGGTATTGCTTAAGTGCGAAAGAAGAACGTCTTGTGGTGTAAAAATCGATAGATTTAAACCCCAAAGACTATCTTAATCCGGGGGCAACTGTTACGATTCGCGTTCTTTAATTTAATGAACTATGTAGGAATATACTGTACTTTAGTTAGCTATAAGCCATCTGTATAATAATTTAAGGTAAAATTCGTAGGAAAATGTCATATTTAAATTACAACAAGCGGATGTTTTAGAAACGTGCCTTTCGCTTGGGAAGCTGGAGATATTCCAATCTCACGAATAAGCTTAGAGTAAGTTTATGCAGCGTTTACTTCATAAACCGAAATATTGAGTGATGTATATGACCGGTACGTGATTAGAAGAAGCAATGGTTGCAACTCGATCATAAAAACTATTTGCAGCTGGGACCAAATGCTTTTAGTAGAAACTTAAATCTTTATAGCGGTAATTTACTAAGGGTCCGAACAGGCCACATTTCACTGTGGGAAATCGTCAAGCTTGTAAAAATTCATAGAACTATTATGAACGGTCATGTCCGCGTAATGCCAAATGTCCAAAATTTAGACCAGCTCTGATAGGTTATTGGGAACTTTGTAGACGCCCACCGAGCTTTCTTGGTCAGAATGGACTTAGAATTAAGTTAGTTAATAAGAAGATGTAAATACGTAAACTTAAGGGTTCTGTAAACGGCAGAAAAATAAATGCAAGTATTTGTATCTACTTAAGTGTTCTTATTAATCTCAGTAGCTTTGGTCTTCGTGTCCGAGTGTGTTTCAATTAAAAGGATTGCCAGTTACCCCGACTTTAGGCGTCTCGCAATACCCTCAAGCTGGAGTGGTCAGGCTGATTGACTCCTGTTTCCAAAGAGGCGATGTTGAGTTGACCCTGGGCCGGGTGGCCGAGGTGCAGTCTGGTTACCCCAAGCTGAAATGGCTTCCTTCTACTTGGACCCAGGTGCAGCGCGGTGGACTATGGCTGGTGGGTCCACTCATGATTCGACTCGACGATCTAAAGCGATTTTCTGCCATCAACGTTTCACTATTTAAAGGCGACTTTTTCTTCGTGAATTGTCTTCTCAACGGTCATTGGTTCGTGAGTGGGTTTGCGCAATCTTTCTTTTCGTGGTGGTGGAGCTGCATGGTTAATTGGTCGGCGCGTCCAATTAGCTAATTAATTTGCACAGCACAAGTTTGCTGGTCAAGAGCCAAGCATTTTGACACCAAACACCAAAGGACTGCGGTGATGCGTTTGCTCAAATTTTTATTATTTTTTTTGCTGTTGGCTTCCTGGGGCGGCATTTCGTTGCTGTTTTTTCCTCCGCGCTGGCTCATTCTACTTGTCTCGACGTTGGCGTCCCCCCCGTTGGTTTTTTTCACATTTTTCTCATGTAGGGACACCTCACATAGGGATGCTTTGTTTAGGGTAATGTTAGTTTATAGATAAGTCTCCGTGGAGTAAAGTTGCTTTATACTTAACCGACTCGCGGTTGGTTGGTCGCGGGATTGCTTCTAAGACTGTTCGGTTTTCGGTTCCTTTTATGAACTTGCCTCAGCTCTGTAACGTTAAGGCTGAGCAATATTGCGGATTTCGAGTTATATTTTTATGAGGGTTCGATCCATTTCATGCCGGGTCGTTGTGAGCGCTCGGCATTTTGCTTTTCTTCAAACTGCGTGCGCTCCATGGTTCGATGAGTTTCGTCTTGATTATTTCTTCTTGACGTTTGCTTGCATTTTCTGTTTCCAAAAAGTGCTTACGCGGGGCATTTTTGCATAGGCATCCATACTTTAGGGATCTAAGCGGTTAGCTTAATTTGAAAGTGTATAATTCAGTAACGGCTGCTTTTGTCTTCGACGCGGGTAAGACGTGATTTATTAGCCAGTTTCCGAGGCTGCTATTTTATTGCCCGTTTTGCAAATTTTGTGCCAACAGTTACAACAGTTGTGTTTATGATGGGTAGGACACGGGGGACCGTTTTGGAGCTCATATGTGCATTATCTTTGTTTAATGAAAAGCCGGCTCGTATAATATCTTTAGATAATAACTATTTGTATATAACATATTTATCTGTTTTGGTATTTAATTGCATTTAATTTGTGCTATTCGCATTTACAAAATTATTTTCTTTGAAACATTGGTACTTTGCCATACACATGGTGTATTATTTTATTCGAATCTATCGATACTGCTTTTATGTTCTTAAGATTAAAATTATAGAGTGGACCATCGATATAGTATCTAAAGGTGCAGCTGGATAATGATCCATCACGCTTTGAGCTAGCCAATGAACTACTTTTAGCGTTCGACAATAAACCAGCATCTTATCACATAAGCAAGGCTTAACCGTTCGAACTCTATGATGTTTTCTACATATTGTGTAGTTTTCTATTTTAATTTGTGCCTACTAGAAATATACAAAAACGTTGTAACAATATTTTATCTATAAATCAGTTGCCCGTAAATTTAGCTAAGAACTGGCTGAGTGTTTTTACTTTCGAAGTACTGTATATTGCCAGAATGGCAGAAACGAAAGCTATCGGAAAATAAAAATCAGAAATTACATTTGATTAGCGGAATCGTTTTCCGGTGGATAATCCCAAAACTTGGGAAAGATGCCCAAATTATAAAGTTATGATACGATCAATAGCGAGGAGTAATTAGTTAACTTCAAATTTCCGGTTGCATAATTTTATATTAAAAATTTTAATAAGCTGGTAGGATTTTCGCGAAATTTTAATTATCATCTGTCAGAAATGACCAATAGCTGCGGAACGCTTCCTAGCAGTTTCAAGTGATGAGAAAGGGCTAATTTAGTTTTGCGCCACTGTGCGTAAATAAAGTTTTGACGCTTGAGCGCCGATGTCGTAATTGGTTTGCTTAATAAATTCAAGCAAGCCCCACTCGAAGGCATTACTGTAAATTTATCTTTAGAATTCCTGAATTTGAAGAGTCCCGTATGTAAATGTAACGTTAGGATAAGAGAAACTTTCGCCTATTATTGGCATGCATAAGGAAGCTCGAGTTCAAGCGTCTCAACTTCATGTTCAAGGAGCAAGTGAGGTTCTTATATCTTCCGAGAATTACAGCAAACTTTGAATGCATACGGCGTAGAAGTAGAACACAATATGGGTTTTACAGCCCGCAACTTTTTAGTTTACAAGTGCTGGAACGGTGAGGATTGAATGCAAAATTGCGTGTTCGTGTGGTATAATTTTCGCGACAACCTTATCTACTAAAAAGCAATTTCGAGGTTTCGCCGAGAAACTAATCTGTATCAAGCGGGCCATGATAATGGATCGGGGCAAAACAAAGGCATTGGCATCTTTTGTGCGCGTTCTCAAAATTTTGCGAACAAACGGATCTGCGGATGAATCCCGGATTTCGGCCAAAATGGGCCGGATTTTATTTTTGTTGGCTTTATTGGGCCCAGCAATTTAGTCACGCTGTTTCGCTACACTTTCATCTAATTCCGGAGAGGAAGCAAACAAACAAAATAGTTGGAACTCAGCAATATCGGATTGCTATTAGGGCTCGTCTTTTCATGCAGCTTTTTAGATATGCGCCAAGCTAAATTGCTTTATAACTACTGCGGAGTGCTGAATCATTTCGGAATATTTCACTATTTCAGTCCCGCCACGACGCTGAAAAATGAATCATTCATGCATTCCTTAAACACCGAAATGATACGTTTTATTAATAATGCAAAATGATCGGCTGGAATACAGATGCTCCCAGATATTCCTGACAGCCGAAGATAATATTGAATGAATAAATTCCACCTAAAAACCAAATCGATTTCGTGACAATGGATTCTCGAAATCAGGAGCCTCCGTATGTAGCGAAATAGCATTTGTTGGGGCAGAAATTAGTGATGGATATCCAAACAACCAGTGAATCCAATGTTATATGTGGATGATATTTTAGCAAAATGAAATTTTACAGCTGTCAAGCCGCACTAAATATTGGAACGGCGCTGATGTTTAATAAATAAATCGAATACCAAATAAAGTTAATTTTTATGTACGCAATGGAAATTTTAAACTATTATGCAAAATGTATAATTAATGCAAACATTTTATCTCGTTCAAAGCAGTTGTTTGCAATTCAATTTTAAAAATATTATAGCAATTGCTTTTATAAAATTGTAAGCGTACCTGATAAATAAAATTGGTAACACTTAGCACTTTACTATCAGCATAAACAGAAAAATATTGTTAAACAAATGCATTGGTATAGGATAATCTAATTAATGTTGTTTATTATTTGCTTCAAATAAAATGATTTTATATTCAATGCACCGCAAATTAAAATACTCGAATATCAGCCGCAGGTGGAGGAATTCCCATTATAAATGGTACAAAATAATAATATACTGCTGCTATAAATATTTACAGTAGTTCGGGATGACAGAAGTCTGTAGCAACGCTGCTACCAGACTCTTAACCAAGGTGCGTGTATATAAGCACTACCTATGTGTAAGTAGAAACGTAAACGCTAAACTACATAAAATCCCAAGAACAATAAGTAGAATTTTCTTAAACGCATCTTCATTAATATGCGTTAATAGTAAACCTATTAAAAAGCACATAGGGCAAACCACCCTAGTATTGGAGATTTAAGATTTTGTTTCGATTCACAGGTTTGTCAACATAATATTTTTGGGGATAGGAAAGTGTACAAGGTAGGTACCAAAATGAACGCGTTTATATTGGTCTATGATATCATTCCTCATAGTTATCTACGTGTCGTACCTATTGAGTACTATTTAGAAGATGTGAAATGGGAAAATCATGTCAAAAAATCAGTTATTTGACATAGTTGGCTGTAATGGGACATAGAAATTCTAGATATTGGGCAGAAATGAAATAGTTAATTCGGTAAGTGCATACCTAAGTAGATAGCTCTATCAATGATAACTAGAAAGATACCTACCGAAATAGGTAGAACATAAATACTGTGTCAGTCCATTTTATTTCTCGGCAATTCCTATAGCTACATCACCATTTCGTATAGTTTTGCGACAGAGTTGGCGAGCCTACCTGTATATCGGGGCCATTTCAGTCATAGTTTATTGCATAATGCTGCAGCTTCTCGCATCAAACTAAAATTCAAACATGAGCGTGGCTTTTGGCTTCATTTAAAGGTTTAGCCTACCGCTCCAATCTTTACATCGTTGTTCGTACAGCTGTGTGCCCCATCGGTTGTAAGAACGTTTATTTTCAAGTTATTCAAAATTTAGCACATCAGAGCAAGCAGGATAATTTCCACCTCTGTCACTTTCTAGCGATGACGGGTTGTCGGGTCTGACGCGACCTGCGTTCTGATTGGACACATATGCTCGCGTGACAGAGGGTCTCGCGCTCGAGGCTTGGTTGGCGTCGGTTTTTAGGGAATGCAGTCTGGGCCCGTCACACAGTAAAGTCGAGATAGCGTGTTTGGTGGGCGCCTTCACGCTACGGCGTCAGAAATATCGTGCTTACAGTTTCTTGCTGGTCTTTTTTGAGACAGACGGTGTCCGACAAGCGGAGTGAGTGACTATGTGTTTTGTGGGGTTATGTGATGAAGTTCTAAATTCGCCGTGGCCGCTCGTACAGTTTATTAAGCAAGCTTGTTTAGCTTATATATTCATTGGGTGTAACAGAATTCTTTTTGCGAGCAGCCTAAATCAGCTGCTTCTTAGGCGGGTGGTTGCCGAGTGGCGTTACACCGCCGTGCCCGAATAAATACAAGGGGAATTTTCTGGACGTTTTCGAGTCTCACCTGCCCCAAACCAAATGACAGCCGTAGGGACATGTCGCCACCGTTTGCAGCATTCAACATTCCCGCACCAAGGCCGAGCTATTCAAAACAAGGTATATCTGCATTTGCATCTCCTTTGATCGCCGCACCGTGTGTTCATTCTGACATTTCATTGGCGTACAACTAATTAAATACGCCGCTAAATAACATTTGATCGCCGCACTGTGTGTTCACTCCACATTTCATTGGTATGCAACTAATTAAGCACGCCCGTTAAATTACATTTGATCGCCGCACTGTGTGTTCATTCTGACATTTCATTGGCGTACAACCAATTAAGCACGCCGGCTTAATCAAATACATCCGTTAACTGTAGTTAACCCAAGCATGGTGCGCCCACTGTTGCATTTCACCTTTGTACACTAAATAAAGTATATGCGCTTATAACATTTGACCAAAGTATAGTTCTTTCATTTCTGCAATTCTCTTTTACGAACTTAGCTAGATAGATTGGCTAACAGTATTTAACTGAAGGATTGGGCGCGCATTCTTGAATTCACCTGTTCTTATGTAGGTGCTGATGTTAGATAAGGCGCTTCCAGCTGGGTTCTTATTTAGTCTTTTTAAGGTATGCCTTTTATACCACTCTGCATGTAATATTGTGTGAGCCGGTCATTTCGGCCCTATTGTAACTGTAGGCCAGGGTTTGGCCTAATAGATTGGTTTATTACATTTGTCGTATGATTATCCCTGATACGTATGCATGTTTATTTACAGGGTGAACCCGTCTCTATGGCAAGATTGATGTGAGGTGAGGCCTGGGGAGCGGTTCTTGAGTGTTGCAGGTAGGTCGGCACGCTGTCGCTACGCTGTTGTTCCCCAGAGTCAGTATTTGAGTATTTCTGCCCCGTTTGGCTTTCAAGATTCGGTTAAGCGTGGGTTTTCCCTA
The DNA here is from genome assembly GCA_940337035.1 of Agriotes lineatus. Classification (NCBI taxonomy): domain Eukaryota; kingdom Metazoa; phylum Arthropoda; class Insecta; order Coleoptera; family Elateridae; genus Agriotes; species Agriotes lineatus. Next base: position 23,928,182 of record OW679198.1, on the reverse strand, counting down.
TTGAATCTTGTGGCGCCCCTTTATTTTGTGACATCTTGTACATACCGACACGCTTGCCCTGGGGTGTACTATTTAAGGACAACGCCCATCTCCTTGAGTGCATTAAGGTCGCGGCCTTTACCCTGTTTCATACGATTTCCAGGGCAAGTGTGGGTGTTTCCCGGACTTGTTTGGCACTCGCTTATCCGTGAGTGTCGTTAAATCAGTTTGATACTGTAACAGCTGTTTAAATAGTTAAGTATAGCAGTAACGCGTGCCAAAAATAATATAACATTAAACGTGTTATGGATAGCTATTTAATCATAGAATTTGACACACCCGTATTTATTTGACACATATCCTGTATCTCACCTTCGTAACTTTTTGATCATCTCTTCCGTCCTAATTTTCATTATATTTCCTTTCACCATTTTTGTCACTCTGGATCATCTTTCCTTTTCTCGATTTCGTCGCTATTATCATCATCTTTCCTTTCCTCATCTCCGTCATTTTTATTTCCTTCGTTCGCATTTCCTTCATTTTCCCCCATACAGGAAAAATGTTCTTTATGAATGTTTGATGTACAACCATGATGAAAATACTTTTGCAGCTATCACATGATAAGTAGTTACTCTATATTATAATATGTTTCTTGTACACAAAGCAATTATTTTTAATAATCTCCGATTTTGCTTTACAAGACAATTTATTGTACAAGGTATCCATGAATTAAACAATATTTTTTTAATTTAGAAAAACATTTTTTTTATTTATAAAAGAACAATAGATTTATTTATGTAATTCTGTTATTTAATTGTTCTTACTCAAATACTTAAATGAACTCTGGTGCTCTGTAGCTACCAAAAAGGGCAAATAATTGAATGTTGCGATTTGACAAAATCTAGTAGGGCAGGAATTTGACAGTCGTAAATATCGCAAAAATAAAGAATATTAAACGTTCTCCTATATTTCATGCTAATCTTTTGACGTTACTGCACATGGAATGCACTTTGAGTCGCGTTTGTTTTTTCACTGAAGTGAATTTGGTGCTGCCAAGTACTCTTACTAGTGAATGGTAGAATTAAGTCGTGAGACAAATGTGCAGATACGCTTAGAATATCTGCCTGTTTAATTGCAACGCTTGCAATTATACGAGTCTGAATGTTATTTAAGTTTGTAACTTGAGAAACTAAAGTATCCTCATATTCTGTACTTAATTCGTCATCATATACAACTTTTTAACCTTACCACTAATTCGACGTCCAAAAACGTCAACTTCTTGGTGATTAACTGCATAAATGTCTACTGTGTCATTTTAGAAATATTTCGACGTTTTATAGAGCTTTCAAAACTCTATTGAAGTCTTTATTATTTAACAATATTGAGAAAAGAGGTATCTGTTATATAAAAGTGAAATTATTTGTGAGCAATTTTTAAAATCAATTGATACCAAAAACTTATGAGATATCTAACCACCTCTGCATGTTCATTATCTTTTCTCAAACACTTCTGTACATCTATTCGGCTAGGATTAAGAAAAATATTTCCACACCTTAAACCCATTTATTAATGTTTGCTGCGTGACAGCTTCTGTAACAGCATAGCACACTTTGGCGAATAATGCCTTTCAAGAAGATTAGTAGTAGTAATTAATTGGTCGATTACATTTTTCGTTACAGCCCTCAAACATGTATCAACTTTTTCCTATGTTGTAAGACCTGCTACCGGAATCAATTACTTGAATGTGCAACGAGTTGATAACGGAAAATAAGCGGAATTTCCAAAATAGTGAAGATCAGTGTTCATACTATTCACGAAAAGCTTAAATGAAACAAAATTAGTGCAAGGTGGTTTCCAGCAAACCTGCCTGGTGAACAGTAGCAGAAAGTTTTACAAAAACTTCTTTGAAAGAGGCTACTCTTTTCGAATGAATTATTACCGTAGGTGTAGACAAATCTTGAATGCACTATTATATCTCATAAAGCAAATAAGTAGTTTAGCATGAACTGCCGCAACTTAAATTATGCCAAGCATGAAATTTAAGTTAGATGAGGACATAAGAGCTTTCACGGTGCAAATTTGACTTCATACGTTCGTGAGCAATAAAAAAAAGCTTTTTTCTCTGTCGATATTTTCAAGTTGTCTCAGCTTAAGGGATAAGTGTGTATTAAAGCAAGGGATTTATTTTTCAAAATTAAATTGCTATAATTGACTGTGCGTTGTTCTTGTTACTGCTGTATGAAGAAATCCAGGTCAAATCTGTACCCACCTCGTAGGTCATGTGTTGTTCGTCCTCCGCAAAAACCAATATCGGCCGTCACGGAGTATAACAATGTGTGAAACTAAAGTGAAAGGTCGTGGGAGTTTGAATGGGGAAAATATAAACATATGAGAAATTTAACATTTGCATCCCTGTGGAGTGGACTACAAATCGTGTAGAACACTGGGATATCCCAAGCACTTATTTTTGATCTATTGCTAACTATTTCCTTCAAATGTATAGCAACCAATATAAAATTTTATTAAATTATTGCTCAGTGAGCAAGAATTTGATGAAAAACCACACAGTTTATACATTAACTAGCTTTTGCCTGCGGCTTCGCTCGCGCAGAAAACCTACCTAAGAAAGTGTTTAATATTGTTTCTTAATACAAACTCTGAAACCCCGTTTCACCAATATATGGTTTTAATTTTATGTCATGTCCACCGTCTTGGACTTAAAAATAAATGCCATTTTCGCAATCAACGTCCCAAAAAACCTCAATAACGACACCCATACCGATTTTTAGGCTCATTTACCCCACTTAACCCCTTAAGGGGTTGATTTTTGGAAAATAACAAAATACGTGTTTACTTTTCTGGAACCCCCATTTTACGCCTTTAGGGGTTGAATTTCGAAATATCTTTCCTTATTCCTTGTATACACCGTAAAGGGAACCTCTATGCAAAATTTCAGCTTTCTAGGTCCAAGGGTTTGGGCTGGGCGTTGATGAGTCAGTGAGTGAGTGAGTGAGTCATGACTTTGTTTTATATTATATACATTAATTATATTAATATATAGTTAATATTAGCAAAATTTTTACAAATACAACTCCATAAAACGTCCATAACTGGCTGTCAAAATATCAATAATTATCAAATTATACCCCGAGAAGAAATATTTTGACCCCACTCATGAAAGTTCTCGTTAGTTAGTAAACATTTTGCTCTTTTGCAGGAATATTTTCCAGAAGTTAATTTGCCTATAACGACATATCACATATATTAGATTGCTTTCAAAATGAAAGTCTCTTAACAAAACGGATACTACGCTTTCAGGATGTACTGAATTTAATATCAAGAATAGAAAGTCGCTAAAATACAGCTAGTCCAGTCGATATAATGAAAGCTGGAAAGTATTCGGAAGTTAATGGCATTTTTACAGGTTATTTAGGGGTATTCTAGGATGTCTATCCTAAGTTTTCGACCTGGATGACCGTGTGCTAACTTGGCAACTTTTTAAATTTTTCACTTATATTTCGTAAACTAAGCATATTTTATGTGCTATAGTGTATCACAAAGTTGTAGAGCATTAAATTTGCTAGAATTTGGTTGGTGAAACGAATTTTTAGACCCAATGTTAATCGAGATACAGCCGATCAAAGTTAGACAAAGTTTCTCGAAATGTAAAAAAATAGCCGAAAAAGGAAAGGTTTTGGACCTATAACTATTTATTACCATCATTTCCATGTTAATTATGTTAATCGCTCATCAATATCGACAAATTCTTCTGGGTCCATTTTTTGGTGCAGCGTCAGCATGTTCTGATAGTAGAGATGGACACTTTTGGCGTAATTTAAGTGACCTGCCGCATGAAAATATGGAATCATATCTCTGACGGAATGAAGGTGTAGTTTCCAGTCACCTGTCCTTTCAGCTCTGATGAAATATTGAATCCAAAGTGCCGCAGTTGGCCCTCAGTCCTCAATGTTCTTCGAAAGACTGGACAGTTTTCCGTCACACTTTTTAGCGAAGGGTCCTCTGAATCTATTCTCGAATTGTATGAAGAGTCAATTACCGTGTCCAGTGCACACAGCTCTCTTTCTTCCAACCTTAAAAGATCAATAATGAGTCCGTCTAAGGCAGCGTATGCAAGGCTATGCTCGCGAACAGCTCTGGCATAAGCGTGTTCTGAGAGAATTTTGTCGACACTGTTGCTTGCGAAGACCTCGCAGAAGAGCTGCTTCAAGCCACCCCCTGCCATAATGGTTCCTGTGGCACCCATGAAACTCATCAATAGGTGGAAACCACCAAGCCTCACGGCCAAGTTGCCAAAGTCTGGCACAACACATGTGTTCTGATTAATTAATTTGCACTTGACAAGTGCAGTGGGGATGGATGTATACACAATGGAATAGTCGCTTGGGGGTGCGTTGATGAATGGAAGGCATACAATCTTTAAACATTCATACTCTTTCCCTTGTGCCCTAAACTCCATAAACCCATTCCAGCCAGGTACTGTTAGCAAGTGAGCATTTTTTCCGTAAAGCCAGGCGATATCAGATACAGATGGTACAATGTCATCTTGAGGGCTGATGTCTATGTCAATAATTTTGACAGTCTTCAGGCTGGCATTTGGTGGACCGTCAAACTCTTTACCTTCAATGCGCCAGCTTTGCCAATTGCACGGGATGATTCACGCGAAGAACATCTTGTTCACTGGTCACAGCATTTCGGGGGGTGACAGCCATTACTCCTCCCATTGCATGGAACGTGGCATGTCCATCTATTGTAACGGGTGTTCATAAACAGTCGTCATCCCAGTAGGTTTAGACTTCATAAACGTATGTCTATTATAATTCAGAAAAACTGCGCTATGACAGTACTCAATGACGTTCCATTGTGTTGCACGAATTAATCAAAGATATAACATTTTGTTTTTCAAAGCAACTGGGATGATGACTGTTTATGAACACCCGTTATTTACGTTGAAGTCCGCGTTGTCAAATATGAATTGGCTGAATGGATTGACCGAGATGTCAACTACAGATTCCTTTGCTTGCATAACATACGATCCTTCAAGCCTAGCAGCTTCGTCATAGCTGGCTTAAAATCCCAAGGTAGCAAGGAGGTTCAGAAGAAGCTTGGATCCAAACTTTTTGTAACAATATGTTACAACCCCAATCATAATGGATGACAAGAATGGTTTTGGTCGAACGGCTACCATTATGGCATTTGCCAGCGCAAGACACTTCTTCTTCCATGACTCCAATAAACCCTGTTTGTTTGTCAAAATGATTGTGTGCAACAGGAGAAGAAGCGTCTCCGGCACGACATGATGGGCACCAGCATGAAAATTATCAATCAGGGGGAAAGAAGAAGTGTTGAAAATTCTTTAGCGGATATCCTGTAAAATAATTTTCCCAGCAGTTTCCACAATTCGAACGCGTGCTTTTTGTGGGTTCGACATCTTCTCATTAGAGAACCAGTTGTCCGACCAGATTTTTTGGTCAATACTCTTGAAACATACAACACACCCTCTGTTGGCCGACTGAGAAATGATAATGTCATCTCCATACTTCTCTTCCACACGTTTCTTCACTGTTTTTACATGAGGACGGGAATCCATAGGAATCTCATCTATCAACTGTCGAATAGAAAACTGGCATTCCTCCTGTTTTCCTCAAAAAACTTGTATATGATTTCCATTGCTTGTTCAATGCTGGCGGTAGGTTGTCCTCTCTTCTGAAGACCACCAGGTAAGTTGTAAAAATTTTGAATGCATTTTTGGTGGTATTCTGCGTTTACCGCAACTAAATCGGTGTTCATACCAATACGATCTCCGATTTTTCCCCCACTCATCACCACGCTGCCATACGTACGATAAAATCGTACTTCCTACCTCAGATAGCGTTACTTTGGCCATAGGATTGCGCCTTTCAACTGGTAATTTGTTCTGTCTTTGACTGTACTCTTTAGTAACCGACTCTTCGCTAAAGAAGCACTGTTAAAATCAAATGATAATGACGCTGTACTTAAGCGTGTCGGCTTGGGGGAGGTGTAGGAGTTTCACTTTCACGATGCAAAGAAGCCACAATTAATTTCTCGCTAATGTATTTTTTTGGCAAGCCGTGTGAATTGTAATTTCTTCCACTCTTTCCAGCAAACGTAGATGTTCGCGCTGTCTTCGTTTTCCACCAGAAGCAAGAAGCGTAGTAATTCCTCTTTTTCACTACAGACACTTCACCATCTTCCAAACTTTCCTCACAAATAAAACACCGACCTGTCTCTGACGTTGAAGTTGATGCCATGTCAAATGATGAGTTGCCTACTCAACGGAAAACACCCGATAACTAAAACAGCTCGAAGAAAAACTGCGCGGTTGAAAATCACTTTGAATTATGAGAAAGAGAATATCACCTAGAACGGCCAACACGAAACTGAGCTGTACAGAACTGATAGACAGAGCCTGGTAGCGGTGTCTAGTGTCTACTGATTCCCAGAATCCTGTAAAACGTAAATGGAGACACGAGATTAACATAATTAACATGGAAATGATGGTAATAAATTGTTATAGGACCAAAACCTTCGTTTTTCGGCTTTTTTACATTTCGAGAAACTTTGTCTAACTTTGATCGCTGTATCTCGATTAATATTGGGTCTAAAAATTCATTTCAACAACCAAATTTTAGAAAATTTAATGCTCTACAACTTTGTTATACAATATGGCACACAAAATATGCTTAGTTTACGAGATACAAGTGAAAAGCTGAAAAAGTCCGAAAATGTTGAGGTTGTTGGCCTCCTCCCCAAGTTAGCACAGGGTCCTCCAGGTTAAAAACTTAAGATAGAGATCCTAAAGTACCCCCAACTAACCTGTCAAAATTTCATTAACTTGGGAATACTTTCCAGGTAAAAAGTGGATATCGACTGGATTAAGCATCGGTGGTAAAATTCCTTTCCTATTACGTTCTTTTCTCTTTTAGTTATAGTTAAGATTTCCAGAATATCATATATTAACAATTCACATTAGTAATGGGAAGATAATTGGCTTCGGAGTCTGCAACTTTCTCTAGCTAGTTTCCAGCGACATAAATGGCACGTTAAGGCTACCAATACCTGACTGAACTGTTGTACGGTTGAAATAACCTACACTTTATCCAAAATTTGGCTCTAGCGTTTATTATCCAGTAGCTCATAAAATCTGCAAACCATTGACTCACGGCGATGAATGATATATTGTCCACTGAACCTTAAAAAGTAAATAACATATTTCTAGCTGTCACTTAAATAACAGGATTAGATTAAACTTCTTAAAGTTTTTGTGTAACGGTCGCATCAAACATCATTTTTCACAAAATCAAAGCTTTGTCTTTTGTTTCTGATCGTGTAAATATCAATTTTGTTTTTGGCTTTAGAGCTATCACTTTTTTACGATTAAGATTGACTTGGACTTCTAACGGATGTTTCAATAAGAGCTGACTGGCACTTTGAGATTTTAAATTTGACATACGTTGCCTAAAGATACGGGAAATTAGTAAAGGAGCGCTATAGATCGAACAACGTGTACAAACTGTGATTTTGCTTAAATGGTTCGATTACAATTCTAAGTGACCAGGCTTATTTTCACCTTAACGGTTCCGTCAATAAGCAGAATTTTTGGATTTGGAAAACTAAAAATCCTCAAGTGGTTTATGAGCAACCATTATAGTCTTGAAAAAGTTACTGTGTGGTGTCACTGTGGGCTGTACTTTTTTTAAAATGCGAATGGAATTGCGTGCTTCTGTGTTTTACGAATCTCTATTTTACTTTTTCAAATTTTGTTAGCATCTAAAGAACGCACTATTAAAGACAACCAAGGAATTTAGATACAACTTCGTTTACCGGAGCCAACCAAAATAAACACATAGTTTATAGTTGCTTGTTTTACATCTTTACTTTTCTAAACTTTTAGAATATTAAAGTGCAGGAATGGTTTTTCCACAGACAAGGGGGAAGAGAAAAATAGTGTTGCACATTTCTAAGCTTCAGATTATCCAAGAAAATGAGAAAAGGTTCTTATGAACATGTATCACATATTGAATTTTAATGGAAGAAACACCGAAAAGGTTAGTAAAATACACTGTTTTCATTTTATTGAAATTATATAAAAAGATAGATTTAGTCCAATGCCATACCTACTTGAATTTTTGTGCCGAATGACATAAGCCGTAAATAATAAAATATAATATATAGTTGAATGGCTATGACCTACGAGCATTTACAGTTTGACATCAACATGTATCATTAATGAAAAGGTTAGTGGTGTTTTCGGGGTACGAGCTAAGAGGCAAAATGTCGGTCATTGACATTACCACGAAAGCCGCAAGAATGTCTTTCACGCACTTCGACGATTTATCTCAAGCCGGTTCTACTTTGCGCGTAGCCGCTTGCAGGTTTTTACTGACTCACACTCCTCGAAGCTGGTGAGGCGTACGAATTAAGCGTTAAGGTATGATGCAGTCATGTAATCTGATTCTAAAGTACGTTTCAACTTAGCACTTGGTTGTGGATTTCATAAAATACATTGGTCGTAAGTAAATGAACTAACCCGCCTTTACATTTAATGCCAGCGGGATCATGGATTTGGTTCCTTAATGGTCTAGGGGTTTAGATTTGCATCTATTACACTCGGAAAGAATGGCGGATGGTTTCACCTTGAAATCACCGTGGAATCTTTCCTATGTTAGATATATGGGCCTCACAGATGCTCCCCAAGGATGTGCAGTACTTCATAGGCTCGAATGTCGCCAACAACAATCAATCTTTGGCATATACTCTCGGCTGGCACCCGCTTGCTGCAACAATTAAATTACTATTGTCTTCAGGTTCCACAAAACATGACGAAACGATGTTGTTACGTTTTATTTTTACCTCCGGCGTTAATTGGCGCACTTTCTTAATGCACTATTGGAAAACGCGAGGATTCACATTGGGCGCCACTTCAAATGCAGAATGCGTTCTTAACTTAATACATGCAACATAAAAGTTACAGATCAGCTTTATACTAACGCGTTTCTATATTAAAAATCTCTGATGATACAACAGGTCCTTTATATGCGTTATCTTCAGCAATCACTGCTGGGAAATGGAAATTTGACAATATACAATTCCTTACATCGAGAACCAAAACGTGTTTCAAATCTTTTTTACTGCAATTTTTCGTGAGAAGAGGTTTAGTTGTTTGTTAATTTAATTGCGATTCATTCTAATTAATCAATTGAATAATAGATGCAGGTGTTGTAAAAGAGACAAACGGGGTCAGAGATGCGTTCTGTTTATGGCAGCCGCATTGAATAGGTGGGAGGTACCTTTCTTAGGTGTATGCAAAAACGGTCGATTTGCTGCAGTCTACCACCAAGCGTTGAAATTGCAGTCGTAGGCTCCTTCTTAGGCACTGAAATTCGAATCCCACCGCCTTAAACTTATTTTTAATTTTAAAATTGATGTAATTCGCACCACCATGTGCTTCCTATTATTTTTTTCAGTGTTATTAGGAGCATAAAACTCTTTTATCCTTAGTCACATTTATCACAACGTGCACTTGCGAGGGAACTTCTGAATAAAGCCGTTTACAGATTTTTAAATCAGTATGCATGACGCTTCATGATGTCCAATAGCTACAAAATTTATGAATTCGGCAACTTTTGCATTCAAGAAATTGATGAAACTATATACTTTTCACAGATTGAAAAGAAGGTGCTACGGGGCTGATATAATACTTTTTAAGCAACAGGAATAATATGTTCTTCAACAACCGTAGTCCTATGAAACGTATCGCAGACCCTTTCTAAGGTCCTGCAACTCACCCTTAGCAAATATCCAAGTAAGTTCAAGCAATTGTTTTGCAGTTGTCGTTCCAACATAATATATTTTTATTACAGCAGTTCCTACAATTTCTGCCTATTTATCTAAAACTCTTGTCCTATCACAAGCTTTTCCAAGATGTGTTAAAAGCATTGCAGTTGATTACTTGCTCTTAAATCTATTCCCCCCCCCCTTATCAAGTTTTTCTCGTTTCGTGGGCAGTTCAGAAACACACATTAATCTTTGGTACATTAACAGACGGTTGCACAACCAAAAATTTAGTGATTTGAAAATTACAATATCAAACAAAGTTTCCTTGTAATTTTCGAAAGAGCAAACTTTCATCTTTGGTGTACTACATTTTTAATTTTTTAAAAGTTTTTTATAATATTCAGTTAAGCGATGTAAGCTTTGTTGATAAAATTCCACTGCATAAATGCCTTCACATACCACTTTTATGCAAATATTGCCAACGACAGTCATTTCTGAGCCACATAGTTAATAAGACTGTAAAAAATATCTTCATTTAATTAATAGAAACGTAATTTAATGCTGAATAAAGTTTTGCAATATTGCCTACTTTATACACAGATAACCATTGAACATACAGGGTAGTGAAAATTGAAGAATAATCTTGTAATGTATAGGTAATTCTTCAAGTATTGAAATTGTTTTGTCTCAGAACTAACGTAAACATTAATCGTACCGTTTTGTTTTTATGTCTGGAACGTCAACTATCATAGAAGAACCCTTATCGTCAATATTATCGACTTTCATTTTGTCAACTCATAAATCCTGCATCCGCCTGCTATATCCATGAGAGCAACTATTATCTGGAAAGTCATTTGTTTACTTTTCCAAAAAAGAGATATTTCTCATTAAAATCTTCCAAAAATGTTGTTATACTCTCTCTCGGAAAAATTTTGCAATTCTATAGTGTGCAAAGTTTCAAATAATTATCTTCCAACGTTTCGAAAATATTAAACAAAATCGATCCTCAGCACTACACTTTTAACACCCCGTACCTGGAAAACCAAGGGTTTTTCGGTCTATGGTTATATAAAGTTTTAATAATATTTCCGGTTCTAGAATTCGCTATTAAGGTTTGGCAGGCTAATTTTGAGACACCCTGTATAGGTAAGAAAACAAAAATTTACTTTCTTGTGATGTCAATATTTTCGTTTGTAGATAAAGTATCTTGTGTGCTATAGTTCAAAGCGTAGACCTGTAAAATAGAAGCTTTCGACCTGTTTTTTTTTCTTTAGATTATGCCAAAAGTACTTCCTGGGTGATGTCTTTTGTATTTTTTAGGGGTCTATCTTCACAAAAGAGACCATTTGATTCAAAGTTTCAATGTTTTTTTAAGACGGCGAAGGAAGAAAATGACAGACATAAACTGTATAAGTAGTATTGTTTCAGAAACTAGGTAATTTTAATAAATACAACTTTATACCAGTTTAGTTTGACATAATTGGATAGAAGGGTTCTTATGAAAGTTGGATTTCAGTAAAAAATATATTAATGTATATAGTAAACACTTTTGTTTCTAATTAAACGATATCCCTTTACACAGCAACAGTATGCGACCTTTGTTTTATTGTATTTTAGTTTTGTACAGGCATTCTGCTAAGAGCTAATGCAAGATTAAGTAGTTGTATGATGTTCCAAATGCAAACAGCGACATATGTGATGTTTTTCTTGGACAATTTTGGCGAACCTTATTCTGAATGTTAATATACTTTTTTTAATATATCGATTTATATTTTTCAGGTAGTAAACTAGACACTAATATCTCAGCTTTATCCAAGATTGTTTTGAGATACCCAAATAGCCGAATCGAAAGCACTTCCTTGCGACAATTACAACTAACAGATTATATGCTTGTACCTTGGTAAATAGCACACAACCAGATACCACGATTATTTATTTAAAATTATTTGTTAAATCTTCAAACTAAGTTATATAATTGAATGTAAGTATTGAAACGTTTTTTTGCCACCCGCCAATAAGCTATTTTATCAACTTGTACCAAAGACATGCAATTATTGAAAAACAATTAATTTTCTTTACTTCTGAATGAATAGCCTTCGAACAACGACGTGTTTTTGGGGACGCTAGTGTTTTACCGTAGTCTTCTCGAGATGCCAGAAGATCACTTTAATCACGTTCTTGAATTATTTTGGTCTTCTAATCGTGTTGTGACGGACCGGATACCAGGCTAACGCTTGTGGTAGTGGCTAACTCCTAACAAAGGGACTCTTCCTAACTTTCGACGAGCAAGGCTAGTCACCTACTCGACGTACGAGTTAAGAAGGCTCATAAAACCACAACTTGGTGGTATAAACAAGACAGTGGCCTAATGTAAGAGAAAGAAGTAGAACAAAATTGTGCTGTTCACTGAAAATATATTACGGATTAGGAGAAAAGCTAATTAATTATTAATCAATATTTTATTTTTGGCAAGTAAGAGCGTCTCGATTTTCTTGAAAACTACTGTTTTCAGTTACTGGAAATATCATTATAGTTTGTAAGAACCTAAAATATGAGACTTTGAATATCTAATGCCAATACGCGAATACTTCGGTTCTAAAAAGATATAATAAAAAATACCTCCACCACTTTTGTAAAAACTATTTCGTTTGAACTTTATACCAATTCTGCTAGTAACGTGATTCAGCATAATAGTCAATTCAGATAAATCTGTAAAATTAAATTTTTTTTATATCATTATCATATCTACATAATAATACAGAACACTACAGGCCCTGTTTACACGATCAAAAGTACCATGTTGCATTCGTGCGTTTCTATCTTCGGGGTTTTGTAAACAAACTTCCCAGTACTTTTAATAGCGATATTATCACAGAAAACAATTACTCATTATGCCTATTACTTGTGTGTTTTAAAACTATTGACACAGCTTCAAAGGCAAGTCCATTTTGGTTAATAATAAAGAGAGTTACTGAACGCTATCAACGGCCGAAGCAAAGAAATATTGAAGCCATACGTTTTAAGCATATTAAATGTGTCTCTGATGTTTACGTTACATAACCTATAAATTATTTCTTGTTAGTTGTTCATGGCTTTAATAACAGGCACTGTATTTGTCACAGTTTTTAGGTAAACCTACTATTCTAACAGAAGAAGTTAGTTAAACCTTATATTTTGCACCAGAGGTAAGGAGTTGATTTTTCTCGCAATATGAACATGCCTTTTTTGTAGGTTTTCTTAATACAGGCGATGTTAATTCACCTGGGAACTATGGTATTCTTGATCAAAGAATTGCATTAACATGGGTGTATGAAAATGTGGAATAATTCAATAGCGATGGAAATTCCATTACTTTATTCGGTCCTGCAACAGGAGCTGTGTTACGATTTAATTATACTTTAAATCCCAATGGCACTATATGTACACTTAGTGGCCAGATCCAAATATGGTAAGAAAATCGTTTTAATTTAATTTTAATTGTGTGGAGACAGTAACTTAATATTTTCCGAGCAAAACGCAAGAGGCTTTAAGCCCATTAAGTCGAAAGTTTTTAGCAGCGACGAAATTTTGAGGTTCATTCGTACTTCACCTGACGAAAAGTATTTACTTGCAAAGGTTAGCATTATTGAGGTATTTGTTTCCTTTTAATTGTAAAATTACATTGCAGACTATACTTATTATGGGTATTGCTGGCGGTCGTCGCATTGGAGAACTGGTCAAAATGAAAATTGACGACGTGGACGTCGTTTTGTTAATTTAGTTGCAATGTACTTATGTATAATTTTTTGATAAATGATTTATTGATTTTGGTTGACATTTAGCGGAATAAACATTTGAAATCGGTAGCGGAATAAAAATTTTAAATGACTGTATAATAATACATCAACTTTTATGGGCAGGCCAGAAACAAATAAAAGTCACTTTATAGGGCAAAATTGTATAAAATTATTTATCCGCAAACGTATTCAGATAAATTAAAAATTGATAACGAGTAACACTAATTATTAGAAAAGTAAATAAATTAAATAATCTAATACCTAATACAATTTTTTCGTGGTTACGATGTAAACATTTCGCTGAAATGTTTGAGTTGTATTTTGTGTGATTAGGCACACAAAGTACGGAAAAGTTGCTATTTTATCTGCTTAATCCAATAAAGTGACACTTTTACCTTGTCAATAAAGACACATAAGTTGTCACTTTTATGACGTTTGCGGTTAAATTATTTAAGATTAATTTAGTTTGAAATGTATACAGCTCAATAAGCACTGAGAATAGGACACATGTTCATATGAACTTTTTTGCTTGCAATGATCTCAAGAACATGCTCACGTGCAGTGGCGGTGCAAGAGCCCCTTGGGCCCCTAAGAAAATATAAAAATGGCCCCCTTTGTTAAAATATTAAATGCTTAATGATTTGTATATTTATAATTATAGTATACAAAGTAAACGTTTAACAAAAAATAAAATACAATATTATAACCAACACAAAGAGAGTTGTAAATGCCTAACGTTTAACACATTTTATAACTAACATATCTAACAAAATATCAATTAAAAATATAAAACTACATACAATCTTCAATTGGTATAGACACAAATATAAAGAAAAGTGGTAGATGAATATATACCTAGGTAACACTAGTAAAATAATAGTAGTTTATTTATCTAGAACGAAAAGTGACATTTTAAAGGACGAGAAAGTTGTTTACGGCCGGGCCGAGGCGTCAGCCGAGGAGGGAATTACTTGCGAGGACCTTTAAAAACACTTTTCGTTCATGGTGAATACAACCGTTTATTTCACACTTCAAGTTTAATTAATTTTAAATAAAAAGTTGCAAATCATTTCAAATTTCATTTCAACAAATGACGTATAATTTTAAAGTACTTGAATTCTAATATTTTACTTTAAAGTACTAGGACTTTAATGTTCCATTTTTCGTACCATAAATAAGTTTTAAAGTACTTGACACTTTTACATTTTACTTTAAAGTACTAAGACTTTAATGTTCTATTTTTTGTACCATAAATAATCCGAAAAATATAATTTTTGACATTAGTATGAAATAAACTAGTATTCAAATAAAATTCTAAGAACCCACATCAAAATAGGTAATAAATACTTAGTATTTATTTGCATTATTAATATATGTAAAACGCGGTAAAAATAAATTGTTCCACAAGATTTTTATGTCCATCGTAGACGATGTGTTTTGCTCAATTGACAAAACCGAAAGGTCATGTAGCCTATCTTGGTTCATAGGATTTCTTATATAATGTTTTATTATTTTCAACTAAATGATCTTGATATTGTGGCTAATGTTACAGGTAGAGTCAAAAATAAAACCAATGCAGTAATAATCTCGCCAAAATTGTTTTCGAGAACAATATATTTCTGTAGGAATACACTTGTCAAATCTGGAACACTTATGCCATCATTTAAATCCTCTTTTAATGAGGACATCAATATACTTTTTCTGAGCCAAATCACATCGGACCTGTTCAGCTTCTCGCATTCTTAAAACGTTTTTCGGTTCTAAAGATTCAAATATGTTTGTTAGTTTTTCAAAGCTCTCAAATCGAATCTGATCACTGATAACTGAGAGTGGGGAGTGAGGTTGCAGTACTATCAATCTATACCCAAATGAAGTAGAAGATAACGAGATATTTAATAAGCGAATACAGAACTTACCGGGCCCCCCAAAGGGGCCTCTAAGGCCCGGGCCCGTACCGGGAGAACTTTGCTAGACACCCTGTATATATATATATATATATATATATATATATATCAGATTCTGAAATGGCAACTACTGAAAGGTTAAGTAATTCAACAAATTCTGGCTGCATTGCGTCAGTTAGGCGATCCCGGTTTGCTCTGGAATGACAGAAATAATAATGATAAATGGCTACAGAATCGTTGATATTTTAACTTTCTCTTATGGCAAATACTATTTAAACGTTTTCTAAGTCATGAATTTGCCATGTTTCGTACAATTTTGGGCAACCTCTATATAAAAATGTTGATTGCAAATGAAATAGTATATTGTTTTATTGAATTAAAAGTGTCACTTTGTTTGACAAGCGATTATTTTAATTATATATTAGCGCAAAAATTGCAAGTCAAACAGAGCCACTTTTAATCCAAATAATGCATACTATTTTTTCTGCAACCTACAGTGTGTTTCACTTTACATGGAAGCACCCCTGTATTTTCTTTGTTTTTGTATGAATCGATTTGAATTTTTTACCAGTTGTACAACTCACCAAGTGGCATCTATTCATGTCCTTGAGCGCAAATGACGTTATTAGCCTGGCCTACTACGATCAAGAACATGGGTCCTATTGCCAATATTTTGCATCGCGTTAGAGTTGCAGCAAAAAGTTATTAAGAAAAGTTGTTTAGAATCAAAAGAATACCCCAAATACCGATTTTCGTTTAATAATTCGAATTTTTAATTTTCATCCATAAATTTGTCCAAGTCCCAAATTTCAACTTTTAATTTGGTATCAAATGGTGCCATGGAGAACCAACATTTTCATTATTGTTGCAAACGTCATTAGCTTTTAATAATGGCTGAATTACGCTTAACTGTAGCTGAGAAAGTAGAAATAATTAGAATCACTGGTGAAAATGGAAGATCCAATAGAGAAGTAGCTAGAATATTTAATGGAAGGTATTCAGGGCGTGCACCTATTTTTCCTGGCACTGTTTCAGAAATTAATCAACTTTTTAATTTAACTGGAAATGTTTTTAAGCCCAGACCCCAGACCAAGAAGAATAGTTCGAGAGCATCTTTTGGGGGAAATGATTTTGGCGATTTATGACGTTAATCCTCCTGAGATATGGCATTAAATGTAATTATTGCACCATCGAAAAATTGCCGCTGCTTGCATCGTCAGAAACTAAGTGCCAGGAAAAATAGGTGCACGCCCTGAATACCTTCCATTAAATATTCTAGCTACTTCTCTATTGGATCTTGCATTTTCACCAGTAATTCTAATTATTTCTACTTTCTCAGCTACAGTTAAGCGTAATTCAGCCATTATTAAAAGCTAATGACGTTTGCAACAATAATGAAAATGTTGGTTCTCCATGGCACCATTTGATACCAAATTAAAAGTTGAAATTTGGGACTTTGACAAATTTATGGATAAAAATTAAAAATTAGAATTATTAAACGAAAATCGGTATTTGGGGTATTCTTTTGATTCTAAACAACTTTTCTTAATAACTTTTTGCTGTAACTCTAACGCGATGCAAAATATTGACAATAGGACCCATGTTCTTGATCGTAGTAGGCCAGGCTAATAACGTCATTTGCGCTCAAGGACATGAATAGATGCCACTTGGTGAGTTGTACAACTGGTAAAAAATTCAAATCGATTCATACAAAAACAAAGAAAATACAGGGGTGCTTCCATGTAAAGTGAAACACACTGTAGAAAAGTACAAAATGCAAAATTTTAGGTGAATGATTGCTTTTGACGTTACTTATTTAAAAACCATTATGATAAGTGCATCCATAGGCGACCAGTTAGCCCTTAATTTTAGTTCATAGGAAGTAATTGCTATTTATGTTACAAGTACGAAATTAAAGACTTCTTTTGGGTGAACCGCAGTTTACGGTCATGCGAGCGATGTACATAAAGAAAGCCAATCTTAATGAAACATTGGAATTGTATATATATAGATATTTATTTTTATAATTATTAATAAAATAATAAGTACATTTTATTGTTACTCTTTTCTCATTGGGGTGTTATCCTGTAATAAAATAATAATTTAATACCAGTAGAATTATTCTGCAAATTGAGAAATAAGGTTGAGATGACAAATTGCAATAAAATTGGGAATTAATTAAAATGCTCAATTTATTTAAAATAGTGATATTTAATAAAACATTATTTTTAATATTAAAAACCAAAGTAAATACTTACAGTAGTTAAGCTATGAGAGTTCTGGCCCCCATTTGAATAACATGGCATGAGAGTTCTGGCCCAGCCTCTCATTTCCTCCTTCACCTGCTATTGTCTCGTGTTCCACTGCCGGCAGATGTCCTTTCACCTGGCAGCGATTTGTTGCTGATGGTCAGTTGTATCGATTGATTTTTGCGATTGATTCGATTTACGCGGGGTCGTGTTGTGTTTTTACAAGCTTGCAGTGTCCATTTAGCTGGTCATTATCTCAACCTTATACAGCGAATTTATTTTAAGTTCGCTTAAATAAAAATTAGAAGGTGTTAGTTGCATCGTTTAAGAAACATTAAATTGGGCAGGCGGCTTTATTGCAAGCCTACTCGCTGAATTTTGCGCTTGTCCGAATTTGCTGTGTCCATTTTAGGTGGTCATTATCTCAGCCTTATACAGCGAATTTATTATAACGCGCAATGCGGCATTTTCGCTTCCATAAGGGCTTGATTGTTAGTATTGGTTTCTACGCCACGCCGTGTGTAATTGCGCTTATTTTAAAATGCAATATATGAGCCGTAATTGTATGAATTCATAATTTAAAATCGTGTTGCAACATGTCTGTGAAAGGGCTGTGAACAGCTGCATGCACACCTGCAACCGGATCGTAAATCTCGTCCGATAACATCGTGCAGCTGCATCCGGCGCACCTGCATGTCATAAATCTCGCCCGATAACATCGCGCAGCTGCATCCGGCCCGGCGTACCTGCATTCGGATCGTAAATCTAACCCCATAACACCTGACATCTGCATCCGGCGCACCTGCATGTCATAAATCTCGCCCGATAACATCGCGCAGCTGCATCCGGCCCGGCGCACCTGCAACCGGATCGTAAATCTAACCCCATAACACCTGCTTTTATGAATTAATTATATTAGATCGCGCAGCTGCATCCGGCGCGCATCTAGCTTGGATATGGGGCGTGTGATGGGGGAAAATATATATATATAGCATTCACTGCAACAAATTTTTACTGCAAATTCTGTAACTTACGTGCCCGGCCAAACTCTCCGAAATTTCAGCCATCGAAGAATAATAAAATTGCTACAGCGCGTCGAAATTCGGTTGTGATAGTGTATCAAGAGTCCAAAAGTGCTGACAATTGCAAGCTGCTATCCGCTCTTACGAAGCTGTTCTCTGTGAGTAGCGATTAATCAAATTTAAAATGGATCTAAAGAAATTGAATAATGTTAGCGCCATTTCCCGGAAGGTGAAGCTGCAGGCTGGAGAGTTGGAATTAAACAGAAAATACCGCATTTTAAAACTGAAGTCGGGATTTGCCAAACAAGGCGGCTTCAAATTTATTTTATGCGAATTGGAGCATGGCACCCTGTTTTTACCGAAAAGACTAGTAGATGCCCTCACTGAAGATGATATAACATCTCTGAACAAAAGGCGGCTGTACCTGGTGTTTTTGGGGCTCGAGCAGGTTGGAAAACAATTCCCAACCCCGTCACTGACATTTGTAGAAGACGACACGCAGCTTAACAGCGACTCCCAAAGTGAAGTCTTCGAAAGTGAAGAAACGGCTGTAGAAATTTCTCGTGAGCCTTTGGAAAACATGTAAATATTTTTTAATTTTTTTTTGCATTTGCTTTGCATTAGTAAATAGTTGTTCGGATTGAATGTAGCGGTTACATTTACAAAAGTTTTGCTAAAATTTTATTCTATTGCTGGCTGCAAGCAGCTCGCTACTTGTAGAGAAGCTATTTTAAAATTATTGGAAATATTCGATTAGAATTCAAACCATTTTAAATATTGTTAAATTTACGGCGAAACTAGATTAAAATAAATTTAACTATGAATTCTAACGCAACAAGTGATTTAACTAAAACAAAAAAACATTCTTAACTATAAAAATGTATATCTAATTTTTAAAATTATACAGATTGGAAGGCAATTCCCAAACCACGTCGACGTCACAGCTGAACCTTGCCGAAAATTTGAGCGAGGGGGCGGATGAGGGGCAAGGCAAATCGGGATAGAAAAATTCCGACGCTGAAAAATATATCTGCCCTAGGCTGCGAAAATACGTAAATATTTTTAATTTTTGTGTATTTGCTTTTATTAGTAAGTAGTTGTACGTGCCAGTTAACAGCAGCAGCAGCAGTTACATTTAAAAATTTATAAAAATTTTGCTCTAAATTTTATTTCATTGCTGTAATGACGCATAATTCCTCTGAGTGAAACTAGATTAAATTACAGGGAAAACCAGATTAAAATAAATTTAACTATGGATTCTAACGCAATAAGTGATCTATCTACAAAAATTTTAAAAACCATAAAAAATGCATATTTAATTTTAAAATTACATAAACACAAGCACAAACATATCAAGATTTGGATTAAGTTCTGTAAAACAAATGAGTTACTTCTGAGGCGAGAATTGAAAAATTGTAAAAGTATAGGCAGCAAAAGGAGAATCGTAAATGAAATTTGCCATCTGAAAAAGTTTAAAGTTCGCTTAAATAAATTATCTGTAGAAGACGTTAGTTGCAGGCCCCGCAATACAATAGGATCTCGAGTTATTTGGGAAGATTATAAATCTGCGTTTCATCGTAGACTTAGAAGCGCTATTATTGTTAATATAATGCATACCATAAACGTGAGCCCTTTCCTTGAAGATTGTTATCAGCTAATTAAGACTCGTTTAAGAAACATTTTTAAAAAACAAAATTGGGTAGGCTGCTTTAAAATAAATTGCTCTTTCTGCGGCGAATTTTCTAAAGTAACTGAAGATGATTCGACACCCATAACAGATTGGAAATATTTTCATACCAAAAATGCTCTAATTGAAAATTTTGAAGTTTTCTTGGCGGCCGGCTGGTTTGATGAAAATATTTCCGACATAATATTAAATCAGTTAAGCGAATTTGAAAGTTCCGGCTCCGGATGGACATTAACGCACATCGATTCCTTACACGTAAACATAAATACATGCGAACTCTTATATAATTCAGGAGCTTCTTATATTGATTTGCCAATTCAAATTATACATAAGAAAGCTGTTATAAATGTGCAAAACGATGATTTGGCTTGCTTTTTCATCGCTGTAACGAGCGCTATTTGTAAGCCAACAGGTAAGCCATATCGTTTGAGCTCTTATCCTAGCTATAATTCTGTTTTAAATACGGTCGGATTTAAATTGCCAATGTCAATTAAACAGATTCCCAGATTTGAAGAATTAAACAAAATTTCAATAAACGTATATATTTTAAAATTGAAAAAAGGGGCATTTATCACAATGCCTACTTATTTAACAAAAGCCAAATTAGATGTGCATGTAAATTTATTAATGATTGAGGAAAATTATGAAGATGAATATGATTATGAATCTTGCCGGCGTAACCGCAACCGTGCTGCAGATTATTGTAATAATTTTGCCGGCGATGATGGCAGTGATGGTGATAATGATGATGATGTTTACGCCGAAATTGGTTCACTTAACTATAAAGAAATAATCGAAACAAAAAAGAAACATTTTTGTTGGATTAAAAATCTTTCACGTTTAGTAAGTTCGCAAATTAGTAAACATAACGGTCGATTACATATTTGCGACAGATGTCTTCAGTATTTTCATAGCGAAGCTATCTTAGTTGAGCATACTCGAGATTGTATACTTTTAAATACATGCAAAGTTACTCTGCCTAACGAAAGAAATAAATTGCTCAAGTTTAAAAACTATAGAAATAGCATTGATGTGCCATTTACTATATTTGCGGATATAGAAAGTATCTTAAAGCCCATTGATGCTGATTCGGCTAAATTGCAAAGTAATCCAAAATGTAAAACTTTAAAGTATCAGAGGCATAAACCTTTCAGTATCGGCTATTACTTCCACAGCCATTTCGACAGCAACCTATCATATTTTAAGCAGTACAGAGGAGGAAAATGCTCGGAATGGTTTGTAGACGAACTTACTTCAGTTGCAGAAAATTTTGCAGATTATTTTTTTAAAGAAGTTCCCATGGATCTTACGACAGTAACCTCAAAATCTTTGCATTTAAAATGCCACATTTGTGAAGAAGCTTTTGAAATTAATGAGAAAATTTGCCGCGATCACTGCCACATCACAGGCAATTTTAGAGGTTACAGCCACAGTAACTGCAACCTGAATTATCGCTTATTTCCGGTAATCCCTATAGTTTTTCACAACTTCAGCAATTACGATTGCCATTTTATTATCAAAAAGATTGCAACCCGCGTAGAAGGTAGAATTGAACTCATTCCTGTAAATAATGAAAGGTATATATCTGTCACAAAAACTTGGGGTAAATCAGGGCTAAAATTTAGATGTATAGATTCTTTTAGATTTATGGATTCGTCTCTGGACGAATTATCGTCTTATTTGCAGGAACAAGATTTTGAAATTTTGAAAGAGATGAATCAAAATTTAAGCCGCGAAAAATTACAGCTATTAATGAGAAAAGGAGTATTTCCCTACGAATATGTTGATAGTTATGAGAAATTGTCGGAAACATCATTGCCGGATATCAATAAATTTTACAGTTCTCTTACACTAAAAAACATTTCTCAGCAAGACTATGACCATGCATCTAATGTGTGGAACAAATTTGATATAAAAACTTTAGGCGATTATAGCGACCTTTATTTGAAAACTGACATTTTACTTCTAGCAGATGTGTTTCAAAATTTTAGGAAAATGTGTAAGAATATTTTCGGGCTAGATGTGATGAATTATTACACTATTCCTGGGTTCGCGTGGGACGCAGCCCTTAAGAAAACTCGCGTTACTCTCGAGTTATTGACAGATGTGGACATGCTATTATTTATAGAGCGAGGAATACGAGGCGGAATAAGCCAAGTTGTTAAACGATATAGTCAAGCTAATAATAAATACATGCAAAACTATAATGCAGCTTTGCCTTCCAAATACTTGATTTATTTAGATATTAACAACTTGTACGGCCTCGCAATGTGCGAAGCATTGCCTTATGCCAATTTTGAATGGCTAACACCTGAGGATATTGAAAAGTTTGATGTTATTTCTGTAGCAGATGATAGCAGTTCAGGATATATTATAGAAGCTGATATTCACTATCCACAATATTTGCATGATGATCATAAAGATTTGCCATTCTGTTCTGAAAATAGAATCCCTAAAGGTTCTAAATACCCTAAGCTAATGACAACTTTGCACGACAAAGAAAAATATGTTATCCATTATCGAAATCTCAAGCAGTGTATACAAGCCGGATTAGTTGTGACAAAAATATATCGCATCCTCAAATTTAGTCAAAGCCCTTGGCTAAAACCCTATATAGACTTAAATTCCGATTTAAGAGCAAAAGCCGATAATGAATTTAAAAAATATTTCCATAAAAAAATGAACAATGCTGTATATGGAAAGACGATGGAAAATGTGCGACGTCGTAAAGATATTAAATTAGTAAGCAAATGGAGCGGTCGCTATGGCGCCCAATACTACATTTCCAAGCCAAATTTTCACAATAGAACTATTATTAGCAAAAAATTAGTCACAATTGAGCTTAACAAAACGGAAATTTTATTTAATAAGCCCATTTATGCTGGAATGGCAATTTTAGATATATCTAAAATATTTATGTACGACTTTCACTACCAATACATGATGCGCAAATTTAAACACAGCCTTCTGTATACAGATACGGATTCTTTTTTGTATGAAATTTATACAGACGATTTTTATCAAAATATGAAAGAAGACATACACAGGTATGACACTAGCGATTATAAACCTGATAACATTTATGGAATGCCTTTGGCAAACAAAAAGCAGGTAGGGCTTATGAAAGATGAGATGAAGGGGGAAATAATAACAGATTTTGTAGGGCTTAAATCAAAAATGTATAGCTTAAAGGTAAATAATAAGAGTCAAATTAAAAAGGTAAAAGGCATTGTTAGGCATTCGATTAGGGAAAAGTTGTCATTTACTAACTACTATGACGTATTAACTCGAGGAATTGCAATTTCTTGCGATCAAAATCGAATCAGATCGTATAAACACAAAGTATATACGACAACGCAAAATAAAATTGCACTTAGCGCAAACGATGACAAAAGATACATTACAGCTGACGGTATTACCACATTGCCTTGGGCTCATTACAAAATTGTCGAAGAATTGTGAACTAACCAAAGAGTTGCTGTACAGTTTCTACGTTTTAATAACTTGCTGCTGATGTTTGTTACGACTGCTGTTGTTGCGCAAACACTTTAATTAACATTATTAGCTTTAGTTTGTTGTATTGTATTTGACAATAAATGATCAATGCTTGGATCATATAATAATAAATGCATATTAATCTACGCCTAGTTAAATGAATTAATTTTATTTGTGTATGTGCTTATATTCTAGCTTTATAGTTACATTTCAATAATTGTATTGTATTTGTCAATAAATTTATAAAATTGATTTTATATTTTAAAATAAATTATCAATACTGGCTCGTATGATAATAAAATGCGTATTAATCTGTATGTAGTGAAATGATCTAATTTTATACTTATTTTGCAAATATATTTTCTAATATGTGTATGTACTTATATTCTAACTCTATAGTTACATTTTAATAATTGTATTGCATTTTGAAAATACATTTATAAAAACAATTTTGTATTTTATTCTGTGCGTGTGCGTGTTTGTGTGTAGGTATGTGTTTGTGCGAATTATTATATTAATATAAGAGTTGAAGTGCTGACTTGGCGGCATGTGCGTTGGCGCCAATCTGCAGGTATAAGAAATAAAACAAGAAATTAACTTAATATAGCATTTATTTTCTTAAAACATAAATTACATTTCAATATCGCTAAATTAAGTATTACACGTAATTCTTGAAATAAAATAAATAGATAGTCATTCTTAAAAATACTTTTAAATAATACAACTTATAGATAAGAAATTAACTTAATACAACATTTATTTTCTTAAACATAAATTACATTTCAATATCACTAAATTAAGTATTACACGTAATTCTTGAAATAAAATAAATAAATAGACATTCTTAAAAATACTTTTAAATAATGCAGCTTATAGATATTACTTCATAGCAATTTTATTCTGCTCCTCCTCCTCTGCCATCCTCCCTATCCTCCTGCAGTAAAAGGTCGTTCATGTCAATCCACGATTTTTCATTGAGTCCCAACCATTTTACGTAAACTCGATTTCCTTTTCTTTTCAAAACCTTCTCGATCAAGTAGGTGTCAGGATGTTTAGTTTTTTGCAGCTCCAGTTGGTAGAAAGCTCCAGAAATGGGATTATGTTTTGAATCCTCTAGTTTATATGTAACAGGATCGGTTTCTTGAACCTTTGTAATGCCAAATAATTCCAACGACCAGTTTGGCGTAAATCCTCGAGAAAATACGCCCTTGTGCTTGCTAATTCTTACGACATCTCCAATTTTGAACTTAGGCTTGCGGCGATTTATTTTAAAATTTTTGCTCTTGTAGGCTAATAATTCCGTATTAGGTTTAACATCTATCGGAGCCATTTGAATCGTTCTATGTTTCGTCTTATTATACAACATAACTATATCTTGAAGTATATCAAACCATTTATAATTTCCGCGTAAACTGAACTTTTTATACAATTTGCTTTTGAGCGTTCTAATAACTCTTTCGACAATCGCAGCTTTGACAGTACTATACGTTGAATAGTGCATAATATTAAATTTACGCATTAATTTCTTAAAATGCGTATTGTAAAACTCTTTCCCATTATCTGTTTGTAAATTGCGTGGAGGCTGTTGATTCTTTAAAATATTCCCCATCGCTTTAGCGACTTCTATTCCATTTTTAGTTTTCAAAGGACGCGCCCACAGAAATTTAGAAAAGCAATTAATTACCAATAATATGTAGCGATAGCCTTTATTTGTTTTTGCGTAGGGAATAAATTCTGCCAAATCTGCTTGAAATAAGTCATAATATCCTTTAATTGCTGTCCGCCGTCTTACAAAATTCTTCCTTGCATTGCGATGCAATTCTTCGACGATTTCCAATTTCTTAGACATCGCGCTATTATTTCAATACTACTGCAGCGCAGTTTTACGCAGATTGAGCGCGTTTAGTCTACTAGTATCTAGCCTAAAAAGGGAGAGCAATGAGGGCGATTGCTACGCGTCGAATGTTGCGGCTGGAAAGGTAGTATGCGATTTCATTGAAAGTATAACAACTTCTTATACATCTCTATTGTTTCTTCTAAATCTAAAGGTTGATCAGATGTCTTTTCGGATGGCAGCGATATGCCCAGGTGTCTGTGCAAACTGTTGGATCGTTTAAGGAGAACTTGACATGCATTCATTGAAATTATAACAGCGTCTTTTAATAAGCTGATTTGATTGGTGTCTACTGCTGTTTGCGCGTTGGCATTTACTATTTCTTCTACTTTCCTATCCACATACTTTTTATAGACTGCATCGGTTTCTGCTAGAGGCTCAGCAAGTAACGTTATTCGCTTATTTTTAGCGTCAAAATATGATTTCGATTTGGCATCCAATTTTAGGTTTAGGGCTTGTTGTTTTCCAATTCCGTTATCTACATATTTTTTGTTAGCTACATCATTTTCATCGACAGGGGCTGCTACTTGGCTGATTCGCTTATTATTAGCATTGAACTTTACGCCGCCACGACCGCTGCCATTGCCAGCATTAAATGTTAAACATTTTGCTAGTATATCTCCAGCGGCCGCAGCAAGAGTCGCTTGAACATATTTTTTAGTTGACACGTCTGAATCGTCGATTGGATCTGCAGCTTGGACTAATCTTCTGCTTCGAATGTTAATAACATTTTGCGCCTCGTTTACGATTAAAGCGCTCGCAGCTATTATTGCTTCCACTTTTCCATCTACATACTTTTTATAGACAGCATCAGTTTCTGCTACAGGCTCAGCAAGCGCCGTTATTCGCTTATTTTTAGCGTCAAAATATGATTTCGATTTAGCATCCAATTTTAGGCAGCTCTTTTTTCCGAGCCCGATGCCGACATCTACGTATTTTTTGTTAGCTACATCACTTTCATCGACAGGAGCTGCTACTTGGCTGATTCGTTTGTTCTTAGCATTGAACTTAGAGCCGCCGCCGCTGCCGTCTCTGCCGTGGTCAGCATTAAATGTTAAACATTTTACTAGCAGCTCTCTAGCGGATGCATCAAGAGCCAATTGGACATATTTTTTAGTTGACACGTCTGAATCGTCGATTGGATCTGCAGCCTCCACTAATCTCCTTTTTCGAATGTTAATAATATTTTGCTCGTCGTTTACAATTAAAGTGCTCTTTTTATTTACTACATCACAATCTTCTTGCGGATCGCCAACATTAGCAATTCTTTTGCCTTCAATATTGAAATTTCCGTCGGGCAATAATTTGAAGCCAACACCGGCCGGCCCTCGTAGCCGTTGTTGTACTTTAACATTGTTGACACTTACATGTTGATATTCTCTTCCAAACTTATCAACTACCATCTTTACTTTGTTGTTGCTGTCGCCGCTGTTACCGCTGCTATACTACTACTACGAAGGATGTCTAACCAAAAGTGAACAATTCTACGAAATCTGGCGGCATTTATGCAATAATGCCCTCTTCACGCAATTCCGATATAATAGAATAAATTTCATTCATATTTTGTAAATTATTGTTACCGGCTGCATTTGCGGCAAGTAGTAAACGAAGTCGTGCAAGCAGTTCCTTGGGCTTATTCCAAAATACATATTCGACAGATTTATCATTTAGTTGTTTATATGCTCGGAGGGCACTGCGGCGGTGGCGGCTGCGACTTCCGCTACCTTTTTTCGTTACTCGTGGCTTTATAATGTTTGTAAATTTCCAGCTGTTTGTTCGCAGGATCTTGCCTGATGCTTTAAAACCTTTGCGATGCGCATTTGTTTGCAATATGATATCGCCGTAATTGCGCAAATCTGTATTGGTTGGCGCTGACCCGCCGCTACCACCTTCTAGTCGTTTATATGTCATAAGGGAATATAGCCCTGGAGTTCCAGTGTAGCGTTTGCCATTAATTTGTATATCTTTATTTATTATCTGCACATCTGAATCTCCTATTTTCCATTTATTCTTGTGAATATTGTAGCGGAGCGCATAGCGGGAACGATCTATATTCTTGCTGTTTTTATCACTCAAGAGTTGCGCAAAATATTGCGGCAATTTGTTATAACTTTGCAAAATAGTTGCCTCTCTGCCTTCATCACCTCCCACATCGCCACTGCCACCATCATCAGCATCATCGCTACCAACAGCTTTTGAAAGCATTTTGATATCATCAACATCATCATCATCCTCGACGTTGAAGGGCCACCCGCCCGCCCAGTCGTTGTTAGGTTTCGTCGCTTTAGTTGTTACATTATTGCCATCTTCTGTTTTTGTCTTTGTAGCAGTTTTTGCTGTTGGCGCTGCCGCTGCTGCTGGTGCTGCTGTTACAGCTGTTGCTGCCGCTGTTCTTGTTGCTGCTGCCTTTGTTGCAGACTTTACCGCAGTTTCAATTTCTTTCAATGGTTCTATTATCTGCTTGTGAGTGTCCCGGTATATCAACTGAGCTTGAGCTTTATTCCGCTTAAAATCTAAAAATTTCTTTCTAACTATTTTTGCAGCCTCAATTGCTTTTTGTTTCAATAATTCTGAGGCTGAGGGTGTGGCGGTGTCGGCGCGTCGCTGCATTGTTACCACCAGCAGTTAAAACACAAATGAATTAATTATTTCTTAAAGGTATATATAAGCGTCGAATCCTTTACGATACCTTCCCTTATTAAGATCACTATCTTTGGCAATTACTATAAATCCGTATTTATTTTCACTGCTACTCCAACATGTATTGCAAATATCTTTAAACGTTTGAAATGTCATATCCATGCCTACATGATCGTCGTAAATATGCTTGAGATTCAAGTCGTCTTGTTTAAATAATACCAGCATATTTACGTTATCTCTTATTAAATGTTTAGGCGTTCGCGCATAGGACTGGCTAAGATAAAATACGTCAGTGCCGTTATGCCGACCCATACTGAAAAACCTTTGAATTTTGTCTTGCTTATCGCATACGATATCATCGAAAATGAATAAGGTATCTTCTTTCACCTTATCTGGCGATATAATGAGATCGTTTTCGCTAAATTCCAAATATTCTATACCATCGATCAATTTAAAAACTTCGCGCAAAAATTGATATTTCGTTTGATTCAGCGATTTCGAATATATGCATACGTTTTGGAATCTCAACCCGTTTGGATCTAATATTAGACTAAGCATAGCGTTAGTTTTTCCGGAATTAGATGGGCCGCAAATCATGCAGCGAATTGATGCTGGAAATAGATCACCATGTTTCGGGGTTCCGGAACAACGAGGATCATAGACATTAAGATCTAGAATTGGTAAAGACAATTTCTGTTTAACGATTTTCATGGTTCTGATTCGAATTTTAAAATAGCGCAAATTTATAGTTAGTAGGATGTGTGAATGTATCTCGTAACATCTTCAGTAAACGGATCGTATTCTAACATGGCGTCGTGCAAAATTAAACAATAAGCTTTAAGTGTGGCAGGAAAGTTTTGTGAAGATTCAAATTCTAGCCTTATATCTACGGTGGAATCTTTCAAAGATTCTTGCTGTCTAGAACAATCTATTACGAAGATTGGGCAAGTTTTGTAGTCGCTGTAATTAAACAAACACTTATTCGGCTCTTTTCCATAGTACTTTTCGCGGAAACGACTATAATTTAGAAATGCCGGCACGTAATCATTGCTATCAAAATCGAGATGCATTCGTTGATAGGGAAACACTTGAGAATTGAGATACACTTTTAGATCGGTCACGCTTGAATGTATAAAGTCGGTCGGATTTCCGCTTCTAACATTCGCGTTATCCTTCTGCAGCGCTATTAGCATCCACCGAGGTTTTTCTAATTCATTCGAATTCTTTATTCGCCATACTTGCGATTTAGCATTATTAAATGACGGCAATTCGTGTAATTCCCACTGCCTAAATGCCAGCACAATAGACGGATTTATTCTCAGCTCATTCATTAGATTAAGTTTTAACTCATCGCCTAATGTAATATGCGGCACTTCCCACGAAACTTTGGTTATCGTAAAATCAACATCGGTTCCGTTATCTCCCAAATCGCTTTTATAACAATTAAGATCGTTCTTTGAACGTATTAATACAAGTTCAGATCTCATATTTACTATAGCTTTTTTATAATCTTCAGCAAAACCGAAAATTGTACTCAATGGCAGGATGCACGAAAAGCGTCCGTCTGTAAAAACTTGCTGACCGCCGTTGGCTGTTTTGTCCCAGCTAGTGCAACTTAGCGCCAAATCATCTTTGACATGCGATGCTAAGCCTTTAATTGCACTCGTTATTCCAGGCTGCCTACAAATATCTATAACCTGATTGCTGCCCAAGATCAATTGCATTTCAGAGAAGAAAAAATATGCCGCATTATTAACAATGATAAACTGTTTTCCTGCAGTTGTTGGCCTATATGTGCCTTTAATACTGATGTAACTGTCATAAATGGACGTTATTATATCGGAACTCTGAATTTCAATTCTTATTGCGTCCGAATGATTTGCATTCAAGGTAAAAGGCAAATATGTATGATAATCCTCTTTAGCAATTGAGGCGTCGTAATAGGGCCGCCTAAAAATACTCAACTTATCTATGTCGTTATAATTGGACTGTTTTAAGTTAATTTTTTCCTTTTTAGTGTCTAAATTCATAGTTTTTCTTTTTCTCATCGGGGTCGCCATATTAATGAAAAATGTTATTTGTGCGACTTTGAAAATAGGCTACGTCGGTGTCGGAGACGGTTTTGACTGCAATTCTGTCGACTTTGTTTTGATAATACGGTGTAACCCAGCGATTGGAGAAAACGAACGTCACTATCTGTCAATGCGTCTGTTGTTGTTGTTGTTGCTGCTGTTATGTCAGCGGTGTCTGCGTCTTGGCAAGGCTGTTTCTGACTGAATTGCGGTTTGTATGAATACCCCCTTTTATAGATAAAATCTACGCCCATTTTCTTTACTCCCGTATAAGTTCTAACCGAACACTACTGAATGTGTCGTCAGAAAGATTTATTAAATTGCCGCGATAATCTACAAACCTTAGGCTTATATTACTAATTTCGCTAACATTTACTGGAAAGTAGATTACATGTGAAATCTCTTTTTCTAGAAAATAGCCTGGAGGTACGCTGATGCCAAATTCGAAAATACTGTGACACAGCGTATTGTTTCGGTATGCTCCACTTGTAATATTTGTATCTATAAAAATATTAGGCGTCGAAATTATATCTACGTCTTCGTGGGAAGTATGTTTCGTATTTGCAGGTAAGACACTCCTACCAAATCCTAGCATTCGGCCGATACTGCCCGATTTACTAAAATCTATATCATATATAGATTCAATTTCGCACTTTAATGTATTGTTATTGGCTTTCAATTTAAAAGCTGCTTCAGCTTCATCACGATTATCACTAATTTTTGCTTTTATATAATCGGCTATTTCATCCAGTTCGTAACTTCCGTTTTCTATTGTTATCTCCTTATCGCCGTCATAATGAAGTTTATTATTTCCGCTGAAAATGTTGCGCACCGTATTGCAAGTGTATAAGTTAACCAAGCCCAAT
Source organism: Agriotes lineatus (assembly GCA_940337035.1). Taxonomy (NCBI): domain Eukaryota; kingdom Metazoa; phylum Arthropoda; class Insecta; order Coleoptera; family Elateridae; genus Agriotes; species Agriotes lineatus. Next base: position 23,896,782 of record OW679198.1, on the reverse strand, counting down.
GAATATGTATAATTTGAATCTAATTTTATCGGAGGGAATATATCTCCTGTCGAGATAATATTTCCCTTGCCTTCTATATTGAACGTTCGAATCATGTCGAATGACTAATTAAACAACTATCGAGTCGTTTCTTTTGTACACAAAAACTTTAAACATAAATGGCCGCAGATGACTGTATTATACTGCTGCTCTTGATCGTAATTATAAAATATTTTACAACCTCGAAAATACTTAACCAACTCCATTGGCGGCCTTAAATCTCCAAATGGATCATAGTATAGAACCCGCTTTCCATCTTTTTTATATGCCACCCAATGCGTTCCTGGACCCCTATTATCATCCAAATTGACAATTCCTCGCTCTTTGCTCAGCGGCTTTGATGGTAATGAGGTGCGCATAAATACTCCGCGAAAACTTGGAATGTCTTTTCCATACTCTTGCAAATCAATGTTGGTTAAAGCTCTTCGAGGCAAACTACCTAGTTTTTTCGGCGACGTTTGCTGTTGTTGCTGTTTGCATTCTGGGATTTTCGCTTAATATGCAGCGCACTTCCACTCTTTTTATACGGCTTCAAATAGAGCGCTTCACCTTTCTTGTTTCGTGCTATAACTTCCATTATTCTATTATGCTGACCATCTCGTACAGCTTTAGCAATGCCAGCAGCGCCTCCAGCAAGGCTCCCAAGTGCTGAAAGTCCGGCGAATATGGGTATCAAAGGTAAAATACCACCTTCTTTTGCAGCTGTAGGAATCGGTATTACCCGGGGTATTTTAATATTTTTCTTGCCTCCTATAGATTTAATAACTCTTTTAGCTGCTATTAAAGAATCTTTAATTAGTTGACGCTCGCTAACATGCTTCCCTGCCGCCCCAGCCTTCTTGCTGTTACGCCGAATTGCTGTTCTAATTTTATTTATGTATCCGCCAATGAAAGTTGTACGTTTGCGCTGTGCGGTTTTCATTCCTAAACCTAATTTTTGTTTTACTTTCATGGCTGTCGTTACTGCCCAAGCAGCAGCTTTTTCTGCAAAAGGCGTGCCCTTGTTCTTGAAACGGCTCCACGCCGCTTCTTCTAATATCTTATCCGCCTTATGCCTTTCTGTTAAACTATTGTTCTCAGAATATGCGATGTCGTGCGCTTTGCAGTATGAATCTAGAGGGTTGACGCCTTGATCGCCTCTTAGCAATCTTTTTTCTAGCTTTGTACCCGGACCGCAAAACTGATATCCTGGAATGTGAAGTTCTACAGGAAGCTTGTTAATAAGCCTGTTAACGATGCCCTCTCCGCCGCTGTAGACTAACATTTGGCATATGCTTTGTCTGTAGCTACTATTTATACAGAAAAATAAAACAACTACATTTTTACATTATTTTTATTTCCACTAAATGCATCATACAATAAAATATTAAAATTATATGCACTAAAGTTAAATTAGTTAATCTAACATGCGGCAGATGAGTAGCGCTACTTGCTACTATTACAAGTAATTTTTAGAGAAGCAAATTGAGCAGTTAATTTTGTTGTAATATAATAATTATGCAAATCGTTTTTAATTTCACTTAAAGCTACCATTAGCTGTTCAAGTTTCTGCTTATTAAGCAAATGTTTTTCGAAAATAAACTGGCGAGTAGTGGAGGTCGATCGCATCTTGCACATCAAATTCAAAATGCACCATATCCACTATTCGCTTGCTTATTATACATATGCATCGATATATGCCGATGGCGATGGCGGCGGCGGTGTATGAGAGTATTCAAAGCCCTGCTCGCCAAAATCCTCCGGAGGATAATATCCGCCATCGACATGGCCAACAAACGAATCTGAATAAAATTTTACAAATTCCAAAAAACCTAGATAATTTTGCGTGAATATCGTCGAAGTAAACTCATTTGTTGGACAAAATTGCATCATGTTAGCGCAGGTCAAAATAGCATTACTTAAATCAGCCCTGTTTTTATAACGCCTCTTGTGTTTTGAAAGTTCTATCACTGTGGAAATAGTTTTCACGCAGTTGTCATAAAATGCACTAAAATTTAACTCGTAGAGCATGCTAATGTGTCGGTTTATTATTGAACTCAGATGAAAACATTTCCCGAATTCGCATGCACTCAAAAACAAAGATGTATTATGGAAGCGGATGTTCACAAATCTTAGACTTCCTGCAATATTAAATTCTGCTGTAACATTATCGTTGATTGGGAGTATGCGAGATTTTTCTGACGAACTTAAATTGCTTCGAACTCCTCCGAAAAACTTGCGAAACTGCAGCTCCACAAAATTAGTTGAAAGAGCGTTCCAATCCTGTTCTTTAAGAAGCAGCTCGGGAGTTGCACAATAGTTGCTATCACATACAAGAGCCACCGCAGGTTGGAAAGTTGGGATTTCAGACATCAATGCAAATGTGGGCTGAAATCCTACACTTATACTATGTGCATGATCACGCCTCCCAATTGGCTCCTCGATTAAGCTGTAACGGGAGCTGCAAAGTAGTTGCGTTTTGTGCTTGAAATCTTGCTGTTGCTGCTCTTCCGAATTTTGCGTTTTTATACTGTCGCAGTCGCTGCTACTACTACTAAAGTTGCTGACAATAACATCGTCGTCGGCGCTGGCTATGCCGACGGCTCGATTAAAATCAGCGTAGCTAGCATAGGGGTGGCAGCTGCTGGTGTTTTTGATACCGACGAGTGTTTTTATACTGCCGTTATCACTGCTACTACTAAAGTTGCTGACAATAGCATTGCCGTCGACGTCGGCTTTGTCGGCGGTTCGATTAAACTCAGAGTAGTTGGCATAGGGATGGTAGCGACTGGCGTTTTTGTTATCGACGCTGCTGCCGCCGCTGTAACTTTGGCGTTGAGATTTGCAGCCTCCGCTAAAATTCCATGCCGCTGCTGCTCCTGGAAGTATAATTAAAATAAAATACAAATAATTAAACTTGTTTTGCTAACAGCATTTACCTTCTTTAAATATGCTTCCAGGGCTAACACTAATAGCACGATCGGCAGCTGCGACTTCAACGACGTCCATAGCGCGTGAATTCATACTCGCAACAAGTTTACTACTAAACGTTTATACACTTATAATAAGCCGCACATGCGCAAAGAGTTATTTTTCGGACGGCATGATGGCGCGAACTATTGTGAATCAATTTTTACTTTCTATCTTGTTTTCTTGTTGCGCTTCATCGACGACGAGCTCACTTGTGCATAAAGTGCATTGAAATTTTTGCAGCGGCGGGCCGTCCAATACATCCCCCTCTAACGGAAAATGACTCCAACAATATTCATAGTTCCATAACTCTTCTTGCAGCCATTTCGTCAATTTTTTGAAATGTCTTCCTATATCTTTAGCAAAATACTTTTTCGCTATATCTATAGGCAAACGATTAATTTCCTCTGCAGTAATCAGCATAGCTTTAAGTTTCAGTTGCGAATTGCGGCAATGATGGTGATGATGTCGATGTCGAGGTTATGTCGGCGTTACTGCTGCGGCTGCAAAACACAAAAGCGCACTTCTGCTCAGAAATGATTACTACCCCTTCAATCGCGTAACTTTTCAGCAATATCTCTACTTCTCAACTAATTATGAACAATTTTAAGAGCGCAGAGTAGGTAAGCGCAACAGTTGCGTGATTGCCTACTCTGCGCTCTTTATTGCATTTACAACCGCAGCAGTAGCGCATCAGGTTCGAATCTTACAGCAATTCGATTTTATTATTATGATTTCAGAATCCCACTTTTCGCTATATTTACAGCCAAATAATTTATAGATTTCAAGGAAAAGCCACTGCCGCTTTCTTCAAACTCGCTCATTTTATGTTTTAATTCAGCTGCGGACGTGTCACAAGCCTGAAAAATATCTGCACTTGCAAACATTTGAAAATTTTTCGTATTAAAGAACTTGGCATGCAATGTAGCCGGCTCTGTAGGCTTCATATAATCCCCACAAAATATAAAATTTGCCTTTATTACTCCCATCCTATTCAAAACTCTCTTTATACGCTTTCGAGCTAAATCATAAGCATCCTTAAAAAATAAATCTATGTCGGGGACATCATACTTCAAATTTATTACAACGCCGCTTCTTATACGACCTTTGAACGCGCTTTCAATATCTTGCCATTTTACTTTTTTATCGACTCCGCCAACGCCGCTACCGCCAACTGCTGCAACATTTTCCTTTAATCGTATTTGGTCTGCTCTCAGTTTTGCTAGCTCCGTCTCGTAATGTCTTTTTCTTCCAATCGAACCGCCCTCTTTTTTAGATTTTCTTAGCAATTTTAAAGTTAACGTTACACCCCTTCGATTTATTTTTATCAACTCATCCATCTCGACGCACTGCGTTACACGCTCACACAGTTCTTGCTCTATATTATTCCGCAATTATAGCTACAATTTTATTTAACGCGAACAATGCTTAATAGTAGAGAGGGGGGGAGAGGGTGCTCCGGCACCAGGCAGGCAGACCCGGATGCGGGCGCGCCGGATGCAGCTGCGCGATCTAATATAATTAATTCATAAAAGCAGGTGTTATGGGGTTAGATTTACGATCCGGTTGCAGGTGCGCCGGGCCGGATGCAGCTGCGCGATGTTATCGGGCGAGATTTATGACATGCAGGTGCGCCGGATGCAGATGTCAGGTGTTATGGGGTTAGATTTACGATCCGAATGCAGGTACGCCGGGCCGGATGCAGCTGCGCGATGTTATCGGGCGAGATTTATGACATGCAGGTGCGCCGGATGCAGATGTCAGGTGTTATGGGGTTAGATTTACGATCCGGTTGCAGGTGTGCATGCAGCTGTTCACAGCCCTTTCACAGACATGTTGCAACACGATTTGGGGTAAGATTTACGAATGCACCGGATGCAGCTGCACGATGTTATCGGGCGAGATTTACGATCCGGTTGCAGGTGTGCATGCAGCTGTTCACATCCCTTTCACAGACATGCTGCAACACGATTTTAAATTATGAATTCATACAATTACGGCTCATATATTGCATTTTAAAATAAGCGCATTTACACACGGCGTGGCGTAGAAACCAATACTAACAATCAAGCCCTTATGGAAGCGAAAATGCCGCATTGCGCGTTATAATAAATTCGCTGTATAAGGCTGAGATAATGACCACCTAAAATGGACACAGCAAATTCGGACAAGCGCAAAATTCAGCGAGTAGGCTTGCAATAAAGCAGCCTGTCCAATTTAATGTTTCTTAAACGATGCAACTAACACCTTCTAATTTTTATTTAAGCGAACTTAAAATAAATTCGCTGTATAAGGTTGAGATAATGACCAGCTAAATGGACACTGCAAGCTTGTAAAAACGCAACACGACCCCGCGTAAATCGAATCAATCGCAAAAATCAATCGATACAACTGACCATCAGCAACAAATCGCTGCCAGGTGAAAGGACATCTGCCGGCAGTGGAACACGAGACAATAGCAGGTGAAGGAGGAAATGAGAGGCTGTCCCAGAACTCTCATGCCATGTTATTCAAATCTGTCCCAGAACTCTCATAGCTTAACTACTATCATCGTATGTGAGAAACTATCATAACTTGTCATATGAAAATAATATTAAGAATTTCTTGTTGAGTTATTAAATGGTGATTTATATTTTTGTACTAAAACCATTCACACATATTTCTTTTACTAGCATAGTGCCAGCGTGGATTTCAATCGTTTACAAATATTCTTTTTTCTATAGCACATGTTAAAGTGTGCTTTTATCAACTCAAAACAAAAGGTCAAATTTTACATTAACAGCAAGGGTAGATAAAGTAGCACTTTAACATCAAGGATAGATAAAGTAATTTAATTTTCTAACTTTTGTTTAAATTAAATATGACAGCTTCGTATTATCGTAGCAACCCAATCAAGCTACTGACATTTTGAAATATCTTGAATCATTAACGTCTCGACTTCGTCTCGACGTTAAACGATTCACTCATGGAAAAAATTTAACTTGATCGTCTTGTATAATAAATTACTATTTTTTGGCATGTAAAGACTTTTTAGGAATAAACAAATTATATTATTACTTTTACTTTTTATGGGATCGCGCTAATATAGATTCCATGGTTATATGTACAGGGTGTTTTTCAAGCTATCTCAGTAACCATTAGTGTTAGAAAAAAGCTCTCCTTTTTTGTGCCGTTTGGGTGGCATAAGTAAAATTTCAAAATATTATTTACACAGTGCGTTTTTCTTAACGGTGGCCAGAGGGATTTACGTGTAAAATTGTTTGGGTTTTGTTAACTTTTATTGTATTACCTAAATTGTGTCAATTATTTAAATAATTTATAAAAACATTTAACTAAGTTTTTTATTTAAACAGCAACACTCAAAAATATCAAAATAATCAAAACATATTTACTTAAGATTACCTACAATTATGTTCAAAACGTTGAAGGCGCACGACGTGTATGAACACTGGCGGTGAATTGCGAAGCGAGATAAGGATACCTTCCGGTCCCGGTCAAGGAGTAAATTTTTATCTTCGCAACCCCACAACATGTTGAATATCGCCTACTAGAACCATTTTTGCCTCTTACTAATTTCCCGTTTTAAAGCTAATAATAATTGAATTTTTATGCACATGTTATTCTAGTAATGTCTATTTTGTAAAAAATGGTGTTATTAATTACTCAAAATTCAAAATTTTCTCTAAATTCTTAGAGAAACAAAAGTTAACAGGAGGTATAAGTTTTACTGTGTACATCCCTATGGCCACCGTTAAAAAACGCACTGTATGTAAACATATTTTTAAAATTTAAATGTTAACATCTTTAAATATTGTCTTCAAAGCAAGAAGGAAAGATTAAGATTAACATTTTTTATCCACAATCACCTTATAATTGAAGTTTTATCCACACTTATGAACCGTCTAAAGTACCACTCTATCCACTAGTGGAATAATGAAATTACTTTGTTCCACTAGTGGGATAAAACCATGTCACTTACTACTGCATTGTTGGTAACACTGTCAAGCTATGCCAAATTCGAAATTTGTAGGTTAAGTTTTGCGTCAATCTGTGTCAAGTAACAAACAAAACTTAACCTATTAACCTCTCGAATTTGACATAGACTGACAATACACTTCAGTACTGCCAAACGTATAACATTTGATCTTTCGGTACTTTCCAAATTGTCACTATGACTTTTCATGGCTGTCAATAAAAAACGTATGTTTTTAAAATATTTATTGAGTTGTTGGATAAAACGTTGTATTGCATTCGTGTTTTAGTTGCGTTTTATCCACTTAAGAAAATTAAACGCTAGAACTGCGTGCTCGCGTTTAAACATTCTTGCGTGGATAAAACATCATCTAAAACACATATACAATAAATAACTATAAATGGAATGATAATTGATCTAATAATTACTAGCTTCTTTAGTTTTTCGAAAATATGTAGTTGTATCCGTAGCTGCTTTCATAGCTACTCGACAGTTTATAGACTGCAGCGGGGGTCATCGGCAGGACGTAGGTAGAAAATACGGATATATTAACCACGTCGAACCAGTTCCGATAAAATGTCGGCCTGCGTCCTGCCACCTACTATTGATTGTTATTTTAAGTAATCAATAGGGTTACCAACATTGAGTCGATGCTGACCCGTAGAAAATAATTTTTGAGGGCGAAAAAGTGGGATAAAAAAATAAAAAGTTGAAGGTGAAATAGTTTTTTACATTATGAATATATAATTCCTAAAATTATTTTATATTTTTTAAGAACCATATGAAATACGGAATTTTTTAGCTCTCCGTTGATACAAGCTAGCTTAGTGAACAGGAAACGCTCTTAATATCTCAGTCGTTTATGCAAGATCACTATCTTCCAAAACAGAAATCTGGTTCCCCGTTATAGTGTTGGTTGGACTAAAACTTAACTTTAAACAATGCACAAAAAAGCCAAATTGTTTACATCATCTATTGACCTCAAAACACATATAAAAACGTAAAAAACAAAAACACACATAAAAATACAAAAAACATAAAAGAAAGTAGAATTAAGTTCTCAAATAACCTACTAGCGATATAGATTGCGGCTGCTCGCAGGCAGGCAGGAAACATACATGAACAACGTAAAGCTTCACCAAAAATAACGATGCAAAAGGGGTCTGCAAAAAATTTTCCCGGAACTTGGTGCCGCATACCCTTGGAAACGACACATCTCGATTGCATAACCTGTTCCTGGCTAACATTATGCTGGCATAATGACTTGGCACCTCTCAAAATTGACGCTTCAAATAAGCCTTTAAATAGAGCACAATGGGTGTACTTACAAGTACACTCGGAAAATGCATTTGCGGAATTTTCTAACGCTGGCTCGCTGCACTTTAACACTGTTTGCAGCAAACGTTGGCTATTTGCAGCAAACGTTGGCTACCAGGCTCTTTTGGGCCGCTTCAAATTAATTTACATCTCTCTGGGCGAATTAACGTACTATACTTTGCAATCTAACAAACTCATGGAGCTCTCAGAAAAGACTGCATGCGACTGCTGCTTTTTTTGTTAAATTTGCATTAGTTGAAAATCCCCGCATCTCGCATACAGCGCGTGTTTCTAGCTGCACTCTCGAAAACCAAAATTCACAATACACGTCCAGCGCAGGACCGACTTTGCGAGAAATTGCTTATATAAAATGCAATATTAAATCTAGTAATAGAACATAGAAAGTACAACTTGGCTTCTATATTTAAGCATGAAAATAAACATTATCGGTAAGGGATCCAGCCGGCCCGTTACACATAAAATAATTGTCGGACTTTGTAAAGCATAGAAATTGAGGAACAAAACTATTTTTAACATTCCATAAAAAATGTTTAAAACTATTACGAAACTACATGTTTCTGAAAAAATTATTGAAAACCCGAAGTCCGAAGTTAACCCTAGTTAATCAATTTCAGCCACTACGTCACGAACAGCGTCGCTTCGCTGCTTTAATCTCGAACTGCATTTTCAAAGAAATCGACCTTTTATTTAGAGACACCAAAAACAAAATTCGCACAGAGTTATGACGGGGCATCAGTTATGAGCGGAGGTTTAAATGGTGTTCAATTCTTCTTCTTCTTCTTCTTCGGTCCCGTGGATCCGCTGGGGAACATGGGGCGTCCAAATGGGCGTCCAAATGGA